>LR824561.2:6252500-7502500 GCA_902850265.1 Spodoptera littoralis | reverse complement strand
GGAAAGATTAAATTACAAATTGATGCCTGATAAACGTATTTAAATGGCGAAATTAATTTTCAAACTAGATTTTTGATGGGTTTTGTGTATAGAATATCCCACTGGGTGTATCTTAAGTGATTCAGCGCCATCAAGGCCTATAGGGCTTTCTCTACCAGAGAGGCTTTTAGGTATAGATAATCTCGACGCATATTGAAAGCCTAACTGATTTTGCCCAAAACCATAGAGTAGTGATAATCAGAATCCCAATTATTATCTCTGTGTCTGGCATTTTGACGTGTTAATTTTTGTACTCACTACTATAACTAATTAGAAGACTACAGCTGAATTAGTCACAATTGTGTCATAGAGGCTGGAACAGCAAAAATATAAGGGATAACCTAACTGTCAAAAATTAATGTGTCTGGCATACTCTGGTATGAAATTTTTTGTTTGTACTACAAGAAATTTCTGAATTATGGCATGTAATGGCATGCTCTAAAAATATGAAATCTTAATAATTTTCCTTCATAACTACAAATCAGAGACAAACAGTCATATCTGTGTCTGGCGTATTCTGTGTTGCATGTCTGTCGTCCCGGTAAGTTCGATAGTTCACACTTCGCCGCGTTCGGTCTATGCTGGTATGCCACTCCGGCACGAAGCATTCTCGTGGTTTCTGCTAAGACTCGATTAGCACGGTGTTGTGTACATTAAAGTATGTTGCAATACTTGCGACATAGCTCGTTGAATTCTAGGTGTATTTTCTTTTGTTGCCGGTAAGACGACTGTTTTTAATGGTCGGAAATATAAAAAGGCATAATAATAATATACATAGCAGAATATTACGTAGTTGCTTGTAAATGTTTTTAAAGTCAAAAATTCTGTCATAAATAATCCATGATTCGGTTGTGATATAAAAAATAATTCTGTTATTCGCATAATCAATAAATCACCGTTCCAATTACTTACAATTAATGTCAAAGTCAAAGTCAAAATCATTTATTTCAATTAGACCAGAAAGGCACTTTTGAACGTCAACAATAAAATTAAAAATGAAGCTATTTGCTCATTCCAAGGTGTAGATTCCTATGGAGAAGAACGAGCGAGGAACTCCATAGGTTACTATTTTTCAATCAGGTTCACAATACAATTCTGTAGTTACATAGTTTGCTGTTTGGATTGTGCGAGAACAATGTAACACTAAAATCTAGTCAAAGTGTCATATGCTACTAAAATATATCAAGCTACTGAATGAGATTCAACCACTAGACATTAAATTAATCGCTAACATGAAGGTACAAAGAAACGGAATTTTATATTACCACTCAATCATCACAAAGATTAAGAAAATAATCTTGCTCAAGCACTAATATGTTTGTGTCTAAGGTTTTGTCAAAACAAAGCGATAAATGTCAGCAGGATCCAGATACTATAAATATCTTGCGGACTCTATCCAGGTGTATTTTCGATTCGTATAGTTAGGTAACCTAGTTGGAGATTCGGATAAAATTATCCTTAGTATTCTCTAAAAGGTTAATGTTGAAAGGTATTTTCTATAAATTGTTAAGAATAATACTATTGAGAGTGAGCCAATGATGAACTAAGAGATACGAAGTACTAATTACAACTTCCAAATAAAAACACTCACTGTCTATGAGAATGCAGGAAGAGATTGGTATTATATGTATATTCTATATTATATTCTATACATATACATAATAAAATCGTAGGAAGTGAAAACTGTACATCGAATAAGTTTTTCAAAGAATGATTTGGGCGTGATCTACAGTCGATACCGAAACCAAAAATATGGTTTTTAGAATTTTTGTCTGTTTATCTGTTTGTTTGTATGTATGTTCGGGATGAACTCAAAAAGTGCTGCATGGATTTACTTCAAATTTTGCATGAATATTACTAACACGTCGGGTCAATATATATGCCACATGTTATCATGCTATCAACTCCGGAGGAGGAGCTGTGAATCACTATTCCTGTGCGGACGAAGTCGCGGGCTCATATAACAAAGAATGTAGATGAGGTAAAAGTTGCCAGAAACGAATTATTTGGATTTCCGTTGTCTCTGCCTAGACAGTATCTGGTCCACTGGTTACCAGACAAGTGTCTGGTAAGCTTGATTAAATGTATGTAAGTGCCACTCACACTAAAATCTACCTATACTTGGCAGAGGCATATGAGAATCGTAGCAATTGGCGTTCCATGGTCTCTGCCTACCCCCATGGGAAACAGGCTTGAGGTTATGCATCTATGTATGTACTTCTACCTACTACTGTAATCTAAAGCCACAATTATCTACAAAGACCATATACTACGCCATAATATATCGCTATCTAGTAAGTATCTAGATACCTCCGCTGATCACAAAGGCTATCGTCACACAATATCAATCTTACTCGGAGTGCGAATTGATCAAGTGAGTGCGTATCCGTCAAATAACTCGGCCAATGGTTGAGTGGTTGACAATGAGGAACGAGGTCGCGGGATCGATCACCTGGTCGTTTGTTGGCGTAGGAAAACTACTCGTCTTGTACTTGTATAATCTCAAGTGATATTGCAAAATGTGAAGTATCTTTCTTTTCTTTTTTCTTTTTTTTGGCATAAGCCGGTAAACGAGCAGACGGATCACCTGATGGTAAGCAATCGGCGTCGCCCATGGACACCTGGAACACCAGAGGCGTTTCAAGTGCGTTACCGGCCTTTTGAGGATTAGGAGTTTGAGGATCGTTGGGGATACAGGAATTGGGGAGATTGGGGAAGGGGAGGGTAATTGGGCCCACGGTAACCTCACTCACACGACGAAACACAACGCAAGCGTTGCTTCACGTCGGTTTTCTGTGAGGCCGTGGTATCACTCCGGTCGAGCCGGCCCATTCGTGCCGAAGCATGGCTCTCCCACATTTTTTGCCTGTTTGTGGTGTTGTTACTTAACCAATCATTTTTAAATATTTAAATACATCATATTTTTGTCAATACGATGAGTCCAAAAAGACACAGACATAATCAAAAGGTTTCTTTTTATTTCAAAGATTCTAAAATTCTGTTTCAATACACTTCTCTTAATTCAAAGTCTAACGCGTTCTAAGTAATATCTGTTAAGATCACTAGACACAAAAAAAGCAATCAGATCAGAACCTGAACAGTTTACGAAACTTACAATTGAACAATTTTCCTTCAATCCTGAGTTGTAGGTAAACACTTTCTCATAAAAATTGTCCCAATTAACGGCGGGTAAGCAAGACATTGCAGAGTGTCTGGCGAAACGAATTGTAGCATAAAGGTCACTTTACAATGAACGACGCAATGCTAAGATACAAGCGATTTTTACACCGACAGGTAGATTTTTCTATAGTATTTTTTTTATTTCGGAATTTAGAAAGTCAAATCCAAACTATATGGAGTAACAGCTTCTGCTAGCGACTTTTCCCGTGTTTCTGTATTACAAAGCAGCCCATGTATTCCAGACCATCTGTTTTTGGGCTCGCTGCCATTGCAGCGGTAAGTCCCCTCTTTGAGGAGTGGCTTGAGAGACGCTACGGCGTCCTCACCTACCGCCTGACGCAGGTCCTCACCGGACATGGAAGTTTCGGGAGGTACCTGTGTCTGATGGGGCGGGAGGAAACGCCCGGGTGTCATCACTGCGAGGACCGCCCTGAGGACACGGTGGAACACACCGTAGCGGAATGCCCTGCGTGGGCTGAGCACCGCCGTGCCCTCAGGGAAGTGATCGGCGATGGCGACCTCTCGCGTCCGGGCCTAGTGCGGGCCATGATGCGGAGCGAGGGGGACTGGGATGCCGTCTCCTCCTTTTGCGAAGCAGTCATGCTAGCTAAGGAGGAGGCGGGACGCATGAGGCAGCGAAGCGCTGCCTCCTCGCGACCCAGCCATCGCGAAGGACACACCGGGCGTCGGGGATCGCGGGACGATCTCCGGCCACCGTAAGCGCGGGCCTGCGGACGGCGAGCATGGGTGGCTCCCCGTCCGACCAGAAACAGACCCGAGCGTACGGCGCGTCTCGTTTCGCGTGCGCCTCAAAGAGCCATCAGACCACCACAGATGGGGCCCAATAGGGCCGATGCCGATTCGGAGTCGCGGAGAACCTAACGGGTAACCGGGGCTCCGGCTCGACGTGCAGGAGAAGGAACGGGGTGGTTTTTAGTCAGTAAGAGTCTGACACTCCCTTCCGCCTCACCCAGGCGGGAGCAGTCATTCGATGATTTTCCCCCCTTAAAAAAAAAAAAAAAAAAAAAGAGTAACACACAAACTGACAAACTATTTTATTCATTATTCATTCATTCAAAGATGATGTATGACCATTATTGTGAGGAGTTAATTAAATTATTTAGTTAATTAGCTTTGTAAAAAAAATCTGCGTTCTGTTTTGCCTCAAAATGTGACACTGAGATGTTAGGTATATATTAATCACATGACGTCATTAAGTTATGTAAAAGTCGTGGTGATGAAACATCAGTAAATTGTATTTCGTCAATAGATTTTAAAGTCTCCGAAAATTTACTAAGCCATTGCGCTTTAAGATATTACACATACATATAACATCACGTCTTTTATCCTCGAAGGGGTAGGCAGAGGCACCGACCGAACCGAACACCGACTTTTCACTATTTATGTTATGAGTCCCATGTAATAGGGGGTATGACTATTGCCATATACCGGGCACAATTCCAGACTCCGTGTTACTGCTGATAATTGTTAAAAAACCCAGTTATAGTTTGCCTGACCCGGGAATCGAACCCGAGACCCACTGCCCGGCAATCGCACTTGCGACCACTCGGCCAACGAGGTAGGCTTTGAGATATTATTATAATTTTTTTTAAATACGGTGATATTATGCTGCGTCAAGTGTCGCTTAGCACAGCGCACATCAGTGTGAAGTGTGAACAGTCCTTAAGTGCCCGCTATGCAAGAGCAGTGGAGGGCAACATCGTTTGTTGCTGATATTTTCGAAACATCATTTTTCAGAAGCCCTGTATGTATCGTTTCATTTTAGTTATGAAAATCTATCTTTCAATTATCTCTGCTGCGATTCTATCTTGCTTTTTTGTTAAAGCGATCTTTTTTGGCGTGTTCGCGCTATTACTGAATTTCGCTTTGCGATTTTCAACTTTATTGGGTGACGATTACAACGTTTGGTGAATAATTCTGTTATTGATTGGTGAGTGAAAATTGGTGTTCGAAATTCATTACATAACATCACGCCTTTTATCCCCGGATGGGTACGCAGAGGTGCACATTACGGCACTTAATGCCACTGTACAATGTAACACCCACTTTTCACTATTTATGTTA
Organism: Spodoptera littoralis; assembly: GCA_902850265.1. Taxonomy (NCBI): domain Eukaryota; kingdom Metazoa; phylum Arthropoda; class Insecta; order Lepidoptera; family Noctuidae; genus Spodoptera; species Spodoptera littoralis. The sequence goes on along the minus strand of LR824561.2, from coordinate 7,497,196 downwards.
TGAGTCCCCATGTAATAGGGGTCACCGTATTGACATATATCGAGCACAATTCCAGACTCCGTGCTACCACTGATAATTTGATAATTTCATAAAAAGCATAGTAATTCTTTGCCCGACCTGATAATCGAACCCGGGACCTCTTGCCCGACAGTCGCACTTGTGACCACTCAGCCAACGAGGGCAGTGTTGGAAATTAAGAACGTTGATTATAATGAACCTTTATTTATCAATGTTAAGCAGTCGTACTGAGGGATTGAGAACAGAGACTAGAACTACCTATTAAGCGTTAGATTTTTCATATTAAACTCCATAAAAAATGAAGAAAGCAACAAACCAGGATCTAGAACAAATTCCATGCAAGATGGTGCAACGTCGTCATTGGCTTCGCACCGCGAAACACGCCACTAAACATCTAGGTCTAATGTATTGTGACACTTGCCTACATAACACGCATGCACTTGCCTAGATACGTCACATGACGTCATACTAAGATAACATGCGTGATTAGCGAAGTGGATTATTATCGTGGTTGTCTGAGGAAGCTGATGTCAGTAACGGTATTCAAGTGAAATGTGAAATGCTTGTGAGTAGCTGAGATGACACTTCTAGGTTGAGTGGGATTTGTATCTTTGTGCTGTTATTGAGATTTGGCTGTCGAATTGAACTTATGTAGATGTTTGAAATAATAACAATATGATGTTTATATTACATTATCAAGATTGAGGTTACTTCTTTCAGAAAACATGATAAGTACGATAGTCGAACGCAAAGTTAATTTACTGGACTATGCAAAGCATCAATATTTTTAAATTTATTTGAATTCTGAGTAAAGGAATGACAAGGACAAACATAGTGCTTGTTAATCTTGTCTTAGCATAAGACTAACACATAACATCATCCCTTTTATCCCCGAGGGGTAGGCAGAAGTGCACTTACAATGTAACACCCACTTTCACTGATTATGTTATGAGTCCCATGTAATAGGGAGTGACCCTATTACCATATTCCGGGCACAATTCCAAATTCCGTGCTGCTTACTCCCTACTGTGAATTTTTATAAAACCAAGTAATATATTGCCAGACCCGAGAATCGAACTAGAGACCCCTTACCTAGCAGTCGCACTTACGACTACTCGGCCAATGCCTCATTGGTGGAGAAGTCACAGTCAAGATTAGTTAACATCAACGCTAACTCATTCACAATAACACTACCTAAACAAAGAACAAAACAGAATCCAAACTATAGCCAACTTTACCTACCAACTTAACCCTATAAATGCCAGGTAACGGTCTAAACGTCCGTCTGCCACCGCAGACGGCCGCGAAAACCGTCAAGTGCGATCCTGTAACCCTATACTGAAGCCGTAGGGGACATGTGTTACCCTCACTCACGGTTGACAGGTACGTTACCCCTTTTGCGACAACGAGCTGTCATTGCGCACATGCTAGGGTTAAATTGTGTGGTAGATAGATGAACGGTAGAATTAAATTTGATAAAAATACTAGATTTTGTGCAGGGGTTTTCCTCAAGAGTATGTAGATTTTAGTTAGTCGATTTTCACTTTCAATACCGCTCTCTTTGACATCCCCTTTCACAGCTAAAAAAGAAAGCTTGGTATTGGATCTGGTTACACATTGGGCTCGTCAATATGCCTGGAAGATTGCACCAAAGACATTCTACCATTTTTTTTAAGGGATAAACCGGTAAAATGAGCCGTGGGATCATTTGATAGTAAGCAATCTGCGTCGCCCATGGACACCCGAAACACCTAAGACGTTACAATTGCGTTACCGGCCTTTTGGGGATTAGGAATTTAGGCGTTGTTTCACGACGGTTTTCTGCTCGGTCGTGGTATCACTCCGATCGAGCCGGCCCATTCATTGCCGAAGCATGGCTCTCTCACACTTGAATTAGTAGTCAAAATACTACAGTACACTGAACACCACAATAATGACTCTTCAAAATGTATATAAAAATACCTTACAACTTCAATTCTTTCAATCAGAAATTCTCATTCCAACACGTGTACATAAAAAAACAAACTAAAAAACAAAACCTTACTATCATTTAATCCTAAAATCAAAGAGTAACAAAACCATGATGATTTCACGCTATCCTTTCCTAAATCAACACGTTCTTCTAAAGATGGGTGTCAGTTTACAAACAGTCGGGTAAAAAGAGGTGCCTTTAAAGAGGCTTATGGTGTCCCATGGGGGTACAACATGGGTTTCTTTAGTAATACATATATTATACAGCAAATGTATTGTTTTGTACTGTCATTTCTCGCTTCTTTTTTTTCTAATTGGAAGTTAATATAGAATGTTATTTTTCTCCGGTTACATATTATGCTCATTGTCTAACTCTCCTGTACTCTCTTATCAATGTACACGAAAAATTCTAAAATTGTGTCTAACTCGGCAACCAACTCCGATACCTTTTTTACCAAGCATTCAGACTTCTAAACAGTCACCTACACTCCTAAATTTAGATATATTTACTTAGGTTTCAGTCCACAATTTTCAGTTCGTTAGCACTATAATAACAAAATTAAACGCGATAAGAGCTAACACTGTAAACGCTAAGTTGGTTATATAGACCCCAAGAGACCTGAACTGAAATGGACGTCATTCGGATTTAACGTTATCACAGTCAAGGTTTGGTTAAATTAATTTAAACTAAACTCTAACTTTAACCTAAGTTTAGCGGATATAATTCCAAGTGCTTTGAAACGGGTTTTAGGTGCGTGAGTGTGATTTTAATTACTTGATAATGTTTTTGATCTAGGCTTCGTAAAGTTAGTTAGCGAGAGCTCCTAATTTTCATTTCCGAGTCGAGTAGAAACTTGTTATTAGGAACTCACGCTATAACATACGCGTTAAAGTGTTATTACTTCGATTTTTTCATTGGAATCGAACTTCAAATTTAACAATTTCAGCTATTCAGCCAACGAAGTAACCATTGCCTACTCAGGATTGTCAAAGTCACAATACAATTTTGTCCAACCCTAATGAACCTAGCAACTCAAGACACTAGACTCGACACTTCATTTCATATTCAGAATTGGTGACGTGTTCTCAAGCCCTTTTAATCTTGCCCTACTTCGCTTCCCAGCTGAGAACCTACCACTTGATCCCTACACAGATGACAGCACAACAACCTATACTATCCAGTTAAAAACTTCCAAAGCATTAGCTATTTTATTGCCAGGAGTTACGGTTCAAAATGTTTTGGAGGGTTTAGGCTGTTGAGGGTACCTTGATCTGTTGTTGTCAAAATATTTAAAATGTAAATAACGTCTCCCCCAGTCTCAAAGGGCTTATTAACTTGTCGAAAAGACAAATATTTTTAAAAACTTCGCTCTCTTTGCCAAGTTTTGGGCAAAAAGTCGGATATCCAAATTCGAAAACAAAATATAAGTTGGGTTCCGTTCTCGCGAGAGGAAATGACCTTATTAGCTAATTTGAATTTGGGTGTTTTGATTTTGTCTGTTTTGTGTGAAGTGGTCGCAAAAGTGGCTACCAGTCTTAAAGTTAGGAGTTAAAGGAAATTGATACCAAGGTCAAAACATTTGTTCAGTATTAGTTTGTTGATTTGCATAATCTTATTTTCAGTCTGGGTTTTTTTATCTTCACAATTTTACGGTATTTATCGTTGAATACATTTCTACAAGTGGTCTTTCGTTGAATTCAACTGCAGTTCTCAAGAGAGAAGTTTCTATCCAGTATTCCTTTGAACTGCTTTGAAATCTTTTTACAATAAGTGTCAAATACAGCGTCCGACACTGCACAGTACGGAACCATTTGGTTGCGGGTCCAACGCACATTTGGTCCAGTTTTTTTGACAGCAAAAAGTCTGTCGTACCGCTCATAAATTCATGTTTCGTCAAAATGTGCTGCTGGCGTGTACAAACAGATGTTTGTTTATGTCCCATAGTTTTTGTTCTGCAATAAGATCCATTTTTGCTTGTATGTTGTGTTTTAAAGACGGATGTTGCTAATATTTTTGGTGAAGGGCATCTGTTTATTTAAGGATCATAAGAGATCAACATTTGTAGTAAATATTGGGATTTTGGTCCAATCAACGGGGGTTCTAGGTTTGCTTTCAACACCTTTATTACTGAGCCAGATTTTGGAGATTTTAGTTGCGTTCACTAATTTCTGGAGTTCTCAGTTGCATTCGAAAATATACTTTTTGCGTTTAATAATAGCCTGATTTTTTAAATAATACCATGCAAGAACTTTTTATACAATACAACTTAATACACAATATACTGGCATTTCATACTACCATTCAAACTTCTAAACATTTAGATTTTATAATTACCAAGATGTCACGACCATGCCACCAGTATACCCAACTGATCATTCACTGAGCAGCCCGTCACGTAGCAGAACTTGTTTCTAAAACATGTATTTTAATTTATTTTCACGCCAGACTGCACATGAATGAACTACTAGATACAAGTTACTTGCAAACAGTAAAATAATAAGGGTGACGGCGTACGCGACATGTGCGCGTAAACTTGTTGGGTGTGGTCCTCATGTTAGCGATTCGGAGAAACTGTGAACTTAACATGAAGGGGTAAATAGCCTGCGAACAGCCTAGCGCATTACCTGAGTTCCGGCTCGAAATAAGAGTGGGAACGGTATGGTTTTTAGTCAGGAAGAGTCTGACACTCCCATTCGCCTGAGGCGTGTTAATAGTCTGACACCCTCACGCCTCACCCAGGCAGGAGCAGTCAGTCAGCAGATTTTCCCCCCTTAAAAAAAAATGATTTCCTCCCCTCAAAAAAGGGGTATACAGCAGCCAGTTGCACACAACCGTGCATCATAGTATGGGTCAGGCCTATTAACATTTCATCATCACATCTTAATATCTAAAATGGTCCAGGTTTCCTTCCGATGTTTTCTTCAGTGGTATCTAAATAATCTTAGATACCTATAGCAATACTCTCTGAAAACTTTACCTTTTACATGTCAAATTTGAAACTGACTTGCTCAAAGCCGACTTGCAACCATACCAACGAAGCAGTGTAAGTTAATCAAAAAATAAAAAACTAATTTCACTCAATATTCCGTCCACACGAGTCATAAAGCTTTGCGTGTGGTACCAGTTTGTTTGTCGTTATTTTAATGGCAACATTATCATCGTATTTTATGTCCCTTTCCACATAAACCTTGTGGTTTCCGATTATGAATATGGCCACCCTATTGTTTCCTGTTCACGCCGTAAAATGTTCTATAAGCTACATATTATTATACGACGTGGTTTATTGAAGACGTTATGTTTTAGTTGACGAGTCGGTCGGTCGAGGATCTAGTAGGTTGAAATCGGGAGTCCAGCATTGTGTTTGATGTCTGGAAGGAGGTGATCCTTCTTCTAGAAATAGAACTATATACGGATATACAGATAGATTCTTTATTTCACACCATTCAAACAGATTATATAGAATAGAATGTGTGTCGTAGAATATAGATTCTGGAGCTATTTCCCAATATAACCAATACGATCGTCTGCTATGTAGGATCCAATAGGTCGGTTTCTAATTGCCCTAGAATACGTAATTAGATTGAATACATGAATCAAGATTGAATGACTAGATTAACATGTAACTGCTAGTTGTCTATCATTAATTTTCATAGCGGAAAAGTAGTACCTAAAACAAAAAAAATTGTGGCACACTCTTGAAAGACATAGTATAGGTACTTTTTCTCTTTGATCATAGATATATTTTTGGATTAGACAATGTAATATCATGGAGCTTGGAATAGTGCTACCCTTTAGTGTTACGGGATTTTTATAGGCGTTGCTTTCTTACTATCAGGCCTTCCAATTGCTTTTTGTCTCCCAGATAAATAGTAAAATAAATAAAAAAGGAGTTACAGTTCATTTTACATTATTTTTTCTTGTTGTTAGTGTTAGTGTAAAATAAATTCTTAGAGTTAATTTATTGTTAGTGTTGGTATGTTGGCATCCTGTAAGAATCACTATTTGAGTGAAGGCCTCCTCCAAAGTTTTCCACCTATCTATATCTTGTGCTGCTGTAGGTCGCCTGAAAAATCTAAAAAACAGCCTCTTAGATATCTTAGGTCGTCATCACTACCACCCCACCCCGTCGCCATATTCATTTTCTTTGAAACGCGTACGTTTTCAACTCTGTAAAGTTTAATAAAAGTGTTGCTTATAAATACGTTCTGTCGTCCGGCTGCAAGTTGGGAAGGAGCGCATTTTCGCAGTTGACGCGAAAAAAATCCCACTAATTAGATTCAGTAGGACGCGAGCGTTTTTTGTCAAAATTAGGTCAGTATGTAATGAATGTTCGTGTGTAGTGGTTGTTAGCGTTTCACCATTATAACTGGAAATATGAATATATGGGCGCTTTGTACCTATCCTAGTTTCGAAGAGGGTTATTTTTGAGGCGTATTTTAGTGTGTGCTGTTCGTGTTTTTAATTGGTTAACGTATGTGAGAGGATAGTTATAGCTTAAATCAAAATTTATCTAATATTGTCTTCAGAATAATGCTAGATAGTTTTCCAGTAGCTATAACTTTAAAACTCCTATAATATTTATTGGACGTTCTTTTATACTACAAGCCGCCCTGGATAAGAAACAAGAAGACTAGACTATAGTAATATAACTCTACAATACTTATAACCGGAGAAAATGCCAAGGAAGGAATGGATAAATTCCTATTTGTATTCAAAAGCAGGAATATCTTAATCAACGTTAAACAGCTAGTCTTTTTAATAAGATTTCCTCTTAAGTGTACCAGCACAGAAAGTTGTTATCACGTTGAATGTCTGTGCATTCTGTTCTGTGCTAGTCTGTGCTCTGTGCAACTGCATTATGTTGAACACTGGTGAATATGCATGGTAGGGTTGACGGTGCAATATTTAGATAATCTATATAAATAAAAATTAATTACAATTTGTTAGTCTCATTAAAACTCGAGAATGGCTGAACCGATTTTTCCAAATTTGGTCTTGAAATGTTCGTGGAAATCCACAGAAGGTTTAAAAAAAAATTAGGCATTATGAAGTTTGCCGGGTCAGCTAGCAACTAGATAATTATCTGGTAGATAAAATAACACAAAACGACCCTTTTTAGTCCTCAAAGGATGAAGGAGGACACAGTATTATGACGCTCACTCTTCACCAGTTATATTAAATTCCACCCATGTTATAGGGGGTAAACCTTTTGGCATATGGGTACTGAGCACCATTCCAGAATCGGTACAGCTATTGAGAAATTATAGAAAAACTGATAAAAAACCAAAGAATACTTTGTTCCATCCGAAAATTAACCCCAATACGTAAATAGTACATAACTGACACTATGAAAATATCTAAAAATACACTAATAAAGGTGATGAAAAATGAATACATTTTTAAGTAGGATATTGAAAAAGGTTATGGTAATTTTATAGCTATTCCTAAAGTCTGCTAATCTCAGGTATAATCTTCAAATAATGACGATACTGTAGCTGGCAACCCTGCGAACACACAAAGCGTATTAGCATAATGTTTATTAAAAAAACATAAACGGTACTCATTAAAAACTCTTATCCTAGAGTGCCGGTATCGTCACAAAGAGAAGTGTTTTTGTATTAATTAAAAAGTAAAAACAGTTTTTTTCTTCCACTTGGATTAAAGAACTGTAATATCAAGAGTATAATCCATTACGTATTTTCATTACTTGATTACATTTTTCAATATTTGATTATAGTTATATATATAAAAAAATTAAAATATAAAGAGCAGTAGCTCACCAGTAACGGGAGAAATCCAAGCTACCGGTGGCCAGGGCACTGTGTCTAGAATTGTGCCCGGTATGTTGCAATAGGCTCACCCCCTATTACATAGGACTCATAACATAAACAGTGAAAACTGGGTGTTACCTTCGGGGATAAAAGGCGTGATGTTATGTTATGTAATGTTATTATTTAATTTTATAACTTTGACAGTCATTCACTTACATACAAGTACGATTATTTTCTTTTGTATTTTTTTTTATAACCGCATGTTTATTGCATACAAAAACCACTGAAAAGCGAAATGCTTGTTAGCTTTATTCCATAACAATAGCCTATGTTCAGGGAATAACGAATTTCGAATTATTCAATTAAAATATCAAATTGCAAAACACTCAATAAATTACGTATTGATGAATATTTTAGTCGTGTTTTAATATATATTATGCTGTCAATATGGTGTATATTGGGCATTAAATATGTCCATTATATTTAATGTTATTGGTTAATGCAAAACATGCGGATTTTATGTTGAATTCGATTTTAATTTTGTTGTTCACGTCTGAATAACGTGTATTTCTATAATTTATTAACAGAAAGATTTGGTATGATTGGAATTTGGAACAAAATTGTTACTACACTGGTGTTGTGGAAGTCTATGAACGACGATCACCATCAGGAGATCCGTTTGCTCGTTGCTCCTCGTTCAGTGGATCCCATCAAAAGACTGTTTTTCAGTCTGATATGCAAAAAGAATCAATAGTTTTCTAAGAGCTTGTAGACATTATATATTCCGCTATCTAATCTTATACTATTACATAAAGCGGAAGAGTTTGTTTTTTTGTTTGTTTGTTTGAACGCGCTAATCTCCGTAACTACAAGTCTGATTTGAATAATTCTTTTTGTGTTGAATAGCGCCTTTATCGAGGTTGGTTATTGGCTAAAAACATCAAGCTACGACCAATAGGAGCTGAGCAGAGCGTGTGAAACCGCGCGGAAGTAGCTAGTTTAAAATATGCAGCAAAGTACAGTTGCGTGCAAAAAAAAAGAGAATATTTTGTGAGTCATCTTATCTAATTTATGAATTTCTGAGCTGTAAAATGCAGCCAAATATATCATCATAAGCAAAAATATGTTACACGACGCTACTCACGGATATGCTGATTTTCCTTCCTTCCACTTCAATGGCAAAATGGAAGCCTCAAATAATATTTACCGGGGAAATATTTACACCAGAATTTTGCACGCCATTTTTGATAATCCGCGGCAAAGAAGTGGCATTTTGTTAACGATTAACGTGTCAAAAGTGAATTACTGAACAAAGTCGTAGATATACTTTGATTCCTAGATTTAATTATATTCGGCGGCATTTCCGTACCGATACGACCTTCAAACCTTCAAGAAAAGAGCGTACTCCTTTTTAAAAGGCCGGCAACGCACCTGTGGCTCCTCTGGTGTTGTGGGTGTCCATGGGCGGCACTGATCGCTTACCATCAGGTAATCCGTCTGCTCGTTTGCCTCCTATTCCATAAATAAAAAATAACTTGGAATTTCTAAAGTAAGTGACTAGTGACTATGTTGGGCTTTAACAATACGCACTATTAGAAACTATGTAAACCTAGTAGCTGTCGCCTTTATGTCATCATAGCTTTGTCATGATAGTATAATACCTACTACTAATATTATAACTGCGAAAGTTTGTGAGTATGTATGTGAGTGTGTGAGTATGTATGTGAGTGTGTGTGTATGTTTGTTTGTGTGTTTGTTACTGTTTCATGCTAAAACAGCTGAAGGGATCGAGATTAAATTTGGAGCAGGGGTACATTATGGTCTGTTTGAACACATAGGCAATTTTTTTTATCCCACGGTTATGCGAGTGAAGCCGCTGGCAAAAGCTAGTAATATATATTGAACCGAAAGTCTTATTTCCACCACGATTAAAACATCAGTTTAAAGAAATCGTCAGATCGTATCAGTCACTCAAATCGTTATTTATTATAATTAATTTCGTGTTATTATCTCATATCGTGTTACACGGTCACATAAAATTAATTACATACATAAATTAGTGGCAACCGTTGCCAACGATGACATGATTATGTTTCCTTTGACACAATTTAAAACAAAAATACTTTTCGCTATTTATAGTAAACTAGCGACCCGCCCCGGCTTCGCACGGGTGCAATAGCCATGTATCATACATACAAACCTTCCTTAAGAATCACTCTATCTATTAAAAAAAACCGCGTCAAAATCCGTTGCGTAGTTTTAAAGATCTAAGCATACATACGGACATACAGCGAAAGCGACTTTGTTTTATACTATGTATTGATACGTAATTCCCTTTGGCAATGCGTAGAGATGTAGCCTTGTTGTACATTTTCTATCGCTTATACCACGGGGAGTGCTCTGAGGAATTGTTTGACCTGATACCTGCCGCATTTTTTCGCCATCGACCCTCACGACAGCATATGCATCCCCACCATATAGATGGCTGGCAGGCCAAAACTGTGCGCTTCTCACGTAGCTTTCTACCTCGCACAGCAAAACTGTGGAATGATCTGTCGTCGGCGGTATTTCCGAACCGATACGACCATCAAACTTTCAAGAAAATAGCGTATTCCTTTTTAAAAGGCCGGCAACGCGCCTGTGACTCCTCTGGTGTTGCGGGTGTCCATGGGCGGCGCTGATCGCTTACCATCAGGTGATCCACCTGCTCGTTTGCCTCCTATTCCATAAAAAAATTAATAGTGGCCAAAAATAGACAAAAATGCGTGTCGTCCGTTTAGTAGCCACAAGGAGATTTTATGGCGTTGTGGTTTAATCTCTGGGTCAGGAAAGGGAAGTATACATTTTCAAAATGACCATTAGTAGCATGGTGGCTGGAAATGAGCCGTAGTGTGTGACAAATCAATTATAATATTTCTCGTTTCCTTGTCCACTTTCATCGGATTTCTGGTCGGTGAAATATTGTTTCGGAATTTATTGTTAGACCAACGGGTTGTTTAGAACGGATTTTATAACGTAACTGACCTTAGCACCTGAGTCTTAAAAGTCTTAATGAATCTAATTGTCATATTCTTCTGAGTAATATAATGTTACGTTAATAACCATAACTTGCAAAACCATGTCTACAACGTCTACATTAATTACAGTATTATCTCCTAAGAAAACATAAATAAGAAAGATGACCAAGTCTGAGCCTTGACGACAATATTACGTTCCGTCGATTAAAAAATAACAAAAACATAAATCAGCGAACGCATCGCATAAAAGACGTTCGATTTTCAAAATAAAGCAATAAATCTGTCGCCCTTTTGTCAGTGACGAAAGGACAGCGCACATTTTAAAAGCTAATAATTGTTAGACAATGGCTGCTTTTTGTTCGCAACTGTACCTTCTTAGAATGTTACGTTTAGTGTCTAACAATAGTGTTTCTGTTCTTGTGGTCTTACTGTTTTCGTAATATTGTTATGAATGAGCGTGTCGTCACGTTCTTTATTCGCCGAAGGGGTAGACAGAATGCAGATGTGACATTTCGCACTTTTTCACCTTTTCGACAGTTGTGTTATGAGTCCCTTATAAGTTAAGGATAGTTGTCACAATTTCAAACTTCATGTTGTTGTGTATACCTATATTTATTTATTTTTAGGTGGGAAGATCATCGAATGACTGTTCCCGCCTGGGTGAGGCGGAAGGGAGTGTCACTCTTACTGACTAAAAACCACCCCGTTCCTTCTCCTGCACGTCGAGCCGGAGCCCCGGTTACCCGTTAGATTCTCCGCGACTGTTGTGTATACCTTAGGGCTTAGAGAATTAAAATTGTGTCATGTAATATTTCTTATATAAAAAAATGTACGCAGTAGGGTAAAATTTCATGTAAATATTAGATGTTTATTTTTTCTATTCGTTGACCGTGTGAAATTAAGTTCAATATTTGCTGCCCACTCAACCTTTATCGAGTTTGTATTGAATTAAGTTTTTGCTCTTTGCTTTTAGGGGTCTGTAGGTAATTTTTGAAAACCTTTTATTAAAATACCTAATATAAAATACAATACTGTGACTCCGCTGGTGGTGGTCCATGGGTGACGCTGATCATTTGCCTCCTGTTCCATAAGAAAATGTTTTTTTTTTAATTATATTTTTTTGTTTGTTAACGCCCGAAGTTCCGTAAATTGTCTTCAATGAGAATAAGACTAACAATGTATTATGATCAGCGAAATTGAAGTCACTATAAGACCACTTATTATCTTCTTTTTTGGAATATAACGAATGATTCTGTACTGAATAAAAATAAACTTTAACTACAACAAAATTAAAACCAAAATACTTTAGAATTGAACTCAACTCTTCATTCTGAACCTCTTTACGAAGACAAAAAGTTAGGTAATCGTTATCATAATAAAACTATGATAAAGAAGTCCCACTATCTTAAAGGGGAAAGGAGTGGGCGTGTCTATTTCACACTTGGCCAACTTCACTGAAACCGCGGCATTTTTCATTTTACTTTCAGTCATGTTTGAGTCATAATTTTTCTGAAGAGCTCCTTGCACTTTACGTTGACCGTTTGCTAGTTTTATAATCAGAGGTGTAACTGCATTTTCTTTTAAATATATTTTTTTTTTATTTCTAGGAACATTTTTTGGTAACTAAAAATCGCGGGTTACTCACGTGAATATACTGAGAATAACCCTACTAGTTTCAAACCATAATAGGCTGCGCGACATCATGAGGAAGAATCCCTCTGTGGTTCGAAACTAGTAGAGCTTTTCTCAGTATATTCACGTGAGTAACCTGCGATTGTTAGTTAATTTTGTATCTCACGATAGTTATTATAAAAACATTTTTTGCTGTTTGTAATAGACGCTTGGTCTTTACTTAATGATGGCACAATATAGGTAATCATTATTAAGTACGAGATCTATGTCATTTGTCAATAGACATTTTATCTCTGTATGTTCTTTGTTATTGACGTGTGATGAAATGTGTGCGAAATGCGTGGATGTCTCGAACTTATACTGTCATAGCAGATTGTTTCAAAATGGACAACTATTCTTTTGCCTTTTTTCATAGTCTAAAAAGAAAGAAATACACACACGCAGACTACAACACAGGTATGCGCACTAAAATAAGTATATGGGGCGTCGCAGCGCAATAGGCCGGAGCTCGGCTTAATGCTGTGGGCTGGGCACGAAGGCTCGAGTCCACAGCGCTGGTTTTCAGCACCACCCAATATGATACAGTTATACATATACCTAATGGACCACGTACTTGACTGCACGGTTGGCGCGGTGGCTGGGTAACTGGCTGCCGCGCAACGTGTCGCGGGTTCCATTCCCGCACGGAGCAACTCTTTGTGTGATCCACAAATTGTTGTTCCGGGTCTGGGTGTCATTATATGTATGTGAACTTGTATATTTGTAAACGTACCCACGACACAGGAGAAAATCCTAGTGTGGCGCAATGACTTTTCTTTAAAAAAAATGGGTCCTACCTATCTTGTGCCTATCTAGTGTGTCTCAGCTCTACCAGACTTGTCTGTTCACCCATTTATTTATCATCCCATTAAAAGAAATACAGAACCCTCAACTTAACAGAACCCTTCCACAGACATCGCAACCAATTTTTAAAATTTTCCATCTTATTCAAAATTGAATTCTAAAGTGAAGTACAAATTCGACGTTACTTAAAATCGTGAATATTCTCTGTGTATTTCGTACAATCGTGATGAAAAGTGATTCGGCTTGAGGACCCTTTGTGCCTATGCAAATACGTTTATTAAAACCGGACTCTGTCCCTTTAGATTTGAGATCTTATTAATTGGGACTTATTCTGCTATTGTTGTTCTGTGATTCACTGTACCGAACCGATTTTGAGAGCCTTTCATGTAAGTGTGTTAGAATTCCTTTATGGGTTGTAGGTACCTATGGGGAAATTGGATTTTTTAAGTATATTCACAATTTATTACTAAGGAATTAGGTATTGAACCACATTATTCCACAATGGTACTGTTATACATAACATAACAACACGCCTTTTATACTTGAAGGGGTAGGCGTAGTTTCACGTTACGATACTTAAAGCCACTGTACAATGTAACACCCACTTTTCACTATTTATGTTATAAGGCCCACGTAATAGGGGGTGTGCCTATTGCCATACACCGGTACTATTATCTAACCAGAAATTATCAAAATACGCAATCGGTAAATTACAACATTCTAGTTTTCATTTTATCATAGAATTTTCCAGAATATAGGTGCATATTTTTAGTTCCATGAAAATTTATCAATGTTTGAAAATGAAATGTATTGGTGCAGATTAAAAATCAACAAAAAAGTTTTATATTGCACCAAAATATTTTAAATACCGTTAACTTTTAAATAAATAAAATCCCAAACAATTTCGTCCTCATCATTTATAAAAATAACGAAAAACTAAAGAACTAAAATTCGAATTCAAACATGGCTGCTCATTCGCTGCAAATGTTAATCAACCAATCAGCGTGTGACACTCCTTAATTCAGTTACAAGCGGAATATTTGATGGGAGATTCTATGTGGCCAGTATTATCTATGCACCCCTCACGAATTATGGTGATGCCATGGTTTGTCAGACACGTTGCCTCTTACATGGTGTTTTGTTGTTGAATTTAAACCACGGGATTTACACACCCTGTTTTTCCTGTAGACAGAAAGCAATATGTGATTTTGAGCCTATTGTAGAAGTTTCTAGTTGAGTGAGAGTTCGTTTTGTGAATTTGTTGAATCTAAAATGTATTATTATTTAGTTCGGTCTGAGGGCATTTACAACGACACTTGAGTAAGAAAGATGATAATTATTATGTTTTAAATGTTTTGAGTACCTACCATTTGGTGTCTGAGAAACAGAAAATATTTTTAAAGCATTAAAGGTAGGTAAGTAAAAAACTCGATCAACAACAAAAAGTTACACATACCTACATTTTAAAAATCATAGCATTAAGTCACCATTAATAGGGTAGATGCCTAATTTTTATTGTAATATCCGTCTGGTAGATTATTTCAAATCATTAGACACGTATGTTTTATTTTCTTACAGAAACGAATACTTTCGACGATATATTGATTTGAAATGTCGCGTGACGTCACTTACAATGACGTCACAATAAAATGTACACATTTTATACGTAGAAATGACGTTTACTCCTAACCCCACTCCTAAACTTTAATTCGTTTTATCTAAGTATTATTTTATTGTACAACAAAATAAAAAAATACGTGTCTAATGTTTTTTCGTTACCAAACTTACGGACTAAGTAAATAGATTTTTCATTTTCATATACCACCATCATCCCAATTATAGAATAGTAATTTAAAAATTATTGATTTCAACTCATTCACTTTTACTTACCTCAAAATTCCCACACAATCAAAAAGGACTATTTTATCATGATTGATGACCGTCCACATACACTTGTGGCACAAAAAACTAGTGTCCATATAATTACACAACTCCGCTACTAGTGAGAAGCATGCATACATTTTAGTTGTTCATTATTTATGCAACACAGTGCTTTTGAATAAATAATTGTGACGTCATATTTGTACACCCCAGTGTTGTGAAGAGGGTGACGTTAGAGTGCTTGCTTTGCTACAGATAATCAAGAAATTAAGCTAGTTTTTTTTTTAATTTTCGATATGTTAACTGCCTTGTACCTTTTTGGTCGTACGGTTCAAGTGTGGTGGACATACTATTATGACTGGAGTGTTTTTTGATTGTGAAAATGTGCTGTTTCGAATTGTCTTTATGATTTAAAAGAATGACTACGTCTTTTCTGTATTTTTACGGGCTAGGGAACTACATCTAGACTAGAATTTTAACCGATATTTGGCATCCTATCTTAATAACTAGATTCCTGCAGTCTGGTACTTCCAATCTTTCTTTAGAACACGCGTATATCGTAAAGGTTATATTATTTTTAAGAGTTTATATAAGATTGAATCAAGATGACAAACATATTGATACAATAATAAACCTACACCCACAAGCATTAAGTATCAAAATGCTACGTTCAACTCCCAATAATAAGTACCAACTCATAATAAAGAATAAACAGAAATTCTTCCAAATTAACTTCACAATATAATAGCAAAATTATCTTTTATAAGGGTCTAACTAAGCCCTTATATTTAGGGTCCCGTCATGTAATACAAAATCAAGGGACCTTCTCGCGCGTTGAAATTACTTTGAGTAAAATGTAAGTAGCTGTATACAAAATAAATAATATTCAGCTGAATTAACAAAATGGCGATGTTGGCTCCAGTACGCTGCGTGACATCGCACGCTGCCCATGAGGAAGTGCCCCTCTGTGCCTCGAAACTAGTAGAGCTGTTCTCAATATTTTCAGGTGAGTAACCCGCAATTTTTGATTAATTTAATATGTATCAGGTTAGTTATTATAACAATATTCAGTTCATTTCGGTACATAGCATATGTAATAGAAGCAAAAGTAGTATGTCATAGAGATATCATTCAACCTAATACCCTACTCCCGCGGGATAAAGGAAGATACCTTGTAAAGTTGGATTGAAAAATGGCCAGAGAAAGACAGTTAACACTATTTCAATTTTTACACAACCTGTATATTGGTCCCCCATACGAAAAAAAACTTACTACTTTTTGCCAGTTATCCACATAGAAGTGTGAGAGAGCCATGCTTCGCTACGAAGCTCGACCGGAGCGATACCATGGTCAAGCAGAAAACTGACGTGATGCATGCGTTGTGTTTCGTCGTGTGTCCCTCCCCAGTCTCCCCAGTACCCACTCCCCCACAGTCTTCAGATTTTCAAATCCCAATAGGCCAGTAACGTACTTGTAACGCCTCTGGTGTTCCACATGTCTATGAGCGACGCCGATTGCCTACCATCAGGTGATCCGTCTGCTCGTTTACCGGCTTATCCCATAAAAAAGATGATTTTGAAAAATATTTTCATTAATTGACAAAGTTCGTTTTATATCATATGCGGACCCTTCAACATACTACCTACCTAATCAAACAAAGAATTGGCATAATTTTAAAAACGTCACAAATAAGAGGGTCGATTCAGTGTCTCTAGTCATTGCAAATGAGCCTCTCCGTGGCTAATTATGTCCCCTCCGGTGTGCAACAGAAGTGCGGAACGGTGGGTCGCGAACAGATGCGATTTTTTGTCGCAATGTCGAGGAGTTAGAAAGAATGTTGGCGTCTCATGTGTGAATGGATTTGTCGGGGTTCAAAGAAAACATGTGTATGTAGTTTTACACAATATTTTGCTAGAAGCATCCCTTGTCAAGTTGGTATTATTGACATTTTTTGTTTCAATATTGTTAGTGATATGAAAATTTCTACATTGTTTTGACACTATACGATAATTACCTATCAGGGAAAATAAATTAACAACGAACATTACCTGTTATAATTTAATTCTTTGTTTACAATGTAAACTATATCACTTTAAATAATAATACAAACTCAGTCTCAAGTTACATTAAAATCCGTCAACTATCGCCACACGATCCGTTTACACAAAAAAAAAATATTACCTGCGACTAAGAGTCGCACAATGCGCGCGGGACAACGGGATCGTCGATCCATCGCCTAATTATGTTCGACCGGGATTTTGAATTCACATCCCTAGCGCACGGTCATTTAGGAATACCACGTAAAGGCGCGTTCAGAGGCATTAGTACCAGTTTGTATTACGTTTAAAGTATTCGTAACGAGTTCGCGTTCGGTGCTGTGATTGGCCCGGCTCCAATGAGCAAACCAATCCGAGTACCGAGTCGGGGAGAACCTAACGGGTAACCGGGGCTTCGGCTAGACGTGCAGGAGAAGGAACGGGGTGGTTTTTAGTCAGTAAGAGTCTGACACTCCCTTCCGCCTCACCCAGGCAGGAGCAGTCATTCGATGATTTTCCCCCCTAAGAAAAAGAAATCCGAGTACCGAACGCCGTCTCGTTTCGATTACTTTACACTGTCAAACACCGCGAGGACACCGGTGACCGCAACCTACTGTTCTTTAATTGTGTCTATAATAACGGTATTCAAAGGGTCAAACGTAAAAGTTAAAAGAAACTCGTACGTATGTACGTAAGACCTCTGATTGGTTGGTTCATTGGAGCCGGCCAATCAGAGCGCCGAACGCGTACTCGTTACGATTACTTTAAACGTAAATGAAACTCGTACTAAGGCGTCAGATAATAAGCATTGCCAGCGTTAGTACTCGCGATGAAATTACTTTTGATTTGTCAAAATCTTAAGACTGAAATTATAATTATATGCTGACACATGAGTAGATCTCAAAAATGTATTCTTTATCGAAATTCACGTGATTTTAAGACGGGATCGACACAACCGCAACGTGTTGTGTTATGGAATCGGGGCATTTTTTTTTTTAAGGGGGGAGTATCATCGAATGACTGCTCCCGCCTGGGTGAGGCGGAAGGGAGTGTCAGACTCTTACTGACTAAAAACCACCCCGTTCCTTCTCCTGCACGTCGAGCCGGAGCCCCGGTTACCCGTTAGGTTCTCCGCGACTCCGAATCGGCAACAGCCCTATTGGGCCCCATTAGTGGTGGTCTGATGGCTCTTTGAGGCGCGGGCATACGAGTAGCCTGATCACTTCATGGTAAGCAGTCAGCGTCGCCAACTTACAACACTAAAAGAGTCACAAGTGAGTTGCACGCCTTTTAAGAAGACTTATTCTACTTCTTCTACGTTCTTATTGCGTACTTACACAATGTCGATGCTATTTGAGATCTTATTCATATGTGTCACAAGTCTCATATTATAGGTACGTTTGAATTGCCAGCAAATTGAAATCAGAGGTATGTACAAGTTTATTTTACGTTTAAAGTAATCGAAACGAGTAGGCGTTCGGTGCTCTGATTGGTTGCTTCAATGGCGCCGGCCAATCAGAGTGCCGAACGCGGTCCCGTTTCGAATACTTTAAATGTAAGGTAATACAAACTGGTACTAATGCCTCTGACCGCGCCCTTAGGAATGGCCGGGTAATCGAAGCGCCCGGAGTGAATGCGTAATATGGTTATTAATTAAATTCATTATGATCACTGCATCAGTTTTGACGTACTGTTCACTGATGTACATCATTTCCCAGGTCTTTCATCGACTAATTTTGGTTTAGCATTGAAGTTCGATATAATTGTCGACTTTATTTTATATAGAGTGTGTGCTATCTACCACCGATAGCTAGGGGTGATACTTAAGTAGATACTTAAATAAATAATGCATAGTATAATTGGTATTCTACCTAATTATACATAACATTCCACTTGTTATTTTCTGAAGGGGTCAACCGAAGCGTAATTATAGGACACCCTTTCCAGTTATAGTTTTTATTAGGCCCATTGCATTAGGGACAGTAATACACTCAACTATAAGGATATACATATTAATGAAACAGACATATTTTTGAAAAAGTGCCTTGTTTCAAAATTTATAATATAAAGTTACAGAATAACCTAGTAACTTGATGGAACTTCCTCGGTAGCTGAGTGGTCACAAGAACGTTTGAATCCTGGGTCGGGCAAAGTATTACTGGGTTTTTTTATAAAATTCTCAGTAGTAGCACGAATTCTGGAATCGTTCCTGATATATGGACATAGGCTCCCCCCTATTACATGGGACTTATAACATAAACAGTGAAAAGTGGGTGTTACATTGTATAGTGGCATTAGGTGCCGTAATGTACACCTCTGGGATAAAAGTCGTGATGTTATGTTAACTGGAAGAAGATGAAAGTGTGGGAGAGCCATGCTTCGGCATGAATGGGCCGGCTCGACCGGTGTGATACCACGGTCTCACAGAAAACCGACGCGAAGCAACGCTTGCGTTGTGTTTCGTCGTGTGAGTGAGGTTACCGGAGGCCCAATTACCCTCCCCTTCCCCAATCTCCCCAATCCCTGAATCCCCAACGATCCTCAAACTCCTAATCCCCAAAAAGCCGGTAACGCACTTGTAACGCCTCTGGTGTTCCAGGTGTCCATGGGCGACGCCGATTGCTTACCATCAGGTGATCCGTCTGCTCGTTTATCGGCAAAGGCCATAAAAAAAATATGAAGATCAAAACCACGTCTTCAGCAGCTATATCTCTAACCACTCCACCACTTGGCTCCCCGTCCGACCAGAAACAGACCCGAGCGTACGCCTCAAAGAGCCATCAGACCACCACAGATGGGGCCCAATAGGGCCGATGCCGATTCGGAGTCGCGGAGAACCTAACGGGTAACCGGGGCTCCGGCTCGACATGCAGGAGAAGGAACGGGGTGGTTTTTAGTCAGTAAGAGTCTGACACTCCCTTCCGCCTCACCCAGGCGGGAGCAGTCATTCGATGATTTTCCCCCCTTAAAAAAAAAAACCACTCCACCACTGAGGTATCAAAGAATACCTAACTAAGTGCGTGTACCATAAAGTTGTTCTGAAATTTTTGTTTTGCGGTTCCGGAACTGGAAAGTTTCAGGGGAAACTGGAAACTTTTCCACAAGTTGTTGGAGAACTGTGCGGAGTGTGGATACTTATTTAAATTAATAATTTCGTTGTACAATCTTCTTTGAACAATGGGTGAAAGGTTAACTCCATGTCTTATTAATGTGTTTTACGAATTATGGTGGAATTTTTAACCTAATGTTAATAAAACATGGTGAACCATGTTGTCTTCTTGGTGGTGGAGCGTGGTTTCTGTCCACCCCTAAAGGTACAGTAAATTTTTCTTCATATCACATTAATATTTATATTTGAATGTTTCTTTGTTTGGATGTTTGTCCGTCAATCACGCTGAAAGTATTGAATGGATTTTGATGAAATTTGGTATACAGGTGTACAGGTAGCTGACTTAGGTGATAGGATACTTTTTATCCCGATTAGATGCTACCATGAGATAAAACAGGAATCATATTCTACGCGGACGAAGTCGCAGGCAACAGCTATTAATAAATAATCCAGGGTGGTCTCAAAAATAATATAATTATTACATGCACTGGTAGTTTTCGGTTTTCCGTCTTTTCAATGATGTTCAGGATTGAAAAATGACTGCACGGTTGGTGCAGTGGCTGGGCAACCGGCTGCCGTGCAAAGTGTCGCGGGTTCGATTCCCGCACGGAACAACACTTTGTGTGATCTACAAATTGTTGTTTCGGGTCTGGGTGTGATGTGTATGTGAACTTGTTTGTTTGTAAACGCACCCACGACACAGGAGATACCAAATATTCATCCAAAGACCACCAAATATGCTACAATAAAAACTTTAATACCCAATAGAAATATCAAAACAATTCGTCCAACATAAAATCACGTTTCACATCTACACTAAGACATAAAACTAACATAAATATGAATCAGATATAATTTGACTTCATATAATTTAACAATGGCCGCCGCATACCACAATATCATAAGAACAATATTTAGAAATGTTATCAGGATCAAAATGTCTACCTCCTCGTATTAATTAATTAATTCTTCCATATTTTATGAGGTACACATTAAACCAGACCTTTCCCCTTCAAGGGTCCATAAAAGGACATCTTGGTGTCTACTATCCTATGCAAGCTAAGCTATAATATATCGCTTCATACTTTTTAAGTATTTTGATCAACTTACTTTAACTACCATTAGAAATAAGTTATTTCAAAGATTTCTCTTTAAAAAGGCGATTAAAGAAAAAAATCTTTTAAATACCTATCAAATCTTTTAAATAATTCAATAATAAAAAAAGTAATTAAGAATGTTAATTTCTTTAAGTTAATTTAACTATATATTGTTAACATTTCATAGATTATTTTATCATTACTGCAAACTAAAAAAATAATATAGATCGCTTTGTCTGTATGTATGTACAAATCGAAATACAATGACAACACAAACTACTGAACAGATTTTCATACAATTTCTAATAAAGGATAGAGTGGTATGTTATTAAAATTCCGAATAAATTATCTACTGTCAACATAATCGGTGTAATTACTTATATATTATGAGAAAAACCTGGTCGTATAATTAGTTGGAAATAATAAAAACCTAATGAAGAAGTTATTTCAATTGCACTACATTTCAATGTTAAAATATTCACAGCCACAGCTAGTTATAAGATTTTTCTCATTTGAATATTAAATTGTGAAGAAAAATTAACAGAACTGTAACATTCATTAATTTAACGGTGACTTTAGTTCGTTCGCAATTACTTGTAATAATGATGTTGTATTTTTAACTAAATGATTGATGTGGTCCCAACACTTTATTTTATTCTAATAGTTTATTTTATTATTATAGTAAATGATGTATTGTTTTCTAGGCTTTTGTTTTTTGTTTCAATATTTAGATAGGGCTATTTTTTCGACATATGTCAAGTATGAAGGGTTACCTATTATTTACCTATTAGCATTGCCTTACTATTACTACTATTTTGTCCGAAAAGTATCATGGATGCATTAATTTTTTTTGGAACTTATTAAACACAGCAGCCTAGCCTAGCCAATACTGCTACCAGCCGGTCAAAAATACCAGCTTGTAGTACTAAAAACTTTAATTTAGCTATCAAAATTATATCTTCCCGTCCAACACTGGAACACAACCCTAAAAAATATAATATCTAACAGTTTTTTTCTTTCTCAAATGAAATCCTAAGAGAATTCCCATCAAGATCCCTCAGCCCTTTGTCTTTAGCTAACCTTTGCTTTATTTGGCATAAGTAGGAAATTTTAATGGCCAGAAAAAAGTAGGAGACCAATCTTAAGTTTCATCTTTTCACCGACATAGACATTATGAATAAAATTTATAGACGTTTTTTGATATGGCCGCCGTTGTCTATAATCGGCTTCTTGTACAAATATTGGTTTGTGTTATGAATTAAAAATGGCTGTGTTTCGAAGGGAACAACTTTAGAGTTTCCCTGTATGATATATGTTGAAGGTATTAAATAATTAATAAACTTCGGTGTAAACTTTGTTTTAGTTGTTAATCTGGTGTTGATTTGTAAAATTCATAATGTTTTCGTTAAATCTTGTGTTCATTGCGGTTTTTGTGAATGTGCGACTTCAGAAATCCTACCTGGATGATAAATTTAGGGTTAAATTAATGGTTTGGGTTTCTGGTTAGACATTATTAACAACTCAACTAAATTACTAAAATCCATAACATGAAGTGCGAATAATTTTTCAATATATCTGCCATAGTCATAACAACAGCGATAACTTTTGTCTTATCACCCAATAAAAAATTCCAATGGTTTATCTTAAACGCTAAAGATATTTCAACAACCAAATTTGAACTTTAAACAAAAAGAAAAATAAAACAATTTCTTAATTTCAAAATACAGAGCAACATGATCAATCAAAGAGTAGATATTAAATTAAATTTCAACTTAAATCAAGAAGACTAAACATTAATTTTCTTCTAAACCTCGTCTGTTTCTGACGGATTGATATTAATCTCATGTTATTTTGATAATAAAGGGTTTACGTCCAAATATTTATTTATTGTAATATTGTTTTTTTAAAGCGTTAGTTCAATTCTTGATTCATAAAATCTAAGCTCTCATTTTTGTTTCGTTGCGCAGTAAAAATATTATGTTTATATGCCAATTTTGATGTTACACACATTGACACATTCTACAGTATTGGATCATATTATTATTATGGTTTTTGGTATGAAAATTAAAAATCTAATCAGTCCGTCAGTTAGGTTATGAAAAAATATTAGACACGTATTTTTTTATTTTGTTGTATAATAAAATGATACTTAGATATAACGAATCAAAGTTTAGGATTGGGGACTAAAACGTCATTTCTATGTATAAAATGTACATAGAAGTGACGTCACGCGACATTTCAAATTATTATATATTCGAAACTATTCGTTTCCGTAAAAAAATTAAAAAAAATTAATGGATACACATACCAAAATAACATTTACAATTTTTGTCTGTCTGTCTGTTTGTACTGGCTAATCTCTGGAACGGCTGGACCGATTTTGCAAAACTTTTATTGGCAGGTAACTGATGTACTAAGAAGTAACATAGATTTGGAAAATTGAAACCAAAAAAAGTTCTGTTCTAAAATTCATACTCTACGCGGACGAAGTTGCGGGCTACAGCTAGTGCATTATAAATGCTTTATAATACGTCAAGTTACTAATACCTAAAGCTGCTTATTCTATTCTCAAAGGACTATAACGTAGACAGTGCAGTTACTAGTATAGAATGCATTAACTATGACAATCCTAATATTCGAACCTCAACTGCCTTATAGAGGTATAGACTGCACATAAAGGTACACCATACTGTGAAATTAATTCAAAGGATACTCCATTTTATTTCTAAAGGATAAAGATTGTAAATCGATTAGAGAAATATGTCAATTTTGGGGTACTTTGATGTGCTTAAATCTGTACACAAATTATCACTCAGACGCCGTATCTCAGCAAATTATTCAGATCAATACCTGTACCTTTCATTAATCGATTTCCTAAGAGAGTATCTCGTTGGTTAATCGATTTCAGATTGGTTAGTTTATCTTTCCATTTCGATGCGAACTCGATATTGAAATTAATCGATATGCAAAGTTGTTTATGCTCGCAAAGTTATTGGATATATACATAACGTAAAATAACATCACGCCTTTTTATCCCCGAAGGGGTAACCAGAGGTGCACATGACGGCACTCAATGCCACTGTACAATGTAACACTTACTTTTCACTATTTATGTTATAAGTACCATGTCGTATGGGGTGAGCCTTTTGCCATATACTGGGCACAGTTCCAGACTCTGTGCTACTACAGAGATTTTTTTTAAAAAACCTCGTAATACTTTGCCCGGGAATAGAACCCGAGACCCCTTACACGCCAGTCGCACTTGCGACCACTCGGTCACGGTAATATTATCATAGAGCAGAGGTATTGGAATACAGTGTAGTGATTCTTAAATAAAAAAAATTATCATGGTACAAGTGCATGTGCCGTACAAGGGGTTTCGATTCCCTGTTTGAAGATAGTTTCATAGAGATATTATTTACAAATTATGTATCAAGATCCACCAATATATACCTACTTTGATCCTAAAACCAAACGCACGGCAATCGCGATCCCCATCATTGGACTATCGCTACATAAATCACGGTATCAAATAACAGTACCAATTTAAGTTTAATTATCCAGTAACACAATACTAGTTAATTCGATACAACTCCCGATAACAATGATTGGAAACTACTCTTTCATAATTAGATCGGCGAAAATTAATTGACTTTAATTTCTACTGGACTTTTCAATAAATAGACATACACATATATAACATCACGCCTTTTGTCCTAGACGGGGTAGGCAGAGGTGCATATTATACCACTGTACAATGTAACACCCACTTTTCACTATTTATGTTATGAGTCCCATGTAATAGGGGGTGAGCCTATTGCCATATACAGAGCACTGTTCCAGACTCCGTGCTACTACTGAGGATTAAAAAAAAAATAGATTCATTCGTTTTACAGATAAAGCGAAATTTGACGTTTATAGTAAACTGTTGGAACACATTAACTATGTCAAAAATTTTCCACTACCCTGTACACACTATAGATGCATTAAAGTGATTTGATTTGTTTGTGGCGTATCGGTCATTAACTAAATGTCCCGAAATGTCTACAGGAGAGAATAAACAGGTTTTTAGGCGTATTTTTTTTTTATTAAATCCTTGCCCCACACTAGGACATTCTCATGTGTCGTGGGTGCTTTTACAAACATACAAGTTCACGTACATATGACACCCAGACCCGAAACAACAATTTGTGGATCACACAAAATGTTGTTCCGTGAGGGAATCGAACCCGCGACACGTTACACGGCAGCCGGTTGCCCAGCCACCGCACCAACCGTGCAGTCGTGCATTCTAAATTGTGCGCACATTCTAGTCTCATTTTAAAGTAGAGAGATGATTTCTGCATATTTAAATGAAGCTCAATAATTGTAACATAGTTTAAAGAGCAATTTGTACCATAATCACGACCAGTCTCAGTTTTAATTTAAAAACGAAGGAACTTTAATTACGGTTCAAGATATTCTCAATCGAACTCCGTCATGCATATTCTCGTTTTAAATCGCCCCCGTTTTCAATGGAACGCCGCCCAGACGTCTGCGCGGCGTCTCAGTCGACACAATAGTGATAATGAAACATGCATTACATCGCCTTTTGTGTTTCCCCTACCACTTTTCGTACAGCCAATCACGTCGCCTTTGAAGTGGATTCAGGGGTTAATAAATTTAAAATACCCTCAACGTTAAATTTCTTGGCTGCCATGATGAATTATAAAAATGTTCTTTTGATCCCACATTTTGTTTACTTTTCGCATTATTAATGTGTGCTGTATTACTTTCGGCTAATGTTTTCCTGTGGTTAATAAATTATTAGATTTTATTAAAGAGATTAATTTTCTTGAAAGTAGATGCTTATTTGAGTTGGTCTAGATTGAAAACTATTTGCGTTTAATTTTGAAACCATGGAACCTCGAGATTCATAACTGCAAGGATCTGCCCAAAAGATCAGCAAAGACTTTTGTATACGTCAGACTCAGAACTTAAAATGGTACCTTCTTGATTCCCGATGCAAACAGAACAGGTGTTGTAATTTTGATTCAATATTACATTCCTTGACTACGAAACAGATGTACCAAAAGACAGTACCTAGAATATACAACTCAACTCTAATTTGCCTGTATACCAGCGATGATCAAATACCATTAAAACCAGAAACCAATAACATGAATAGCTTCTACAAAATAATATGCACATCCCTATATCAAAAGCAATCCAATAATGACTATTGACAGTAACAACATAAACATAATAAGCACTAAAAGATAAACCTATGTTAACCCCTTCTAATACACATTTGTACATGATTAAACCCAACCATAAAATATAATATCGAATCCAATCCACACATATTCCCGGGAAATTTCACCCTATCCCGGGCATCCCAACACTAGTCGCGCCGGGAATTACAAATGTAGTTATTGGGAGTCACATTTGATATTGAGATACCATATTTTATGCGACGATATTACGTCAAAATTGAATTCTTGCTTGAAGTCATTGGAAATTGATACGAAAATTGATATATGAATATGGATAATATATTTTGAGTGCTAGAATATTTTTAGTTACCTACTGAGCAAATTTTCTTTTGCTTTCTTTCTATTGCTATTCTGTAAGTTTTAATGTCGTGGTGGCCCGGAGGTTTAAGAAGCCCACTTCTCATGCATGAGGGTGCGGGTTCGAAACCTACCAACTGCAAGTACCAATGTGACTTTTTCCGAGTTATATGTACTTTCTAAGATTATTTAGACACCACTGACAAACGGTGAAGGAAAAACATCGTGAGGAAACCTGAACTTATAATTTCTAATTATAAGTTTGAAATCGCCAACCCGCATTGAGCAAGCGTGGTGATTAATGCTCTAACCTTCTCCGTGTGAGAAGAGGCTTTGCTGAGCAGTGGGCATTTATAGGCTGTTGATGATGATGATGATGAAGTTTTGAAAGAGACACATTATATAATTGTTTGAAGTCTATTTCTTCAAGGAAAGCATGCATAAGCTTTTCATTAACGAAATCTTAGATAAATTAGTTACAAAACAATGACCGTGCCTCTGTGCCCCAAAATCCAATAAGTTTTCAATCATAGTTCCAAAACCAACCCAAATAGATTCATGTCTTTGGAAACAGAACCTACGTTCAATATGCCCCTAGACAGCGCGCCGTTAGATCATTTGCGGTGGGTCACAAATAGTGATGTCTCCACACAGTTCCCAGACAATCCCGGGATTACGGACTTCCCGGGAAATCTCGGTAATAGTAAAAAGTGTGGATGGCAACTGACATCTTTGTAAAATGGGGTTTTAGTGTGAAATATGATTTGGGTTTGAAAACTTTTGCTTTATGCTTGTAAAGTTTGTTAATTTTGCTTTGAGTAGCTGTTTTCTTGGTATTTGTTACCGATTTTAGTGTGACAGTAAACATGATAATGTTTACTATGAGGTAGCTTTGAACTTCGAATTGCTTTGTGAGATGTTTTATTTATCTCGAACAACAAATAGTCATTTAGCATACTTTACAACTTTGACCATTAGTGCAATGTTATTTCAATAAAATGTCATGTTTAAACCGATTGCTCATACTTTTCTCTTAAAACACTTAAGTAGCTGACGTTTTTAAGTGAATAAGAACACAATCCCGGAACAATTGAAAAATATTCTGACACTCTAAAATCCCGGTAAAAGCACCTCATCACTAGCTGTGGTAGCTACTACCCAGACATTACCGATAGAGAGACCGCAAGCGGCGCCAGAAGACAGGCCTCGTTACAAATTGGTAGCCACAATTATATGACCGTTCAGGACACAATTCTACAACCTTTATTGACTTCTTTTATTTATTTATTAATTTATAAGCACATGTATAAATTTACAGCACAAGCCAAAACATTATACAGTTAAATAATAAAAAATGTTACTTATTTACTATTTTACACGTATGTATCTTATATAAATAGTACAATAATTATAATTGCTTAAAACTAATTCATCAGCCGTCCATCTTCTCACAAAATCGTACACATTCACGACATACATCCTTCCATCTCGCTGCGAACAAATCACACTCTGGTGCGGATGCCAGGAAAGCATTGATCATCGTTAATGCTCGAACAAGCGGAGAATTTGCATGCGCGACTGTTCGCGTTACTGGGACAGCCAGTAAGGGGTGCCCACGTGGCCGAAGCTGATGCTTCAGAACTGGGGGCACAAACAACCGCACTACCTGTGCCACCAGCTCCGGACAGTCAGATTGTCCTCGCAGAGTACTACAGGTAGAAATGATAAGAGAGTAGATTTATGTAAGACTTTAAAATAACATAATTGATATGGTTTAAGATAGACCGTACTTTAAAAAAATGAATGACGAGATGTCTTTTTTTTTCGTGGGCATCTGGCAACTATTTCGCCTGGTGGTAAGCGATGATGCGGTCTATAATGGAACACGCTCGCTCGTAGTCAACGTATTTACTGGGCCTTGAAGACATCCAGATTTTTAACCCTAACATAGGTTCTGGTTTAAACTACATTATAATAAGTTAGATCGTCTGCCATGTGTTGCTATGGTGAAATGGGCCAAACTTTACATGACCAGGACATCAAACTAGTCTCGAAAAGTAGTAATTATAAATATGTAGTTCAGGACGACTTAATAATTTTATGAACACAAAATTAATAAAAATGAAACAAATATTTTACTTTATGTCTATTCTAAAGATAATAGAATTTATCTATTCCACTAAAATACATGGAAAATTCTTATCAATAATGTCCTCGTAAAAATATCCAACATTTTATAGTCTATGACTAGCGGACCATAGAGATCGAACTCTATGATAGACGTAAAGTTGTTTATGCTTCGTATATACGTTGACCACTCATAACTAAACACTCTAATACTACTTCAAGACAACTTTTCAAGTATTTTTGACTTAGGTATATTAATACATAACATAACATCACGCCTTTTATCCCCGTAGGGGTAAGCAGTGTTGTACATTATGCCACTGTACAATGCAACACCTACTTTTCACTATTCATGTTATGAGTCCCATGTAATAGAGAGTGAGCCGATAGCCATATACTGGGCACAATTCCAGACTCCGTGCTAATGCTGAGAATTGTTAAAAAACCCAGTAATAGTTTGCCCGACCTGTGAATCGAACCCGAGACCCCTTGCCCGGCAGTCACACTTGCGACCACTCGGCCAACGAGGCCGTCAGATTGTTAATAACATTACAACGAATTACCTACTTATTGGAAAAATGTAAATAGCGCGATATAACCGAATTCTATATAAAGCTATTTGTTTGTTTGCCTGTCTTAAACGGCAGAACGGAGGTACTAATTAACGTGATTTTTTAACTGAAGGTAGTTAACCGAATGGATAGTCACATAGGCTACTTTTTATCCTTTTGTGACGCGAGCGAAACTGCGGGTAAAAGCTAGTACCTATACAAACGAGAACCTCCTTTGATTGAAGTCGTTAAAAAGTGTTGACATCGGCCGGCTTCGTTAGACATGTCGCCGATACATGTCTTGGGACATCGGCCCCCTAGTGTTTGTTTAGTCACCCCCCTTTATTCTATTTTCGACTGACTGACTGACAGACTTTTATGACACTTTTCTTTTTTATGGCATAACCCGGTAAACGAGCAGACGGATTACCTGATGGTAAGCAATCGACGTCGCCTATGGACACCTGGAACACCAGAGGCGTTACAAGTGCGTTACCGGCGTTTTGGGGATTAGGAGTTTGAGGATCGTTGGGGATTCAGGAATTGGGGAGATTGGGGAAGGGGAGGGTAATTGGGCCTCCGGTAACCTCAGTCACATGACGAAACACAACGCAAGCGTTGCTTCACGTCGGTATTCTGTGAGGCCGTGGTATCACTTCGGTCGAGCCGGCCCATTCGTGCCGTTTCTACAACTAGCATACTAGTTTTCTACTGCATACTTCACAATATACAACAAAAAAAATACAGAAAAATCACAATACCCAATTTCAATATCCTAACCAAACAATATGGCCGACTACTCACAGTCAGATGGTACTCTCCATTCAAAATCCCAAGACTATAGTATCCAGGGTACTCTTGCACCATTAAGTGATTGCCAGTTCATCCGTGTTTACTTAGCTGTCTAGATAAGTCTAGGTAGACTAGACTGAGATAGGAATTGAATGCAGTATGCCTGTTGAGTGGCGTATAAGTTTGTTTTAAGAATTTATTGTATTGTGTGTGCTGTGTATTGTAAAGGATAGGTACCTATATGAGTTTTATTTCTGTGTGATTAAAATCTAGTCTTATTGGGTTGTCATAAGTGCGATTATTGAACACTGGTATTGAATTCGATCTCCGAAATAGACATGTAATTTTAAGATTAGTTTTTAATGATAGGTAATAGTGTAGATGCGTAATTTTTATTTTAATGTCCGTCTGGTAGATTATTTTTAATCATTAGACACGTATTTTTTATTTTCTTACAGAAAAGAATACTTTCGACGATATATTGAATTGAAATGTCGCGTGACATCACTTCTATGAAGATCTATAAGAAATCTATAAGAAATGACGTTTTAGCCCCCATTCCTAAACTTTGATTCGTTTTATCTAAGTATTGTTGTCTTATACGACAACAAAAAAAAATACGTGTCTAATATTTTTTCATTACTTAACTTAAACACTAATTAGATTTTTTATTTTCACACCCTGTCATCATCCCAATTATTAGCATAAAACAAAACATCATCGAAGCCTTGTGTAGTCGGATAGAAAGCAATAGCATTTAGTAACAATAGGAAGAAGTCTGGAAATAAATCCGTTTTCAAAACATCACAAAAAAAAAACAAATAGGTTCACACTTTTACATGTAGACCTGTGTCTATGCCCTCAGACACAGGTCTACATGTAAAAGGTTTTAACCGACTT
Organism: Spodoptera littoralis; assembly: GCA_902850265.1. Taxonomy (NCBI): domain Eukaryota; kingdom Metazoa; phylum Arthropoda; class Insecta; order Lepidoptera; family Noctuidae; genus Spodoptera; species Spodoptera littoralis. The sequence goes on along the minus strand of LR824561.2, from coordinate 7,465,898 downwards.
CTAATAAAGAACTATGCGGATTTTACATCTGTCTTTATTGAGAATCTAATCTCGATTTCTAGTCGCGGAGAACCTAACGGGTTACCGGGGCTCCGGCTCGACGTGCAGGAGAAGGAACGGGGTGGTTTTTAGTCAGTAAGAGTCTGACACTCCCTTCCGCCTCACCCAGGCGGGAGCAGTCATTCGATGATTTTCCCCCCTTAAAAAAAAAAAAAGACCTGTGTCTATGCCCTCGGGAATTAAGAGGCATAATTTTGTATCACGTGTATATTCCAAAAGTATAAAATATTTAGTAAATTATACTATGAAAACAATTGAAATCAGTCTGCAAGTAGATAGTGTCGAAGAAAGTTAAACAAAGAAAATAAAAACTCAAACGAACATTGATCCACGCGCTCTCGGCACGTGTTAGCACTCCTAGATTCTATTTTATAATATCTGTTGTTTATTTTCCAAGTATAAGGAAAAAGATTAGATCTTTATTGAATTTATAAATGGTTTATTCTGGTTTCTAATAATAGAAGATTTTGATTGAAATCATTAGTTCATTTTCCAAGCTTTAGTAATTGCTGTTTAACTCAGGTTCAGGTTTATAAGACAGCTACCCGGTCTACATCGAAGTGGTCCTTTAGTCGGCTTAACGCTCTTATGATAGGTACCTACCCTTGGGAAGTTACATATTGTGACAAACGTATGCTAAGTCTAACGTCAATAGTCATGAAATTACTAAAATATAACACTTTTCATCATGTAATTTTTTTATGCTCTTTGTACATATTTCAGTGACTAAAATTCATATTTCTCATTCCTTTGACGAACGGTGCACCCTGTATAGCGTTGGCGACAAATTTATGTAACAAAGGTACGTATATTGTACCGAGGTATGTAAGCTTTCCCATTGTATCGGATTTTAAACGGCTTTCATACGTTATACCTAGGTAATTCAAAAGAAACCTTAACCTACTTATGTAAAGTAATATTTTCATCTTAAAAATGTGGTAGTAGGACGGAATGTTCTACGAATATCATCATCATCTTCCATATAACCTGTAACAGTCTTCTGTTAGAATATTAATTGGCTCCCTGTACATTCCCACCTTTGTGCTCATGATTATTTTATTTTTTATGTTTATTATTTCTTTTTTCTGTATATAGGTACTATATTATTAATGGTGTAAGTACAATAAAGATAATTCTATTTTACATAAAACGATTGCACAATCACCACCCTAAACAAGTAGGTTAGACATCGCAGTCAAAAAGGTTCTCAATGCTGCCCGGTCTCTGTCAAATGTGTCCCTCATTCTGCTCTTACGATAGACAGAAGAATAGTAGGATCGGAGTAATGACAAATGCATTGAACTTTGCTATCGTACATAGCCATTAATATCTAAAATTGCAATAGCAAGTATGATCATGTTTCCGAATTTCGTAGTAAGCTCAAATCGGTTCCTGACTTTCGCCGTAAGGCTCATAACATCTGTTTACTGTTTAATGTACTTTTTAATCCTGCTACCACTTGTCATCTAAAGAAACGTTTTCAGTTCCTAGGTGAGACACATCCGAAGTTCCTGAAATCATCGGAAACTCTTAATCATTGGTGCTTACCAATGCTTCCATGCGTCATGGAAGCAAGTGGAGTGCTTACTCCACTTGCTTCCATGACAAGTCTTTCACAATACAATATAATTTCCACAACAATCAATTCAAGTATTCACGCAAAATCCCTCGCAATATTCCCTCAGTTCCTTTCTACATAATTAATGCAATTGCAAAACAAAATCCCCGCAATGATTACTACATTATTTCATATTCAAATAGGTACTGAACCCACACGATGACGTCACTTGTCTCATAACTAGAATGTTTTGAGAATAGCTAATGTATAGGTGTTTGTTTGTCCAGGTACATAATGAAATAGGTTTATTTGAATATTACATGCACAATGTGTCATTAACATTATTCTTCTTTGAAAAGAAGAAATGCACATACTTTATATGAAATCTAATGTAACACTTATCCCAGTTATCTGGATTGCGTGGCGTTCACCAACAATTTTATAATTTATAAGTCCCGGTATCACTTGACACTTACTACACCAAAATGTTATCTTATTTATAGAAACTTGTTTAACTGAGATTATAAATGGCGATAATTGTTAATTTTTTGGAAATTGGCCTTGTAATATTTTTTGGAAATTTGCCGGAAAATCATCCTATGACTTCTCACGCCCGGGAGAGACGAGCGGGAGTGTCAGACTCTTACTGATTAAAAACCACCCGTTCCTACTCCTGCACTTCGAGCCGGAGCCCCGGCAACCCGTTTAGTCCTCTGCGGCTCAGAATGACCAAATTGAGAAACTCAGTAACACTTCCCTTTGACTCTAGATTCGAAACTAAAGACCGCATAACCCTCTTCTCGACGGGAGCTCACAATCACACAACCACAATGATAGAAGTAGCTAATGTATTGCTGTTTGTCCGTACTTGTAGGAATATCTGTTTAAATCAGTATTTTTCTACTATAAGCCCGTATGGTAATGCGATTGGATTGGACATGGGATTGTGGTGACCATGTTATTAATGTTGCTAAGTACTTTCCGTAATTGATTAATTAGGATTGTTCTTTTATTTTTGTTATAAAAAATCAGGGTATTGGTAGATTTATCTGATATTTTTTCTTATTAGGTCACTGAAAACAATTATTAGGGGACAGTAACTATAAAAAAATAGAGCGTAGCTTAGTAAAAAAAAATACTAGTAGGTATCAAAAGCACGAAGTAAAAGTAATGGTCAATTTGCAAGGGTCAAGTAGCAAAGATAAGCACCAAAATGTTATTTGTTAGCTTGGAACAAATTTTACATATTAGTCGAGCTATGTGAACCTAGTAAAAGTCGTATTTTTACACTGTATGTCTGATGGATATGAACTCGCGTAAATAACGTAAGTAATAAGATGACGCTTTTTCCCTGAGTGGTGTAGGCGGATATGTAGGGTACTTACCTATGTAGTATGTATGTTATATTTATATGATGTGTGTACATGGGTACATCTCTACCTACATGCTTTCATTATCTATGTCATTAGTAACGACTGTTATGAGAATGAGGAATTGAAATTCAGACGACGAAAAAAATTGTGATCCTTGAAATCTTTTTTCAAATTCTTAGCATACTTTATAAATTCTGCTTCTTTTAAACCAATTGATAGAAAGGTTCACTTAATAAAAAAAATCACTAAAGACCTAAACATTTTTCAATTGAAACGGTTTAACTATACTAAAACAAAAACTTAAAATCGATTTAAAAATTGTTTCGAGTGTGAAACTGTCCTAAGCTCCCCACAATTCATGTCGACACTACTCCATTCCCGCCAGAATATGGTAACATTAATACTATTGTTGGATTTGTTCGATTTAATCTGGCATTTTCGCAGCAATGCTTTTGAATTATTTATTTATTATATCGACATGTCCTAGCTTGTTGGATATCGTGGGCTATGTTTGCAATTAGCCAATTGCATAACTGGTTTTATTGACCTGAGTTTAAAGGGTAGGTTACACTGCCCACTACTGGATGAGTGAACAAAACCAGCTTCGAGTTCATAGCTTTATAGCAATGGAGAAAGGTTGACGTATTAGATTTTCGAAATTCAAAAACTTACATTCTTATGTCCATTGTCACCAAGTTATAGTTCAATAAGTCTGGGTTGGGACCCAGACTAATCGTAAGAAAATACACTCGTTATACTCTTACAAGCACTTATATTAATTATATTTATTTCGTAATTCTAATAATGTTGTGTATCATACTATATTTAAGTTCACATAACGAACTACAGAGATAAACTATGTCACGTATGTTATAGCAATGGAAAGAAATGAAACAACGAACGCTAGACTCGCTCGCTCCGTCGCTAGTAGTATGACCTCCACTTAATCCGATCGCACTTTAATCCTCTGATTAAATTGATCGCCGTTTATTCTTTGTCGAGGTATGATTATGTTGGTTGGTGTCAGTGATCGCGAATGAAAATGAATTAGTGATTTAATTAGTCGTGATTGTGATATAATCTTTAAGCTTTTTAATTTTTTATTCCTTTTATTCATTTTTTAAACTATTTCATTTTTTGTTAGCAACATTCACACACATTTATTCACACAGACACAGTTTTGTCGTGTAAAGAAAGCGAATGTACATAAAGTTCCCTACTGCTTACAATGACTATGATGCAAGTACTTTCTTTACTCAATCTTACTACACCAACTACTTACAATAAGATCAATTAAAACCAACACCGATACATTTAATCTCCTAACACAAGCTTCTAAAGTGAAAGAAAACCATTTTGATATAAGCTCCACCTTACCTAAGGCTTCCTATCTATTAACCGACCTTAAAGGTTATCCGTTTAATTATAATCCGGTTAAGTAGACTGCCGTTACAGTTAAGAAGTAAACGAGTAATTGGTAAACGCGTTTAACGATACTGCAGATTATTATTGAACTTAGGTTAAGTCCGATTATGTTCCCCCTGGTTTCTTGTTCAGTTGACCGTTAAAGTTAAGTTTAATTTTAAACGTGGATTGTTAAACGAAATCGTGGTTGTAAATTTATCTTTTCTTGTGTTGTGAAGGTAATTAGAATTAGAGAAGTCGCGCAAAGATTGAGATGAAGTTTATTGGTGTTTGTAATTAGATGCTATTATGAAGTAAATTGAAGTTTCCAATGAATGATATTGGATCTTTGTGATTGATTAATGAATGAATGGGTGTTTGAAAATATGACATGCTACGTATTGTAAAATATGAAAAGATGGCCTGGTCTAGGCAGCATATAAATTGGTAATCCAATGGGATAGCAATCTGCACGACCGTGTACTAGTGTACCTACAGATTTTTTTCAGTATCCTAAATCCGAGTCTTATAATGGCCGAGCCTATACTTAGAACTATTACTGAGAATATAAAAACCACTACATACATACAATACAACATAACATCACGCTTTTTATCCCAGAAGGGGTAAGCAGAGGTGCAGAGGTAAGCATATACCGGGCACAATTCTAGACTCCGTGGTACGACTGAGAATTTTTTTAAAACCCAGTAATACTTTTCCAACCCGGAAATCGAACCCGAGACCCTTTGCCCGGCGCGACCACTCGTCCAATGAGGCAGTCAATATATAAACCAATACTTGTATATATCCTCTATCCATAGATTATTTTTTTGCAAATAATACTCCAATAACATTAGTCATAAGTATAAAACCCACCCAAGAAAGAGTTAATCATAGCAATATCCAAATCACAATAATTTTCATACATCTATCACCGCAACCAAATTGCTTCAACACTTACATATATTTCCTAAAACCACAACAATAGATGTATTCAGCAAAAACTAGTCAGTTTAGATGTGAACATTGATTTTAAAGCAAATGATTCATACTTCTGAATAAGCAATACTAGAAATTCGGTTTGTGGTATATTAGCATCATTAGTTTAGATTACTGACCACGGTATTTCGTTGTCAGAATTTTAAGTAGTGACGGTCTTAAACTAACATATTATGTGTCTGATTTGTCATCGCACTGGTAGGTTGTATTTTTTCTTCTTTTTCATGACACAAATGATCATATTTGTTTGTGATAATGACTGATCTGATGATCTTATCTTACCGCCGGGACTAAAGGTATTCGAGTTTTCTTTATTTATAAGTAGATATGTAGGTTAACTGCCTCGTTGGCCGAGTGGTCGCAATTGCGACTGCCGGGCAAGGGGTCTCGGGTTCGATTCCCGAGTCGGGCAAAGTATTCCTGAGTTTTTAAAAAAATTCTCAGTAGTAGCACGGAGTCTGAAACTGTGCCCGGTATATGGCAATAGGCTCACCCCCTATTACATGGGACTCATAACATAAATAGTGAAAAGTAGGTGTCACATTGTACAGTGGTTTAATGTGCACCTCTGCCTACCCCTTCGAGGATTAAAGGCGTGATGTTATGTTATGTATATGTTGGTTATACTAGCGCGAGGGTCATACTCATACTATAAAAGTCAACTCGTTGATTCTCGCGGCACATTCACACGATTATGGGTCCCAGGCATGGCTTGAAACTAGTCGAGTAAGTACTACCGTCATATTAAAAATTTCTATATAACCCAGTATCGAACCCAATGTATCGTTTAACAAAACACTAATCGCCTACATATTGCTTTTCTTAATCTAAGTAGTTCTCTTACGGTACAGTCGAGTCGAATACAAAATTGATTCAATTAATTCACTTCATTCTCACTTAGCAGTGGGTAGGGGTTGCATTGAGAAACAGCTTCACAACCAACCCTATTTATTAACCCTGTCTAAATACGTTCCATTGTTCATTAGTGGGTAGACCTCGTGGCTTTTCTTCATTATTTTTAAGGGGTTCATCATCACACCTTTTTGTAACCTACTGGAAAGACCGCAGGTGCAATTGATGTCAACTTTTGGTATAATATGGCGTCAACGATTAGTTTGATCATGTAATTGGTGATGTTGAAGTCTTGTGTAATTGTAGACTAGCCTATTGGCCTGCATCGGGCGCATAATTCTTGAATCAACACAATTATTGTAAATCGTAACATCCAAAAACTGGATAATACTTTATTAGACTTGGTAAAAGCCTTATGTATAAGGAGGTGAGTCTTCACAAATCTAGATTTCGCACCTACTATCAAGATATTATAAAATTAAATACTTAATAACACTTTTCCTGATCCAGAAACCAAGTCTCTAGGGACGCAAGCAAGCGAAACAGTTAATTTATTAACCCCATCTTATCGTCCTTTGTTCATTAGTGGGTAGCCTCGGTTTCCTCATCATTTTTAAGAGGTTATCTAATGGATATTATCTCTCGGATAATCGAACTCTCAACTGAACATTATCTTGCGATGAATGGAAGAATTTTCGTGGGTTAACAACGTTTTGTTTAAACTTTGCTATTTGGTGGAGTTTGGCCGACTTTGGAGTTTGGTAATTAAGTCAAGATTTTTTGAGAGAGTAATAATTTTAAAAATTGTAAATTGTTTTGATAATGGAGTCGTCTGCATGATGAACTTATAACAAAATGCTACATACGCCATTGTCGGATCGTGTCGAAATACAGGAATATAACTTTACCTAACCTATCAGTATAATGACGGACCTATCATAGAATACAGATAAGGAACTTGAAACTCCAACTTCAACCAATCATTGGACAGATTGAGGGCTTACTTGATATGCGCCATCCATACCCAAAGTACACAATAAAATGAAGAAATCAAATAGTAAACAATAATGTGGGAACGACACTATCTGCTGACCCCGTTTCTATATGAGTCATGCAAATACGAGCTTATCGGCTTCGTGCCCAGGTACCTATGATTCATTGCTTCTACATACAATTATTAACACATTACCTTTTTTTTTTAAACGTGGGTTATTTTCGAAGAAATCCATTGTTTTCAATGTAAACTAACAACATAGTTTAATGGCTTTATCAAAGTGTCTGATTGCATTGTTTCTTGGAAGTGTTAATATAGGTACACCTATGTTTATAGATTCTTTAGAAGGTAATCAATTCTTAGGACTACCGATTATGATACTTGATTCTGTTCCCCAGTTCTTGTGTGACTGATATGAGGCAGATGATGATCTGATGAATGACATAACTTAGATTGTGTGAAATAGGTTTACTGACTGCCTCGTTGGCCGAGTGGTCGCAATTGCGACTGCCGGGTAAGGGGTCTGGGGTTCGATTCCCGGGTCGGACAAAGTACTACTGGGTTTTTAAAAAAAATCTCAGTAGTAGCACTGAGTCTGGAAGTGTGCCCGGGATATGGCAATAGGCTCACCCCCTATTACATGGGACTCATAACATAAATAGTGAAAGTGGGTGTTACATTGTACAGTGGTGTAATGTGCACCTCTGCCTACCCCTTCGAGGATAAAAGGCGTGATGTTATGTTATGTTTACTGACATTAATTTTATTGTGGAACTTCTAGAATGTTGTAGAATTAACCGACGTTGCGTAGGCAGTTAGTTCAACGAAGCTATCTCATATCACTTACCTGAGTATTTTAGATTTATTGTTGTATGTTTCAAGTAAACTATTGTTTTGTTATTCTAGACTGATTGTAGAACAAATAAAATTAGAGTAAGTTTAGGTATTGTAATGTACAATTTCTTTTGTATTTTTTAACATAACATAACATTACGCCTTTTATCCCCAAAGGGGTAGGCAGAGGTGCGCATTACTGCACTCAATGCCACTGTATTCACTAAGAACACCTCGGTGGCTACCCTCAGCACCTGTAATGGGCACCAGGTCTTCTAAATAGACCTGCTCCAGAGCAGCTCAGTTTGATCCTAGTACGAATTAAAGTCTGATGTTATATTTTAGTTTTTAAAATGACCACTAATGTAATATATTTTTCATATATTTTAGATTAAACATTATTAAGAGAAAACTTCGTAAATGAGGTCTTTGAATTAAATTTTCTTTTTATGTAGTCTTAAAGTTTTATAAGTCAAACAATTTATGCTTAATATTGTTGAGATAATGTTACTTAATTGACTTACTTTTGAATTATAATATCGTTATTTGCATTCAAAGTCAAAGCTGTTATTTTAATTAATTGTTTTTTAAAAGACTAATTGTTTTTTGGTACCTAATGCCCTTGTATTAAAATGGCACTTGATGATTAACTCAGTTATCAATGAGAAAACTTACAAATAGCGTTTTTAAAAAAGTAACGATGAAGTGAGTTCGTGCTCATTTAAGCGCCTAACTTCACTGATAGACAGACGGACGTACAAATCAATTTATCCTTTCAAAACCACCTAATTAAGGATTAATTAAAATAGATGCTTTGACTGTGAAATCGACTTAAAAACAGTATTCACGTAAACAAATTCTACAAACTACTATATCAATTAAAACAAGTGAAAGTTATATCTACGGTTTTCTTAACAAATATGTGAATTCTATAAATATTAGATTCGGTAGTAAAACGAAAACATAATGCCTCAATTCCAATTGATAGTTACTATAACGATTTCTACAATAATGTTCGAATAACAGTATATGCATACCTTTAAAGATTTTTAACACCGGCTGTCTTTGATATACTGCCTAATTGGCCGAGTCGTCGCAAGTGCGACTGCCGGGCAAGGGGTCTCGGGTTCGATTCCCGAGTCGAGCAAAGTATTACTGGGTTATTAAAAAAATCTCAGTAGTAGCACGGAGTCTGGAATATGCAATAGGTATATGGCCCGGTATATGGCAATAGGCTCACCAAAAGTGGGTGGTACCTTATACAGTGGCATAATGTGCACCTATGCCTAACACTTTGTCGCGGAGAACCTAACGGGTAACCGGGGCTCCGGCTCGACGTGCAGGAGAAGGAACGGGGTGGTTTTTAGTCAGTAAGAGTCTGACACTCCCTTCCGCCTCACCCAGGCGGGAGCAGTCATTCGATGATTTTCCCCCCTTAAAAAAAAAATGCCTAACACTTTGGGGATAGAAGGCGTGATGTTATGTTGTCTGTATGTATTATGTCTTTGATATAAAGCTTGCCTAACTATACTTAAAACACAAAATTCCTTAGCACTTTACCAGTAAAATAAATTATCAATCTTAAGATTTACAGTATAGATATTAATTTTCGAAATAATTATTTAAAGACAATAGAGTTTGAACTTTTGTCCTCGCCTACTCGTTGACCGAAACAGACGTATCAATCTAAGTCCTAAACAATATGGCCGTAGTACACTACATTAAGGACAAAAATTATATAGGCATAGCTTAAAAAATATGCAGTAGGTTCACAAAAACCTAATTTTATTGTATGTCGAAATGTAGTTATGGTTAAAATGATTATTTTTTGTGTTAACTCAAATTCCTGTAAGACATGCTTATTGTTCATATACATAATATATCAGCTTTCGCACATAACTGTTTGACGAGGTAACTCGACTGGTTTCAAGCCATGCAGAGGATCCATAGTCATGAGCAGTTTTGCATGACAAACGATATGGTGTACGTCGCTTAAGCAACTGAAATAAAATAATTCTGTAGGTAACATTTTGTGATTAAGTTATAAGTAATATAAGTTTGGATGATTGTAACATACATTGATAATTTCTATTAATTTTAGAAATAACTGCCTTTGATTGGAATTTACTATTCCTTCGATTCTTTCCATGAAATATGTTTATTAAATAAAAATCTAGTCATTTCTTATTAACAAATATACGAACTAAAGATTCACACAGCCTTACATAACAATATGAACAAACATAAGTATAATTACCAAGGTGTAACTAAAATGACAAATTATAAGTTGTCTATTCTGCACTTATCTTTTCTGTATATTTTTCTACTCTGTGACAATAATTATGATTTACTAAAAGCATTATTTATATTGTTACAGGTAATTTGTGGTGGCTGCCGCTGATGTGTCCCAGGGTTTAATTGCAGACCGATGCCTTTAACAGCATTGTATTGTCTAACGTCAATTGTATTAGGCTGGGTGCAGATTTATGGATTTTATTTTTAGGGTTATGTTGAATTAGGTTACATTCTTTGAGGTTTTATTTGAAAACAGAAATAGATTTGGCAATATTTGTTTTTTTTTTTTTGTTTAATGGTAGTGTTTTGACTTATCGTAGAGTGAAGGCTCACAGGTAAGTAGGCAGAAGTTGTTGAATGTTACCCCACTTTGCGTTAGTTATGTGTTTTTAATGCCATGTATAAATACGACCGTGCTTGACCTACATAAAAAATAATAATAGATTTTCTTATTCAGTACTCTCAAGCCACTTTACTGTTCGATAAATTGTTAGACTTTCAAGAGACTTCGGAGTCGCTCTTGTTTCTATAGTTTCTTATACATTACATAAGAATTAGTCTACTACAATACAACAAACAAAAACACATACAAACAATCAAAAATCCTTCGCATAGAAAACGAATCGTATCCCAAAAATGTCATTTATACCGAAACGCCATATTAATTCGAATGAATCTCCAGCGAATTCGGAATTCCGTAAATTTTGAGGTTAGGGTCGGACCCACAAATATTTGGGTAACATGCCCTCGAGTTTCATATCCTTCTCACTTAAAATTCTCTTTTAAAACGCAGAAATTTTAATAACACGGGATGCGAACCCCGTACTCCGTGGGAGTCTTTGATGTCTCTCTCTGTAGTACTAATTTATGATTCATAATTAGTAGGTTTTTGTAACCTATGATGTTGTTCTGCGGTTTTTCTTTGGGTTATGGTGAAGTTGGTATGGTTTTGTGTTAGAGAAAATATATTCTTGTGAGGTTTCCGTATTCGAGATCTCTCACAGATGTAGGAACTCTTAACAAGGCTTAGGCAATAGACACCGATATACATCTCCCTATCTCTTCAGATAGAAAACGAGCGTTATAATATAATACGAACATACGAACAATAATTACTTTACCCACAAAACACATTTTACGGGATCTTTCTGAACACAAAATCCAGTTTAATAAGACCCGTGTTCAAATTCTGAACTAACACAAACGTGTACAAAATTTAAAAACAATTGACGATTCTCTTGACAAGCAGCGCTATTATTAAAGGTCAAGTTACCCTGGTACTCGATTGGACCTCCCTTATGAAACCTTTTAAGGTTTTTTTCGGTTTTTCCTGGTCTATATATGTAAATATGTATGTATTGTCTGTATGTATGAATGGTTTTGTTCGCCTCAGGGAACTATAGGTGCTTACGTGAATTGGGAGGGTTCAGGAAGAATTTGTGAGAAAATTCCAGCATCCTTTATATATTTTAAAGGATTCCGTGTAGTAAGGACGGTACCGGAACCCTATTTGTGGTTGCTGTCTGTCTGCCATGAAGATTCGTTTTGGTTTGGCTCTGTTAATATTTTATTAGTATTCATATCCTTTTATACGCCAAGTACCTTGTGGGTTGAATAATCGCAAGTGAAACATACAAGCTAAGGGTGTGAAGTTCAATCCCTAATCGTACACAAGATGATCAGATTTTCCTGCTTTAATATTTTTAGTAGGTGATAATGAAGTCTGAAACTGACTGGTGGTGTATACCATTGCTAGACTGCGTCCTATAACACCGGAAACCGTAAAATATGTAGGCGAAAAATAACTGTTACATTAAACTATCCTTCAACCAATTATAGGTGTTATAAACAATAATAAATAAAACCTTTTTATTCAGATAACAATGATCCAACTGGTTAGTATTACAAAACTTACGACTAGTTTTAGTAGTATAACTTAATCCATACGACCCCTGCCCGATCCATGACTGGGGGTACCAATACTTATATGAGTACTGATACATCGACCCATGTACAGACAGTCTATCCTACTGGCTATCATCCTCAGAACTCAGTTATGTTATTGGTAAAGTGCGAATTCTCTTGCCCTTCATCCTTTCGAAGAAAACAGTAATTGATACTTATATGTATGTTTGTATGTTTTTACGTATTCATTATCACATATCGAGCCTTCCGAGAATTGAGTACAGGACGTAATTAACCACAACAGCCAACGGGAAGGATGTCATGCGGCTTCGGTTGCTTACTTGTGGGATGGGCAGAGGTGTACACATTAATAACTCGTTTTCTATTAGTGTTATGATTTTTAATTTCCATGTAATAGGAATTCAGTCAGTCTATCGTATGTAGGGCTCTAATATGACATACAAACTTTTGGAATATGAAAGGAACCAAACCTTGAATCCCTTGACTGTTGATATAAAGACCTCAATAGAAAACACGTTGTGTCATACCTAGTTTTATGTTCCTGCAAACCATGGGTTAATCATTTAATGCAAATATAGAACAAACAGTAAATCTTTCTTTCCTCTTTAACCCACGAACAGTTTTTGGGTAGCCACTGCGTACTAAAGGTAGCCGACGAATATACTAAACTATATTTGATTGAACGTCACTATTTTACGTAGAGCGACTTTCATATGGTCTCCATAAACCCCGATTTTTAGACGGTTTAAACATCATAAGATTTTGAAAGCCTATCAAACTGACTCAAGCGTCTATTATAGTTGTCATAGATGTGATAGAACGTTTAGTAAATGCCCTAAATAAGCCCTTTTATTCTGCTTCAAATTTACTCTCGCGCTTAAAAACTTACTCCCGTGTATAATTTTAATGGTCTTTAGTTTTAGGATTATACTAAGCACCAACATTGTGTGGGTAGTTTATAGACAAATCTTCCGACAATACTTTAAGCCGATTTATAACAGTTTTTGTTTCTTACAAAGCATTAATATTAACCCTATTTTTATCGGTTACCATGACTCCGTATTGAGTTCGGATTAATTCGTGTGTCTTCGGTTTTTGACGTTTTCTAAAACTTTCCGGAGGCTTTATATTTGATACTTGAGTCTGGATAACTGTTTTTTTATGTGATAAGCCGATAAACGAGCAGACGGATCACCTGATGGTAAGCAATCGGCATCGCCCATGGACACCTGAAACACTTGAGGCGTTTAGGATTGTGGGGGATTCGGGGATTGGGGAGACTTTGGGGCTAATTGGGCTTCGGGTAACCTCACTTACACGACGAAATACAACGCAAGCGTTAATTCACGTCGGTTTTCTGTAAGGCCGTGGTATCACTCCGGTCGAACCGGCCCATTCATGCCGTGATCCATCTACTCGTTTACCGGCTTATATCCCATAAAAAAGAGTTTTTAACAAACTTCTCTTGTGTTGGTTCATAGTTTAGCCATAGATTGTCACTATGTTGCCATATCTCCTCTGCTTATCAGTTCACGGATCCACCATAATGTTTACAATCAAAACAAATCCTTGTTTACACCTGAAAGACTGTGTATACTCAATATGTGTGTGGGTTCGATTACTCTCATCTATCGAGTAATATTAAGCCTGAATGTCATTGGATACTCAAGTTGTATTAGAGGAGAAATATTTAAGTAATAATGTACGGGGACTTTATTGATATTATATCGGCTTATTGACAAATATTGGGTGGGCACTGAAGTACCTTTCTTTATTGTCTTTTATTGTTACTTTGTTTTTTTATTAAATGGTTTTTGATATGGGTTTTTTTTGGTGTAAGCGTTTGTAGTGCCTCGAAATGATAAGCAGAAAAGATCCTGTTGCCATGTACAGAACGCAATTTCATGTCCTATGCTATATTTGATGTCGCGGAGAACCTAACGGGTAACCGGGGCTCCGGCTCGACGTGCAGGAGAAGGAACGGGGTGGTTTTTAGTCAGGAAGAGTCTGACACTCCCTCCCGCCTCATCCAGGCGGGAGCAGTCATTCGATGATTTATCCCTCCTTAAAAAAATGCTATATTTGACTGTATTAAAAAACTGAAAATATCAATAGCACTTTGTCCATCCCTGGATTAAAACACTAGTGCTGATCATTTTCGAAAACAGTAAAACTTATTACAATCTGTGAAACTAACAAAAAAATTTGGTGTCATAGTTCGACCAGATTTTTTTCTTCGCTGTCATATTAGACATACCAAACTTCGTACTACAATATCTGTTCCTATATCCCAATGTGTATAAACATTAGTAGTTTGTACTGATTGTACAAATAATACTTCTCTATTAGTCATTGGCTAGCCATTTCGAAACAAAGGGATCATAAAACCCAATGATTCAATCCTACAGCGATAGTAATTTGTTTCATCAAATGTAGACAGTTTGGTGTTTGTCTTAATTCAAAGTTTCACTTTGACAATTTGCTCGGGAGATTGGAAATTATTACCTTTTGTCAAGGGTACAGAAAGATTTTACTCAACTCAGACGTCGAATTCTGGTACCTTTTACCTCAACTAATACATTTGCAATGGTTCGGATTTTTGGGATTTCTACTAGCTGTTAAGTATCCTGTACATGTTTTTATAATAACTATCGTGAGACATACTAACTTAAGTAAAAACGCTGGTTACTCACGTGAATATACTGAGAAAAGCTCTACTAGTTTCGAACCACAGAGGGGTTCTTCTTCATGAGCAGCGTGCGCGGTCGCGGCGACGTCGCGCAGCTCACTGAAATCGTATCCTGTACATCTCACGTAAAACCGTTTTTAAAAAAAAATTCGAAATATTTTTGTGGTTCTATAATTTGTTTGTTTTTTATAAACATATTTCTAACCCCCTATTATGGGTAAAAAATATCTATTACACAATATCTGTTTTCAAATCAAAACGAAACAATTCGTAGAACTACAAATAACAAAAAAAAAATAATTTTCGAAAGAATTCTCCCGACAGTTCCCCGTACAATACGTAACAATAACAAACAAAATAATCTAAATAAATAAATTAACATTTCGATACAACACAACAACAATTATTCACCGAAAAATTCGATACTTTAACTTTATCGAGAATTTCGGTCGAAACTTTGCGAAATTCCCCAAATAACTTGGATTAAAACCATGGGGTGGTTTTGCGAAATTTTCGCGTCGAAATAATTTAAATTGAAGGAAAGTCCTGACTGACTCCCATTCTTCAGTCAGTGTGGTCCGTCTTAAGCATTTTATGAACATTTACGTGGTACGACTTTTCATACAAAATACCAAGTCAAGAATTATGAAGTGAAATTGATTGAAACTTACTACTCATTGGTTGAGTGATCGCAAGTGCTACTGCCGGGTAAGGGGTTTCAGGTTCGATTCCCGGGTCGGTCAAAGTATTACTGGGTTTTTAAAAAAGATCTCAGTAGCAGCACGGAGTCTGGATTTGTGCCCGGTATATGCCAATAGGCTCACCCCCTATTACATGAGACAAGTAACATAAGTAGTGAAAAGTGAGTGTTCATTGTCCAGTAGCATTAAGTGCCGTAATGTAACCCCTTCGAGAATCAAAGGCGTGGTGTTATGTTGCTACTCATGTTAGATTCCATGATTGAGCCAGTATTGCGTGACACTAGAAACTAGTCGAGTTCCTCGTCAATCAGTTACGCAAGTAAATCGAAAAAGCATTAAAGTTGTAAAGGAATATTTTCGAAAAATAATTTAAACCTACAAAAGAAAGAGATAATTTAGAGTCATAGAAAGAAACAAAGTTTCCATACTAAGTTAAAATCTCTTATTGAGGCATACTTCTTAATCTTAACTATCTTTGAGTACCAAGTTCCATTAAAATCGATCAAGTAGTTTCCATGATTCTTGACTTCAAAGTCTGTATGAAAACCCGTGCCGCGTTTACTTACGCTCTTAAGTCAAATATTTGAGTGAACCAAGTCAGTGGACCTCTTGAAGTTTATGTTCTTATGCCTCGTTCACACCTTGGCGAGTTGCTTTACGACTTGACTATCTGACAGTGAGACATAAAATTTGATTACTGTAATTGTTTTATAGTTATTCTGTGTTAGTTTTGACAGCAACGGTGTGTATTCCCTGATGATTCAATGTGTACTTGGATAATATTTGACAAGTTTCAAACTAGAACTTGCTTTCGTAACTATGAACGTTATATTTTGAGGTTTCTTCTTAAGGTACATACTTAAAAATTAATATAAGACTGAATTAAAATTGATCTAACAGTTCATTGTTTACTTAGGATTAAGTCTGATTTATCAGGGTCGTGCCCAAGACGAACGACTGCAGCTGTAGGCGGCAGTGTCGCTTTACTCGGATTCATTTTCATAAGAACCATGTACAGTCATGTACATTCATTTTCATAAGAACCGTTTTCAATACAGTATCTTTTCTGTTACTGTATTGGATGGACTGATGATGTCTGATGACTGCCTCGTTGGTCGAGTGGTCGCATGTGCGACTGCCGAGCAAGGGGTCTCGGGTTCGATTCCCGGGTCGGGCAAAGTATTACTGGGTCTTTAAAATATTCTCAGTAGTAGCACGGAGTCTAGAATTGTGCCCGGTATATGGCAATAGGCTCACCCCCTATTACATGGGACTCATAACATAAATAGTGAAAAGTGGATGTTACATTGTACACTGGCATAATGTACACCTCTGCCTACCCCTTCAGGGATAAAAAGCGTGATGTTATGTATGTATTGGATGGAATACGGAAACTACAGGTCATGGAAATAAAGATGGAGGTTGGTGAAGGAGCGAAGGTTATCATTACCAATTGATACGAGTTCTAAATTTTATTTATGTACAGTGTCAACGACGAAATTGTAACCTTCTTACTAAGAACTAAGGCTTAAATTCTGTTTTATCATTACTTAAACTTATAAAAAAAAAACTAAACATTTTATAATACGAAACCACTTTCTCGTATTACTTATTAAAGTCGAACATTTACCGAAATATACACAAAAAAAAAACAAAACATCGTTCGCAAAAAAACATAAAAATGAATGTTCATATTTGGGTTTAATCTTTAAAACTGCTGAGCTTATTTGAATATTTTTGCCTTTTTAAGTAATTAAGCCTCTGCTTTTGAATTGAATTTTAAATTAAATATTAGTATACATTTTTTTATATAATTCAGAAGCTCGTTTATGTATTCACAAATGGATTAAATTATTGTCTATCTGTTTAATTAATTTCTTTTTTTGCTTCTCTACTGCTTCATTACTATAAGCATGACAGTTGTCACTGTATTCAGTCTATGGCGGGCGCCAAATTTTATTCGATTTTTAAATTTAAAATTGTTAACAGTCGTAACTGTACTTCGGGGTTTATGTCAAATTCAAAATCATTTATTTGAATAATTAGATATAGAAGATACTTTTTAACTAATTAAAAAACAGGAGTTTTATCAGTTTGAACATATGTATGTATGTTTGTGCGCATTTATCTCGCGATTGGCTGAACCGATTTTGATGCAGTTTTCAGAAGTGTTTGTTACAGTTAGTATATTAATTAACCGACTTCAAACAAGGGGGGGCTGTAGTCGATTTTTAAACGTAGTTTACAAATGACTGCATGGTTGGTGCGATGACTGGGGAACCGGCTGCCGTAAAACGTGTAGCGGGTTCGATTTCCGCTTTGAGCAACTCTATGTAGTCCACAAATTGTTGTTTCGGGTCTGGGTGTGATGTATAAGTGAACATTTATGTTCGTAAACGCACCCATGACACAGGAGAAAATGCTAGGGTGGGGCACATAAAAAAAAATGAACGTCAAATAAGATATAAAGTGTTAGTCTGTCAGTCAGTCCTCTAATGAAGCTATTTGCTCGTTTCAAAATATAGATTACTATGGAGAATAACGAGCAAGAAAAGGTGTGACCTTGTGATGTGACCAAGCTAATTACTGCTAAGTATAGATACTTCTACCTACCCTTTTTAAGATCTAAACGTGATGTTTTCCACAACAGTATTTATTTAGATTCCTAAGTTAATCATCAAGAATGTAATTACGGCCGTGACGAGGTAATGTAAGCGCCACTCCTTTTTAGCTACACTGAAGGTCGGGGCATAATAGAAGGTATTCGCATCCATGTTTGAATCGTTAGATGAGTAAGGCTTGGTATTGTTATTTAAAATAGGATAAGCAGTTATGTAGGTTTTTCTTAGTACACTGAGACTAACAAGTTTGCTAGGCAGGTCTTTTATATAATTTTTTTTTCGTTGATAGCACTGTGACATCTAAATCTATCTATACATGTACCTACGTCGCGGAGAACCTAACGGGTAATCCGGCTCGACGTGCAGGAGAAGGAACGGGGTGGTTTTTAGTCAGTAAGAGTCTGACACTCCCTCCCGCCTCACCCAGGCGGGAGCAGTCATTCGATGATTTTGCCCCCTTAAAAAAAATACATCTACCTACAGATAAATAAAATTGGAGCGACTGTTTGTAATATTAAAATAACCGCTTTTTACTACATGCATATGAATATACATACGATACACATACCAAAACATTTTTTTTTTAAATTTTGTCTGTCTGTCTATTTGTGCTGGCTAAGCTCTGAAATGAAATTTATTGGAAGGTTGCTGATCTACTAAGGAGTAACATACTTTTATTTGGTTATTAAAAAAAAATAGTTTCTTATGTCCTATAAAATTCATAAGTCGCGGGCAACAGCTAGGTAAGAATAAAATTGTATGACTATATAGTTTTCAATTTTAGTCGTGGTTTAAGCCATATTATTCGGTTAAAACAAATATCGCACGGACACTGAACTTGATGAATGTCAACTTAAATAGGGTAGATGCCTAATTTTTATTTTAATGTCCGTCTGGTAGATTATTTCAAATCATTAGACACGTATTTTTTATTTATTTACAGAAACGAATACTTTCGACGATATATTGATCTGAAATGTCGCGTGACGTCATTTCTATGTACATTTTATACGTAGAAATGACGTTTCAGCTCCCACTCCTAGACTTTAATTTGTTTTATCTAAGTATTGTTTTATTATACGACAAAATAAAAAAGTGTCTAATATGTTTTCATTACCTAACTAACGGACTAATTAGATTTTTAATGTTCATACCCTGTCATCATCCCAATTGTATTATTACATTCACTACCGTACTAATGATGGTAAAACTTCATTTAAATATCAAGAAACTAGCTCCAAAGAAGGTAAATATCGAAACGTAATTTGCATATCTGACTAAACGATTGCATCCTCACTTTTACCACACAGAAGTGAAGTAATACTTAAAATTACTTAATTATTTTAACATTTAAAACTGAAGAACTAGGTCTATACGTTTGTGGCGAGTTTGAAGGTCGACCGGTCTCAACTAGGTGTCAGAGGCGAGTACGAGTTTGTTTTACGTTTAAAGTATTCGAAACGAGAACGCGTTCGGCGCACTGATTGGCCGGCGCCAATGAATCAACCAATCAGAGCGCCGAACGCGTACTCGTTACGATTACTATAAACGTAAAAGAAACTCATATGTACTAAGGCCTCTGATCCGTCAACCTGTACGGTCGACTAAGTAATAATTATGGATTGAATCTCTGTTGCTAGAAGCTACATAGTTACATGTCCACTTATCCAAGTTGTTGTAGATGTGTACAATAGTACACATAACAACACGCCTTTATCCCCAAAGGAGTAGGCAGAGGTGTACATTATGCCACTGTACAATGTAACACCCACTTTTCACTATTATGTTATGAGTCCCTTGTAATAGGGGGTGAGCCTATTGCCATATACCGGGCACAATTCCAGACTCCGTGCTACTACTGAGAATTTTTTTTGAAAAATCCAGTAATAATACAATAGTATTGCTACGGTATAAAAGATTTGCCAGAATTCTACTGATACTGATGAATTATGAAACTCAAAAATCACAATTTTTAATTCAATGTTCGTTGACTCAGGGTTCAAACTTGAATGCTTTGCTGTGCTTTGAATCAGCTTGATAACCGGTATTGAGGCAAGTAGACTTCTTACCAGCTAAAGGTTTGCATCTAATGACCCTAATTCCTATTATTGAGGAAGTTTCAATTGCAATCGTGTGAAACTGCACCTTGGGATCCAGTAACTCTACTATCCCGTCTAAACGAAGCATCCAGGTTAAATAACCAAATGTCCCGCGATAGAGGGCAGTTTGGGCAAATTTGAACTTTGGCCGGTAATAGCTGAGGACTATCTTTAGCTATTTCCTCTTAAGGAGTTTTCGAGGGGAGAGAAGTTGATGAAAATTGTTAAGGCAGTGCTTCCCAACCGGTGGTCCGCAGAAGACAAAATATAAAAAAATCGCAAGGCAACGCCTCTGACCAGTAAATACTGCGGTTTAATGTCGAATTAAACTTAACAGCAATACTCCAAGAGACATTATTTTTATGAAAACAAACCCCAAGATTATGGAGAAAATCTTAGTGTCTCATATGAAAAAAAATAATAGCAATTATAGTGTTTCCTAGCCTAACAAGAATGGCGTAACATGTGGTCCTTGGCCGAGACAAGGTTGGGAACCCCTGCGTTAAGGGGTAGCCTCGACCATTTCGCCACCACTCACCGCGGATGTTTTAAGAAATATGCGCCACTTATTTTATTTAAGGTATAAGGCGAAGTCTTATAATTACTTTGAGTGAATCTAAGTTTTGTGCTGTAATTAAAGGATTGGGGTACGTGGTTTGCAGTTGTTTTTCGAGCTGTCAAGCTTAAGGCTTTAGGTTCGAAGTAAGGTTAGAATGCGGTGTGTAATAGGTTAGAAAAAGTACCTAGTAGTGCTTTATATTTTAAAAAATAATAAAAGAAAAATATTTGTAAAATTTTATGTTATAAATTATAGGTACTATAAAAAAACTGACTGCCTCGTTGGCCGAGTGGTCGCAATTGCGACTGCCGAGCAAGGGGTCTCGGGTTCGATTCCCGGGTCGGCCAAAGTATTACTGGGTTTTTAAAAAATTCTCATTAGTAGCACGGAGTCTGGAACTATGCCCGGTATATGGCAATAGGCTCACCCCCTATTACATGGGACTCATAACATAAATAGTGAAAAGTGGGTGTTACATTGTACAGTGGTATAATGTGCACCTCTGCCTACCCCTTTGAGGATAAAAGGCGTGATGTTATGTTATGTTATGTTATGTTATGTACTATAAAAAAATGAAATTTTAAACATAGTGTCCATTTTAATCTCGAAAGATTAAGTCGTTAATTTAGTGCGAGCGTAAACAACTTTATTATTATTTTTATGTATAATTCAATTCTAATAAATTGTTTATCTCTCAAAAAATTATAACTATGCAAATGTTTTCAAATAATTTAAAATTATCACTAACCCATATTAAATTTAAAGTTTTGAAACTGCGTAGCCTAATTAATTTTGAAAATAAATTTAAAATATGTCTGTATTTCAGAGTTCTTCTATTTTATATAATTAAACTAATAAGCATTTTTTTTTATTTTCATGTCTTTCAAAAAGGACTTAAAGGTAAGTTATATTTTGTTTTGATTGTGTGGTAGTTGTAATTCAATAGTATTTATTTTATTTTCACTGTATTAATGGTTTAAAATTTGGTTGTTACATAGATTTAGACCAATTAGTTTTACATGATATTTTTTTACACTAGTCTGTTTTCTCATGAAGTCAACAATAGAAGTACCTATACTAAAAAAATGTAATTTATATTATTGTTAACTAGCGACCCGCCCCGGCTTCGCACGAGTGCAATATGCATGTATCATACCTATCATACCATACATATAAACCTTCCTTAAGAATCACTCTATCTATTAAAAAAAAACATAAAGATTTTTTTAAAGATCTAAGCATACATAGGGACAGACAGACGGTGGATAGCGACTTTGTCTTATACTATGGAGTGATTCCTCGTAAAGATGAAAATACGCAGCTTTTGGCGTGGTCTCTACCGACCTCTCCAGCCAAAGCCGCCAAATTACACACAAAAAAATCATCAAACCAAGACGTTCCTTTTAAACATCTTCTCAAGAAATCTTAGATATAATAACCCAAACGTTTAACGGTGAGCCACTTAACCCTATCCTAATATTAGTCAACCCTTCATCAAAGAAAAATCAGAGAATCTTGACTCTAACCCCCCCTTCCCCCACTATAAGTGTTTTCACAGAAATTTCGACAGACTCTTGAGAAAATTCCGTAATTGACCCTTGTCTGGGCGGAGGTTAACGTATTTTAATGTAGTTGACATGATAATATTAATAGGGTTTTATTCCATGAATTTTTCTTCTATAACTCCTCATAATATCGTCATCATCTTCGTCAGCAGCACTGCTAGACTCTCTTACGTATTCCGTGACCATCATCGTCTGCCTATATTTTTTATCCTCTGCTTTTTATGGGATAAGCTGGTAAACTAGCAGACGGACCACCGGATGGTAAGCAATCGGCGCCGCCCTAAACACCAGATATGTTGCAATTGCGTTACGCTGCTTTTGGGGAATAGGAATTTGAGGATTGTTGAGGATTCGGGGGTTAGGAAGATTAGGTAATTTGGCCTCCGGTAACCTCACTCACACGACGAAACACAACGCTAGAACGCTAGTCTTACTTCACGTCGATTTTCTGTGAGGCCGTGGTATCCGAAGCATCTCTCACACTTAAATATACATGGACCTCTTCAACAGCACGCCATTTTCTTTCTTTATATGTCTGTCAGTTCGGGGGCAACGACTGGGCAACTGCTAAAATTATATGCTGCCTTTATATTACCTTCATGAGGGAGCTAATTATAATGTAATGGGCTTCCATAGTACAGACGGTCCCGTTGCTCAAATAATTGCAAATACAACTGCGAGCATTAAGACTACAAAATACAGCCACCCTATAACTAGAACAGTAGCAACAAAACAATTACGTCTCACCCCTTTCATTTCGAATTAAAAAGGGTTGTAAAACGCCCCCTTTTTGTTTTAAACAGCATCATGCCTGTAAGGACAGATAGGGCTTTTTCGTGCATTTACTCTTTGTTATCCATTTTATGAATTCCCTGTAATTGGGTGTTGCCCTCCAGCTAAATGGCTATATTCGCCTAAGTAGGTGGCAGTGGATCAACGCAGAGGGCTGGAGATCGAGCTCCATGGCGTCTTATTAAAGAGTCCAATGTCTATTATTACTCAGTAACCGAATGACGATGGTCTACTAACGACGACAATGATGATGATGAGTTAATACTTAGGTATTCAACCTAAAATCTCAAGTATTACGCAGAGGGCTGGAGATCGAGCTCCATGGCGTCTTATTAAAGAGTCCAATGTCTATTATTACTCAGTAACCGAATGACGATGGTCTACTAACGACGACAATGATGATGATGAGTTAATACTTAGGTATTCAACCTAAAATCTCAAGTATTGTGAAACATGTGAACATGTCCCGCACGGAATAACTCTTTGTGTGATCCACAGATTGTTGTTCCGGGTCTGGGTGTCATGTGTATGTGATATTGTATGTTTGTAAACGCACCCACGACACAGGAGAAAATCCTAGTGTGGGGCAACGTTTTAATTTAAAAAAAAAATGTGAAACAAGTGAATTTATTTCTGCAAATAGGCTACAAGGCAGCACTTTTACACGTCAATTTTTTCAAGCGAACGATGAGGTCGACATTTCCTAACTGACTACTCTGAGAAGAAATGTCGAAACAAACTCAGAGGTCCGTCTCTTTTAATTAAATTTATATATGTCCCTATCTTAATTTTAACGGTTGAAGCAAATGTACAACATACATACATAAGAAAGTGTGTCACATTAGTTGCTAAAGCAAATTAAAATCTGTCTAGAAGTGACATTTTGAAGAAGATTAAGCAAATAACGTCAAGTTTGTTTCTTCTTTATACGACATACACGTTCCTAAGTTGACTGTTACATAACAGTTTGGAACTGTTTTATATTTGCTTTACTTTAATTTATTAAGGACAAAATATTTAATTTAAGTCAAGAATGTCTTGGTGGTCCTAATTTTGATCGAAGGACCAAGGTGTGACATTTGATGACATGTCTCGGTCAATAAGTTGGTCCTGTGTCCTGTTGCGTAGGACTTGTAACTGGTGAAGAAAAATCTGCGTCTATCGATTTCGGTAGAATTGAGGCATGTTTAGTTCATAAAACCATGCTTGATTGACAGCAACCCCTCTACAATAATTACCAACAACATTGGCCACATAATATAAACTTTAACAGCTTCCATTGAGTCCACGAATTTATTTTTAAACCTTAATAAAAATCCTGATTGACGTTCAAGTATCCGACAAACAATGGAAGCCATTGAATAGCACACAAACGGTCGCCCACCCGATTAGAATCAACAACCCACTCGACCTCTGAACATTTTGTATGAGGAATTGAGGACCAAATTCTACCCCTACTTAGACCCTTACATCTCTATTACTGGCTATACATATTGATGCCGACTTGTGGCTCTGATCATCAAGTATTTGATTGATAGATCAACGATGACTAGAATTCGCGAAAACAATAAAATCACCGAATCATTAATGGTTTTACATTTCACCCCTCGTTTGGGGTTGGGCTTCAAACAACATTTGGTTTGCAACCCGCGTTTTGTGTTGCCCATATGTCGGTATTTTTGTGTTTAAACAATAGTTTTAAGCTGGTTTCGGAAACGGGACGTGAATTTATTGGACGTGATTATGTAAGTTTTAATTTGGTGTTGTCACGCTACCCGTACTAATTGAATTGTTGTGTTCGTTATTTATTTTACTGCACACCAAATAAATTCATTTTTGGTTATGGTGTGTTATAAAGTCGTGAAAGCTAAATAATTTTTGTCCTACTTTTTGTGAAATGGAATGTAATTTTTTAAGTGTGTTTTGTGAACAGAAATTGCATGATTTATTTCAATAAATTGAATTTTAGTAAAGATTTAAATAGTTAGTTAAAAATCATGTTGAATTGATCGCTCGGTATCCTGACAGACACAGAATACACTGAAAATCGACAAAGTATCAGAATGCGCGGGAATTTAAAAATACTTGGCATAAAGCCGGTCATTCGTTCGTTTCGTTCATTCGTTGCTATGTATCGAGTTTAGGGCTGTCAGATTTTACAATAGAACAAAAAATGCAAAAAAAAACCTTTTTTTCTTTTAGGTTCGTTCAAAAATATTTTAAACAAACTTAATTAGAGATTTAATAATCCTCTTTTCTCTTAAATCTTAGTACATGTACAAGATTAGTTTGCTCAAGCCATTAATTAGTACCATTAAAGACTACCAAAGTACATAATAAGCCGTGTTTAAAGTTCATCTTGAGGGTGGCGTTAATAAATGACAGTCATAAAATAAATTTTGGCACTAAAAGTAAATTTAATAACATAAATGTAATTGAAATACTGAGACGTCTTCTCAACAATATTATAAGAATACAAGCTGAAATCAGTATAAAAAGAATTTGAATGGAATTCGACAAAATGAACCTGGATTTTTTCCATTCCGTTGTCGTACGAAATTTACCTAGAAATTTCGTGAAAAAATGCTAACGTCTCATGTGATATTATGTTGATTTTTTTCTTATGTAGGTAGGTATATTTTGTTACTACATCAGCGAAACAAAATTAAGATATTATTTTGGACACTCTCTTCAAATCTTCCTGAGTTAAAATATCTTAAGTTATCGTTGCTAAAAATATGATTTTGTCATTTTATTTTTTATGCGATAGGAACTAATGATCAGATGATTACCTAATGTAAATAAATGATATAACCCAAGACCCAAGGACACTTACAACACTATTGAAGTTCCAAACAGACTTTTAAAAAATTAATGTACTTAAACGTTCATGTTTTTTCAATTCCACTACAATTTCCTTACCAATTGAAACTACAAAGACAATCACATCAGCAAACCAAAAAAAAACTCCTTCGACAACCCTAACAGCATCGAATCGGCCTGAATGAAATGAAATGCAAGGATTGTTTGCTTTCAATCGGATATTAAGGTGGATCCAATGCTTTGTGTCTGTATCCGAATGAAAACTATCCGAACGTCCCGCTTCGTCCAGCACTATCCCACACAATAATTGTACGATTTAAACCCCACTTTTATTACTTTGCCCCAATTTTGGGTGAATTTAAAAGTGGTGTCGTGAATAAAGTTGATAGATTTATGGATTGTTGTTTACTTGCCACTGTTTGTGTGGGATTCGATAACGTCATCGGGAATGGAAAGGGTTGTGTTGTGTTCTTGGTAGGAGTCGGTAGGGGTGGTTTTGTTGTAGAGACCTTTAAAAGGATATGTGGGAGTAAATTGTGTAGGAATACATTCTGCCAGATATTTTTGCATTGTGTTGTGATTTATGATCTACAGGTGTAGATCATAATGTGACTATCATAACTTAACTAACAGCAGCTACAATATAGTATGATTTTCGACCATTTGTGTCGATAAAATCTTGTAGTTCGATTCAAAGAAAGCCATTGCCTTAGAGTGATTTTGATGGACCTGCAACTCCAGTATTACTTGCAATGCAGACCTCTACAACCAAATACTATGCACGAAACATGCTACTTTATTTTCGAGCCATAAAATATCCAATTTATTATGTTTTGGTCGTCCCCATGTAATGCATAGTTATTAACAAAAAACGAGTATTTGGTTTCTTAGTAATATCAAATTTACAAAAACATAACATCACGCCTTTTATCCTCAAAGGGGTAGGCAGAGGTGCACATTATACCACTGTACAATGTAACACCCACTTTTCACTATTTATGTTATGAGTCCCATGTACTAGAGGGTGAGCCTATTGCTATATACCGGGCACAGTTCCAGACTCCGTGCTACTACTGAGATTTTTTTAAAATCCCAGTTATACTTTGCCCGACCCGGGAATCGAACCCAAGACCCGTTGCTCGGCAGCCGCAGTTGCGACCACTCGGCCAACGAGGCAGGCTTAGTAATATCAAATTTACTACCAAACTAGCTTCTACCAGCGTCTTCGCCCACTTACCAGTGGCTTAAAAAGTGGCCTATGTTATGCTAGACCATAATCGACCCCTGTTCCAAATTCCATCTCGATCCCTTCAGCCGTTTAGACGCAAAGGAGTAACAAACAAATAAACAGACACACAAACATTCACATTTATAATATTACTAGCTTTTACCCGCGACTTCGCTCGCATCACAAAAGGATAAAAAGTAGCCTATGTGACATATACCAATACACACAGCGCCATCTATACCAATAATTTCGTTTACCCTCGAGAATATCAATTTTTTCCGGGATAAAAAGTACCCTATTATTTAATCCAGACTTCTAACTGTACATCTGCAAAAATTCAAAGCAATCGGTTTAGTAGTTACGGCGTGAGAGCGGAACAAACAAACAAACAAACAAACTCACTTTCCGATTTATAATATTAGTAAGGATTAGGAGAGCTGCCGTACTCTGAGCTATTATAAAGTAACCCTACGTTTAACCTATAACCGATTCTGATGGATTAATTGCCCAAAATGTAAACATCCTGCTTTACTAGTTTGCTCCAGTTTTGGCCAATGATGTATAAGTAATGTAATGAAGATTGTTGAGTTCAGTCTTTGTTTGTGAAGTACTTCTGTAGTTTTCTTTACTGTTTTTAGAATAGAATTGGTTCTGTTTGGAGATTTTTCTCGGTTCAGTAACTGCAACCACATACTATAGGTACTTTTTTTTCTACATAACATAAAATCACGCCTTTTATCCCCGAAGAGGTAGGCAGAGGTGCACACAGAAGTAACACCCACTTTTCACTATTTATGTTATGAGTCCTATGTAATAGGAGGTGAGTCTATTGCCATATGCCGGCCACATTTCCAGACTCCGTGCTACTACTGAGATTTTTTTTTAAAGAGCCAGTAATACTTTGGCCGACCCGGGAATCGGACGTGAGACCCCTTGCCCGGTAGTCGCACTTGGGACCACTCGGCCATCGAGGCAGTCGTATAGTATAGTATTAAATTAGATAGAAATAGTACCTATATTATAAGGTCTCTTAAGTCTCTTTATTTCTACTTTCTAGTGTCTGCTAGTAAGAAATTGTCTCTATTATATCTAAGATTAAGTACGTAGGGGTAGACAAAAGTGAATCTACAAGAAAAAGACAAGAAAAGATTTGGATATGTTCAGTGGCAACAGATCAACTCACTGCAATCTGTTAAATTTATTAATTGTATTTACAACTTTATGTCAATATCATAAAGTTGAAGATGTAATAGAAAGAATTGACAGAAAAGGATAGGTTATCGAGCTGGCCGCCGAACTAATAGTTCAGCAAGTTCTCGCTAGTATATGTAATTCTCATTGCTATACAAATCCGCTCCATACTTACCTACCAAATGACTGTAAGCAATAATCGTACTTAAGAATTTGTACTTAAAAGTCATTTTGGCAAACACTACAAGCAAAGCTATCAATGCAATCATAAGATAAAACACAATCTCTTAAACATAAACATACGACTAAGATACACGCCCGAATACTACAAGGCATAAAAACATCATTACATAACATCACGCCTTTTATCCTCGAAGGGGTAGGCAGAGGTGCACATTATGCCACTGTACAATGTAACACCCACTTTTCACTATTTATGTTATGAGTCCCATGTAATAGGGGGTGAGCCTATTGCCATATACCGGGCACAATTCCAGACTCCGTGCTACTACTGAGATTTTTTTTTTTAAACCCAGTAATACTTTGCCCGACCCGGGAATCAAAGTCAAAGTCAAAGTCAAAATCATTTATTTCAATTAGACCAGAAAGGCACTTTTGAACGTCAATAATAAAAATTAAAAGTGAAGCTATTTGCTCAATCGAACCCGAGACCCCTTGCCCGGCAGTCACACTTGCGACCACTCGGCCAATGAGGCAGTCAAACCTCATCAGTCAAAAAAAATCAAACAAACAAAGTCAAGGCATAAAAACCCGTTTAAAATGCGTCTCACACAATTTTCCCAGTAGTTCAGTTCCTGGTAAACCGACCGTCATACTAATGCTTTTGATTCGAGCTATTTGATTGTTAATCGTGGGATTGGCAGGGTATGATGTCATTGATCACAATAGCTCTATAATGCCTATTATTGGCATAATAGATCTGATTTTGTAGGTTTCTATCACGTCCTCTGGTCCTAATTGTTGTATTACATGAGTGGGTCGATCTTGGGATTTGGATAAAAGTTAAATTATTATAAAATACTCGATTCTCTCGACTCGAAAATCGAGTATTTAGAATAGCCATTCTGAGAAATACTCAAAGGCCAATGACGATTCTCAGGATTTTTCATAGAGCGATCATCATCGACTTCCTAAATAACCTTAAAATTGATAATATGACATGCACCTATTGTCTAATAACAGTAATGAATCGATTGAATATCAAAACTCCAATTTTTATAAAAATAAAATATTTTTCTATCTATAACAAATGACATAACACACAACTAAGTGAACAAAACATCAATAAATCCAATATTTATGCATCCCCCAACAAAATACATCAACGCCACACAATAGTTTGGTCTGCAATACTTCAAGAAGACGAATGCGATTTTTTGGCGCATGATAAAACGATTTTGCGGCTAAACCTTAAATCTTGCCGCCTGTGTAAACACGATAAAGGATTGGTTAATGAAGGCTGCAGCTCGTCACGTCAACCTATTCTAATTTCTCATTTTTGATCATTGGATTTTAGACGTTATAACAAAATGATAGAGTTAAAAGTTAAATAAAGGAATTTGACAGATGTGTGTAGCTTGACCTGCTGGGGTTTGTATATAAATACCGGTTCTTTGATCTTAACCTGCTTGTTAGTTAAGGCTCGAGGTGAATTTTAAGTGGACTTGAAGATAGTCCAAGCAGGGTTTTGTTGAAGGAAGATTTTTTAAGATGGGAACCTCTTTTGGATAATGGGGTTATATGCTTAAAAACGTTGTTTATTAGTTCGTTTTACTGTCTAAAGGTCTGCACTCGTTTTCTTCAAAGGGGTAACTGGTGGAAGATGGTCTCTTATGGAACAGAGTGTCAAGTTCAGAAAAAGGAGGATCCTCCGACCAGGCGAGGTGTTCGTGCCTCACGGGCTTTTTGCCCAACAGTTGTTCGTTTTTCTATCCGTGTTAATTCGCATGTAAACTGCATGTGCGATGTAGGTTTCTTATGACGTCACTCGTTGATTTTTTTTTCATCGATGTTCTATGGGCGTGAATCGAAGGATAAACTTCACAAACACACTTCCTTAAGTTAGTACTTACTAGATCAAAGTTTCTCAAAGCACTAGGTACCAAAAACTAGGTCGTAATAAATTGAAACTTATAACAGTTTTCAAGATTTATCGTAGATTATTCAAAGTATTAGTGGCCACTTATCCTAGGTTTCCACCATTTTAGACCTAGCCATTAATCATGGCTAGTTTTCAGACCAAAGTAATAGTCTGGATTTTATCCTGCACCTGCTTCTCCTGGTGGTTTTAACCGACATCTAATAAAGAACTATGCGGATTTTACATCTGTCTTTATTGAGAATCAAATCTCGATTTTCTAAGAAATAAAAAAATTGTAGTTAATCGGAATCAGTTTCAAATATATCGTATTTTCCGAATCGCTGTGAAACAGCTGATATACGAGTACATATCAGAAAACTCGTTAGTTGAAATGTAAAACCAAATATTTTGTTTGTTTTTCTATCTGCTGAAAACTTTGCCACGTATTACTTTCCAAAAACAATTCCCTCTGATAGGAGATATATAAGAATCAACCATATCGCTCCTTTACCGACTTAAATATACATAATTACAAAACCATTGTCCATTATACGTAACTACCTACATCAGAGAAACAAAAAAATATTTTTAAAATGTCCAAGCTTGGCGTAAATATTAACCCTTCTTCGCCGCGGTCTTACTAAAGTATCCATTAAAATAGTCCACGGTACAATGTTCCCACAAAATTAACGCTTATTACCTTAAATATAAAAATATCGCCATTACAATGTCTTGTGCTTGTGAACCATATGTCAGGTCGTTTTTTCTGGCTATTAAATAATGTGAAAATAGTGCTTACATGTGTAATATGAGTTTTAATACATTGTGCGTGATAGTTTTTTTTTTTAAATAAGTTCTATATTTATCTCGCATCTTAAATCCTTTTGTAGTT
Source organism: Spodoptera littoralis (assembly GCA_902850265.1). Taxonomy (NCBI): domain Eukaryota; kingdom Metazoa; phylum Arthropoda; class Insecta; order Lepidoptera; family Noctuidae; genus Spodoptera; species Spodoptera littoralis. The sequence continues at coordinate 7,434,342 of LR824561.2, read as the reverse complement.
GCGTTGCAAAAGGTGTTTCGTATCCTGTTGTTAATATAAATTGTTTGTGGTTGGACTGAGTGTGACTGTTTAAGATCGTGGTTGATAGCGTGGGGTACGAAATTTGTATGTTTTTATTGTATGATAATTATAGTGTACTTACATTAAAGGTCTCAGTACTACTATACTACTCAGTACTCAGTAACACTTGAAAAATACGCCCAATTATAGTCATTACCAAAAAGGGGGTCATTTATTATCCGTCTAATACGTCATCGTTTATTAGAAAGGTAAAAAAAAACCGTCGCCTCAAAGGCTTTATGACACACAACCTGACGTTCCTTAACAGAAAAATTGTTTTTGAGGAAAATCTGAGTGAAACGTCCTATCTGAACATCGTTTCCGCATACCGCTGTCAAACTCAGTTTTCCGCTTTGCAAGCCGTCTTTGAAAATATATCGCGTCGCAGAATCTCTTATAGGTACGCAATCGCACCTTTTTGCGGGATTGCGAGCGTAATTATGGATTTTGCGCAGGTTTTTTCTTATGTGAACCGTTTTTGTGAGGTTTTTTTTTGATATAATTAAAGAGATTGTGGCTGCAGTCTATAATCAGTCTTCATATTGAAAAATGCCCTTGTATCTAGCATAATCGTCACATTATTATTGAGACGTATAGACATGTATCAAGCCTGGTGGCTTTAGGCACATGGCAGACTCTCAACGATAACTGATATTCCTCTTTTGATGAAGAATGAACACGATAAAATGTAATCGCGACCAAAAGAAAGAAAATTGTGAAGATTAAGTTTAATTTACATGTAAATAAAACGTTTATGTTGAGGTTAAAAGCGAGTTAGAACCTTTGTGCCTATTTGTGTAACTCAATACTTAATTTTGTTTCTAAAATGTTTCAAGTATAACGTATGTATGCGTTTATACTTGAAATGATTAACTCGTCTGGAACGTTATTGAATAAAAAACCGTTTTATATTATCATACAATATTTGAGAATACTTTTGGAGTTGAATTAGGGATATTTTATGATAAAATCTCAGCTAAAATTAGTTTAGATTGCAACTGGTTGTAAGTACACATGTATGGGTAGTAATCTCTTTTAATGACGTCATTGCTCCCAGCTTGGCTAATGTTTTTTTAATCTCAAAGGCGGCGTGGGCGCAGGTGCAACTCAACCCACCAGATGCCGCGTCGCGTGTATAATCGAACACGCCATGTTGAACGCAAATTGCGTTGCGATTTTAGGGTTAATATTTTTTTACACACGCGCTGTGGTCAAGCTTTTTTGTGACTTCGTGAACAATTTTATGGGATTTTATTTAATTAATGTGTTGCTATGGGCGGGTGCGGTCGATTGAGGATCTCATCTAGTTATAATTACAGTTTTTAATTTGAAAATTATCAATGGAATTTATATCGACATGGCTAATAATATTACACTTATCCATTTAAAAATACTAAACAGATATAAAGATATATGTTAATACCATTTTATTATCGCAAATAAATATTACAAGCTAATAATATGCATTATAAAAATACCTTTACGATTGCCAAGGTACCACTTCCAATCAAAATGTAATAAATGAAACTCGTTTTTTCTCCAACCTCATTATTCGTTCCTCAGCTATCCTGCGAATCGCCATCCAATTTACACTGTATTTTATTGTACTTCTTATAAAACATTAACTTCACGTAATTATTTTATTGCAGTCAGTAAAAGAAATCTACTTAACATTATTGTTCTGTGTAAAAATTGATCCTAATGTGATCTTAAGTTATTCATACATTAGAATTTGGTTCTCTAGTGAGTTTGCCATGATAGGAAATGTATTATTAGGATTTTTCGATCTTCTCTCTCAGTCATAAGTACTAAATCTTTAACAGTTTAGTAATGCCCGAGGAATAACCAAATCCCGCACTATAGGACGAATAGGACTCATAGGTAACTAGCGAAAAATAGGCCTCAGTGTGTTTCATCACTATATCAGCCACCAAAGTTTCACTGCTCTACTTAAACCTTAGAAAAAATAATCTAAATCAAGTAACCAATAAGAAAACCATAACACTTATGTTTGCGTACAATAAATACCAAAGTAAAACATTTCTCTCACCAAACAAATGACAATATTACTTTTAATTCTTGGAAGAATTCTATTCGCTCCAAAATGATTCTTCAGAGACAAAACACTCTAGAAATAGGTCCGGACCAAATAGTTTTTAAGGTCCCCGGTCCTGACATATGTTGGACGTAAATTCTTAAACGTATTTACACACGATTACTCGGTATGTTGAATAATGACAGCGCTTGTCTGTGTTTTTTTTTTCGAACAATTTTTTGAGGTTTTTTTTTTTTTGTTGTCGGTTTTTTCTTTACAGCCAGCTGTTTTAGTTTGATCGGAAAGTGACAGTTGACCCAGTAAACTTCTGTTTTGTGGAGGAATTTAAGTTTTCACTTAATGTCATATTATTTTAGTGTAATTTCTCTGTGTTTTCGATAAAATTCATAGGACTATTATCATCAACAGCCGATAGACGTCCACTGCTGGATAAAGGCCTCCCCCTAGTTCCTATAGCTTTGATTAATATAAAAATACTCTTGTGCAAAATTTCATGCTTAGCCATGCATGTCGTCAGTTGTTAGACAAATTAAGGACATCACTACTTAGTCTTTCTAAGAATACATTATCATGTGTATGACTGTAAAATACAAAATTAAAAAAAAAGTTCATTGAATTTATTTTGATACATGCTAGTTAATTCGTTCTAGGTATTCTATTGTTAAATTTACATCGTCTATTTATTTATTATATTATATTTATTTGATTAGGGTCAAAACTGCACCCTACAACCATTTAACGGTTAAAGTAAAATCATTTTTTTTCATCAATACAATTACAGTGCAAGCCAATAAACGGAACGAAATCTTTAATAAAATTAGTAGTATTTTTTGCATATAAACCTAGATTAAGTGACCCACTTTACAAAATGCCACAGTTTTTATAGATCTCAATGACATTGTTGCGTTTTTATTGGGAGATAAAATAATTATTCTGTAACTTTTAATCAAATTGGATGTTGGGCGCAAAAATTTTCTGATGTGGTATTTTAGGGTTAGTATTGTGATTGTATGTTGTTAATTATTTATAAAATTAGCTTGGTAGGTAACGTTTTTTTAACTACGAATTTTTACATAGACTAAATTAATGTATTTACTATACTGCTATACTGTAGACTATACTGCTTACAAAATAAACCTTTGCCCTGTTTTAATGTAACGTTTAAATAAGCATTAATACTTAGTGCCTTGTTTTTTCATTAAACTACTACACTCATCGCAAATCTAAGATCAATTTTTATTGACAATAAGGTTTTTTTTACTTGTACCGAAAATCGTATTTTTTGCATAAAACTACTTAAAAATTACATAATCACATTTGAACGCAAACATCTAATCTCTGCATATTTCAAAAAATCTTTTCAGACCTTGGTAATTCAGTTCGATTCTGTACTCGATAAAATAATACAATGGCCTCTTTTGTGTCAAAATTTTGGGGATTTTAAAGCGGATTATGAGTAGTCCTATTTTGAGATAAGCTCTCCCCTATACCATGGGATAGCATTCCCTTATCGATGGCAATATAGGATGATAAAATACTAAAATGGTTGGACAATTGTCGCTTAAAATAAACCAATCAGTTTTATACCCTATATGTATGTGAGTTTAGTTTGGTTTCAATTTGATAAGTACTTGTTCTTGCTGATTCGCTATTATTACATCATACCTGCCTATTTTTCAACGGTTAAGACGTATGTAAATAACTTAAAGTACTATCGAAAACCACAATTATGAGTAGGACTAAAACCAGACTCGCCAATGAAAAATTGCATAATGTCTTTAACACATACAACGTAACATATAATAATAACAAGTATTTTATCCCCGAAGGGGTAGGCAGAGGTGCACATTACTGCACTTGATGCCACTGTACAACACCCACTTTTAACTATTCATGTTATAAAGGGTGAGCCTGTTGCCATATACCGTACACATTTCCAGACTCCGTGCTACTTCTGAGATTTATATAAACTCAGTAATACTTTACCTGACCCGGGAATCGAACCCGAGACCCCTTGCGGCAGTCGCACTTGAGCCGATCGATAAATGAGGCAGTTCATCTTTAACATCAGACATTTTTAACATTAAACCCGATAACTTTATCAGCTGTCATAATTCTATGCAGTTTTGTATAGAGGTATTGTAACTATGAACAACATAGTAGTCACTAATTTTAGACATCCAAAAATAACGTTAACCCCGAAATATCTTAACCCTATTTCCTTCCCAACTTAACCAGCAGTTTATCTAAACTTTGACAAGTTAAACTATCAGTTAAAAACGATATAATAATAACGTGTACGGGTTCATTTATCTTCGTTAACTGGCAACACCGTTGTTAACATTATGATTTACAGTTTACGGCAAAAAAAATAGATTATTACGGTTTTTTACGTAATCCGGGATTTAAGTAAATGCCGGATTTACTGTGTTGGTGTATTCTAAATCGGTAAATGCGCAGAATTTGTTTTTACGTGGGCTGTTTTGTTTGTTTTATTGTACAGTATACACCCACATGTATGAAAGTACACCGCGTTTAATTTGCTACTGGGGTTCTAGGTTTGATGATAATCCTTCTCTGTCTCTCTCTATATGTATATCCGAACATTATGTTCTCCACAAAACAGATAATGTGTCCAGTTTCGACATTGAATTGAACCCTTAACAAAACAATACGAAACTGAACATTATTATTGTCTGGTACCTACAGGCAAACACGGATAGTTTAGCTTATACAAACTATACAACTCTACAGTGTGTAGCATAAATATGGAGGCAGCGAATTATAATGTTAGTTTAATTTTAAAAGACGCAAAAAAATTAATAATTGTATTTTTTTAACAGCACAGTTCTCAATACTGTACAACTATACTAAGGACGAAGATAATATACCTTTTTACCTTACTATATACGTTTGATATATTTTTGACTTTACAATACACTGAGATTGCAAATATCATGACATATTTAAATCAACCAACGTGTACCTACCTACGTATTTCTCATCACAGGAATTACCTACTCGATTGGATGTACACATACTTTTGCACGCGATTGTAAACCCTTCGGCAACTGTCAGTAGGACCTGCATCGAAACCATTGTCACACAGAAATTAATAGGGAATCTATATTGACAACATTATACCCTAAAGGCATAGAGGGAGGGAGGCAGATGATATAATTAATTTACTTTTTACTAATTACATTTGATTGTCGTAGTAGCCCGGAGGTTTAAGACGCTCGCTTCTCATGCATGAAAGTGCGACTTCGAAACCTATCAACGACAAGTACTTACCAATGTGACTTTTTCCGAATTATATACACTTTCTAAGATTATTAAAATACCACTGACAAAAGATGAAGGAAAACATCGTGAGGAAACCTGGGCTTATAATTTCTAATTATAAGTTTGTAATCGCCAAACCGCATTGAGCAAGCGTGGTGATTAATGCTTAAACCTTCTCTGTGTGAGAAGAGGCTTTGCTCAGCAGTGGGCATTTATAGGCTGCTGATGATTTCAAACAAAGCCGCGAGACTATACTATGTAACTCTCTAAGCTAGACATAATCAATAGGCCATCTCAATTGACAACTCTTTAACTCCATTCATTAACAATATTGATTTATCATTTGTAAACAATATGGCGTGTAATTGTTTGGTTGTAGACACGCAGACAAGTTTCCCCGGAATGTCAATGTTCTTCTATTGATTATAGTCTTTATTACATAGCAATAAAGACGGAAATCTTTAACACAATCTGTAGTACGTTGATGTGCATTGTGCTACAAAAGTTGTTATAACTGCTGTAAGTTTTAATTATAAACAATAGCCATAGAATTGCATGTGAATTAAATATAATGTTGTATACTATGAGACTATTAGTTTCAATATAAGGAACTAGCTACTTCCGTGGGATTTCACTCGCTCTGCTCAGCTCCTATTGGTCGTAGCGTGATGTTGTACCCTATAGCTTTCCTCGATAAATGCGCTATCCAACACAAAAATAATTATTCAAATCAGACTTGTAGTTACAGAGATTAGCGCGTTCAAACAAACTAACGGACTCTTCCACTTTATATAATAGTATAAGAAGTATAAGATAATATACAGATTTATAATAGCAATAAAGATCATTATGATTAAGGGGTAGGACATCTATCTACATGTTAGAACAGTTCCGATATATACTGAGATTTTCGAGATCGAAATCAAGACATGGAGGTGATAAGATTATCAATATTAAATATTTTTAAGTAGATCATCCATTTAGAAGCCTATTTTATGTATTCTTATTTTTTGTAAATAAAAGGAATAGAGATAATCATTTAATTGTTTTTAGGCAAATTAAGCTCACTTACAAGTCGAGGTAAACATTTATTTCCATATTTTCCTGTTCGTCCCTATTAATTATAATTAAAATAAGACTGCGACCATCCTTATAACTCTCACAAAGGCAATAAAATTATTATAATCTAGGTTAAAAGAAAAAAGGCACCTTACCTTACGTATCAATAAAAATAGCGCAAAATAGAACGAAAATGTATTAATCAGATGACGAATCATATCGCACTTGGTAACCGCAACCAATCAAAATTTTATGCACCGAATGTATTTCGATTCTTAATATTCAATTAAGTACTGATATTTCAAGTCTTCTTACCTGCTTTTTTCCCTCTCTTTCCAACGTTCGTCGAACCTTTGTTGGGCAAAAAAGAGACAAAAAAATGGGTCTCATTGTATATGCCGTATTTCGTTTGAAATCGCTCGAAGATCCGTGAAATTTTTCGAAAGATATTCTTCGTTCGTAATGTTGATAGTTTGTAACAATGCCTTTTGGGTTGGGCTTGCACTTTGGCCATCTTGGAATGGTGTACGACCATAAGAATATTCGGCTTATGGGTAAATGATTTGTTAGTAAAGTGTTTAATGTGTGTCTTTGCATATTACTTTGAGTTACAAAAATACCTCATTTCCTTTCACAATAATTGAGCCAGTAATATCTTTAGGTAAATTTATCACCGCTCAAACCAAAGCCATTCAAAGTCAATTATTTCGGAAAAAATCTTCAAAACCATTCCTTGTACAAATAAGGCGTCCTTGATTAAAATATAAAAGCCATTCTGTATCATTGACCATTGTCACTTAAAGAAACCTGTAAGAGTTCCTGTTTTGGAAAAAATCTGAATTGTTTATTGTTCTCAATATAGGTCTCTTTCTCTTTCTTATTGTCTTTCTAGACTATTATGTGTGGCTTCGCAACGTTTTAAATACTAGCGATAGTACTGACTTTGATCGTTGAATTTAGATTCACCCCTTCTGGTTTAACTGCTATTATTCCAATGAAGCCTTAAGCCGTATATCCGAATAGGGAGCGCTCTAAGCTCGGCTTTATACACGGTTGTAACATAAACTTAAAGAATACTTTGTTTCATTTTAATTCCCAAATCCAAGTGGAAAATTTATCGATACTTAATCTGCAGTACGTACAACCCTTTCATCTGACTCACGGTAACCTTAGCTGATGAATTTATCACTGTCAGATGTCACATTGAAAATATATCACACAGCATTTAAAACGGGTAAAATCTCAGTTTATTCAAGCCCAAAATTTTCGATCACATGTAACTTACAAGGTGTTTCAATTGCAAATTCTTCTTCGGATCTCAGATAAGCGTTTGATAGCGTCAATCATGTTAAAATAAAAGTTTTCTTTTAAAATATTTTTCGATTGGAGACTTTGATTCGTTGCGAGGTCATAACATTAATTTGGGGTACGATCGTACCCCAATCCTGATTTATGACTTTAATATGTTATGGTCATTTCGGTGGGGTGGGCAGGACTCGTGGTAACAGATGAGTTAGTTACGCATGTTAGAAATGGGGAAGCAGTTGGTGAAAGGAGTTTTATAGAACGTGAAGTTGGAATAGGAAGTGTTGTTGTTACATTTCGAAAATTGATAAAAAATGCTAACGCGACAGTGCATTGTGCATAGGAATGACTCAGCAAAACAGGGAATGACGATGACGGTATATCTATTGTTACGTAAATTGTTTAAAGATGAAAGAGACAGCATGATACTGAACCAACAACTAAACATCTAGCCACCAAAATTAACGAATTGACATTTTGATTTATTTTTCTATCCACAAATACCAAAGCTCGCTACGCTGATTAGTTTTTACCTAAGTGCAGCAATCTTAGGATATCTACCCAGTAAATTCTCACTGACAGTTAAGATATCTTGCCTTAAAACATTAAGATCTGTCCCAACCATTTCGAAATCAGATAGACATATTACTACTTCGATATCTTCGAAATGTTTGACAAAACTATCAGTTTTCTTTCGGCCATTTTTAAATATCACGCCAACGTATTCTATTACACGCAGAATTGATTCTATTAAACGATAATGATCCTTCTGTCTTTAGTGTAAAGGTGTATAATTAGTGCATTGTCGGTTCTTGGATCCCATTTTTTTTGTTTCCAAATTTTGGTTGAAATGATAATGGTTGTAGGTTCCTTGGGGTTCATTATAGTTTGTTTTTTTATTCGCTCTTGGGGGTGGTTTTTAGATCCAGCAGATAATAGCTTTTCAAAAACTTCTGTTCGTTACGAATTATCTTTACCCTACATGTTGACATCTTAGCGGTTAGTAGTGTCGTTTCCATTTTGAGTTTTGTTTTTGAAAAAACGTTCATGCTGTGAATGGTTTCTTTCTCTTTCTACTGAGTTGGGGGTCGGTACTGAGTCATAAACAGGTCCGGTTGTTTTGTTTATATTATGTCTCACTACTTTCTGGTCTTTACAACTTTCTGTGTGTAGAAATAATTATCTGAATGAGTGCCAGATTTTCAGAATCCTAACTATTATTGACCGACAAGCAAGAGGCTCGAGCACGAGGTAAAATGTTCCAATTGAATAAAGATAAATAAAAGATGACTGCCTCATTGTCCGAGTGGTCGCAAGTGCGACTGCCGGGCAAGGGGTCTCGGTTTCGATTCCCGGGTCGGGCAAAATATTACTGGAATTAAAAAAATCTCGGTAGTAGCACGGATTCTCCAGTTGTGCCCGGTATATGGCAATAGGCTCACCCCCTATTACATGGGACTTATAACAGAAATAGTGAAAAGTGGGTGTTAAATTGTACATTGGCATCATGTGCACCTCTGCCAACCCCTTCGGGGATAAAAGGCGTGATGTTATGTTATGTAAAAGATAATTAAATTCATGTGGATTTTGGCCCAAAGATTTGAAATTAAAAGCTTGTATCTTACTATTTGAGTCTTGCAACATATACAGCATGATCACAAATCATGTACATTACGTACAAGAGATATTGTGAATCCATAAATGTAATTCTTAATAATGATTAAAAAAAATATCGTAGTGTGGTTAAATGCATACAGGACTGCTGATGACAGAAACCTACATTGTTGCAATGGTAACTGACGGTATAATATATGGAAAGATTTATGCGAATACCGAATGAGTTGAGCTGGAAAAAGTTGGATGGAATTTTTAATACATTGGAGAGTTTCAACACGGTCTGGTATGCTGACTAGCATATGTATGAATGTACAGACAAAAATACAATACAACTTATGTTTATTATAATATCAAAACTATAACATATGACATACTAGCTTTTACCCGCGGCTTCGCTCGCGTCACAAAAGGATAAAAAGTAGCCTATGTGACATATACCCATATACACAGCGCCATCTATACCAATACTTTTGTTTTCCCTCGGGAATATCATTTTTTTCCGGGATAAATGGTATCCTATTATTTAATCCGGACTTCTAACTTTACGTCTGCAAAAATTCATAGCAATCGGTTTAGTAGTTACGGCGTGAAAGTGGAACAAACAAACAAACAAACTCACTTTCCGATTTATAATATTAGTAAGGACTTTTGTATAGTTTGTGTACATGTATTATATTCATAGGAGCGTTTTAATATGGTGCAATTTTATGGACGAACAAAAGTCAGTTCAGGACTAAGCACATGACAATTTTTGACCATTTATAATAAGTTACCGAATACTGTCAACAAACCACCACTAACAAAATTTAAAAAGCATGTTACAGAATTACTTTTGTACAAGCGTTATTATTCAGTACAAGAATTCTGGGATGGTAGGTTTTAACAAATTCTTTTAAAATGTATATTTGGAATAAATGGATGTGAGCGAAGCCGTGGGCAGAAGGTGAAAAAAGTATACATAAAAACTCGAAAAACGCGCAAGTTTCAAATATCTTCTATCAAATTGAATAGTTCAAAGGAGTTGGTCCTGTAAATAGTTGTCCGACCGACAATCGCCGTAGCATTAGGGTTGGCACCTCACAGTTTAGGAGAAATAGTTTTAAAATTACCATTTTGTCGATGTCCGTCCATGTCCGTCCTATAATTTTCGGAGCTTTCGATGTGGTTTTAAATTGTGTCTCTTATAAAATACTAGCTTCTGCCCGCGACTTCGAACGCGTAATCCCATTTTTTCCCGTCCCCGTTCGGTTTACAGTAAAAAAAAATTTTGGTCAAAAAGTCGTGGTGGTCAAATCCTATGTCGGTCTCCTGGCTCTAAGCTACCTCCCTACCAATTTTCAGCCAAATCTATTCTGCCGTTCATGAGTTATAAGTGGTGTAACTAACACGACTTTCTTTTATATATATAGATTAATGTTATTTGTTGTTATGTGTGAGACAAAAAGTGCATTTTAGTATGTTCTTTTGTGGATAGTTTGGTATCTTAGTTTTTGTCGATTGTAAAGTTATTTTCTATTACGATCACTTCTTTAATCAAGAACAATTTAATATGTAATATTAAAAATTGAAACCATATAAATAGTTTCTCTTACAACTATATCCGATTCAAAAAAGAGCAATAATGCTATTTACAAAATGCTACACTAATTTGTTTTTTTAATGGACCAGACGTAGTTTAGCATACTAGAGCGTATGATTAACTGGACAAACAGACTCATTTTAAACTGTATACCCTAACAATCATTTACAACTAATATCAACTATTTGCCAGCCCTACAGCCGTCGAAGTTCAGCGACGGAGTTTAGAGAAGTGTAATCTTTCCGCTTTGATTTAGTACAAAACAATTATTCCTGAGATAGCAGCGACGAGACAACTTTACTGATTGTCATGTTACACTATCATACTTCCGTAAGAATAACCTATAACTTGCTATTTGGTGAGGAGGTAAGCAGAGACCCAGCCTAATGTTTACCTAAGACAGGGAAAGAGGTAAGAAACGTAATCACTGCAAAACTAGAAACAATTATATCTACTATTGTTATACTATTTAAATACTTAATAACACTTTATCTTAACTTCTTGTTTTAATCCATGTCCTGACTTTATAATAATCAGTTTCTCCACGACCAAGCGACGAGCGTAATAATTACCTCATCAACAGCCTATAAATACCCACTGCTGAGCAAAGCCTCTTCTCACACGGAGAAGGTTTGAGCATTAATCACCACGCTTGCTCAATGCAGGTTGGCGATTTCAAACTTATAATTAGAAATTATAAGTTCAGGTTTCCTTACGATGTTTTTCATTCACCGTTTTTCAGTGGTGTCTAAATAATATTAGAAAGTACATATAACTCGGAAAAAGTCACATTAGTACTCGCCGTTGGTAGGTTTCGAACCCGCACTCTCATGCATGAGAAGCGGGCGTCTTAAACCTCCGGGCCACCACGACCCTCCGGGCCACCACGACATAATTACCTATTATTATCCTAATTTTTCCCTGCATCTGGGGGTCAATGCCTGAACTTCATCCTAGAATCTAAGGCTGCGTCCACATCTGCCGAATGCTCCGCGAATGCGTAGCTCGCGATCCGCCCGCGAGCTGCTCGCGTGCATTTGAAATTATGCTTTATACAAACCCTGTATGACTTGAGCACCAGGTTACCGGAGCTCCAGCTCGAAGTGCAGAAGTAGGAACGGGGTGGTTACCTCTTACTTTTTCATTCTTTCATAACATCACGCCTCTTATCCCCGAAGAGGTAGGCAGAGGTGCACATTATGCTACTGTATAATGTAACACCCACTTTTCACTATTTATGTTATGAGTCCCATGTAATAGGGGGTGAACCTATTGCCATATACCGGGCACAATTCCAGATTCCGAGCTACTACTGAGAATTTTTTTAAAACTCAGTAATACTTTGCCTGACCCGGGAATCGAACCCTTGCCCGGCAGCACTTGGCCAACGAGGCAGTCATTTCATTCTTTCCTTATCGACAATCGTAAATTCTGTTTTTCTATTTAACTAAGTGACTAGTCATAGGTACTCATAAATATTTACTCATATTGTAACGTATTTACCGACTTCAAAACAAAGGAGGTTAGTTATTCATTAGCAGTTGTACCTACTATATGGATTTTCCAACCTGATGAGTAATTTTTCTAGAAAGTGATGTTTCATTACACATAAATGCAAGTAGATTTTATAATATATTAATATTTATATAATTTATGTTAATCTTATCTACATATATATATAAAAGAAAGTCGTGTTAGTTACACCACTTATAACTCAAGAACGGCAGAATAGATTTGGCTGAAAATTGGTAGGGAGGTAGCTTAGAGCCAGGAGACGGACATAGGATACTTTTAATACAATACTTTTTTTTACTTTTTACCGAAAATCACGAACGGGAACGGGGGGAAAATGGGATTGCGCGTACGAAGTCACGGGCAGAAGCTAATTACACATAAATGCAAGTAGATTTTATAATATATTAATATTTATATAATTTATGTTAATATTTAACTAAAATAAATATTTATATCGATGTCCAAATAAAAACAAAAATCAATCATATCATAGTAAGACAATTACATTATATTATTATGCAGGTCAAATTAATATTTGAACAAGAGACTAATTAAATTTTAAATAAATATTGGAGCCTGTAATTACTTGCATTGATTTATAATAATGTACTTTCTAGAAGGGGTAGGCAGGGGTGTTTATCAACCACTTTTTGTTTAAGTTAAGCAATGAATAAACCAACCAATTGCATTAAAAAACCTTTCCGAAACGTTAGTAATTTGGCTGACTCTGAAATCGATCCCATTCCTGCGATGGCAAAGTATTTTTATATTAAACGTTTATAATATCTACTGAAATTATGCTGCCTCGTTGGCCGAGTGGTCGCAAGTGCGACTGCCGGGCAAGGGGTCTCGGGTTCGATTCCCGAGTCGGGCAAAGTATTACTGGGTTTTTTAAATATTCTCAGTAGTAGCACGGAGTCTGGAATTGTGCCCGGTGTATATGGCAATAAGCTTACTCTCTACATGGGACTCATAACATAAATAGTGAAAAGTGGGTGTTACATTGTACAGTGGTATAATGTGCACCTCTGCCTACCCTTTCGGGGATAAAAGGCGTGATGTTATGTAATGAAATTATACACACCGTTTAGCACGGAGTTGACAATTGTATCTGGATTTAAGCAATAACTGATAAAATAGACTGTAGGTCGAAAAACACATCATTCGGATATTTGGAAAAAGATTTGCAATACCAAAAGTCCTATTATCCAAAAGACGAAAAGAAAAAAGACCATACATTACATTACATATTCACAAAGATTGCACAAACATTGAATGCACTAGTCGCTAATGAGTGCCCCACGACTAATTTGTGAAGCAAAACGGACTCCACAAACGAATAGAAAGAGATAGAGAGTCTTGGTTGTGACGCTGTCTCGCTCTATTAGGTTCTAGTGCTTTAGGGTCAAGATACGAGGTTAGGTTTCCTTGTTTAGACTAACTATAGTTCAGGATAGGTAAGTTTGATTGGCAATGGTAGTTTTTGAAATGATTTCTGAACATGTGTTTAAGAAAGAATGGTTTATGTAGTAATATAGATACAACACGGTTAGTGCCCGGCTGCCACACAATGTGTCGCGGGTTCGATTCCTGCACGGAGCAACTCTTTGTGTGATCAACAAATTGTTGTTCCGTGTCTGGGTGTCGTGTGTATGTGAACTTGTATGTTTGTAAACGCACCCACGATTCAGGACTAAACCCTAGAGTGGGGCAACGTTTTAAAAAAAATACTTATGTAATCCACATAACAACATACATATTTGTAATAAAATAATGACAATATACATTGTATTTTTTTTAAGGGGGGGAAATCATCGAACTTGTCTGCTCCCGCGTGGGTGAGGCGGGAGGGAGTGTCAGACTCTTACTGACTAAAAACCACCCCGTTCCTTCTCCTGCACGTCGAGCCGGAGCCCCGGTTACCCGTTAGGTTCTCCGCGACAATATACATTGTATAGATTTACTTTATACTATACAGTATTGTTTAAAATCTTACAATTTTACAACTGGGGTAAGGGACACCAAAATTAACATACCTCCTTTGACATCAAAAGGTTAATACTACAGTTAAAGTTTACTTTTCGTAGTTGCTGTTGATAATCTCATTGTGTTATCAAAGAGAACAATGTTACTAAACACTACACACCATTATATTGTCTGCTAAACGATCAAACTGACTTGTACACACGGCTACACACACATTATGGTAGAATGTTACATTCTACCTTACCGTACAAGGAACCTTAAAATTTTATAACACCTAATAATTTGTACCTACATTCATAGCAAATAAATAATCTATTCTATTGTATTCTATTCTATACTCAAAGAAGTATTTGATCTTCATCAAACATTAACTTAACATTCAATTCCTAACCTTACTGCTAAAACTTTGACCCTAAAGCGGTTTGAAGTTAAAAGTTACACGCAAAAAGATCCTGCGTCACTGACTCTGGTTAACAAAGGGCTTACAAAAGATCAGGGAAGGGTTATACGGTTACTTCTGACCCCTCAGTTACATGCACAGGTATAAATATAGGAACAAACTTGGTATAAAGGGTTTAAATAGGACGTAGAATGAAAGATCCAAAATGAAGTAAGTTGGAACTTAAAATAGTGTTAATACTTTGAAGCTAAGACTTGATATTATGAGTAAAATCTTTTATTAGAAAAGTTTAGGCTTTTAGATACCTATTTGTAGATATTTCACTTTCTTTTGGACCCTTTCCTAAATAGATTGGAATAAGGTTTTAGTTATAAATTGCTTCAAATAATCCACAGATAATAAAACCGTCCGTTCGTCATTGAAGCCAGATTTTGATAATTGCACAGAAGACACTTCATAAAGAAAAGTAAATCAACAACAGCATCTTTTTATATCACATCCAAAACTTACTGATGCATAATTTCAAAACCATTAACTATTAAAACAACAGACACGCACGCATTGTTTAGCTTCACTCGGAAGCTAATACAAAAAGTGATCAAGCAGAGTTCTCAATTATAACACGACCCAATTTCACTTCAAAGTTAACTGAGGTTCAAACAATAACTGTAATTGAAGAAAACCGGCTTAAAAATGTTCCGCTTTGCATTCAAGATTCATCGGTTAAGAAGTTGTAAAGTAATTCTGTTGCACGTTTTGTACAACACAGCGCATCTTTCGTCCCTTGGTTTAACTAAATAAGTTTAAAATATGCTGTGAATAAATGTATAGATGTTGTAAAGTTTGTGTTAAATGACGCCTTAATAATGAAGAATGGAAAAAAGGCATAGACTAAATTGATAAAGAAGAAATCGAAAATGAAGGTAGAAAGACGAAGCAGATAATTCAGTAGAATGATATGTATCCAAAGGATATTAAGGATTGTAAAAAATCCGTTTTACTTATACGAAAACTTGTATCGTTCAACTTTATTGAATACAATATCAATCCTATTAGGAAGTCATTTGAGCATTGTCCTATAAATTGCTTCGCAGCCTTAACAGACAATGCCATAAACAAAAAACCTCATCGTAAAACACTAACAGACCAATTATGTCGAGCAATTAATTCAATCGAAACTACCATACACGAAATCGATTAATGTCATTCGATAGAAAAAAAATATATACGAATATGATCCACAAAATATCACAGCTGTCGTTTAATTTGCATGCATATTAAAATGCGTTAAAGGAGATTGACCAAAAGCAGTCTAGCAAAGTTTCAAGTTGAAAAATCAAAATAATATAGAAATGATTTTCTTATTTTTTAAAACCTTTTCACTTCAGGAATTGTATATTCGTATCCGGAATTATGAGGATAAGATTAATAGTAACATAAAAATTGCTATGGAATTTCCGTTTCAAGGACATTGACGTTCCGTGCTAACTTACGAATAAAACTTCGTGTTTACGAATCACGTAAGTAGAACCTTTCGGCAAAATCATCACAAAAATTATATCAACTTCAATAAATAGCTAAATAATTTGTAATATCAATACATTTTACAATGTATTTATTTAGTATCTTGTAGTATTGTTACAATTATAATTATTTTTGTGTTCCGTCTCACGCAGAAGCAACTGTCATAACATGTGACAGACAGAGTGGCGGCATTTGGATTGTAAGGAAAACTGTTTCTGTTTCACTGTTTGAGTGTTTGTTTTGAACTTTTGAATAAATAAGCGTGAGTTCCATGTAGCATACGACAAGACGTTTTTATGTTTAGTTTTTATGTTTAGTTATCTATAGACACAATTAAAGAACAATAGGTTGCGGTCACCGGTGACCGCACGGTGTTTGACAGTTTAAACATAATTTTAGGTTATTTTCGTTTTTGTCTAATTACTTAAAAACCCGGATATTTATGGGAAAATGAACGCTTTTATTCGATAATATAATAAGTATGGTCTATAATAAATAAAGATTTATTGTGCAACAACGTAAGACGAAATTCCATAGTTACGTGAACATTCTCCTTTTGTAACACCACGATTTATAAAATTGGATGTTTCGTAATCTCCATTGCACACCGTTGTTGGCCCCAAGCGTTTACCTGTTTTTCATTCGAAAGCTCGTGCGAGGGAGATAGCATACATATTCCAAAAGCGTATGAAGAATTCGTGGCAACAAGCGGCCAAGATCGGGGCCGACGCCACTGACAATGCACGACTCTGTGTCTGGTTATATTAAGCGACCGCTTTCAAAATACACGGGATTATTGTAAATTGGGTGTTCGAGTGCGCCTCTCCATTTCGGCCGGCGTTCAAGTGAAGCGTGGCCGGTGTGGCAACCATGCGCGGCGCATTCTTCACCAATGAGAGCGAACTTCACGCAGTTACGTCCAGACAGCCGACAGGGACGGACCCTTGCCGCTCGCGTCCCCAAAACTATCGTACAATAAACATTTAAACAATTCACAAGTGTTCCAAGTCGATTGAAATTTTGTATTATATACTGTTTTAGTGATGGGAAGTGTGAAATACAGTGAGGACATCGATTACGTACGATGACCGAAACTTTTAAGTTACGGAGAACGGAAAAAAGTTGTGATGCCGAATGCAGTCCCGTATACAAAAAGTGTGTGCTTGTAATGTGATGGCCTGATGGGATCGCAGTGTGGCCAATACAGTGTAGTTAGTGATGTGTACTGTGATATAAAATTTCGGCAATCGCGTAGATGATTGCCGTTCTTGTGTGTGATATTATTAGTTTATTAGTTACCAAAGATTCCTGATGATCTTGTACATTAGTTTGTGTTTCATATTGGTAGTTTTAGGTAAGTACATTTGTTTGAACAGTTCCTTTATTGTGGTCGTTACGTTATCTTGAATATTTATTAGTATTACTACCATTAATTTGCATTCTGAGTAATTATGACAGTGCTAAGATAAATTATGCCGTCATAATTTGTTCTAACAGAATGAACTGTAGGGTCTGTTTAAGCTGAGCATTTGTAATCATAACGGTGTGGTTTAGAATGCGGTTGCACAAATATTTTGATAATTTTGAACTTGACACAGAAGTCATGATCATTAGTCTATGTCGGTTCCAAATTCGAAACAGAAAAAATGTAACGGCACCTTCGTCAATCATTCTAAAACGTTCTAACTTTGAAAACGGGACGCCCGCATAGAGTATCACTTACGCAGTGATAAATTAAATAGTTATAAATTCCCAATTCTAGAGGCAATGGATGTAGGCGCCCACAAATTCAGTTAGCTTGACATTATTGCTCGTGCCTACTCGACCGCGTCAATTAGTACGTAGTTCATTAAAACCAAAACTATTACGGGGACAGTGGACCACACAGGGGAAAATAAAACCGAGATTTAAGACTCATTGAACGTTGATTTCTAGAATTTTATGTGGAACTCGACAGAAATTGTAATTTTGAAACTGGAATCAGATTTAAAATGAGAATGACTTAGTTTATAACGGCCAGTAATGACACAAAAGAAAGTAATAATGTACAAGATATATTCGACTTTATAAGTAACAAATACTCTTTCTTTTTTCAAAACGCAAACAACAAAATTAATGTTCAGAACATCAGTAAAGAAAGTAGAAAAAAGCAAGACGGTGTCTGAAACAGGTTTATTTAGGATCCCGAGCAGACTGGAGATAAGAATCTTGAAATTGTTATGAGGCTCGGCGAGTTCTAACATAAATACGGCAAATAAGCTTACAGTTGTAGCTAAACAGCATTTTCCAATACATTAATATTTCATATCCAATTACAATCGATGAAAACAGATAAGCCTACAGCATTTGAATGGAAATCGGTTCAAACCCAAGGGACGTCTTAATCGCTCATTTCAACTGCAAATCCCAACTAATTGAAACGAAATTTCTGTTTACGCAAACGTTTTTGTATTAATAAACATTTTCCACCGAATAATGATATGAATTCACATTCGTACAGCTTACTACAGATTAATAGATAATCGTGGAATTAACGCTTCAAATATTTTCGAAATGCAATCTAATAATCATTTGACTTAGCGGAAATTTTAAACCTTAAAATACAATTTTGCTTTAACAATAAAGTACCGTAAATCCTATTGTACAAAATTTAAAGATGTCCGTCATAAAAAATGCGATACTTCATAAAAGAGTTTAATATCGAAGCGTGCTCCAAAATTGAAACCACGCCTCCACTATTCCGTTTATTACTGACTATTAATCATAAAAATCGGAATATACTCCATGTTTTTCGATTAACATGTTTGGCTAGTTTTTGTTATAGGAAAAATGTTATAGCCTAAATTAGAGTAATAAATTGTCATTTATACAGCCAATACTGCTGTGAGAACAATATTCGTTTCTATGCTTACGACTACATCGGCATAAACATCGAATTTATTCTCTAGAATCTCATTTGGATGATTATTTATGTGTACATCAAAATGATCCTATTCATATAAATCAATACGATCATCTCAAACTTTATGTTTGTCATAATTTTTAACAGTCGAAGCTAATTTTCAATCGCTGTCGCTGCTATAAAATTTAACGGCTACGTCGAACAAGTAAATAATATTAAAATTCAATACGTACACTCGATCTTTCGCGATATTTTCTTGAATGGAATCAAAGGATAGAAATAAAAATTTAAAATGTTATTTTTTAGAAAGTGGCCTCCGCTAACCGTGGCAAACTGAATTAAGGAAACGTGACTCTCAGACACGATTTCAGTGTCTCTGGACTTTTCTTTTTATTCCTTTTATATATCTTTTTATGTTATATAAGCCTTAGTATATTTTTATTCGACATCTCTCCGCTATCAATGTTTTATTTTCGACTTTCATTCTTCCATATTGTTCCGTTTCTTGCGGGGATTTAGGGAGAAAATGTTTTGGTTCTATCTCGTTTTCCTATTCTTAGAGAAAATATTCTCCATGCAGCTTTAAATGTAAGAAAATTGACATGTGCAAGTGATACCTATTTTAGAGTTAATTACATAATGATATTGTTTAGAAAATCTCACGGGTTTTGTAATAAATATCCAATACATAATGTAATAAATAAGAGTCCTCATTAACAAGAGATGTACTTCGTGCTCTGGTACTTTAATCGGCTATAGTCTTATGCTAGCCTTTGTTCACGACTAATTAGAAAAAGTCTTATAAAAAACCGTCTAACATAGTTTAGTTTCGTAAATTAACACAAACACATTCGAACGAAAATTAATTTCTCTATTGTGTAATCGAAATTAGATTCTCGCTGAAACCAAATCCTCCGATATTGCCAGACTCATTTTGTTTTCACAAAGCATTTATTAAACAAAAACTTATTGTTCTTAAAATTTAATTTGACACCGCTTATTAAACGTTATTTGAATAAATAGCACGTACTTTCGTGTTTCTGCGAAGCGTTGGGCCGCTCGTGGACGCTCAGCGCCATCTAGTGCCGAGTAGCGGAACTAAATTTTCTTTGCCGTACAGCATTCGTAAGTCGCTTTAAGTTCTCATTGTTTATTTTGCGCTAGTGATACAATAGAAACATAAATTATGAGCAAGTTCGTAATGCTTTGTGTTCGAGGAAATGTGCTTGAGTATTCATTAAGTGTAACAACATGAATAACATTGGTAAAATACAGCAAACGGTCCCCAAGTATGCAAATGTAACAATAATGTTTGAGAAAGAGCTCCAACATTATTTTACAAGTATGTCTTTAGACTTAATTTGTCTGTTCCTTCCTTTGGTCTTCCTTGTTCGTTATCATTACTTAAGATCGTAAGTAATTCAAGCGTTAATAAATGAACTCATTTATTTAATGAACATTAAATTGTACCTATTTATAAATGACAGTAAAAAATATTTCATTAAGTTGTACACGTGTAAGTGAATAATGTATTATGATTTATTCAGACTTAAATATTACCTAACTACAGATACTATTTTTGGTATTTGCGTAAGCAGTTTAGGTACCTACGTAAATTTAATGTTAAACTACAAAACGTAGGTTAAAAATAAATGCGTCATTCTGATACCTATACCGTCGTCAAATGTACAAGAATACATGTTCTATTCTTCGTAAACATTCCCGTCGTTCTGTAACACCCACGGGAATCTTACTACCTGCTTTTCTTTGATAAGTAATTGGCCTCTATTCTTCTCTTTTGCGTAAGTTTTAACCTTTTTACATTTCTTTTTTACCTTCAAATCATTATGAATGTATTGTTCACTTTTCTCTTTTGTTTCGTTAAAATATTTTTCACCTCTCATTGACGTAATTGTCTGTATTCGAATTTTAGAATGTCAAATGAATTGTCAAATGCGTTTAGTTCACCCGAACATAAAGAAAAATATTATTCTGCCACAACTGTCTGATAATAAGATCGAGTAAGATTAAAAAATGTAAGTAGCTATAAAAAAACAACAAGCGATATATCAAACATTAGCGACAAAATGTTACATAAAGAAAAAAATGGAAAAATAAACAATACTCACCCACACGAAACAATTTCTCATTCGAGCCCATACATCAAAGGCACGTCAGAAAGAATAGAGTTATGCCTCTTCCGCTGCCTTTTGTTTGTGTCGATGAAAAAAAACCTAATAATAGTGTTTATGGTCCATTGGTACAAATTTGCTAGAGGAAAAAATCATTTTATGAGTCTTTTTGGTGACAATATTTTAAAAGGTCGATTTCAAGCAAGACTGATATTGGTCTTGACACCTACTAACAAACCATGTAATTTAGACTTATGACATAGATTTTGAATAGTACAATAAAAACTGTAAAAAAGTGTATTAAGAATTACCTCTTATAAACAACATTGTGCAAAAAATTGGTCATGAATTCAACAACAATTGGTTAAACAACGAAAAAGCAAACCAAATCTTTTCTTCAATATGCATGCTTGTAGCCCTGCCAACACACATCACATTAGCTAACACTAATTTATTATTAAAAGTCATGCCAAAACTATAACACCGACGTTCATTTACAAATAAACATTATGATCATCAATTTCGTTTAGCCATTTTTCACCACACCATCTGGATAAATTTTATCGCGTCCTAAATACTTTTGGTGTCACGTCTGTTAGCCTAAATTTCTTGGAATTCAGTCTAGTATTTAATTAAGTCTGGAGTGGATTGAGGGAAGTGGGTATTTGGTCTAGGATTCGGATTTAGATTTATTTTTCGTTTTAGTTTACCTTACGATTGCGTGCCTCGGATAACACGTAATGATGCGGGTTATTTAGTCGTCTGTGTCGATTTGTAGACGTGTCGTCTCAAATAGATTGTAGATAAATATATATAGATGATAATTCACTTAATAAAATACCTATCAAATTTTAACTACATCTTATTAACAGTTTAACTACTAACCTATAAGTAACCTAAATATCATTGTCTCCCGAAGTAACTGTCACAAACGTCAACTGTCAGTTATGACATAAAAATTACGGGAAAATATCTAAATGAGGATATAAATAAAAACCATGTTATTTTATTGGAACTATTACAGGCTGCCTGTAACAGGCGTGTTTTTACATCTAGTTAGTGTTTTGTTAGTACCTATTATTTATAAGTAAGGAAATTTATCCTCGTGGAATTACTTTTCTCCTTCCATGTTAGAGTTAACAGCTAATGGATTTCATAAAGTTAGTCGCACATTTAGTAAGTTAAACTTTTGTTTTATGAAATATTGTGAACCTTTTGTTAGTAAATTGTGTTAAGTGAAAGATATTTCGTTGGAAGCTGCTGTAATCTTCCCTTGTTTTAGATGGCTGAAAGGAAATAATGTTATGTAAGATGGGGACTTTAAAACTGACAGTCGTGTCCTCGATTTTCATGTACGAAGTTATAAGTCTAGAACAACACAAAGTCTTGTTTAAGTACTTGTTTCATTTCGTAGAATTCAAACCTACACGGCTCAGATAATGATGATTATAAAAGTAACTCGATCATATCCTAAGAAGCATTCACTGTTTACAGTGAAGTAAATCAGTGGAAATGCGACCACTACTGAGTGCCATAAACGAGATCCAATTAAACAAAAACAGTAGCCAATTAATCACACAAATAAAAAAAAACGCACCAAACAAACCGAGTAACAACAGTTTGACTTCCCCAGATTCCCATTAACAAGCCAATAAATCCCGAAATTCCGAGTTACGCCAACAAAACGTTACGTTTACAAGAAACAATAAAAATCTCTAACAACTAGCCATAACATACGCCATGTGGTAATACACCCGTTACTCTGCGTAAACAGGATAAACTAAACGCAGCTTCAAGAAAAAAAATACAACGTGCCAGTGACGAAATCCATGTTCGTATTTCGAAATGCAACCGTTTTGTTTTAATTTTTACTTTTATTTGCATCGACAATATCTTGTTCGAATTATGAAATGACTGAATTCTTATCTTCTAATATTCAAATATTTATATTGTAAAAAAGATTCCAATACTTAAGTATTTTGTTCTGTAACTATTTTAATAAATAGTTATCCAAGTATAAACTATAAAGAAAACATTCTACAATAACTACTTTACTGTTAAAAAATAATATAATAAACTTTTATGACTTTAACTCTTTTTAAAAAACGTAGATGAGATCCATAAATCCGCCATGTTTATATTAATTTCTAGTTAAACCCTGAGTTATAGTTTTGGTGTGGTTAATATTAACTATCGGCTTAACTTCACCGAGATAGTTTAACTATATTAGTTATTCTTTGCAGTCATAAAAAGTAACTTTATTGCGTGTTAGTGATTTTTCCTGTGTAAAGTTTTACGAGGTTTTTTTCAACAGATCAAAAAGTTTTCGCCACGGTTTTATACGGAAACTTTTTGGTTGAATTTGTTTTTTTTTATGAGAAGCAGACAGAAGTATAGTTTGTTTGATTTATTTTTAATCTGTTTTACGAGTGTTTTATGGTAATCTGTGGAGTTTTTTGCAGAGAAATGTCAGTAGAAAGTAGCAGAATAAACAACAATGTTGAGAGTATAATTTTGTACGTAGTTTCAATTGAAGAGACAGGTCGTTTGATTTTATACAGCTTCTAAAGTAACGCAATAAAATCCTTCACTTTCGTTTCATGATATTTTGTACCGTATTTTGTTATTTTTAGGTTATAATTTACGCTGACATTTGAACTCTCTCACAGTGGAACAAACTTGAGTACTCGAGGCGTGGTCTATCATAACAATTATTGTACGAAACATAACATACATAACATGATGCTTGCTTTCCCACGGCGTAGGCAGATGTGTATAGAATAATACGATCATGTTTGAAGTAATATTAGTGACAATATCAGAAAGTCCAGTCTGAAATACATACATTTATTCAACACAGAAATTTAATCTTTTGCCTCTGAAAGTATAAAGAGACTTAAAAATCATTCATTCCTAAATAAACTAACCTCTTTCCAAACTTCGATACCTACCCAATAAATAACGAAAGTTTAAAACGTAAATAAAAATATTAACAAAAAACAACCCTTCCTTTAACAAACTAAAAACTAAAAATAGTTGAAACTAAAAGTTGATCCCTTTATAAAGTAAGCGTGGAAGTTGTACCGCAGATGTTTTAAAACAAAACAGGAGTTCTTTAGTTCTTAGACGAACTCAGTTCGTAATCGTTGTTGCAAGAATTAAGGCTAAGATTATTTATATTTTTGTGGTAAAGTTCTCTTCGAGAGATACTAAAGTTAAATTTTCTACACTATGTACCCGTCGTGGTGGCCCGGAGGTTTATGACGCACTTCTCACACATGAGGGTGCTGGTTCGAAACCTACCAACGGCAAGTACCAATGTGACTTTCCGAGTCATATGTACTTTCTAAGATTATTTAGACACCACTGACAAACGGTGAAGGAAAACATCGGGAGGAAACCTGGGCTTATATTTTCTAATTATAAGTTTCAAATCGCCAACCCGCATTGAGCAAGCGTGGTGATTAATGCTCAAAACCTTCTCCGTGTGAGAAGAGGCTTTGCTCAACAGTGGGCATTTATAGGCTGTTGATGATGATGATGTACCCAGTTTAGTATAATAAAAACTAATTAAGTCTTTGAAAATCTTACACTACATATAAAAAATATCATGACAAAATACGTCTAAAAATAAGTTCATGTTTATAGAAAACAAATTTTAACTAAAAGTATTAATTAACAACCAATACTTAACACAATTATAGGAATTTGAGTTCAAAAATAAATTGTTTAGTCTCGACGTCCAATAAAAACTAAACGTAATTAAGTTTTAAGAAAATGTAGACTTAACAATAAATACTAACAGTGTAGACTATTTGTAGAACAAAAAAATACGAAATAATTATAGTTAACTATTTGAAATTGCACGCAAACTTAGCAAGTAACTTTTGATAATACAAATTTTCGTAAAACTTAATGGTAACTCGTGATTTCAAAGAAATAATTGTAACTATGTATGTACCCAAGTATTTATTATTGTAATTAAAAAGAAAAACTCAAACATTTAATGAATATTTGTTTTCATTAAAAAGTTTTAATTGTCTTTTGTTCCAACCAAAAATAACTATCAATATTATTTTTATTGATTGAAAGATTATAAGTAAGTATATTAAAACTTTTTTCCTAAATAAATATATATTTGAGAATTGAGTTTAATGAATTTGTAAAAAAAATCTATCGCTCTGATTTCGTTCGAGGTAATATGATAAAATATTGTACGTGAAAATATAGGTTGCCATATTTGTTTCCAATTTCATTTCAATCCAGTTTGTCAGTCAATCAGTTCTTGTATGAAAGTATTGCAATCATCCATCCATATATACAGACTTTCCAATTTTAATTCAAAAATATACTTCTTTATACGTGTAGGGTAAAAAAAAACTATATATACCAAATATACTTCTACGCATCCAATCTATACGTACTTAGTTATTTAATTTAATTGCACAGTAACAGTGCAATATATCGTTTACCATAAATATCTCTTACATAATTCTAGACATTCTAGAGAATATATTTTATAATAACTACCTTTTCCTGAGTATACAATCACAATAAACCAGTGTAAAACGACTTTAGCATTTTCCGAAGTTTGTAATTTTCGAGCAAAAAATGCATTTGTAATAACCATTTCGCTTTATAACTTTGCTCGGTCTTGCATACAATAACTATTTATTTTAAATATATGTATTCCAGTATCTGCTGTAGCTGTAATCCATAAAAGTAACGAAGTTTTTAAAATAAATATTACTTACGTAGGTAAAAGGAATATCTTTCGCAAAGATATTACTTGTGTTATTATCTGTAGGTAACTATAATGACGATGAAACGAATTCCCAAAGAAACATGAACATAAAAACCCTTTTTCTTAAAAGACAAAGCCATTTATAATACACAATATGTTTTCCTTATATTTCACGGAAGTTTTACGCACTATTACTTATTTATTATAACCTTATTGTTGTACAAAAATCATAATAGATAGATGTAGTCCCTTAGGACGTCAAAAACACGTCTTTCCTTATCCCGTTTCCCATCAGGACGAGGAAACAAATTGCTATTAACCCTTGAATAACATATAATGCGGTGTCAAAGTAGATAATACTTCATGTGATTGATACGAACCTCGTTATAAGCTATTATTTGGCAAGATATCGTCTATCATTAATAAACTCTCATATAAATAAGGAAATAAACCAAAGTATTCGTTTTATTAGTTATTGGAGGTCTTATAAATACTTATAATGTTTGTTTGGCGTGTCTTTTCTCTTTTATTTTGGTCAAAATCGTTGTTAGTTTTCTTTTCTATTGTGTGAACGGCCTTTGAACGCGCGCGTAGCGCCATCTGTTAGCGAGTAGCGGTAATTGAAAACTTACGCTGCGTGCTCGGAATGAATGGATTTGGTTTGAAGTTTCGTTTAGGATTAACTGTTGCTTATTATAATGTTTTGTAATGTATTTTATTCGAATATAACTGCACACAAAATGTTATTAAAACTATTATCACAGTTGAAATTACTTGTTTTATACGTATTTCGGCCATGTTTCAGATTTATTTGACCCATTTGAAAGTTTTATCAGAACATACGCAAGACAGTGGTACAATAAAATTCAAACAATGCAAGTTCGAGGCTTGTAATATCGCCCAATGTTAATTACTAAACTTTAAGGTTCACACACAAAATTTTAAGGCAATTTTAAGACGTAACTCGAAATTCCGAGTTATCAGTCCGGGTTATTATTGTGCGTAGGGGATGAATTGAAGGGGGTTGAATATTATGAGAATTTTTTTTAAAAAGGGGTTGTATTGTATTATTTTTATTACATTCAACCAGCCAGATGTTAATTACACTTCAATCTAAATACAATACAAACATAATAATAGACAGTTTGTCGGCCATTGACGGATTATTGTAATTTGATGGACATCTAAAATTCGAGATGGCTTTAATGTCCATTTTAAACCGACACACAAAGCTTGTCATAATATTTGGAACAATGACATCTGGGAAAATTGAATTATGTTTTATTAAATAAATTAATTGATATTTTAGGTCTATGGGTTCTAAATTTAAACTGGATAGCTGTCTTTTTGTTGTTGTCGTTTATTTTATTTCTTTTCTTTTATTTTATAGCTACATTAATGTTTCACCACTATTCCATTTTATGGTATTCAAGTTCAAAATTAGATTGGTTTAAAAAGTTTTTAATTGTTTATGTGTATTTATTGTACATTTTGTTCATTTCTGTCTATGCTTTCGGTAGATGGCGCAGTAATCAGTTTATAATAGAGAATTGGCTCATTATAACATATTACAATATACATATTACGATTTGGTACACTGAACTTACATTACATTACTGATCAGTGAATTCAATAATATACATTGATTAATCAGTTTCAACAGTAATACAGCTACATACATATATAGGTCAACCTATATTAGTACTAATTTGTCTTTTGTTAATACATTTTTGACTAATAATAAAACAATAAAATTAATTTAAAATTTAATGTTTCCAAATCATAACATAACATCGATGTACGGCACTTTACGGCACTTAATACCACTGTACAATGTAACACCCACTTATCACTATACCTTGCCCGACCCGGGAATCGAACCCGAGACCCCTTGCCCGGCCCGGCAGTCACACTTGCGACCACTCGGCCAAAAAGGCAGTTATATAAAGCTTGAGCATCAGCATGAGCTTAAGCCTATTGCCATATACCGGGCACAATTACAGACTCCGTGCTACTACTGAGAATTTTCTTTAAAAACCCAGTAATAAATCAATGCTATTGCTTTCAATTAGTCCATATAGGTTAAGAACTTTTTAAATATCTGTTCTGTTCTGTCTATTAATCTATCTATCAGTAGATGCAACAAGACTTCAATACTAAAGCCGGTCCAGAAATCAAACTCCAAGCCTACAATCACATCAACAAACACAAGACCGAGATTAACAATATTTAACCCAACTTAATATTAAAAATAAATAAAGGATTAGTAACTTAAGCAGTTATAATTAAATCCCTTGGCCCCAGTCTAACTTAATCCAAAATAACTAAGTACAAAGTACATTATTAACTCCAGTCTAAAGTTTCTTTAGGTAAAAAACTAGGCTGAAATGTAGACGTTAATAAATCAGTCTGGATGTTTCTTAGACATTTATTTATTTGGCTGTAGGTATTTTTGTTTAATAAGTGTGAAAGGGATGAATGAAATTGGTTTTTTCTTTCGTTTGTTACGTAACTACCTACCTAATTTGTTTTATTGGTCGTGAAATTTTTAGTTAACTTTAGTTGTTGTTTTTGATTCGTTTCAAGGGATGCGGTCTGTTATTGAGGTCTCTATTTAGTCAGTCTTCGAGTTATAGGCCTATGTCGTAAAGCTAATATTATAAATACGAAGTTTCTATTTCTGTTTGTTTATTATAATAATACTCCTTCATGTCAACGGCTGAAAGTATCGAGATGATATTTGTAACAGAGGTAGATTAACTAGACTATTTTCTTTTTTTTCTTTTCTTTTTTAAAAAACGTTGCCCCGCACTCGGATTGTCTCCTGTGTCGTGGGTGCGTAAACAAACATACAAGTTTACATACACATGACACCCAGACCCGGAACAACAATTTGTGGATCACACAAAGACTTGTTTCGTGCAGGAATCGAACCCGCGACACGTTGCGCGGCAGCCGAATGCCCAGCCACCGCACCAACCGTGCAGTCCCGTACCAACCGTGCAGTCCTACACTAGCCGTGCAGTCCCGCACCAACCGTGCAGTCAAATTAACTAGAGTATGGTCTGGAATAACACATAGGCCACGAGAAAGCGGGCAGAGCCGCGGGCAGAAGCCAGTACATATAAATAAACCTTGCTATTCACAAAAATGGTACAAAATAGACTCTGGCTTACAATTCACCCCGTTCTTATTCCCAATACACGATCGAAATGATCTGTTCTACAATCAAAGGCCAAAATGTCCGATCCTATATAGCAAACGACACACAAAATAGTCAAGATAACTCATACATTAATAAATAAAGAAGGCCTGCGATCTAAAAATGTCTGTTTTGGTCCCACGAAGGCCGAACGTATAAAATATTCTGTTACCATTCGCCAGAAAAGGGTTTTAGCGTACAATTATTTGAGTCGTGTTTCGTTAAATATTTTTGGCTTAGAAAATGTTTAATGGATAAGGATAATATATATTTTTAGTAGATAATATAATGGCGGTAGCGTGCCTTTTTTGGAATGGGATTATATGTGACAGGGGTGTATTTTTAAACGTTTTATTTTTTGAATATATTAGGTAAATAAAGCATTTTAAAATGAGATTTCGCAAGGAATTCAAACTGTGTAGGATATCGTGATTATGTATGCAGGTGCGTTTACTATTACAAAATTACTACAATACAATGGATCTTATCGCCAAAAGCAATATTCAACCTTTCAATATGATTGTGCAACTAAAGAACCTCATAATCAATTAATCACCAAGAGTAACTCATAGTCATAATTTTAATATGGCAACACTACGCTCACTGCCGATTTGCCAATCTAAAACTTTTTTAACCCTAGAGTGGGCGCTTCAAATCTTTCGCCACGCATTGCTAACGAGACTAGAGGCAGATATTAAAAAGTGCAAAACTATCGAGCAATTGTTTAAAAAGTTATCAACGTTTTTTCGACTCACGCACGCACACTCTAGGGGTTAAAAAATTGATGTAAAACACAAAAAACGCCTTTTTACCGTTACCGACGCAATTGTAACAGAAACTATGTTTTAATTAGCACTCCTACCAATGACAGAGCGAGACAGAGACAGAGAGAGGAAAAATAATAGCAGGGTACTAAGACGGCAATATCTCAACCTTAACTAAGGTTGTACCATAACTTATCTCATGTCACATATATGTAGCAAATAGACGGTTTTCCCACCCCTAGACATGATTCATTGCTAAGGACAACTGTATCTGTTTCATGAGCCAGTGAATCGTAACCATTTGTTTTCGATTAATGTTGGAACAATTGTGAGACGGCCCAATATTAATTGAAGTGTTCCGGTTTTTTGCCCGCACTAGTATTGTGGTTTTACATTTTTATTTTTCGTGTAACCAATGTATGCTGGCAATTGATTAATGGTCGCTTGTGTTCCTTTTTTGAAATTAAGTCGGTGATTGGTTGATATTATGATGTTGTGTGGATCCGTTATTCAAATTAGTCTTTAAACTAATATAGGTTTTCTGTGTGTTTCTTTGAAATATTAAGAATCAAGTAAGGAATCTGACGTTTTCATTTAATTTATCTGTGTAAAACATCAAATGAAATTAAATATTTAATGGAACAAATGAACAGCTCTTATAATCGGACCGTATTGTAATAATCAAGTAAATTTTAATTAAATTCTTCGTTTCTTAGTAAAAAGACGGTTTTCAATCTACTGAAAATTAATCATTTATAACGCAAATGAATGACAAGGTAGGCTTTTAACACACTCGAATTAATTTACTGAGCAACAGGCTTGGTATTTGGTTTATATAAGGAAAGAAAACATCAAGAAATAAATAGGTGAAAGACAAAAGTTGTTTGAATGATTACTCTTCCGTACTGACATGATTCAATTTGCAAATGGCGTTAGGACCATAGATAAAATGATATAAGCATAGACAACACATGACGTGACATCAAAACTGGCGGGAAATAAAACAAGATGGTGGAATCTTATGATTTTTTTTTATTACTCTTTGTCGCTTATATATTAGGTCAGTAATTATTGATTCTTCTTTTTATTCATTATCTATCCTCGGCTAATGGTACTGCTACAATTCTTTATTCAATAAAAATGGCGGCTAAAGAAAGTGCTCAACTCTCGTTCAATTCTATTTAAAACTCGTACGAACAAAAGATCCTTTTAATAATAAAATCATCAGCGGAAATGTACAATAGATGCCTGAAATAATATTAACTTTTGTTTGAGTATTTCCTTCGTTTTTCCAGGGGTGGAGCCTTCTTAGTAATTTAATAAGAATTACATAAAATTTTTTGGCTGTCAGGAAATACATTTTTTTAACGACCTAGGCTGGTTTTGGAGGTATTTTGACAAAAACAGCCCACTTTTGCATCATTGTAAATTACTTTAAAAGAAAGCATAACACTTTCATGCTTTTTAATGTTCTTAAAACGTAAAATAATTAACAAGAACTCCGATCTTTAAGTATCTAGGTTACCCTAACAGAAATCAACGAATTCCTAACACTTCTAGTCTTCTATCCAATTTAATTAAAAGTACATTAGATTATTCCCCGTCCTCGGCATCCCTACCAATAAACAGAAACTTGGCACCGGAATTCACTTGAATTTATTAATTCCGAATTTGTAATCGTGTTAAACTTTAATTTCGGACGGCTACTTTTTCGCCTATTATGCCAAAGGGAATTATGTCTACGTGTTCCGAAAACGTTATTTTTTTCCTAACGTTATTTAGGTTATAAAAATTAGGATGGTAATGTTTTTGGGTTGAGCTGTTTAATTTTATGGTTATGGCATTTTTGTGCTAATGCTAATTGCTAATGTCAAGTTTTTTTTTTAATTTTGTTCTGTATTTTCGGTGTTGTCAGATACGAATATATCGACCATAAATGAGTTTTTTTTTTCGCTAAAACACGGGAAATCGGTTACATTCTTGTATTGTAAAATATTGTGTATCCACGATTCCTTAAAAATCGATTCTACGAAAAACACTACCTACATAAGGGAAAAAAAGTGCATTGATAATTGAATCATCACGCTTGCCACCTTTTTGGCGTGAGTCAGCACAGAAAACCGCACTTGTAGTGAATCACCTATAATTATGAACATTTTTATTGCCGTCCTAACTGATTTCGTATCGGCAATTTGCTTGCGTTAGAGTTCTCCCGCGAAGTTTTTATCCGTTTTTTACTCACGTAATTGATGGATTATTTTTACTGAATAAATTAATTTGTAGCTCAACGCACTGACTGGGAATTAAACGAAATGCCACGTCCGCGTCATAAAACATTTTTATAAAGAAAAAAATATTTAACAGTGCAAAAAATGTATTTTTTAATTTCAAATAACGAAATTCGATGTACATTTTAAACAATACAGACAGTTTTACATGAACAAAACTTCAAAATGAACGCATTCATGGAATTGATAAAAAAAGTTGAATCAAAATTCGAAAACAAAAAAGGAACAGAAAAAAAACAAAGCTGGCGATTACGAAGCGATTCTTGCTTGACCGTCTTCTGTCTTCACACATTTTTATAATAATGCCTTACCAAATAATAATAGGTGGTCGTGAATAAAATGGCATTGGCTTTTTATATTTTTTGTTTGTAAAAAGAAGTTAATTTGAGCTATTCTGAATGGTGATTTCCTGTTTGGTGTTGCCTACTGTAATTTTTCTGTGGTCTATTGCGTGAGGTGGCTTTTGATATACCTAGTGTTGCATACTTAGTGTTGCCAGTATTGACTCTCACAAAACTCAATGTTGGATATTGTTCTCAATCTAAACTCCTTTATCAGAAAATAGTATTTATTTGCCATGTAAGTATAATAATGTCGGAATGCTAGCTAATTTAGCCATTTATTTTTGGGTCACTGTATTTTCTCGAACGTAAATGGGTAGCCATTCATTGACTATCCGATTACATATCTTCAGTGATTGCCAGGTCAAAGATCGCATAGTGAATAATTAATGTTCGGTTACTAGGCCAACGAACATGAGAAGCAATGACTCACACATATAACCAAGTTTCTATATCTACTCAATCATTTCGAAACAATAAAATCAGACATAGTATTAAAGAACACACTAGCGCCATTGTCAACACCAGTGGCATTTCAACGCAACCTCATTACCCCGGTCATAAACAAAACACTAACAATACATTTTTCAAATTTAATAATGGAATGCGTCGTTCGAAAGAACTACTTTCTCTATTCTATTTAAAAAGTTACGCTTGGCTTTAAAAGCATTATTGAGGCCACGAATAAAGAGTTTTTACTTTGTTAAATGGAGTAACGGTAAAATATTTTTAGATAAATATAGATTGAAAGAAAAACACACTATGTCAACTGCTTGTCAAATCGCGCTGCTAGTAATGGATTGTGCCACCAACAGACCGACTTATTGTTCAGTTCGGAGCGTCAGTTCAATAGGTACATTATTTTCTTTCCACGAAAATTTCGAACTTATTACCATAGCCCCTGGGCTTTATATTTATTTTTTCCAGCTAAACAGATAATTGGTGGTCTTGTAATATAATCATCTAACTTGTTTGACTGGAGGGCAAAGCAGAAGTGTATACGGTGCCTACATTTGATTATATTAACATTATTAAAGCTATAAATCAATCATTAGTCACAGTAGGTACGCAATATGCCAAACAAAGACTCTTAGAAATGGCACGCCCGCCGCGGCATATGCAGCTACCCTGATCTGTCAAATCCATTTAATTGATTTGCGACCTTATTATAAGGTAAGTCAAGTTAAAATCAATTTGACTGTAAGAGTAGCTTGATTTGCTTGCACCTTGTAGGCCTTATTTCTCTGATAAATAAATACCTAATTACTGTTTGATTAATAATGTCAACGAACTTTTATGACGCATACTTATGATATCATTTTTCCTCATATGAAAGAGCCCTTCAATCCCTTCCCGCCAAATCATTACGTCAATATTTATATAATCTGTCATCGATTTGCCATACAGACTACGATGGGTCACACTGCCACAGATAATATAATATGAAAAATGTTTGCACATTTAGAATTGTTGTTTGTTTTACTCTGTTAGCTTGCTGATTCATATTGACTGGAGTGGAATACATAATATTTGAATAGTTAATATATATTTTTTAATTTACATACCAACATTTTAGAAAAAAAATATTTGCTATAAAGATTTGATTCTCTAGGTAATCATCATAAATAAGTTCACTTTACCGAAACTAATTTACAATTAACTTTTACGGAAAATGAAAGAATGTTCCTCTTAACCATATTTGGCTTTCTAAGCGAGTGAACGCTAAATCTCGCTCGCATTAAAAAGTTGTTCTACAAAATGTTAAACTAATCAAGTAGGTCAAAGAACAAAGAGTTCACTTCATAAACAGTAAACATCGTAATAGAACTCTATTGACCTGACCGTTAAACAATGGCTTTTATCTCATTCCACTGAACTCTAAATTCGATAACCTGTGAGAACAGCAAATATTTCTAATTTGATATGTTATGCGATACTGGCTGAATGGCTGTGTAGGTTCGTTCTTTTGTCTCTAAGAATGAAGTGTTCGAAATTTGATTGAGCAACAGTTTTCAAAATGGCGCGTAGGTATTGTTTGATAAATCTTTTTAATTTTATTGTACACAAATTTTATTACATTATCATTTTAATAGAGAATGTTTTGTACGAATGTACAATCAATCACTCTCTTTCTTTGACTTTATAAATGTAAATAATATTGCCCTCAATTTCGATTCCAGAAGGAAATTTATTTCTTGATAAAGAACGAGTGACGTCAAAGCACACACTTATGTCACTTGAATTTCTCTGTATTCTGTACTTACATTTAATTTAAACGTGGCAATGCGTGTTCGAATACAACGAAAGCCATATAATACATTCCTCATTTAAATATCAAACATTCTTTATTCAAATGTGACGTTTGATTGATAATTTCCGCGCCAAATAATTACGCGCCATTACGAAATAATATTTGTGATTCGAAACTTTTTGTGATAGTTTTTATAATAATTATATTAATCAAAATGTACATTTAATTTATTAATGGTAATTGTTCAACGGTAGATATTCGTATTTCATTTTTTTCCTCTTTCATGTTGAAATGTTAATAAAATATGGCGAACTCGGAGCTTTTTAATAAATTGATATTTACCTTGTGAAGATATTTAATATTCGAATATTAAATACACGGTTGTATCTAATTACAGTGGAGAAATTTCACTTAATAAACGATGGTAGCCTACTCGAATACATTTCGTAATTATTTTATTTTAAAAGAGCCGCCACAAATCTCTTTACTATTCACGAGATTATTATTTTTTAATCATAAGTAAGTAGAATATTTCACGTAGGCGTTATAACGTACTATTTTGAGAAAATCAATCATATTACTATTCCACAAGAGTCTATTTTTCGAGATTTAAATTTCATTGAACGTAATTTTGTTAGTAGGTAGGTAATCAACAAACTTCTAGACTCTAAATTGAATTCTACTGCCTCATAATAAGGTATATAGTTCTAGATATAATACACGTACGTACTCGTTATACAAACCTCGCCTCGATCTATCACAGAATTCAACCCTCTGACGGGACAAACTCAACCCCCTGACGCGACCAATTCAACCCCACGTGGTTGGACCGACGTAGGTCCATGTTGACATGGGGTGACATCGCTGTTGGCTAGCAATTTGCCCGAATATCCTGTGACTATTTAAGAGCTTAAATTACTACTATTGAGCCCGGCACAGAGACAAAATATCACACTAATTTTGCCTTGGAATAGCTGTTTATTTTATATACAAGACTCCCACTTGGACATCTTGCTAACGACAGACCAATAGCATTAAAATTTCTAATTCAAAAGAATTTCTCAGTAGAAGTAATTTCTTATTGCGAAGTACTAAAATTTCGAAGCGTTTATAGTTTGTCCTATTTCAAAAAGCAATCCTAACTTTGTAATTTTGTTTTTTTACAGCTGATCCGTTGCCAGGCAAGCACGTACCGCTAGAGAGCTATGAGAGTGAACTGGAGAGGGAGCACGCGCTGCCGACATCCGTCCCCAATGCCGACATACTCAAGACTAATAGCAACCCGACGTACCATAAGCCGAGGTAAGCTATGATAGATTACTTTTTAATGTTTTTTTTTTCATAAAATTCTCCTTGGAGGTCGAAGAAAGTTCTGCGATTCATACTGGCCAGTGTTTTCATTTTTTTAAATTGTTAGTCTATGTAAACAATACGGTTTAGTTTCTCATTACCCAGGTGTACCTACAATACATTTTCTCTCAACCCTTTGGCGAGAAACTTGTGTTACATTTAATATATCACTGACATAAAATTGGCCAAAAGCCGATAAACCGGTCGTAGATTTACTTTTATCACAGCAACTTTTTTACTTCTAGTCGTAAAACTTTGGATACACGCTCCGAATTACGGTAATTAAAATACTTGACGTATACAAACAAACATCTAGATTGTAATTAAAAACAGTAATTATCATTAAATTTTAAAACGGGACAGCTAATCGTGATTGTACGCGATGCGTAAAACGGGCGATTCTTTACGCGGCGCGCGTAAAAAGGTAAATTCTCACGGAACGTTTATTTCGTCCAAATCGTAAAATTGGCATAACCTCGCAGTATCATTTACGAACGATTAGTTTTATTTTAGGGTTGGCAAACGACTAAAAAAAAGTTATTTATAATTATTACAGCTAAAGTACCTAGAATAACGTCAGTAAATCTATTTGCTCACTACAAAGTGCTAATCTAATCAACCTTAAAGAAAAAAATAGATCCACATTAATCCAAAAAGATTACATTTCTACAAAAAAAGAATCAACACGGAAATCCAGAGAACATTATGGTTCAAAGAAAAAAAAAAGAACACTGGGATTGAATACACAAAAGTAGAAGCGTGTTAAATAAATGAATTAAACAAAGATAAAATAACATTCATTTTACTTCGCATTTCTGTTTAAACATAGATTATGAAAATAATAAAGCAATGTTAGCTTATTTTCGCGGGCTTGTTTAATTTTATTTCGTTGCCATAAAATAATTTTGCTGTGCTAATAAGACTGGTGTTGTGGTTAGACTTTGTCGCACAAAATTAATGTTAATTACTAATTAACTGAAGTAAAATTATGTTTTAATGTTCAATATTTCTGCCAAAATACATCAAAATCGAAATTAGAAAATTTAGGGTTTCTCAACCATTCAAAAATATTAGTTCAAATTGTAAAGAAAATCAAAATGGCGTAATTATTACCCTTTTCAGATTAACTAGTTGAGTACCGTCATTATAGACACAATTAAAGAACAATAGGTTGCGGTCACCGGTGACCGCTCAGTGTTTGACAGTATAAACTACGTATTTAGTTATAAGTAGATTTGTTTAGTAAGATTCACGAGGTTTAAGTAGGCTTATTCTGTAAAATCCAATAGGCACAGCCCTAATCCCGCACAAACACTATCACTCACAAAATATAATTGGTAATTTTCTCGCTAAACCAGTTTTAACTTTATTGAGATCTCCTAATTCTCATTTCCTCTGATTTTATTGATGTGACAACATTAAATTGACGTTTTATAATCTCAGTTTTATTACTACAGTTTTTGCTTATCTGATTATAAATGAAAACATCGAATAAATTGGTTATCACGAATAAATTTCGATATTAAAATTATAAATATGCAATGAGGTAGCTGTGTCGTGTTCTAAAGTTTTAATTAATTAATTAAATTACTTAAAAAAGTGAGTTTTTAATTATAAATGATGATCATTCGCTATTAACACAGTGTGTGTCGATTTTTAGCGGCCATTTTTTTACCACTACCATTTGGCTTTTAATGAAACATTCGCATCGCTCTCACGTTATTAAATGTGGCTAATAGTTACTAATCAGTGTTAT
This sequence comes from Spodoptera littoralis, assembly GCA_902850265.1. Classification (NCBI taxonomy): domain Eukaryota; kingdom Metazoa; phylum Arthropoda; class Insecta; order Lepidoptera; family Noctuidae; genus Spodoptera; species Spodoptera littoralis. Next base: position 7,396,226 of record LR824561.2, on the reverse strand, counting down.
ATCGTAAAAGGAAACAGATAGACGTGTTTTAAAATAACCTCCAGATAAGTAAAAGTAAGCCATATATTATGTCCTTATTTTGGCTTTTATTATGAGCCAAAATATTTCTTCTAGGGGACTCAAATTCTTCTGCTTGGGGAAATACAAATTAACACCACATTTTAATCAAAGCAATGGGAAATAAGTACCTAGTTAATGTATATAAATAAAAATGAATTTCCGTTCGTTAGTCTCGCTTAAAACTCGAGAACGGCTGAACCGATTTGGTTAATCTTGGTTTTGAAATGTTCGTGAAAGTCCAGGGAAGGTTTAAGAGGAGAGAAAATTTTTTAGGTGGGCCGAAGTATCAGCCGAAGTATCAGCCAGTGGGCCGGATCAGCTAGTCACTTTATAAAATAAAATTCACCCAATACCAAAATAAAAATGTTAATAAATGATATTCTACAATTTTAGGACCAATAAAAAAGAATTGTCGTATAAACTATTCGTAAAAAAGCATTTGGCCTACCAAAGAATAATTTTACGAAAGGAATAATTTAAGTTAGAGGACATTATGTACTTTAATGTACCTTTTTACGACTTAACTTTGAAAATGTACCTCAGTTCCAAACATTCGCTTTTTAATCTCATACTATAAGTACTTGAGAATTTGGTACAATTTGATTTTTAAAGGACAGTATTTCTTTGAGATTATTCTGGAGATGAGATGAATATTATTAAGTAATGTTTAGTTTTTGGTCTTGAGTCTATTAACATTATATCAGTCATCACCATAATCGGCTCTTTTATGTCCATCTGCTGGACATAGACTTGTTTGAAAGCACACTATTCAGCTAGATCTTCAGCTCTTCACGTCTAACCATTGTCAGCCACTCTACTGACATCATCGGAGTGATGATGTCAGAATCCAGTCTCCATTGTGACATGAATTTCTATTGGTTATAGTTTTACTCCCTCATTTACGAACTCATCTATACAGATCATCATCAACAGCCTATAAGTCGTCACTGCTGATTAAAGGTCGTCTCGCACAGAGCACGCATTAATCACCACGCATGCTCAATGCGGGTTGGCGATTTCAATCTTATAATTAGAAATTACAAGCCCAGATTCACGATGTTTTCCTGCACCGTGTGTCAGTGGCGTCTAGATTATCTTAGAAAGCACATAACTTGGTTAAAGTCAAATTAGTACTTGTCGTTGATAGGTTTCGAAGCCGCACTCTCATGCATGAGAAGTGGCCGCGGAGAACCTAACGGGTTGCCGGGGCTCCGGCTCGAAGTGCAGGAGTAGGAACGGGGTGGTTTTTAGTCAGTAAGAGTCTGACACTCCCTCCCGCCTCACCCAGGCGAGAGAAGTCATTCGATGATTTTCCCCCCCTTAAAAAATGCATGAGAAGTGGGCGTTTTGAACCTCTAGGCCACCATGACATTAATCTATACTAATACAAATAACAATACTGCGGGAGTTTGTTTGTTTGAACTAGATTGAACGTCCTCAAATGAGGTTTTGATTGCAAATTATTTAGCATTAGAGTTTATTTAACAAGAATGGATATACGGGTAAAATAGTATTGAAATGTTGCATGTGGGTGTGTTCTAAAACTGCAACTAACTGTTGACGGATAGACATCAGCACTCTTTAAACTTCTGGTGGTCTAACTGTTCCGTTTACTAAAATAAAGATTAGTATTGCGAAAGCCAAAATGCAGAACTGCCAAGGATACGTACTGTGGTAAACCTTCCCATCCTTGGTGGCAACAGAGACGGCTTTGTTCATCTGTAGACATGTCCAAGCTAATAATAATAATAAAAATAGTAACAACCTATTATATACACCCCTAAACCATTTCCTAACAAAAAGTTACTTAGCATGTTATTGCACCTAAACTTACCTCTTACTTGTACTGTTAGGTGTCACATCTAGGTTACAGAAAACCAAGGCTAGGCAAGGTAGGCTGCGCGACATCGCCGCGACCGTGTACACTGCTCATGAGGAAGAGCCCCTCTGTGGCTCGAAACTAGTAGAGCTTTTCTCAGTATACTCAAAATATCGTCATCTATCTCAACTTGTGAGTTCCTTAAAATTTAGGACAAATTGGTGAATCAACTAAAATCGCGGGTTACTCACGTGAATATACCTACTAAGAAAAGCTCTACTAGTTTCGAACCACAGAGGGGTTGATGAATGGAAAAATTAAGTCTAATTTTGTAGGTTTGTAATGCTATGCATATTTAGTAATATTATATGTTACCTTAGTTTCTTAATAGTTAAGATATTAATATTAATCAGGATATTACTGGATTGGAAGACTCTCTTCAAGGGGGGTGGGGGGGGTGTAATTACTTACTATAGCTTCTCAGACGAAATGCGATCCCTTGAGATACGAGGCGCTCACTAATTAGAATTGCTACGATGTCCAGCTATATATAGATCTATATATATGTAATATAAATTAATAATATTAGTCCTGTAATCCCTGTGAGACAACTATGATATATAATTGTCAGGTTTAATAAAAGTTACGGGGCATATACATGCATCATACATAATCTATTTTTGTTTATGAGTCTTGGTAGCGTATCTTTTGCGTATTTTGTATTAGACTTTATATATGGGCAAGGAAAACAGTCATGATGATGTAAACGCTTGTATAAAACTCACCTTAAATTAATTATGGGAGAGCCATGCTTCGACACGAATCGGCCGGAGTGATACCACGGCCTCACAGAAAACCGACATGAAACAACGCTTTTTTTAAGGGGGGAAAATCATCGAATGACTGCTCCCGCCTGGGTGAGGCGGTAAGGAGTGTCAGAATCTTACTGACTAAAAACCACCCCGTTCCTTCTCCTGCACGTCGAGCCGGAGCCCCGGTTACCCGTTAGGTTCTCCGCGACATAAAATAACGCTTGCGTTGTGTTTCGTCGTGTGAGTGAGGTTACCGGAGGCCCAATTACCCCCTCCCTAGTCTCCCGAATCCCCGAATCCTTCACAATCCTCAAATTCCCAATTCCCAAAAGGCCGGTAACGCACTTGCAACGCCTTGGTGTTTCGGGTGTCCATTGGCTCCGATTGCTTACCACCGGGTGTTCCGTCTGCTAGTTTATCGGCTTATGCTATAAAAAAATACTCTTTCCTAAAAATAATTTCCGAAAAATACTTCCAAAAAACAGCACAAAAATTCAATTTACAACAATATAAAACTATGTATAGTTAGTATAGTATAGTTAAAAGAAAAGTATTCCCTTTCTTTCCCCCTCAACAATTTTCTTTCTTTCACTCGATCAATCAACTCATCGATCGTAAGTTCTCGAAGTAAGTTTGAACAGTGATTCTCAAAGTTTCGCTTGAAACTCTAGCCTTGTTCAAATCATGTCTAGATTGAGCGGTTGATGCATCGCTCATAGCTTTTCCCTAGTGTAAGGTTTAATGTTAAACGAGATTGCTGGTAGCTTCAAGTGTAGTTTATCGTGAAGTCCATTGCAGTTTAAAAAGAGTATTTATTTATTGAAGTTTTTTAACTGAGTTTAATAAATAGGTTTTATATTTTTATGCAGTGTTATTGTTTTGGTGTTAGTATGATGTCTTATATTTAGATATGTAGTCAAATACTTCACTACATCTATTTCTGTACATCACTTCCTTTCCTTTTATGGCTTACCAAAACACATAGGCTTCCACAATCAGCCTCTTCCTGTAGTTAACAAAAAACATAATATTATTACAAAGAATACACCATAATATTAGTACAAGTCCAAAAAAATTAATAGATACAACTTATTGAACTCAAGTGGCTTTCAAGATTTTATTTACATCTTTATTTAAATAAATTATTATTTCACTTAGAAATACTAAACACCGTATACGTACATTATACGGGCATACGACTGCCTAAGTTCGACCTAATTCAATTTTCTTTCTTTCCCAACAATAGGAATTGTCGACGGTTCAAATAAAAACTTTGAAAACCACTGCGATTGACTAGTAAAAGCAACATCGGACTTCATTATTGCGAAGAGGGGAATTCATTTGAATAAAAACAAAGTTTTTGACTAACTTCGCGTTATTCAATATTCCTTACTTCAAGTTTTTCAATTGTATTGATTTCAAAATTTACTTTATGGTGGTTACAATAGAAGCTTGTATTCTTTGAAGTCTTTCATGTTAGGGTATTTGTAAGTAATATCGTGTGGCAACCCCGGCTTTGCCTGCCCTGTCAATAACCTGAGTAAATAGGTTGCTTATGGGACGACATGCTTCATCGTAGACAGCATCATCGCTTATTGGCGAGATAGTGGTCAAACGTCGCCCCATCAAATATAAAAAAACTGCTTATAAGTAATGTCAATGTAATCATTGATTATATTAATCCCGGCCGTAAGGGGTTACACATTTTTTTAAAAAACGAAATCGTTGTGCCACACTAGGATTTTCTCCTGTGTCGTGGGTGTTTTTACAAACATACAAGTTCACATACATATGACATCCAGACTCGGGACAACAATCTGTGAATCCCACAAACAGTTGTTCCGTGCGGGAGTCGAACCCGCGATACTTAGCGCGGCAGCCATTTCCAGCCATTTCCATAGCCAGTCATTTGATAAAGCCCAGCCAGCAGCGTTCTCCTATAAATCTTTGTCGACTGTATCTCCAACCCACCTGGCAAGCAAGGAGATATTATTAACGAATTAGAATTTTAATTAATTAACTCTGTGGTAGAAATTAAAGTTTTAGTGTTGATCATTTATAGTTTTAATCGTAATAGACTTCCTGTTATCGTGGTAGCACCAGGATATGATATGTGCTAGTTTAATAAAATATTCAATTTAATTTCGTACGTAATACCACTATACGATATCTTAGGTTATGGACCATATAAAATCCTTTTAAACTAAAGCAGTTACCACCAAAATATTATGCTTTATTTTACTTAATAATATACATACTTAAATTCTTTTATTAATCCTTTATATTCAATCTATTCTGCTGGTATCATGAATGCGAAGTTTGTGAGGATGCGTGTGTGGTGTCAGAGAAATATTAAAAACTTCTTGATTATATCTATAGTGATGATGTTGGAGAACAAAATTTGGCACTTAGATAGATTATATTATAGTCTGGATTAGTACAATATATCTACAATTTGTTGTTTCGCGTCTAAATGACATGTGTATGTGAAAGTTTGTAAACGCACCCATGATACAAGACAAAGTCCTAGTTATGGTTTATTTATTAAAGAAAAACCAAGAGATCTTTTTACCCCGACTATGTTCTATTTACTTTCGATCTTATAACTAGTTTTTTTTATACATATATATGATAAGCCGGTAAACGAGCAGACGGATCACCTGATGGTCAACAATCGGCGTCGTACACCTGAAACACCAAGGCGTTGCAAGTGCGTTACCGGCCTTTTGGGATTTGGGAATTGGAGGATTGTGGGAGATTCGGAGAGACTGGGGAGGGGTTAATTGGGCCTCCGGTAACCTCACTCACACGACGAAACACAACCCAAGCGTTGTTTCACGTCGTGTTTCTGTGAGGCCGTGGTATCACTACGGTCGAGAAGGCCCATTCATGCCGAAGCATGGCTGTCCCACACTTAAGTTTATAATAATAAAGAAATGAAAAAAACATGTATTCTCTTTCTCCCGACTATGTTACAACTAGTCATTTCCATCATTAATTATGCCACTTATAATTAAAAGTAATTACTCCATAGACATCCTAAGCAAAAGTAACTTCAAGAAAGTATTTAAAATGCTGGAGGTAACTTAAAGAGTGTCGAAGTTAACTTTAACCCCTGCCTTAATTCATTGTCGCCTTTCATTTGGTATTCTTGGAGTTTAATAATAAAATACGTGACAATAAAAGTTGGACAAGAGTTTCTTGTGGGGCCGTCAAAATGGCGGATGAATATTGAGGCGCTAGTCTTTGAATGAATTATTATGAATTAAAGTTGCGTTTTGATGTTTTTTTTTGGAAGGAAAGGCTTTTACTGTCGTGGTTTTTGGATATTTTATCAGTTTATCAGTTCTATGAAAGTATGAAATATGAATCATATTTTTCTTTCTACCAAGAGCTGTAGAATTCTAGAATTCGCGGTTCTGTAGAAAATTTTGAAGTTAACTATTGATTATTTTAATAAAATTTTACTGTTTGTAGTACAAATCATATGAAATAAAGGATGGTATTTTATTAAGATGGTATTTCTTAGGTAATTCTAATCCTCAGAAACTAGTAGTAGGTATTGTCTAATAGCGAGATCGCGTCGTTGTTTTTAGGTATTTGATTATTTTGGCAATTTTTAATCGTTTAAAAACTATTTGCGTACATTATAATGTAGGTTGTAAGTAAAGGGGTCTAAAACACCAATTTTACATATGTTTTATTCATAGGTACTAAAGTTTTCGAGTTAGTTCTTCAATGTATTGTACTTACTAGAATTTAAACTACCTGGACTAGACTCGCTAACTTAAACACTACTTTCGAGTTTCTTTTTGTTTTTACTGTAAAGTAGAACACGGTTTTTAAGTAGAAGCTAAAGTTATTTAAAAATTGGTAAGAAAATGTACTATATGTATGAATATTATTCAGTTATTCCATTAAAAACCTACTTTGAATAAAGTTAAGCATTTGTAGCTTGATTCTAAGCCCTATATTCTGAATTCTATTCTGGTTTAGGTGAAATAAACAGTAGAAACCTTTACCACATAATGCTAGTATCCATTACTATTGCACATTTCGTGAAAATTATGTTTGTGTGTGTCTGTGCCTGTCAATCTTATATCAAATCTTCAATTAGTAGGTGATATACAATGAAGAATTAAGTAAAATAACTCAATTTTGTAGGTTTCTCTTTCCGCTGTTCTCATGGCCCCAAATTACGACTTATAAGTTGCTAGCAAAGCCTCGTTAGTGTAATTATGCAAATCTCAAACAGTCACAAAAGACACGACTCACGACTAATCGTGTTTATAATCAGTTAAGCGATTTAAAGTTGCGAATAATCGCAAACATAAACACGGGGTTCTAAAGGATTGAATAAAAAAATCGACCTTCTTTGTGAAGGTTTTTTGTGAATGCTTGATTGGGATTAAAATAAATGTTATTTTAGGCCGCGAATATTTTTAAATCAGAGCCTCCTTTACTATCTAATCATTCAACAAAGAAGAGACTAAATTAAGACAGCATTTTTTTTTATTTACATTGAGATACCTAACTACAACGATATTTTGTTGTATAGGTAAGTCATGACCATTCAGTATGCAATATTATGCCAATGTCTATGTATGCCATAGATTACAAAGATATTAAAAAAACACACTAACATTTTAATTCCCGCCTACCAAATTGACACTTCAAATGGCGCGAAACGTAACGAATTAAAAAAATCAAACTGTCACAAGCAATAATCCAGAGCGTTCTAAAATTAAATCCGATTAAAATAATATTTTTGCAAGGGATTCCAATGAGGAATTAAAATCGTCCGATTTCCTTTGCTTTGTTTAAATGCTCGTTCTAATCATGATTGAGAAATTAATACCGCGCTGTCAAAACGAATAAATCCGATATTAATGTGATTCAAAGGAACGGAGGACATTTTGTTTTTATTTTTCTTTAGTAAATGAACCTAAATATAGATGGCGTTAGTGTTTTAGTGCCCCATTTTTAACGGGATTCTTCGTCAGTTCTGTTGGTAACTCAATGTTCTTTTTGTTTGTGATAAACCCAAAAAATTCTAAATATTTCTTACTAATGTATAGAGAGATTCTTAGGAAATATTTGAGGTATCTAAAAGGTTTTAAAAAATGGAAACTTAGTTCATTAGTGTTGCAATCTAAAGAATATGATAAATACTTATGACACAGAACTCCATAAATAGATGGAAAATGGAATATTTAATACAGTGCAGGCTTGCAACATATCGTTATGGGTAATTATGGTCATTCACCCCAAGTTGACGCAACCGGTGACAGTATAATGTAGCATGAGGTCAATTCTATATACTTCTGACTGTAATTTATTATTGAGAAATAGTTTTATTAAAGTGTTTAGTTGCATTTTCGGGTCGGATGAAGAGTTGCTTAGAGATTCTTGGGTTTCGAATTTCTTAGTTAAAGGCATTTCTTAGTCTGGTATATGGCACAATCGGCTAGGTGGCCCAACATACATACATAACTGTACGCTGTCTCCCATGGGGGTAGGCAGAGACTCTCGAACGCTAATTACTACGATTCCTACATACTTACTTCTTTCGCTTCATCAACGTGCATGGTCGTCGGTTAAAAGTACTTTTTATTTGGCCCTTCTTTATTATATCGCCAATCTGGTATATGTCCATCTAGGGCGACATCTACCGACGGCCCGGGCCCTAAATGGCCCCTATTGTGACAAGAGGCCATATAGAAAGCATAAGGTAAGTGTACAAAAATAATAGCTTTCAACTCGTGCCTGTGGACACGTGATGTAGTCATATAGGTATCTACTTAAGCGTTCCTCCCTTAAATCACTCTATCTATTAAAACAACCGCATCAAAATCCGTTGTGAAGTTTTAAAGATCTAACCAGAGCATAGAGACAGACGGCGGGCAGATACTTTGTTTTTATACTATTGCCTTGTTCGCACTATATTTTAGTTAATCCCTATATCCTTATCCTTATCCTATCCCTAAGTTAATATATCCCTCTCGCTTCTGTCCCAAAATCGAAGCAAGAAAGAGTTACTAAATACTCGCTACTTGACTAAAATACTAGCATAGTGCGAACAAGGCTTGCATATACATACATTCATACATACATCAACAGCCTATAAATGCCTACTGCTGAGCAAAGCCTCTTCTCACACGTTTCCAGGTTTGAGCATTAATCACCACGCTTGCTCAATACGAGTTGGCGATTACAAACTTATAATTAGAAATTATAAGCCCAGGTTTCCTCACGATGTTTTCCTTCACCGTTTGTCAGTGGTGTCTGAATAATCGTTGAAAGTACATATAACTCGGAAAAAGTCACATTGGTACTTGCCGTTGGTAGGTTTCGAACCCGCACCCTCATGCATGAGAAATGGGCGTCTTAAACCTCCGGGCCACCAGGCATAGTCAAAGTCAAAGTCAAGTCAAAGTCATGCATGAGAAGCGGGCGTCTTAAACCTCCGGGCCACCAGGCATATAGTGAGGTAAATAAATATACGAGTACCTATTTATCATAGATACCTTAATATACTTTTGTTATCTCTAGAAAAGGTTAGACATAGGGTTAAACCCATTGCCCTGCACTGAGCATGAATCCATATTCATCCAATCCATGTTGGCACTAGACCAAGACCAGTCGTTAGTCTATCTACAGTTGATGTATATGCTACCTTAAGTTTGTCTATTTTTTCACAAGCTATCGGAGAATCGTTAAACTTTAAAAAAAAATATTTCGTTTGTAAATTGGGATCTTGGGAAAATGGTGTCGAATTTTATGAATAATTTATCAAGTCGTTAGATTGAAAAAAGAAATGATAATTTGATTTTTATGTGACATACTATGTAGTTTGAAAAATATGTTTTTAAATATGGTGCAGGTGCTAAATACTTGCCGCATCCGTTTGATAAACAGGATTTGTATGTAATATTAATTCTGACATTTTGATTTCATTATTGCAAGTAGCTAATTGGCTAGTTGTCAATCAAATAAAAAAACGTCCTTGGCAAAAGTATCTTCCATATTCAAATTATGACAGGTACAATTTGTGTTACAACTGACACATAAATTAAAAAAAAATCATAAAGAGTATTTTCTTTTCTAGAGTAGGTTTAATCTATGGTTGGTTTGTCCGCAGGCGACCATTAATCTAGTCGTTGTTGTTCACATTTATATTTGCATAGTTCTGTAGTTTGTTTTATTGCGAAAACAATATAAATATCTCTAGGTAGGTATGATAATCTCTTATTCCGTTTTTAGTTTAAAATTCCACAGAAAAAAATCTATAAAATATATTCTGATTACTTAAAATGTTTCTAAAATGGAAACTGGAAAAATGTAACGAAAAATATGCGTGTCTATTAAACAAAAATAATATAGACTCGGTCTAATTTATGTGACAAAAAGATAATTTTAGCAAAAAACTCGTAATAAATGTATTATCAATATTAATAATGTCTACCTATCTATGAACTGGCTTTCAAATTATAATATTTATCTTAATAGTCATCTTGTAGGAGATGTAAACGCCTACAACTTTGTAATTTGAATATCACAATATTATGCCAACATCGTTTGTTTAAAATCTAATAAAGCTGAACGAAAGATAACGAACTTATCTAACTGTAGCTTCTAACACCATCTAGCGGCGAGCAGTAAAACTAACATTTGTTAATGTTTCATTTAAATGGCATCCACTAAAATTTATCTCTTTTTAATCTTATTGTGTTTTGGTTTAACTATTTTTATTGTATTTGAAAATGTTTCATTTGAGATAGTAAAAACAATAGCCATTAAATTGTGGTTGAGTTTTAATCTGATTACAATCTGCATTGTCCCAGTAACGCCATCTATTAGCGAATCGCACAAAGTAACAAAGGGTATTATGAACGAAAAGTTTTGTTTATTTACGTAATGTTATTTATTCAGTGGTACGTCAGTTTGAATTATCCATTGTTTTAGTTTAGTCATTGTGATTGCCATTTATGAATACAAAATTATGAATAATAATTTCGGTAGGTGCCATATTACGCCCACCTATTTTTCGCGACTTAAAATTCGCGCGCGTGGCCTCAACAGGTACCTACTTACTTATTTTTAAGCTAAAAATCTAGACTTTTTATACGATCCTCATTAAAATGCGGTTTGAGTACCGAAAATAAAATGAACTGAATGGCGTAACTATGGCACATTGCCAGTATTTGTCATTTCCATAACAGTATGAGATACGAATGTTGATCCCTCATCCAGTACAATTAATACTCATACGGAGGTCAAGTTAAGCTGGATACTACACAAACACTAAGGTCAACGACATTTAGAAAAATATTCGCTTATACGGTATTGCCATTATGAAATTTACGCTCCAATTTCGCGGTATTAAATTGCCTTTTAAAAAACAACAAAATAGCTCAGTTTGTTTGTATTTTTTTACTCCGTCAAGTATTTAACTTTAACGAACGAACCTCTTTTGTGGGAATGAAGTTTTTATTTTGTTTACGTTTTTGGTATTAACTATATAATATAATAATAAACACGGACCATGTGGTTTAGACTATATTTTCGAAGATAACCATATATCCTAACTGCCTTAATACCTCGTGGGGGGAAAATCATACAAATACGTCTCCCGCCTTGGGTAAGGCGATAGAGAATCTCAGACTCTTACTGACTAAAAACCCCATTCCTACTCCTGCTTAAAACCGGAGCCCCAGTAACCCCGAACCCTTTAGGCTGTCCGCAGCTGAAAATAGGCCTCCCCCAAAGACTTCTCGACCACCGGTTGAAAGCTAACCTTATCTACTCAATTATCAAATTAAAAACATTACGTAGACGCCAATTAGCTCTCATCTACTTAGACTTATATTCTAAGTAAAATAGCCTTATACAAGGACGCTGAAGAAATATAAACGACCCTACAACACCCATTAATGATGACTACGTAAACAAAATACACTTCCACACAACATATCAAGTAATCAACACAAACATAACACATTTCTATGAAATCAGAAGACGCATTGGACGTGGAATTTCTATTGCAACATAGAGAATAAAGACAATGGCGTACCAACTGTTGTCCTTTGCGTCTGTGACATGGAAATTTGATACTTATGGGAATATTAAGATGCTATGGTGGACAGGATGTTTATACCTTGCTTGCTATTTATGTTACTGAATTATAGTTGGTTGGAATTCTTAGTATAAATAATTGGTAGGCGATGTATGGAGTTTAGTAGGTAGCGCCTGCTGTGATTTTGATAGCAATATTATGATGTATCGTGTATATGCTGTGAAGAATTTGTAAGGTGATTATTTTTAAGTATGACGCGTTACCTCTTTTTTTTTAGTTTGTCGATATTATTTACAGTTATTTTGTTAATCTTTCATATATTTATTTATTTATTTTAAGAAGGCTTACAGACTAATACCTTGAAAATGATTTTATAAGAGTATAATATTGAGAAATTGCTAATTACAAGCCTCCACATATAGATAAAAAGAAAAAACAAAAAGGCATAAAAAAGAGTACAGAAGACAATTAATTACTAACAAATATCAATTGTTAGAAGAATAATTAGACAAAGAAGTTAACCATCGAAGAAGTTACATCTTTGTTTATTCCTTCTAAGGCAAATTTTAAATACATCATTTTACAGTTGTTTTTGGACGTTTTCTCTAACGCTCATACATTTACCCGTTACAAACGCTTTATATTCACACCACAATACCTACTTAGCATTATTCACCATCTCAGCTATTTCTACTAAAGTATAAAAGCGTAATCATATGATTTGTAGGACTTGAAGTCACCATCTCACAATACTGGCGATTTGTATTGTGTTTGCGTTGGATCCAAGGAGTCTCGTTTTATATGCATCGTGCAGAAATTCTAAAGGAATTGGCAAGCTCTTGTACGGCATTCTAAGAACGATTTTATAAGATACGATCTTTCATCTTTCATGCATAAATCCTGTAGTAGGTACTATTGACTAGTTTAACGTTGAAGTTCTATGGTATAGAACAGAACTAAATCTAGATAATTATCTAACTAACTAAATCTGAATAAATCTAAATGTATAATTATTGACTACAATATGCATGATTGAAATTTAGTATGTACCTACTCTATATAGTAGGTACTCTGCAGTCTACTGACAATAGAGTAAATATCTACATTTTAGCACCATCCCTACTCTTTCCGTGGGTATCATGGTTTCTTAAGCGCCGATTAAGGGTAAAGGGCTACCCATTTGATATAGACTGACCAGTAACACTCTCTATTAAACCTTAACTTTTTTAACTGGGGTCTTCAATTCACCGTGCCAAGCGTAGAATAACAAAAACCTCTTTTGTAAAGCAGACAGTGGACCTATTTATGTTTAATCCATAAAATCCCTTAAGAAACAAATGAAAACACTACAAATGCTGCTTGATTTTTATTTCGACTTAAGCGAAAGATATTTGGCAAAGAATGGAGACTTGTTTAGGTTTTTTTATTTAAGTCTCGATTTGCAAGCCAAGGAAATAAAACGAGAAGGGAATTACGTTTCATTCAAGCGATTTGTGCCTTGCATGTGCATTTTGCAAAATATTTACAATACCTCCATTATACGTTTATTGATAACTGTGTTGCATTTTAATTGGAAAATTTTAAAGCTTTGAGAAATGCACGGTTGGTGCGGTGGCTGGGCAACTGACTGCCGTGTAACGTGTCGATGGTTTGATTCCCGCACAGAACAACTCTTTGTGTGATCCATAAATGATTGTTCCGGGTCTGGGTGTCATGTGTATGTGAACTTGTATGTTTGTAAACGCACCCACGACACAGGAGAAAATTCTAGTGTGGGGAAATGTTTTTAACAAAAGAAAGAAAACAGAAATACTGTTTATTAATTTATACATATGTAGCCTAAATATCAGGCTTAACGCAACTTCACAAGTATCAAATGAGCAAATGACTTAGGTATATAGGTAACTACTAACCTAGGCTTTTCTATCGAGATAACCAGAAACTACAGTTGCCAAAGCTCAATTAACTATGATCGTAAAATACCAATATTATCTTAGATACGAATTCATAGTTGAACTATCTTAAGTAATTTATGAAATACCACTTTTAGCCTCGGGCTAAAACAAATATACAAAGAAAACCAGCAAAGATATCAGATAGGACCTTTTTATTTACACTGTTATAATTAAAATCTTAACGAACAGGGTTGTTAGTTATTAAAACTTTAATTAGACATTTCATATTCTTTGTACTTTTAGGTCTTGTCTTTTATTCAATGCTCTGGATAATGAAAAGACTTAAATTAACTAAAAATCGCGGGTTACTCACGTGAATATACTGAGAAAAGCTCTGCTAGTTTCGAACCACAGAGCACGGCTATATAACTTGACATCACCGCGACACCGCACGCTGCTCATGAGGAAGAACCCCTCATGAGCATGGTGCGGTAAGAAACGTTATGGTGCGGTGGCTGGGCAACCGGCTGCCGTGCAATGTGTCGCGGGTTCGATTCCCGCACGGAACAACACTTTGTGTGATCCACAAATTGTTGTTTTGGGTCTGGGTGTGATGTGTATGTGAAATTGTATGTTTGTAATCACACCCACGACACATGAGAAAATACTACTGTGGGGCCGCGTTTTTTTTTTAATAAAAAACTTACTTCGACCTCCTCACATGCTCAATCTACCAATACCAGGTATCATCATCTTTCACCAATTTCTAACGACGTCTGTATTCTTGCAGGCCACCACAGCACCACGGCGCGGCCCTGCTGGCCGGGGTGGGGGGAGGGGGTGCCGTCCCCTCGTACGCACCCCCTGGCAGAGCTTTCTTCACCCCCCCTCTGCCGCCTGAGTACAGAAACCCCTTCGCTGACAAGCCAACACTTCGAGGTGAGTTGTGTAATGTGGTTCTATATTTTAATTGTTTTTTGAGTAGAATGATTAGTAGAAGGAGTTTTGATTTACATATTGATTAAGTAACTTTCTGTAAGCATCATGTATTACAATGTTTTTGTTATGAGAACATAATAATGTAGGTAGTAGCATTGAAAGTTTGAGACTGACATTGTCTTACCAATCCTCATTCGAATTTCTTCGATCCAGTAATGTTCTAGTTACATTCTAGATCTTACCGGTTTTGGCTTTATTCAACACTTCTTGTAAATCTTCTACCAAAGTTGAATATATTTACTTAGCTATAGAGATTTTACTAACATTACCAAAACAGCCACACCTTACTTAAATACTTATCTAATTGATTATCAAATTCTAGAGAATAATAAACAAACAAGAGAAGCTACTGATTTATGGTAACCTATAGCTAAAATTCCACTTCAAAAATATCTTCACACAACCTATTTCACGAATCTATAACCTCCGACAAACCTATCAAATATATGTACCTACCTACCCTAATTGACCCAGATATTTCCCAATTACAGCTCTAATTACTCCTAATTAAATAATGTATTGATTTTGCAGGCACAAATACAGATGGAAACAATTATCTCAATAGGCGGCCTATACCCCCTCCATCGTTGGGGCCAGGGCATGACAGGATACCCATCAGACCTCCTGGACAGGTAAGCAATTAAACTTGTTAAGGTTATAGAGGGTAGACAGAATTTTAAGTTATCACATCCACTTGGAACCATTTGTACTATGAGTCCCGTATTAAGAATGGGGTTTGGGGATTTGGGTTGGAGAGAAGATTTATTGGGCCTCCAGTGATAACCTTACACCACAACACACGTCGCAGAGAACCTAACGGGTAACCGGAGCTCCGGCTCGACGTGCAGGAGAAGGAACGGGGTGGTTTTTAGTCAGTAAGAGTCTGACACGCCCTTCCGCCTCACCCAGGCGGGAGAAGGAATTCGATGATTTTACCCCCTTGAAAAAAAAACTCCACAACACACAACGGTTGTTTCACGTCGGTTTTCTGTCAGGCCGTGGTATGCCGTGACCGAAGGAACCGCAAACTATCGTTTTTTCCTTCTCCTCTTATAATATCTTCTGATTTGATTTCGTTGCGGAAACCAAGACAGTTACTCACGTCCCTGGGACGCGACTTCAGTGTTCCGGCATTTTCATGGTTGTATCTACTGTAGATTCTAGATTACAGGAGTTGCAGCGGTTTTGGGAAGATGTGGATATGGCGGGCTTGTCCCATTAAAAAAAGGTCCTATCGAGCTGGTCAATTCGTGTCTGGTTCTTTCACTAGAAAAAATTTTGTGAGAGTTTACGAAAACATAAAATATGCTTTATTCAATCAAGAATAGAATCCACGATCCTTCTCCTAGCAGTTAATAGTACACAGTCTGTAAAATGTGGTAGCAGTCCACGAACCTGCACCAGTAAGCATTCTGTATTGAATACCTACTCATTACAGCCATTGTTCAAATATGGTTCAAACGTACTTCTGAATTAATTATCGACACGTTAACGTAAACGCAACGTGTTATTTGTGGTTACAGTTAATGACTTAAACGTTACGTGGCCTGGTTATCAACAATTTTCAGTACCCGTGTGAACTTTAGTTTCCTTCGTTATTTTATTATGATTTACAAACTTTAATCGTCAAAAATCATTAAATTTCTTCAATTTTACTTGGTTTCAAGAAAAGTATTCTTAGTTATATTTCTGATTAGCTCTTGGTTTTAATAATACATTTTTTAAATTTTCAGGAAACTTCATCGCCCCAGGTGCCAGCGCCACCACCAGCACCGCCACTGCCACCGGCGGGTATCGAACCCCAGAAGAAGAAGCCTCTCAATACGCCTAGCCATAAGGTAAGAACTAATAACTCGATTTCATCTGCGTAAAATAATAAAATAACTATCGTCCTTCTTAAAGAACATGGTGCTTTGTCGTTCTATTGTAAAATAATACTAATTAATAAATGGGCCAATCAAATCCTCTATTCTATGCCCCTATTCAATTTGTATTATCCCCCTAATCATACGTTTTCTACTTTCCAGCCGGATGAACTAGACAGCGACATCAAACAGCCGGGAACCGACCAAGCAAACTTCACCGACTTCGTACCGAACTCCCTGAACATCCCGACCATATCAAGAATACTCTCAGGATCCAATGGACGCAAGGAAGATATACCCGACGTTCTTTTACGAACCGTCACCGCAAAACCCCAACATAACCAAGAAAAGACCTCCAAGAGTGACGTCTACGTCACTAAGGAGGTCGGAGTCACCTTAAGTGACTCCAGTAGGGATTCCTCAACAGAAGGATCCGTTTTAGCAGTTTTAGACCCAGAAATGAACAATCTAGATAGACCTTTAATTGTAGACCAAAATGGAGAGACCAACACGAGAAGGAATCTCCAATATGCCACTAACAAACAGACAGATAGAAATGAAAGTAGGAAGGATGAATATACCCCAGCTACTACCATAGGTTTTGAGCTAAAAGACCCTGAAATGTCTACGGAAAGGTATCATAATCTAGCGAATGTAAATTCAGATAAAAAGATCTTGAAACAAGATTCGAAGAACTCAGGGCCAGTTCAAAGACCGGGTGCAGCTTGGCCGTTCGCGTGGAACCTCCACATCTACCTCGCGACAGTCATGTTCACCATTCTAGCAGTATACTCCATCTTTAAAATAGTCTGCTACAACAAGTACACGCATTTGTTCACTCAGTACTACTTCATCATCTTACATCTGATCTTGGTCCTCGTCTGTCTTCTCAGAATCTTTTACATGTGCTACGATCCGTACAACATAAACAATTCCCTCCCTAAGTTCATAAGTGAAATCCTCCTCCACATCCCAGAAATATTCCTTAGCATAGCATTCGCTTGTATCATACTATTCCTCCTAACAAATAGCATTAACTTTAAGAATACCTGCTGTTCATTCCTCCTTCGTCCTAGAATTATTATAATAGGCGGCAGTCTGCACATACTGTCCTGTTTAATGTTGCATATCTTTGAGAGTAATAATACAATTAATAGAAGTACGCACGGCGGCGAAAAGAGGGTATTAGGTCTTACTTGTCAAATAATATTTATAATAGCATGCCTTACTTTAGGTCTCTGCTACCTATATGTATATAAAATGCTCAAAACTGTACTTCAGAAAAAGAGTCACACTTATATTAATGGTTTCCAAAATCTGCAGCATGCTATCCAGATAAAATTGGCGACGGCATTACTATTCATTCTGATGGCTGGTCTGCAGATATTTGGCATCTTTGGTATAAACCAACATAACATGACCAAGTTCGACTGGCTTCAATGGGGCTACCAATTCTCTCTGAGGCTTCTTGAAGTCAGCATAGTTGCTCTTATCTCCTGGGTCATAAGTCTGAAAGTTGGAATAGCTCTTCAACACGAAAAGGCCGACGGTCACAAAATATCTGGGCTCGGTCTTTTCGCTTGTGGGGCTGGTTCCAGTAACGAACAGTTCGAATCAGACTACCCAGCGATATGCAACACTAACACCAATCTTCATACGTACACGATGAGGACTGGTAAGCCTATATATGAAACGACTGGCCACCACCCAGCCATGCAAGACCCTTGCTGCGGGCCAGTGTTGGACCACCAGAGGTTCCAACTCAACACTCTGACTGGTAACTGCGACAATAATTCTGGAACTGAGAATTATTCTGGACACAGTTCCATAGCGAACGCAGGTCACAGTAGTTCCACGGAGTCCAGTAACGCGACTTCCAGTCAAGGTGTTACTAACCACCTGATCAAACACCATCCCAACATGGCAGGGTATAATGGAATCGAGTCCGCTTCGGACGATCATTACTCGAACTGCGACCCTGCCATACAGTCCCTTCAAGGTGACGATCCCTTAGACCACGAGTATAATGTCATTCAATACGGAAGCAACAGTGACTTTATAAGAGATATCAAGAACCAAAACTACAACGCAGGTTCCAACCGCAGTTCACACAACTTCAAACACATGTCCTATGACAGGGTGTCTTCAAGGACCAATAGTAATCCTCGAAAGAAGCATCGAGCGAAGAACAAAAATGTTCAAAATTGTATGACGATGGGATACGACTCCTCGATCGGACACCACTACCATCAGCCACATTCGCCTGATGAATATGGCAACTATAATGCGGAAAACGCCTCCTACCACGCTTCTGGCATCCAGACTTTGAACCCTAATAGGAGTTATAGTAATGACCCTTGCCAACAGATCAGGAGCTCGCAGCGCAGAAATTCGCCGTCGACTTCCATGGTCAACTCTAGCGGCAGTCAGAAGCGTGGTAAAGGCAATGGTTTTCCAGATAGACCCAAGTCTACGGATTTGTACGGGTTCTCAGAGGACCCTAATGAGAGGGGATATCCTTGCGCGTTAGGAGGGACCCCTCAACCAGCTCCTAGGAACTGCAGTTACGAGGCGTCGTACTCCCAACCGCAGGATGAAATCCCAGCGGAGGCCGAGGGGAACAGTATGCTAGTTGCTCAAGACGGGTTCCTGAGGATCCGCTCCATGAAGGACTCGTCTCCGAACCCTCAGCCTTCGCATACCTGATTTACCATAAATCTGTCGTATACGACAGAACTCAGTTTTTGATAAAATATATTCTGTCTGGCTGTGCTATCAAGTTTGTATTGATATTCTCCAGTCAGTGTACACTTAGATATGATGCATTGATGATGTGCTCATCAAAATATGATGAGAATCCTCAGTGCGGACGAATAAATAATAAAATATGCCTTAAAACAGGCGAAATAAAGCATTTTAAAGCTATTTTATTTAAGTAACTTAATTATACTTACAACTGTACAGTTCATATTGATTTCTTTTTAATTTCTTGACTTAATTACGGCCTCTAAGCGAAGAGTATTACGTAAAGATATACGTATCAATAAGAAATTCATTTTTACGCCATGACCCATTTGACGTTGAATCAAAAATCATGTAAAATTGTAAATGTTAGATATAAAACGACCTAATCTAAGTATAATATTCGTAACGGCCTTCTGTAAATAGCTTATTTTTTAGTTTTTACGGTCTCTGTAAGATATATCTTATGACATTTTCATTTTAAACAAGTTTAGCTATCTTTTAAAAACGAAAAGTTGTATCATTTTGCAGGGTTTTAGCCAAAACCATTTTCGGTTTGCAAATCAAATTTCTAATATCATTTCTCACTTAGATAATAAGACACACATAATTACAATATCCTAATCAGTTTGTTTAGTAATAAATAAAGATTTTAATGTATGTGATATCAATATAAACATTTTATTTGAAACAATCTGTCCATATTTAATGTTAAGATATTATCAAAATAATTCTAAGTATTAAGTGTACAACAACATTTCAATAAATGCTGGGCCTTTAGCCAAACGCCACTTTAGCGCTTGTGTACAGAGAGAGTAGAAAACTAAATGTATGGGGATGACACAGACAAGTGTCAAAATTTACGTCAATTCCATATAATTTGGTTTTTTAATCTACATGTAGACAAGCGCTAAATTGTATTTGGCTACAGTTGCTGGTCGCACTTTATTCTTTTATAGAAAATTTTAATAATATCACTTAATAAATACTAAAATATATTGCTTACTCACACGGCTTTTCGAGATTGCTCCATCAGTTTCAAGCATATGATTATACACCAATCTTGGTTTGAAATTAGTTGAGTAACCTCGAAAAGTTACGTGACTACACTTTATGTTTTAATAAATTAAATGTGGTATTATTAAAATTATCTTTAATAATTATTATGTAACTGAGTTAACAACATATACGTAGGTACATATTTCTGTGACTATGTGAAAAATATTTATGTCAGTTGATTTTCTGATCTGAATGTTATAATTACGTCTTCATCATATCCATTAAATATATCAAGCACTATTAGAATGATTGATTCGTATTATTTGGCTAATTACTCGTAAGAACATGTTAAAATCTAAATGTTCTAAATGTCATCATTATTAGATTATTTTCGTAATAATATAGTATTTCGTAATAACAATACTCTACAGTTTTGACTAGTCAACAAAAGAAACGTGAATGGCGAAAGTTAAACAGTGAAATATAATAAATATAAAAAAATTGACAATAGTGTCCTTTTATTAGGACATTTCATCATCATTATCATTGTCACAAGATGGCCACTGTTCAACATAGGCCTTTTTAAAGGACGTTTACATAAACATACTTTACTGTTTAATTTTTTCTATTGTGACTAAAACACCTGCCATTTTATAAATATAGGGAACTCGTTTTTGTATCTGTTAACACATTGGAATCATAAAAATATCTTTATAAATGTGTTGAAATGTACAACATAAAAATAATGATGATTATGTGGTAATTGAGACAGTAATATTAAAAAAAGTATAGTAATGATAATTAATTTTAACGCGAGGCAACTATTTTGACATTTTCATTTTTTTATATTACTGTCTTACCACTTATAATAAATAGGTAAAAATAATGAATGTTGCCACTACAATAGATAGATAAAAATAAATGTATAAATTAGACAGAAAAAATCACTAAAGAATATTTATTGATAAATAAATAAAAAAGGTACCATCTTACTGGAATAATGTTATTTTGAAAATGGAAATGAATGAATGATAATGTTGCATTAGTAAAAAATGCTCATTTAATTAATTCCTATGTAAATAAATGTAATGTTTAAGAACTATGTGTGGTCTATAGCCGTGACCATGCACGCCACTTTTTTAATTTTATTTTTTTACTTCTAAGTGTATATATATTGGGTACTTTGGTACTCCAATGGAAATAACATTCAATTTGTTGTAAATTATAGCGTTTTTTTTATATTCCCAAGACTGTACGTATTAATCATCTAATATGTAAAAATAAATTCGAAAAACGGTATTGAATTCGTCGTTTCATTTTCTAAACCCTTTTTTCCTAGTCTTTTTTTATGGGATAAGCCGGTAAACAAGCAGACGGATCACCTGATGGTAACGCACTTGTTTCGCCTTTGGTAAAAGCAAATTGTTCTCATTTAAACTTATTGATTCACCATGGTGCCAATGTTCGACAGTGGAGTTGCAATACGAGCAGTCGGCCCATCACATACTCTGGGAGTGTGATCTCTGGCAATATGAACGTAACACTATGTTGAATAATTTAATTGTTTCGTCAGGTGTAGCTTATTATACGGACCTTGTGGAATCCAGAACAAATTTCCGTGCGTTTAGGCGCTTTTGCCATACCTATTATTGGAAGCAAGTATAACAGCTCACACATAGGACCCACTTAGTTTTTTAGTCAAATTTCCGTGGTGCTTGGCGACTGGGCTTCACCCAGTTGGAAAGTCTCTTCTTTGTGCCTTCAGGCTTAATTCATTCTGTCTCCTGGAGTAATTCACCGAGGGAAGTGGAAACTATAGTTTTTTCTTCTTCTCCTCTTATAATATCTTTTGATTCAATTCGTTGCGGGAACCAAGACAGTTACTCATGTCCCTGGGACGCGCCGGACTTCAATGTTCCGGTGTTTCCATGGTTGCATCTACTGTAGTACTACTGACGCGGGAGTAGCTCTAATTAAGCGGGTGTTCGCCTCTTGGGAAGAAGCACGGGATGCCATCGGCATATTTTGTGATCTTTCGAAGGCATTCGACTGTGTTGAACATGAGACGCTATTGCTGAAGCTGAAACACTACGGCATTCGGGGGACGTCGCTAAATCTGTTGAAGTCATACCTTCAGGATAGGCAACTTAAAGTACAAGTAAATAAAGTAAATTCACAGGGTAAATTCACACGCACACTAATTTATAAGCTATTTAAATTTAACTATTAAATATTAATATTATGAATATAATAAATATTCAAATAATAAATCTAAATAAATAAATTATAAAATTATTTATTTGATAAATATTGACATTGAATTAATAAAGTAAATTAGCATATCTATGGGTGTACCGCAGGGCTCGATACTAGGTCCATTCTTATTTTTAGCTTACATAAATGACTTGCCCCATTTATTTAAAAATGAACCGCAGATGGTATTATTTGCTGATGACACTTCATTCGTTTTTAAAATTAATAGACGTACAAATAGTTATGACGAAGTAAATAATGCCCTAATGAAAGTTCAAAATTGGTTTACATTAAATAACTTAGTACTCAACAATAAAAAGACAAAATGTATTAGATTTGTTTTGCCAAATGTTAAAAGCAACGAATGTGACATAATATTGAATGGTGAGAAATTAGAGTTTGTAAAAGAGACAACTTTCCTGGGAATTACTGTAGACGACAAATTACAATGGGGTCCTCACATTACATCATTAGCGGGACGATTGAGCTCTGCAGCTTATGCTGTCTGGAAGATACGACAGTTAACTCGTCGAGTACCGTACTTATAGACACAATTAAAGAACAATAGGTTGCGGTCACCGATGACCGCTTGGTGTTTGACAGTTTAACTGACATAGACACGACAAGACTATTGTATTTCAGTTACTTTCATAGCATTATGTCGTATGGTATTTTGCTGTGGGAACACGCTGCTGACATTGAGTCTATCTTTATCTTACAAAAGCGCGCCGTCAGAGCTATCTACAATCTAGGTCGTCGCGAATCTCTCAGAGAAAGGTTTAAGGAGATCAACATTATGACCGTCCCATGTCAATTTATTTATGAAAACATTATGTATGTTAGGAAAAACCTAGAGTTATTTGGTAAAGTGTCGGACAGACACCACTATCAAACTAGACATAAGAATAGATTAAGTCAGCCAATTTCGAGATTAGCGAAAGTAAGTAAGTCGTTAGTGGGATTCTGTGTTAAATGTTATAATAAGATACCAGGCGATGTACAACAACTAAATGAATCCAAATTTAAATTATGTATAAAGAAAACTTTATGTAGACAAGCATATTACAAACTTAATGAATATATAGAGGATAAAAATGCTTGGATGCAGGGTAGTCCGGCTCCACAGGATAACTAAAAACACTGTTATTTTAATGAAATCGTAAATAATACAACCATATTGCTAAATTGTATGTTGTTTAACTTAGATAAGCGTTGTAAATGTGAGAGCCCTGTAATTAACTTAATATTAAATCAGATTAGTAAAATTTATTTGTGTCAGCTTGGAGTTGTCATGCTCACTCAAAGGTCTCATTGGCGGTGGCGCGTGCAGTGGATCGCTCGATTCCCTACAATATGGTTGAGTTAGGCGGTGCTGGTGTACGTGTTATGTTCGTGAACGGGCGCCGTCAACTGGGACTGGTCAGCTCCAGACTGTATTTTTTATTGTCTTTAAGGTTATTTTTTTTTCAATCACTTTGACTGGATTTTGGTGTTACATTGTTCTCGCACAATCCAAACAGCAAAACTATGTAACTAGTAAATTGTATTGTGAACCTGATTGAAAAAGAGTAACCTATGGAGTTTCTTGCTCGTTCTTCTCCATAGGAATCTACACCTTGGAATGAGCAAATAGCTTCACTTGTAATTTTCTT
Organism: Spodoptera littoralis; assembly: GCA_902850265.1. Lineage (NCBI taxonomy): Eukaryota > Metazoa > Arthropoda > Insecta > Lepidoptera > Noctuidae > Spodoptera > Spodoptera littoralis. The sequence goes on along the minus strand of LR824561.2, from coordinate 7,372,054 downwards.
TTTGTTGACGTTCAAAAGTGCCATTCTGGCCTAATTGAAATAAATGATTTTGACTTTTGACTTTGACTTTGTAGATCCTGGCTTACAGGAGTTGCAGCGGTTCTGGGAGGTAGTGGCGGGCTTGTCCCAATTAAAAAAAAAATGTGCGTTACCCTCTTTTGAAGATAGTTAGACATTCAGGGATTGGGGAAAAGGGAGATGTGTGGTAATTAGACTTAGAGCTTCAGTAATCTCACAAAAAGTTTATCTACGTTGTTATTGTAAATCAGCCGTGTGACGCTCGTCCCGCAAGGGGGTCCAACAGTGACGTATATGGCATTACGTCCAACGTATTGTTATTAGGTACCATGCATAGCCAGCTAAGACCTTAGGGTGTAACTGGCAAACTACACATTATTATAATTAAAACACCTGCCATTTTATAAACATAGGGAACTAATTTTTTTGTATCTGCCTTATTGGCCGAGTGGTCGCAAGTACGACTGCCGGGCAAGGGGTCTCGGGTTCGATTCCGGGGTCGGGCAAAGTATTACTGGGTTTTTCAAAAAAAATCACAGTATAGTAGCACGTAGTCTGGTATTGTGCCCGGTGTATGGCAATACGCTCACCCCTACCCCAAGTGGGTGTTACATTGTATAGTGGCATAATGTACACCTCTGCCTACCCCTTCGGGGATAAAAGGCGTGATGTTATGTTATGTAATTTTTTGTACATATAGGTATTCGCGCGGTTTCACCTGGTTATATTTTTCATACAAGCACATTAAGTGTAAGTACATGGCAAAACGTAAACACAGTTATGTAAGTCTATCTATACTACCTACGTGAATACGATCTAAAATTCAGGGGCGAGTTAAATAATGGCTTCGTAGAAGCTCTCCAAGCAGTCGAATCGAAGTTTTCAGCCCTGTACGAAAATACTTCTTGATCACACCCTCAAAACTCACAACAATGCAACGTACGATGGCGTTCCAAAATTCTGCCGAATCTAAGGTTAAAAGCGGCTCAATAGACAGATATCAAATCCTCACGAAATGACGCGAATAGTATTAAAGAGGCGATACCCAGGTTTCAAAGTGTTTGTCTTACTTGGTCTTACTCAAAGCTTTGTCTTACTCAAAAGGGTAACGTCGTAAACAAGGAACAGGGCGCTTACTCTTGAAACCAATCTCAAGGTCAATACAATTTCAATCCAATAAAATCTAACAACTATTCAATGTCAAAACTATACAACCCCTATCGAAGCTGTTAAAATAGCATTAGGAGTATTTTTTTTTTTTTAAGGGGGGAAAATCGTCGAATGACTGCTCCCGCCTGGGTGAGGCGGAAGGGAGTGTCAGACTCTTACTGACTAAAAACCACCCCATTCTCCGCGACTCCGAATCGGCATCGGCCCTATTGGGCCCCATCTGTGGTGGTCTGATGGCTCTTTGAGGCGCGCGCGGAACGCGACGCGCCGTACGCTCGGGTCTGTTTCTGATCGGACGGGGAGCCACCCATGCTCGCCGTCCGCAGGCCCGCGCTTACGGTGGCCGGAGATCGTCCCGCGATCCCCGACGCCCGGTGTGTCCTTCGCGATGGCTGGGTTGCGAGGAGGCAGCGCTTGGCTGCCTCACGCGTCCCGCCTCCTCCTTAGCTAGCATGACTGCTTCGCAAAAGGAGGAGACGGCATCCCAGTCCCCCTCGCTCCGCATCATGTCCTGCACTAGGCCCGGACGCGAGAGGTCGCCATCGCCGATCACTTCCCTGAGGGCACGGCGGTGCTCAGCCCACGCAGGGCATTCCGCTACGGTGTGTTCCACCGTGTCCTCAGGGCGATCCTCGCAGTGATGACACCCGGGCGTTTCCTCCCGCCCCATCAGACACAGGTACCTCCCGAAACTTCCATGTCCGGTGAGGACCTGCGTCAGGCGGTAGGTGAGGACGCCGTAGCGTCTCTCAAGCCACTCCTCAAAGAGGGGTCTTACCGCTGCAATGGTAGCGAGCCCAGCCCTCGGTTGCGACAGTCGTTGCTGCCATTCCGCCATGAGATCGCGCCGGAGCTCATCCCGCCACGCACTTATCTGGCGCGGCAGCGGAGTTTCGCCCCGGCGACGTGCCTCCGCGCGCATGTGATACACGCGCGCGAGCACCTTCGCCTCCAGATCCCACGGCGGTAATCCGGCAAGAAGGTTCGCCGACTCCCCGGAGATCGTGCGGTATCCGCGGATCATTCGGATCGCCATGACCCTCTGTGACATGAGCAGCGTCCGAGCGGGACGCCGCAGCATGTTCGGCGCCCACACAGGGGCGCCGTAGAGGGCCATGGACCGCACGACCCCAGCGTATAACCTCCGGCAAGAGGCGTTTGGCCCCCCGAGGTTGGGGAGGATGCGTTTGAACGCAGCCCCCGTCCTCTCCAACTTTGGAGCCAAACGTCGGAAATGCTCTATGAAGTTCCACCGACTGTCGAGGACGAGTCCTAGGTACTTCATCGTCGTCTCGACGCCGATGGTAACCGTCCCGCCGTTATTTGGGACCCACCCGGAGGTGGCGCGTTCCCGCGGCCATGAAAACACATGGCCTCGGACTTGTGGAGCGCCACCTCGAGTCCCAACTGCCGGATTCTTTCAACGACTGTCGCAACCGCTGTCGCCATTAAGTCGGCCGCCGCCTGGTGCGACCTCCCGTGCGTTAGCACCAGCGTGTCGTCGGCGTAGCATATTGTGCTAACGCCGTTCGGGAGGTCGGTGCGCAGCACCCAGTCATAGCCGATGTTCCACAGGAGCGGCCCCAGAACCGAACCCTGTGGAACACCGCGTGACATCTCTCGCCGGTTCCACTCGCCCGGGGTAACTGACGGACAGCATTAGGAGTATAGAATATAAAGCCAAACTCAATACCAATTAGCAGGGCCGGATTTGGGGGGGGGGGGCAACCGGGGCGAAAGCCCCGGGGCCTCCACAAGCAGGGGGCCTCCACAATAGACTTCGGAAAAAAAATCTTTCAAATTTCAACTAGTAAACCTAGTAAACATCTTTTCTTTGATACTTTTTTTTTCGCTTTTACCTTTACCTACAGCCTAAAGTAATTTATACTTACATGATTATTTGACTATATTAATTTTAAATATTAACAGGCAATTAGTGAAATATCAAAATCTCAAATGGCTCTGATAAGCACTTCCAATTTACTACCCATCTTGAGGGAGTACCCCAATGGCTCAATGGCTCAGTGGGATGGGACTTGCCCGCAACCTCGGAGGTTGGCTATTCGATTCCGTGTCTCGACCATTAAAAAAATTAATTGCAGTATGTGAACAATCGGTATTCTTCAATTCTTAAACTCGAAATCTGTCGAGCGTTCTCGAAATCTATCGAGCATCCTCGATTGTTTTCGAGCGTCCTCGATCGTTTTCGAGCATCCTCGAAATCTATCGGGCGTCCTCGAAATCTATCGAGCGTCCTCGAAATCTATCGAGCGTCCTCGAAATGAATCGAGCGTCCTCGAAATCAATCGAGCGTCCTCGAGATCTATCGGGCGTCCTCGAAATCTATCGGGCGTCCTCGAAATCAATCGAGCGTCCTCGATCGTTTTCGAGCGTCCTCGAAATCTATCGGGCGTCCTCGAAATCTATCGAGCGTCCTCGAAATCTATCGAGCGTCCTCGAAATGAATCGAGCGTCCTCGAAATCAATCGAGCGTCCTCGAGATCTATCGGGCGTCCTCGAAATCTATCGGGCGTCCTCGAAATCAATCGAGCGTCCTCGATTGTTTTCGAGCGTCCTCGAAATCTATCGAGAGTTCTCGATCGTTTTCGAGCGTCCTCGATCGTTTTCGAGCGTCCTCGAGATCTATCGGGCGCCCTCGAAATCTATCGAGCGTCCTCGAAATCTATCGAGAGTTCTCGATCGTTTTCGAGCGTCCTCGATCGTTTTCGAGCGTCCTCGATCGTTTTCGAGCGTCCTCGATTGTTTTCGAGTGTCCTCGAAATCTATCGAGAGTCCTCGATCGTTTTCGAGCGTCCTCGAAATCTATCGGGCGTCCTCGAAATCTATCGAGCGTCCTCGAAATCAATCGAGCGTCCTCGATTGTTTTCGAGCGTCCTCGAAATCTATAGGGCGTCCTCGATCGTTTTCGAGCATCCTCGATTGTTTTCGAGCGTCCTCGAAATCAATCGAGCGTCCTCGATTGTTTTCGAGCGTCCTCGAAATCTATCGAGAGTTCTCGATCGTTTTCGAGCGTCCTCGATCGTTTTCGAGCATCCTCGATTGTTTTCGAGCGTCCTCGAAATCTATCGAGAGTCCTAGATCGTTTTCGAGCGTCCTTGAGATCTATCGGGCGTCCTCGAATTCTATCGAGCGTCCTCAAAATCAATCCAGCGTCCTCGATTGTTTTCGAGCGTCCTCGAAATCTATCGAAAGTCCTCGATCGTTTTCGAGCGTCCTCGATCGTTTTCGAGCGTCCTCGATTGTTTTCGAGCGTCCTCGAAATCTATCGAGAGTTCTCGATCGTTTTCGAGCGTCCTCGATCGTTTTCGAGCGTCCTCGATTGTTTTCGAGCGTCCTCGAAATCTACCGAGAGTCCTCGATCGTTTTCGAGCGTCCTCAAAATCTATCGAGCGTCCTCGAAATCAATCGAGCGTCCTCGATTGTTTTCGAGCGTCCTCGAAATCTATCGAGAGTCCTCGATCGTTTTCGAGCGTCCTCGAAATCTATCGGGCGTCCTCGAAATCTATCGAGCGTCCTCGAAATCAATCGAGCGTCCTCGATCGTTTTCGAGCGTCCTCCATTGTTTTCGAGCATACTCGAAATCTATCGAGAACCCTCGATCATTTTCGAGCGTCCTCGATTGTTTTCGAGCGTCCTCGAAATCTATCGAGAGTCCTCGAAATCTATCGAGCGTCCTCGAAATCAATCGAGCGTCCTCGATCGTTTTCGAGCGTCCTCGAAATCAAGCGAGCGTCCTCGATCTCAATCTGGAAAATAATTTGGGGCAAGGGGGCCTCCACTCCTTTGTTGCCCCGAGGCCTCTGGACCCCTAAATCCGGCCCTGCCAATTAGTTCATTCAATATCAACGCAATATGTATGCAATGTGTGCTAGTGTTGCAACTCAAGAGTACGAAATTACACAATACCAATGTCAATGGATCGGAAATGGATTCAAGAGTAAGCCCTCTAAAGACTTAAGTGTGTGCTGTTCGAGAAAGGTGATAATACCTTATTGAAAAATTAAAAACTTACCTATCTCACTTCTGTCTGAGCCTGAGCTGATGTCTACAAGCTTTTCGTCTCGGCTATAGTACGAAATACCACATCTAGACGCTGCGGCAAGGTATATAGGAAACCAAAGATATAATTTGACCCTATCCTTAGCGTTTATATACTATAAGACGGCCTTTGATTTGATCGAAACTTAGAGCTCTGTCTTATTAAGACGTCATGGCGACGTAGCCAGAGTATCGCCATTTGAGTTAGGTAGGTATGTACAATATTAGTGGGCATACATTTCAATATTAACTCCTAGGATACATAGCTGGCGACGTCACCATGGCGTCTTCATGCCACTGTACAATGTCTTCTTCTTCTTCTTAGTCGTTCTCTTCATTACTGAAGGTCGTGTCTAGTCTAATGCACGCGTCACTTGACGCATAACCCACCTCCAAGGGCCCCTGTCCCCTGCGGTCTTTATGGCTTGTGGAACTGTCAGGCCGGTGAGGTTCTTTACAGCATATAGCCAATGGGTAGTTGAACGACCTCGAGGTCTTTTCCCGGTAACCTGACCAACAACTACAAGCTTCTCCAGATTGTTGGGGTCTCCACGCTCAATGTGGCCAAAATAGGTTAGTATATGCAGTAGACATACGTTGGACAACCTCGCAAAAACCGATCTCCTTGAGAATGGAGACGTTGGTGCGACGAGCGGTCTAAAGAATACGGAGCGTGCGTGTCCAGCACTAAGGTCAAAAATAGATCTTAAAATGCTGTAAGTCCGTGTAAGCCCTCGTAGAGATAAATTTGAAAGAATTAGGTGCAAAAGAGCACTTTTTGAATCACAAAAGATAACAAAACGCTCTCCGTCTAAGGATTGAATATACGACAAAGTTTCTACAATGACAATTAATTTGACTGTACGGTTGGCGCGGTGGCTGGGCAACTGACTGCCTCACAACGTGTACCTATCTAAAGAAAACACGTCGGTTATTCAGTGCATACAACAGACTGACTTTATTACTTTCAAACACAATGACAAGTAAAGGTTTAGTTCACTTTACATGAACTAGATGGCGCTAGTAGGTACATTTTGATATAGTTACAACACCCCCACTTATCAAAATAAAGTAAACATAGCTTTTTAAGAGTGAAACAAAGTTACATGTTACATTACAATTTCAAAATACCCAGTGCTTCCATAAACTTATAATGTTTTACTGTTCCTAGACCTTTCGTCAACAAATCAGCTGGCATTTCATTTGTAGATAAATAATTGACATATAATTTACCACTATTAACAACCTCTCTCACAAAATGGTGTTTAACGTCAATATGCTTTGACCTATTGTGACATTGATGATTTGTGACCATTTTTAATGCACTTTGATTGTCACAATTCAACCTGATTGTTACAAAAGATCCAGTTAACTCATACAATAATTGCCTTAAATATATTGCTTCCCTACAAGCTTCAGAAAGTGCAACATACTCAGCCTCGGTGCTAGATAAAGCAGTCACTCTCTGCTTTCTGCTTTGCCAAGAAACAGCTGTGCCCGACATTACAAAACAAAAACCAGTGTAAGACTTTCTGTCTAAGCTGTCGCTTGCCCAATCAGCATCGACAAACCCCTGTAAGCTTTCACCTTCACTACTAAACTTTAAACAATACATTTTAGTTTTCTTTAAATATTTAAGAATTCTTTTAGCATAGTTAAAGTGCTCAACATTGTAACAAGTGTTAAATTGGCTTAAGTAACTAACCGAGTAAGCAATATCAGGTCTTGTCATAACAGCCAGATACATAAGACAACCTAAGAGTTTTTGGTAACTAATTCCTGGTGTACATTTTTCTGCTTTTGTTACATTTAATTTACTCTCTATAGGAGTGTCAGCAGTTCTACAGTCAGTCATATCAAATTTTAGCAATAACTCTTCTATGTACTGTTGTTGATCTACAATTATCTCATACTTATTACAATCTTTGTAAACAGTGACATTCATACCTAGATAATTCTTAACCTCACCTAAGTCTTTTATTTCAAATTCAGAATTTAAAATACACTTCAGCTTATCAGTTTCCTTTTTACTATTTGAAAAAATTAAAAAATCATCGACATACAGTGCTACAATTATTTTTACATTGTTACATAGCTTTGTAAATATACATGGCTCTTGTGTACAATTTTTAAAACTATTTTTACACAAAACATCTTTTACTCTCTCATACCATACTAAGGCGGATTGTTTCAACCCATATACTGCCTTATGGAGTTTTAGAACTTTCCCTGTCATTTCAGAAGCATAACCTTCAGGAGCACACATATAAATATCCTCTTTTAACCTACCATTTAAATAAGCGGTTTTAACATCTAATTGAGTGATATCCAGTCCCAGTTTTACACTAAGCGCAAACAATAGTCTCAATGTCGAGTGACGCACTACAGGTGAAAAGGTTTCGTCATAGTCTAGTCCCTGTCTTTGGGTAAAACCCTTGGCAACTAGTCTCGCACGATATTGCACTTCACTATCACTTTTTAACTTTTTCTTTAACACCCACCGACACTTCACTATTGTAGCACCTTTTGGGGCATCAACGAGCTCAAACACTTCATTCTTTCGGAATGACTCCAACTCCTCATCCATTGCCTGCCTCCATTGCATACCCTCAGGACCACTCAATGCTGCTGCCACTGACAGCTCAGGATCTGTTGTAGCCAATAAGCTCGAATTGTACCTTTTAGGCTTCCTTATCTCCCTCCTTGGTCTGTTCAAGACCTGGTACTCTGGTTCTGGTGATGCAATTGGACTGCTGCATGTTGATGACCCTTCAGGGACATATGTCTTATCTCCATCAGCTTCATAGAACGTTATCTGTGATGATTCACTGTCAGAGCTGTCCTGAACATCTGACTCTGATCGTTCTTGATGGCTACATTCCCCCACTGAACGATCACTTTCCACAGAAACAGGCAGTGTTTCCTCCACACACCATGTCGCTTCAGTAGCTGCAGATATTCCTCCTGATGCTGTAGTCTCCATCACCACTATATCTCGGCTGGTAATAACCTGGTTTTTGACTGGATCATACACTCTGTAGCCCTTTACATGTTCCGAGTAACCAACAAGAATATGCTGTTTAGCTTTCTTGTCCCATTTGGTCCTCCTCTCCTTGGGCACATGTACCATTACTGGGCTGCCGAAGATCCGTAAATGGCTCAAAATGGGTTTCTTTCCATGCCACATCTCATATGGGGTTTTGTCATTAAGACCTGATGCTATAGACCGGTTCTTCAAGTAAACTGCTGTGGATACAGCCTCTGCCCAAAATTTCTTATCTAACTTAGCATCAAATATCAAGCATCTAGCTCTCTCAACTATTGTTCTGTTATTTCGCTCTGACATGCCATTTTGTTCGGGCGTATAGGAATTTGATTTCTGGTGTATAATGCCAAATGATTTCAAATAATCCTCCATTTCTTTCGAACAATATTCTCCACCATTATCTGTTCTTAGGATTTTAACATTAGCATTTTTCTGTTTTTCCACCATAGCTTTAAACTCTCGAAAGTACTTAAACACCTCATTCTTTTCTTTCATAAAGTAGACAAATGCCATGCGTGTGTAGTCATCTACGAAAAGAAGAAAGTACCTTGATAATCCAATAGATTTGGTTTCCATCGGTCCACACACATCAGAATGCACTATTTCCAGCACTTTTGTAGCTCTCGTGCCTGTGGGGAATGGCAGTCGTGACTGTTTGCCCTCGCAGCAAACCACACAATTGGACTTAGTCACTTCATGACTATCTGCATAGCTAACACCTTCCACAGCGCCGTTTTTCATTTTGTTTAGGTCATTCGTATTTATGTGACCCAACCTCCTGTGCCATAACAAAGCACTGTCTCTGGCAAGTAAACATTTAGGTTTTAGTGATGTGGAACATAAATTCAATTTATAGACCCCTTCAACTAGGTTAGCAACGGCTACCAATTCCTTCTTCGAATTGTATATCATGCATTGATCGTCAGAGAATGAAACACTATTGTTATTTTTGATCAACTGACTCACTGACAACAAATTTGTTGTTAGATTTGGAATATACAAAACATTCCTAACTATTATGTCATATCCTTGCCGTGTAGAAATGTTTACGTTTCCTACACATGATACTTGCAATTTATCATTGTTTGCAATCATGATCTCTGGGCATGTCTGCGGATTTGAAACATCTTCTAACCAATCAGCAATAGCAGTCATGTGGGCACTAGCCCCCGAGTCCACGTACCACTCGTCTTTACTATATTTAGCACTAAGGAAAACAGCGCTAAAAGCGTTTGATGTTTTGTTTTTGATTGATTTTTCTAACAATGGACAATGATTACGATAATGCCCCGGAGATTTGCATTTATAGCAGGTTATGTTTTTATTTCCACCTGTCACTGTGACATTTGACATAACCTTCCCGCCATTTCCGCTCTGAATGGCCTTACCATGTTTAGGTTTTGACTTAACCCATTTAGACGCAAATGCCGATTCAGTATTCTGCGTTTCGTTTGATGTCATTCCTTTTTCCATAGACTCTAATGGCTCCGAATCTAATAACTTTGTCTTGATGACATCAGCCGTAATTGCAATACCAGAGTGTTCGATAGCCATGATCATTGGCGAAAAACGTTCTGGTAATCCTGCAAGCATTAATGATCCAATCCATTGATCGGTTATCTCAAAACCAGTTCCACTCAATCTTTGCGATGTTTCCACAATTTGAGTCACGTAGGTGGTCATATTTTCGCAGTTTTCTCGCCGTATTGAAATCAAGTGACGCAATAACGAAATCTTTCTCGAAAAACCTGAGTCGTCAAACAGGGATTTGAGTTTATCCCACAACTCTTTCGAAGTTGTCGTCTTCTTGATGTGTACATACAAAGCCGGATCGATGGTTAGACACAATTTGGCCCGTGTCTTAGCATCGTCTTCAGGTTTTATTTCCTTTCCAACTACTGGCTTTGCACAATGTAACATGCCTTCCAAAACGAGCACATTTTCCACCGCGAATGTCCACTCATCGTAGTTCTCTCTGCCTTTCAATTTAGGCACACTGGCTAAATAGTTTGTTGACATCTTGCACAACGCGATCGTGTTCAAAAATAAATACGATAATCACTATTTTTAAACTAAAAAACTGTGATGAGCGTGATAGCCCATAACCTCTAAAGAAAACACGTCGGTTATTCAGTGCATACAACAGACTGACTTTATTACTTTCAAACACAATGACAAGTAAAGGTTTAGTTCACTTTACATGAACTAGATGGCGCTAGTAGGTACATTTTGATATAGTTACAACAACCTAGTGGGTTCGATTCCCGCACGGACACGCTTTGTGTGATCCACATCCACAAATTGTTGTTTCGGGTCTGGGTGTCATGTGTATGTGAACTTGTATGTTTGTAAACGCACCCACGACACAGGAGATATCCTAATGTGGGGTAACGTTTTTTAAAAGAATTAATAAAGAATAAAAAATTCTAAGTGCATAATTGACAGCTTCGATAAAATGCGTAATTTAATGCTTAAATACCTAACTGCACCGTAACAATTATCCCTTCCTAAACCGTCTGTATATACACAATGGTATTCTGAATATAATGAAGTTAAAGCCTTGCAACAGATTGATCTTAAGTTATAGCTGTTATATGTACTTTTTGGTTTGTCTATATGTTTTGAATTAGGTTTAATGTTAGGTATGTCCATATAACTGTCCCACGTATCCATAGAGAATAAACCAAACCAATACTACCACTAGTATACCTACACGTGTTCTCGCTTTAAGGCATCATGTGTAGAAACTAGGAGAGGTATTTTTTAATTCCTCCAGAAACGATTGTTACTTACCGTATGCATGTAAATTGTCGAACAACTTATCTAACGGAGACTTGAAACTCTTACTTTTCAAATACAATTTACCGGCTAAAAATGACGTCTAACAAATAAACTTAATAAAAGCTCAGCTTCCACGTGAATTGGGGTGTTTTTGATGTACCCATCTATCAAAATAATGACGTCTGTTGGCGCCATATATCTTAAATTCTATATAAGTTTCCTGTATAATATTCCTAGTGACTCAACCCCACAGTCAAACCATAGCAACGGTTTTGTGGGGCTTAAATTATAAAATACTTACCTGTGTGATTTAAAGATAAGTAAATAATAATAATAAGCGCCTTAGGTGCATGGGGTAGATACCCTATGCCGATCCTACCAAGATCTTAAAGATATTTATCAACTTGGTATTTCTTTAACACAATTCATTAAACTGTCAAACACCGAGCGGTCACAGGTGACCGCAACCTATTGTTCTTTAATTGTGTCTATAATGACGGTTATACCATCGCAGTCCCCCCTATCTAGCCAGAGACCTAAGTATCTAACATTATCACCCAGTTGTAATTGTATACCAGTAAGGTGTATGCCAAAGACTGTCCTACGAAAAGCCCTATTAAATAGGCAAATTTTGCATTTTGAAGGAGGAACTTGCAAGCCAGAACGTGCCAGCAACCTATCTATTAGATTAAGTGCAACCTGTATTTAGGTACTTTGACCCTCACCAATCGATAAGCATTAATATATATCGCTAAGTCGTCAGCGTACTGTGTTATTACCTACATACCATGTTTTACAAAAATAACACTAGTCAGTGAAAGAAAATAATTACGGCATAGATACCTACGAGATAAATATATCAATTCTTAACACATTCCGTAAAGAATGATTGTAGATAGTTTAAGGAAGGAACTATGATGGGATAGTTGTGAGACGAATAGACTAAAGGAACTATGTTGGGAGTATTTTGACTATTATTTGAGCGATATTATTCCAGAATTGACTGCCTCTTTGGCCGAGTGGTCGTAAGTGCGACTGCCGGGCAAGGGGTCTCGGGTTCGATTCCCGGGTCGGGCAAAGTATTACTGGGTTTTAAACATTCTCAGTAGTAGCACGGAGTCTGGAATTGTGCCCGGTATATGGCAATAGGCTTACCCCCTATTACATGGGACTTAAAAATAACATAAATAGTGAAAAGTGGGTGTTACATTGTACAGTGGTATAATGTGCACCTTTGCCTACCCTTTCGGGGATAAAAGGCGTGATGTTATGTTATGTTATTTCAGAATTCTAAATTTCTACACAATGCTGCTGTTTGGGCGTCTCAGTCTTTATACAGTTCATTCACCTGACCCCATATGGCAAGGTGACAATGCACTTCCACAATTACCCTCTCTGTATCGAAAGACGTCCTTGATTTTCTCCAAACGTACATACGTGCGACCCGTATCACTTAGCGTTATTGTTTGAACAAGCGTCCCTGTAACTGCTAGTGAGAACCACGCGTGCCCCCGCGACGGGTACCGTCGCACAGAGGTGGACCTCGTTGCGTGGGTGCGGGGCACACCTCCCCGTGACAGACACCAGCGCTGGTCCCCGCGACGGGGCACTTTTGTATGAAACCACGCAGTTTCAGGCCTAATACAGGCTCGTCTTAGATTATTTTGAGTCCTTTTGAAGTATTTTGTTTTTTAACGTTGCCTCACACTGGGATTGTCTCGTGTATCGTGGATGCCTTTATAAACATATAAGTTTACATATACATAATGACACCCGGAACAATTTGTGGAGCATACAAAGATTTGTTGCATGCGGGAATCGAACCCGCTACAAGTTGCGCGGCAATCGATTGCCGTGTCCTTCGTAGAAATTGTCAGTCTTTCGGGAGCCCCCTGAGGATTGGTGTGCGTTACCCAGGCCAGATGTTGTCGAAAATGGTCATTTGAATCTTATAGATAATTAGTTGTGCGGCTTCTGTAATTGTTGCGCACATTTTTAAATTTGTTGCGCTTATATTGCTTATATTGTATATGTTTTTTTAATTATTTCACAAAAACATTTCCTGCTGGAGTAACGTTACCCCAGCCAGACGTTTTTCTTCCTAATGGGAATATTTAAATAATTACCAGCTATAAAATTAGTTGTCTAGATGAAGTAAATGTTGTGCCTTATTTTGTATTTGTTCTTTCATCGGTTGCGAAGTTATTTGAGATTTTGCTAGGGTAACATTTTTGGTTTTGCTAGATCTTTGCAATGGTTTAGCGGATTCTTATGATATTTGGTACATGGCTTCTTGGGAATTAGTTTAAATTTTTTCTACAATATTATTTAAATATTCCCATTAGAAAGAAAAAGGTCTAGCTGGGTTAACGTTACCCCAGCAGGAAATGTTTTTGTGAAATAATTAAAAAACTATAAGCGCAATAAATTTCAAAAATGTGCGCAAGAACTACAGAAGCTGCAAAACTAATTATCTATAAGATTCAAATGACCATTTTCGACAACATCTGGCCTGGGTAACGCACACGGTGCCCTGTGCACGGTACTGGTCTATCATATTGTGATGTTTTATAGCCTTTTTCGAGAAATGGACTATCGGACACAAAAAGTTTTTTTACGTTGAACCAGTCGTTCCAGAGATCGCGTTAGCGCATTCAAACATCCAAACTATTCATACATGGACCCTATATGGAATGGACTTAATTATTATATTATTCCTGTTCCCACAATATATTTCAACTTCCATTTGTATCAACAAGGCATAAATAAAACACATAAATAAATATATAGGTCTATATTAACATCCTTACAAATCTTACAAAATGGATTCAGTCGAAACACTTGATCACTCATTTCTGGGCAGTCGTGTAAATTCATTGTAACCAGTACAATTAGTCTAAATTAATTATAATTATACATTATAATATATTATTATATTAAACATAATCAATAATTAAATAACACCATATACTTACCTAACAAACTCGTGTACATTATATAAAATTATCTATTACAATTAATATGTAACAAAAGTATCAACATACAAACATGGTTTTAAAATTGTCACTAATTAATAAATAAAAACTATTACCAAATTGATAGCAAGCATGAACTCAACGGCGATATGATAGTAACTACATTTATTATATTATGCGCGACTTGGCGATTGAATTCGAGACATTTAACTTATACATATTTGTTTACCTCAATATAACCCTGTGTAAATATAACTAAAAGGCCCTTCTCGGACGGAGAAGGTTCGAGCATTAATCATCACGGTTGCTCAATTCGAGTTGCACTTCATTCAATATGTGTTCATAAAAAATAATCGGATTAGTTACATTATTTAAAAACACGGCAAGGCAACAAAATTTCTAGTTAAGAAATTAACATTTTCAATAAAATATATAACACTTTTACATCTAGGTACATATTATAGCAATAATTAAATTACAAATTGTCTAAAGTAAGCTACATAATCATTCTGCGGTCTTAGTAGATATAAGTTATAACCAGAGGCGTATTATCCCTAAAGCACACTAGGCCTAGGGCGCCACGGTACAGAGAGGCGTCGAGAGACGCGCGGACCTAACTGCCAACGAGTCGCAACAGCGCCAAAATAATTAGAAACACCTTGCCTAGGGCGCTCTCTAAGTTTAACCCACCTCTAGATATAACTATAGATACAAAATAATATCAAATTATTACCCTCATAAGAACGGTTCAGCTAAAATCTTCATAACTTCTCCGTAAGTCCGTGTGCCGTCATTAAGCTTCGAATAGTTCTCATTAACGTGCATAGAAAAGTCTTGATAATTTGGCTTTTTAGCCCGAGTTGACACGACGACGCCATCTTTATTCTTCTTGTTTAGAACCAGCTCAAACTTACCGTGGCAATAGCCGCAGCATTTTTTCGTTATGTCTATCGATTTTGAGTGGCGATTTACACTGGAATATATAAAAATCGGATTAGTATCACACTCACTTTAAGTCCCTATTTATGCTTACATCTTTTAGACTATGCGACGAATTTTGATATGTTTTTTTGATAGATTTTTCTGCAAGGGGAAAATCGAAGGGCTTTTCCCACCCGGGTGAGGCGAGAGGGAGTGTCAGACTCTTACTGACTAAAAACCACCCCGTTCCTACTCCTGCATTTCGAACCAGAGTCCCGGCAACCCGTTAAGTCCTCCGCAGCTCCGTATTTTTTAAAAGATTGAGTGATATGGAATGTTTTTTAAGGGGGGGAATTATCGAATGACTTCTCCCGCCTGGGTGAGGCGAGAGGGAGTGTCAGATTCTTACTGACTAAATACCACCCCGTTCCTACTCCTGCACTTCGAGCTGGAGCCTCGGTAGCCCGCTAGGTTCTCCGCGGCTCCATATCGGCATCAGCCCTATTGGGCCCCATCCGTGGTGATCTGATAGCTGTATGAGGCGCGCGCGGAACGCGACGCGCCGTACGCTCGGGTCTGGTACTGGTCGGGTTGCGAGCCACCCATGCTCGCCGTCCGCAGGCCCACGCTTTATACGGTGGCCGGAGATCGTATATGGAAGGTTTATGATGTATTTTTTTCCTACACTATGCGTGCGAAGCCGAGGGCGAAGAGCTAGTATAAAAATATAGAATATCTCACCTATATCCACATTTGGTACATTTGTAGGAGTATTTGTAATGTATCTGCATGTCGTGGCATCTCGATATCTCGCCCAGTTCTGGGTACACTTTGAGAGCGCGCTTAGCCCTGGAAACATACAAAATAAATTGAAAGTTAGTTAAAGATAGAAATGAGTAGAGTTGTAGCAATAGCGACTAACAAACAAGGGGTATTGAGTATTTAGTTGTCATAAAATTCAATTAATTTTCGTAGTCATAGCGTGTCTGGAGACTGGAACTGTACTTAGGATTTCAATTTTCAAGTCTCCCTATAATACCTGGGTGACATTAGTGTGCATGGGTGCCCACTGAAAATCAGTGCTGGGTGACTTGTATGCTGGCTTACACTGAGTGGGTGACCCTTTTAGCTTAGGCATGTTGTCAGCGTCTCTCTTCTAATTCTTGTTTGAATTTTTCAACTCAATGTTTTTATTACTTCCACTGTCACACCTTCATTTTCTTTTTTATATTTTATTTATGCTGCATCGTGCCTGGTGCTGAATAAATGTTTTTTCTTTCTTTCTTTCATTAATAACGTAACTAGTTACAAAATGCTTGTTACATTGTCCATGTGCACCATATGCACGCCTTTCGGGAGGTAAAAAGAAGTTACGTGATGTTTATATATTCAATTATATATTTTCGTCACACATAAATATTAAATTAATTATTCGGCTTATTCAAGAGCAGCACTCCGCGACAAACGATCCGGCGACTGTCGCGCTGCTACTAGCCAGCAGCTTCTAGGATGGATTAAAACTAGTCGAGGTTTTAGTCAAACAGTTACGTGCCTAAGCCGAAAACATAATAATTAGGTGCCGTGTTTGTATTTCTAATATTAACGGGCAAAAGGTGACTTCTAACTCTTGGAGAAAATTTCATAAAACATGCAATCAGATTACCATTTATTCCACAGCGGTCCATGTCCAGCTTTGAGTTCGAAGTCAATCAGCCAAGTGGCAGCATGGCACAGCTCATGTATAAGTGTGTCCCTTAGCCTCTGAGGTCTGTCCAGTACCTTGGTAGACAGCTTTATGGTAGAGGTCCTAATACGCTCGCCTTTCGCATTCTTTATCATGCGATTTGTTGTTGTTCTGTAAAATTGTGATTGAAGACATTAATGTTTTTAATTCAATAAGTGAAAGCCAAGTAATGTATTATGTAACATAACATAACTTCACGCCTTTTATCCCCGAAGGAATACGGACCCGGGAAGTTTAAATTTGTCATGTCATTCCTTATGGCATCGAGCATTTCTTTATTGAAACAAAGAGTTTCCTTTTCTTGTATAGAAGCACTAATTCTATGGATTGTCAGTATGCATATGTGAGCACCATGTTGGACTTCAAGATTTTTATATATTTTTTTTAATTTTAGTAAGTTATTAGTATAATTCGTCAAGCATGTCTTTGCATAGTTCTTACATATGCGTACAGTATTGAAATATGTATCAGAGACATTGTAGAACATACTTTTTTTAAAAAAGAGTAACGAATGGAGTTTCTTGCTTGTTCTTCTCCATTCGAATCTTCTTTTTGGAATGAGCACCTAGCTTCACCTAGTTTCACTGACGGACTGACTGACAGACTATTATTTATTTTGTATTTGTTGACGTTTCAAAGGTACCAAACTATGGTTTAATTGAAATAAATGCTTTGACTTTGACTTTGTCATGCAATAAAAAAAAAAACAAAATAATAAATAGCTTAAGGGTTATTTCATTAAATAGAAAAACACTTGGATTGGTGCCAGCACTTTCAATAAGAGCTCTAAAGACTTACTTTCGTTTTTACTCTAAAGACTTACTTTTGTTTTCCTTTAAGCTATGTGTTATATTGATTTTTTTTTGCACAACAAATTTAAACTAATTCCTAAGAAGCCATGTACAAAATATGATAAGAATCCGCTTAACCATTCCAAAGATCTAGCAAAACCAAAAACGTTACCCCAGCAAAATCTCAAATAACTTCGCAAGCGATGAAAAAACAAATACAAAATAAGGCACAACATTTACTTCATCTAGACAACTAATTTTATAGCTAGTAATTATTTAAATATTCCCATTAGCGAAGAAAAAGGTCTGGCTGGGGTAACGTTACCCCAGCAGGAAATGTTTTTGTGAAATAATTAAGAAACTATAAGCGCACCAAATTTTAAAATGTGCGCAACAATTACAGAAGCAGCACAACTAATTATCTATAAGATTCAAATGACCATTTTCGACAACATCTGGGTGGTTACTCTCGAAACCAATCTCAATGTCAATGCAATTTCAATCCAATAAAATCTTAATAATTATTTGATGTCAACACTATACAACCACAATCGAAGCTGTTAATATAGCATTCAGAGTACGGAATATAAAGACAAACTCAATACCATTTAGTTCATTAAATATCCACGCAATACGGATGCAATGGGCGCTAGTGTTGCAACTCGAGAGTACGAAATTTCACAATACCAATGTCGATCGATCGGAATTGGATTCAAGAGTAAGCCCTCTGGTCTGGGTAACGCACACGTTTATTCCATAAGGCTATGTTATATCCTAGTGGTCGGTGTCTGTGCGCCTACCAAAACTGATATGTGTATAAATTTTTTCGCCATCATACTGCATTTTTAATCACTAGATAGTTTAAAACAAAGTAGCTGTCCGACGTCTGTCTGTCCCTATGTATGCTTAGATCTTTAAAACTATGCAACGGATTTTGATGCAGTTTTTTTAAATAGATAGTGTTATTCTTAAGGAAGGTTTATATGTATAACACATGCATATTACACATGTGTGAAGCCGGGCGGGTTACTAGTTTATTACTAAGTCCATCAATCTCTCAGTGTAAGTGTAAAAAACAGTTTATTGTCTCCCCTGAAAACTTGACTATATGCCCATAACAGTTTTGGCAGGTGCACCAACGTAATATGAGTGAATATGGCAGAAAGTGGTTAAGAATACTTATCACTTACCCAGCAGTTGTTCTAAACCTAGGATCCCATAGAATAGGTAGGTCAGCCTCCATGACATTGTCAAAAACATTCTTATTGAATTCCACAAATAGCCTCCGAGCTAACTGTTCCTTTAGATTCTTGTAGTTGTCATGGTATTGTAGCGCTTCTACGTTACAACGATAGGACGGTATGTCATCTGTGATTGAGAAGGTTTTTGTTAGTATCATTCAAAAAAGAGAACAAGTCGGGCAAAGTATTTCTGGGTTTTTGAAAAATTCTCAGTAGTAGCACAGAGAATGGAATTGCTCCAGGTATATGGCAATAGGCTCACTCCCTATTACATGGGACTCATAACATAAATGTGAAAAGTGGGTGTTACATTGTAAAGTGGCATAATGTGCACCTCTGCCTACCCCTTCGAGGATAAAAGGTGTGATGTTATGATGTTATGTAAATTCACTATGTAAGTATTGTTGTTCATTAAATGTAATTTTCTTTGTAAGTATTGAAACCTTACAAAGAAAAAGTTTGACGACATGTGAATAGAACTTAAAACCTTGCTCAGAAGGTGTGGTTGCGAACATTCATCTAATGAGCCAGTTTATCTTAGTGCAGCCCAAAAATAAAAAAGAGTAAATTTAGTTTATAAAAAACCTTACCTGCCAGAGAGCCAATAAAGCTAAGTCTCGTATCATCTTTAATTGCAGGTGCAACACAAACATTCTGAACTTTCTTCGTTAACACATCAACATCGTTATTCATAACCTCCACCATCTCCGTTACACTCATAGCCTTATTCACTTTCGTTTTCTTCGTTGTACTGGCAACATTCCTCGGTTTAATCTTTCCTACTTCGGGAGTACTGGGTACTTTTTCAGTGTACAACTTTTTCTTAGATTTTCTTTCAGAATCCGTAGTCATATCAACTCTTCGTTTGGCTTCAGAATCAGTCAAATACAAAATTTTATTCTGCTTCAAATCGTGTCTTATATTCTCTTTGTCACTTTCATCTTCGTCAAACTGTAATTTCTTTGATATAGTGTCATAGTTCTCACAATTCGCTTTAATAGCCTTAAATAACTTTGGTATTGATTTCCATTGCTCCCCATATAAATCATTAAGTATTTTTTTTTGTGATAAGTGTATTTTCTTTAAGGAACACTGTTCATGTGATTCGTTTGCTACATCTCTGGGGGATGAAGGTGTGGGATCATGCTTGGGTGTGGCACAAATGATGTGCTGTGCAGGTGACCATCCTCCGATGCTTGGTCGTGATCCTTTTTTCGTTGCTGATGTTTCTTCTCTTGAACAGTTGAAGGAGATCTGGAAATTTGTAATTAGATTGTTGTTATAATGTACAAGACTAGATAATGGTAACTTTTTGACTGAGTAGTGCTTATCTATATATATAAAAGAAAGTAGTGTTAGTTACACCACTTATAACTCAAGAACGGCAGAATTGATTTGGCTGAAAATTGGTAGGGAGGTAGCTTAGAGCCAGGAGACGGACATAGGATACTTTTTGATCAATTTTTTTTTTACCGAAAGTCACGAACGGGGACGGGAAAAAATGGGATTACGCGTACGAAGTCGGGGGCAGAAGCTAGTAATTATTAAACTTATTATAAATATTTTCAATATGCACTAAAAACACTAAATACGCCAGATTCTGCCTGATAACTACACTCACTTAAGAGTCAGCGTGGAAGAGCCATGCTTTAGTACGAAGGGGCCGGCTCGACCAGAGTGATATCACAGCCTCATAGAAAACCGACGTGAAGCAACGCTTGCGTTGTTTCGTTGTATGAGTGAGGTTACTGGAGGCCCAATTATCCTTTCTCCGATCTCCCCAATCCCTGAATTCCCAACAATCCTCAAACTCCTAGTCCGTAAAAGGCCCGTAACACACTTGTGTGTTGGTGTTCCAGGTGTCCATGGGCGACACCGATTGCTTACCATCAGGTGATTTATCTGCTTGTTTACTGGCTTATGCCATAAAAAACAGTCAGTTGGTCAAATGGATAAGGGATAACCTAATGTACTGAATATACTTTATGGTTGGAAGTAGAGACCTGAAGATTGAAGTTTCAGGCAACCAGTATGCAAAACAGGCTGGTGATGATTAATACTACATAACATAACATCACGCCTTTTATCCTCAAAGGGGTAGGCAGAGGTGCACATTATACCACTGTACAATGTGACACCCACTTTTCACTATTTATGTTATGAGTCCCATGTAATAGGGAGTGAGCCTATTGCCATATACCGGGCACAATTCCAGACTCCTTGCTACTACTGATTAATACTATATATCATGAAATGTAATATAATAATATTAACAGTACATGACCCTTTATTTTAATTTAATAAAAAGTCTGACTATTGAAATCTTTGTATAATTTATAAATGGTAGATTAATTTAATATATTTGTATGCCGTTGGTGGCAAGACATAGCTGGTCAATGCAAAGCTTGTAACATCTTTTGTAACGTGTGATCTACAGATAAAGTAATTTGAATTTTTATAAAACTATCATAATAATAATTTAAGAAATATATATGTACTTACATTTCCATTTCTGCTAGGTTCATGGTCATTAAAATTGATTTTAGGCAGGTCATCATTGAAAGACATTTCACAGGAATCATTGATTGTGATTGGAGAATATAATTTTTGGCTAGATTTCGCCTGAAATAGGGGAAAATTAATTACATTTTGTCAGTCAGTCCAAATTTAAATGGAAAAGATGCTAAAAATTTACTATTATTCTATTTTATGCATAAAACATCACTATGTTTTATGCAAGATTATCACTGATAGTAAATTTACTTTTCAGATATTAAAAAATAACCATAAAAACAAGTTTAAAATACCTAGGTAGGTCTATCATATTTTAGCCTAAATAACAAATAGAGACGAGGAGAATTTTTCCATGATTATAACAGTAATGTTGTTCTACAGTATTTAGACACTTATTAGAATTATTAATAACCTTTTCAACACTATTGTCTCTATTTTTAGACATTCATAATCGTTTATTGTTGTACTTACAGGGCTAGGGAAATCATTTCGTAATCTATCAAAAGATTCATCAAGTACTATAATATCTGGATTCTTGTCCTCCTTATGTATGTCTTGAATTGGTTTTGGTCTAGATTTCTTCAAAGAAAGTTTCAAAAACCCTGAAATCACACGTGTAAAGGTGGATTCATAATCATTCACAAAATTATTATCGTTCGTACGTTTTTTTATGTAATTTGGCGTATGCTACTTACGGTTGCTTTGCTTGTTATGTGTAGTTTTAGTTTCCATTGTTATCAAAACTAAGAAATCCCAACAAAATTAATCAAATTAAAAATATCCATCAGCAAGACGAAAGACAAGAATGTTTTAAAAAAATATCAGCCGTTGAGTAATGACAATTTGTGATCGGTGTTACCAACCTTTTAAAGGTAGAAGAAAAGAAAAAAATAGAAACATAATTTATTTCTGATGCATTATTTAATTTAATTTTGGTGTTTTATAAATGTTAATAAATAGTGTGAATTAAGCAATGAAGTACATTGTTTTAACCATTGAATGAAATGTTCATGAAATATAAATGCACGAACTAACCATCTTGCCATCAACTTGCCATCTAGCGGAGAGTAGTACCAAACTTTACAACTTTGTGTAGTGTCATAGTATTTCTATTTGCCGCTAGAGGGCAAGAGATAATATTTCAGTGTCTGAATTATAGATGGCGCTGTAGTATGGTGTTACGTATTGAAACTAGATGTCACTTTATATAAAGATACAATTTGTTTTTTATTATTTTTGAATAACTGACACATCATGAACATATTATTGTTTGTTTGTTTTACTAAATACAGAAAATAAAAAAATAAAGAAAATTAAGTCAAAAGACAAAATTATTATTTTTACTAGAGTTAAGCAATACTGCTATGTGCAATTACTTTATTTAAACAGAAAAAACCGCTTGCTCAGCTTTTATTTGTTGTCATCAGTTTTTAAAACCTTCACAGCATAATTTGCTATGCCTTTCATTTACATTTACGCAAACTACTCGTTGCACAGACAACTAGGTCAAGTGGTTTTGTACTTTACTTTTATTATGAAACAGTTTTCGGCAGATTCTCATCTTAGCATTATCATCAACGAACGCTTCACGTTCAAATTACGAAATAACATTTTAGATTATTATCGCGCCATTAAAAAACAAAGCTTTATGGTCCATTTCCGTTCTAATTTTAAATACTTATTTTTGTTAGAATCTTTAAACCAGTTTGTTCGATATTATTTTTGTTTTAAATACGGAATTCAAATTTTATATTGGAATGAAGGCTATTTAGGTTTTTTTTACTTATGTGTAGAGTCATTGACTCATTAACGCTTGTGGTTACCTTTGTAAATACACATCATCATTGTATCAGCTTGAATACATCTATTACTGAACAAAGGAGTCGGCTAGCCTTAATCCCCATGCTTGGCAACCAGTTTGGGGATGACAGCTATGTGTCATTCGTCGTTTTCTTCTCTGTCCATTTCTCATTTCTATAAGAACAGACCGTTGCCCTGCACTTAGACAAGTACCTTCTTACTCAACAGCCTGATGATGAATTAATTAAAAAATAATAAAATGTATATATAATAGATAATGTATGTTAGATGAATTTCATAGTACATTTTAATATTGTATGCTACCGCTACTGGTCGGTTCCTATTTTTTTATTTTTACCTGAATATTTTCTTTTAGTAGGTAGGTACCTATTAGTATAATCAGTTTTATAGAGAACTTTAACTCGTCGAGTACCGGTTTTATAGACACAATTAAAGAACAATAGGTCGCGGTCACCGGTGACCGCTTGGTGTTTGACAGTTTAAAGACCAATAGGTCGCGGTCACCGGTGACCGCTTGGTGTTTGACAGTTTAAAGACCAATAGGTCGCGGTCACCGGTGACCGCTTGGTGTTTGACAGTTTAAATAAATATATGGAATTAATAATAATAGGTTTATAGTTAGTAATTCAGTTAATAATTAGTACAATATGAACCTAATAGACTAGATGATTATTCAGTTATGTATAAGTTAAATTGCTGCAGCCAGGGTTTACATCAGGGTATAGAGTATGCTGCGCCATTAGGGTCATGTACTTTATGGTTGGAAGTAAAATAATATAATAATAAGTAACATAGTATAGTAATTTGAATTACCTCTATGTACCTAAGTGTGTACCTGCATTGTGTAAAAAATAAATAAATATATAAATAAAAAACGAATAAATAATATCTCTATCTACAGATAGGTTTAACCTACTTATCAATAACTCATCAGACCCATAATTATTTACAAAATACTTAATTTAAAATCATCATGACTGTTGTTATGACAGCATTTTATTGTCAATGTATGTACATCTGTATTATATAGTAGCTACTTAGATAGTTTAAAATCGATTAAAAAGATAGTTTTTTTAATCTTTATTTAATAAGAAAGGCTTTTTTCCTTAGAGGAAAATGTCAGACCTGTATGAAAGGACGTTGATAAAAAGGCGGATTAGTCTCTTGAAACAACGACTGTGGCACCTGGCTACTATAGACTTACACGCAGAATACACACACATTGACACGTAGGACATCTGTCGCGTGACATGGCCCGTCATTTCACTTCATACATTACGGTGTTGCAAGTACACACACACACACACATAAATACACCACTGACAATTTGGTGCTTCAATAATTTCTAAGTGACATTACGTCCGCCTTTTTTTACTTACCTATTTCTAAAACGTTAATCTATATCCCATACCACAGAAAATATATAAAAAAACTCCTTTATAATAATAATATGCTTTGTTGTCCACACTATGTAAGTACTAAGACTTTTTTTTAGAGGGGAAAATCATCGAATGACTTCTCCCGCTTAAGTGAGGCGGGAGGGAGTGTCCAGACTCTTACCGACTAGAAACCACCCCGTTCCTACTCCTGCACTTCGAGACGGCGCCTCGATAACTAGTTAGGTTCTCCGCAACACGTACTAAGACTAGAATTTTCTCTTGTAATGTAAAACAAGTTTAACACATTACACTGCCGTCGGTCGGTCGGAAAGGCACTACACATACTAGTTTCATATACGAAAGCATACTTCAATTAAGCACTTAACCAACGAAACAATGCAACAAGAATTGTATTGTGAACCTGATTGAAAAAGAGTAACCTGTGGAGTTCTTTGCTTGTTCTTCTCCATAGGAATCAACACCTTGGAACGAGCAAATACAGCAACTAGAGGACTGGCCGACAGACGAACATTTTTTGATTCAATATTTTATTTGATGTTCAAAAGTAGAAATAAATGATTTTGATTTTGATCACTTAAGAACACGTGTGTCGGAATGTTGCTCACAATTAGTAATAGCATGCTCTTTTTAGCATTCTCAATAGAACGCCATTTAGCATGCTATTTAAGAACATGCTCTAAAATAGCATGCGAAAAGCATTACACATGTGTAACAACAGCACCTTAAAGAAAATTTTTCAAGATTCTTATTTTTTACTAAGTAGCAACTCAAATAGTTATAATACCACAAACAAACCCCTAAATCGTAAGCTTGTTAACAAAATGTTAGCGCGTATTTAGAGCTTCACTAATTCGGTCGATAAAACGGACAAGTCCAGTTTTCTGAACCTGAAAACTTACAGTTGACTTACAGGCCTAAGCAATCTTCAAATAATTCGGTACCTACTTGCTATGCCAACTAGTCAAATTCAATACTTTTTTCGAATTGTCAAAAACGACAGTTTTCCATTGAATTTTCTACGAGATTGTGTATTGTGATTTCACGTTTTTTTTTTGTGCGTCAAACAGCATACTTATTTCTTTAAAAAAATCTGGAAACTTACTAAAATTAAGTTAGTCATAAATTCAATTGAGTGAGCCTATTGTCATACATAGTTGAGCATAATTCAAGTCTCCATGCAGTCCGTAATATTACTAAAAATATTTAGAAAAATCTCGGTAACTAAAGAAAGAATAAAATATTTATTTGTCATTTGGCATGACGCACCAAATTTATATAAACATAAAATAACAATGAAAAACAATAAAAACATAAAATAAATATAGAAAACAGCAGTAAAAAACAATAAAAGCAAAAAAAAACAATATAAAAAATTTATAATTTACCTCAACTGGAAATCGAACCTGATGCCCCTTGCTCCCCAGTCTCGCTTGCGACCAACATAAACGAAGCAAAATATCTTAGTGGGGGAGACTATATCGAATAAATCATATCGATAGTAAGTATTATATTTTTTCTTTGTAAATTCCTAAATTATAAATATTTATAACTTTTCAATTTTAGTTACTAACCTAAATATTTATAATTTTATTAAAAACACCCACAAACAATCGCTATCCTGTTTCGATATTAATACCTGTACACATAATCTTAAGATATAAATTCGATTGCACTAATCTTTTCAGATATTATGTAAAAATGTAATAAAGAAAATATTATAACAGCGGATTAAGATGCACTTTGACTAAAAACTTATAATATTACGTCTATAGAAGATAAACAATTTATTATCTGTTAAAAAAATCGGTAAAATACCTACTCATGATTGTGATGCAAACAAGGAATAAAAAATCATTTGTCCGAGCCTTCACAGAAGATACTGTATTCCATCTACATAAATTAATGTCTAGTTTATTTCTTAAACCTATTTGAAAGTAGGAAAGTCATGCTTGAGAGTGATGCTACCATACCACCTCACAGAAAACCGACGTGAAACAACGCTTGAGTTGTATTTCGGTGTATGAGCACGGTAACCAGGGGTTAATTCTAACGAAAACTCCAATCCATCCGTACATTTATTCTGTGGCGCGTATTCACTACTCCATCCGTCCGTAAAACAATTTTTATTTCACACATTCACATTCCATTTCACATACAAACGAAATGAAACAAAAACTAAAACAACTGCCGAACAAGTAAAACACATTTTCTGCTATTCGTTTGTTTTTTAAATAATACACAAAATAAACATAGGTACTAGGTAACTTTCGTCCTCATAAAACGGCTGTACAAACATTTATACACGTGAATTACTGAATAATATGACGTAGTTCGCTACCACGTGACGTCTAGTTAGAACAATTGTAATTTGAATTAAAGTAATGTCAATTCTACCCTTGCCCTTAAAGTCACGCATGCGCTGTCTTCCCGCGCAAAATGGCGTCTCTATTTTCTATTTATAACAGCTAAACTTGGCATAATACCATAGAAAGACAGTATTTTATCAGGAAATCATAACTGCAATACGCGTTTTAATTAGACATTTTTATAATTGTGGTGCTAAAATTTTATTAAAAGGGAATCTAAAGCGTGACAGTGACCTTTGACATAAAATGTCCGCTATAACCAGAGACGCGACGGAATAACGATCGTTGGCGCGCATAGGTCAATATAGTCTGGAAACAGCTGTTTTCGAAAATCGAATGCTACGGACCTAAGAAATTGTGAAATTTCGCCAGTCTGACGTCAGTTTTCGTTGAGTGCGGGTGGATTTTTGCACCGAAAATGTAATGGTGAGTGGAATTACCGGCGGAATTACGAAATAGTGATTTATGTAGTGTAGAAGTGTAATTTACTATGTGGAATGCGTAAAAATGCGTGCTTTCTTAGAGGATACAGTGTTAGTGGATGTTGTGTGTAGATTTTGTGTTTTTTTTTCTAGAAATCTCTTGATTTGGAATGTTTTGATTTGATTCCGTTCGTGGTATAAATATAAAAATCGATAGTTTCTACGACTGTCCGGCCACGTGGTGTCTCGCACTGTTCTACTGATGTTGCATGAAATAGCACCTTATAATTTATAGTGGACAACTCAATTTTGTTCGACAATATTGATTTGACGTTTTAAAAGCGGCAGACGATTGAACAAGTGGAGTTTTTTCTAAGAAATATAGATTTTTCACTTTGATTTAACTGCACTGGATGTTTTTTATGGTTCACGTAGTAAAATATATAACAAATTCAATTGAAATCTAGAGCCTAAATACTAAAGCATGTCAGTAACTATAATTACCTATTATTCAAAATGACCTGGTACCTAAATTCTGTAAGTACCTACCTAACACATATTTTTTTTTGAAATGCATCATTTTTTTATTCGATCTGTAGGTACCCATCTCCAAAGATATGATTAGAGATTTTTTTACTATGCGAAACATGCCTTAATTTTTGCAGTGTGGTGGTATCTACCTATATAGAAATAACTCAAGTAGGTACTTAAAAGCTAAAATAAAACTTAAGCACCTAGGTATTATGGTTGTTAACATTATTTTTATATGTCTTACCTCGTTCTATAAATAACTGTGAGTGTAACATAAAATTAATATAGATACTTACCTAACTAAAAACGTACATTTTTCCTTAATTTAAATTCCAATTGGACCCATAGTAGGAACTTCATTTCGACGAAGTTATTTTTTTTTTAATAGACGCGTTTGACTTAGGAGCCCTACCTAGGGTATCAAAGTTGTCTGAATTATTAATAAATATCCGAATAACCAAAAATCAAGACCGCAGTGCATCCTCAAACATTTATAAGTTTTTAATAATGAACAAAATAATGGTAATGGTTTAGGGTCCTACCTAATAGTAAAACAAAATTGTCCGGAATTTTTACCAATTATTTCGGATTTTTTTTGTCTGGCAACCCTATTCGTACCTAACTATAACGAACGTTTTACTTATCATTTGTTTCTCAACTTGTTATCAACTTTAACACTTAGCTACTTCTGCCTGCACCATCGTAGACAAAACAGCGTGAAGTTACAATATTGCTCCTTCATAATTTATGTACAGCACAGTGAATCACACATCTCATTACACACATACGATCATTTTAATACACAAAAATGGACCTTATAACAATGGTATGAGCTGTATAATTTTTCGTCTTTTAATATTAATATTGAACTCTCAAACAATATTGAACTCTAACGTGTTAAAAACAAGGTTGATATTGCAAAGTAATGAGGTGTATTACGTACAGCTTCATTTGAATTTTATTCTTATTTCAAGCTCATTTAAAGTCAAATTCAATTGAACAGGACTTTGAGTACTTCCATTTTTTTTTCATACTAGAATAGAAGCCACGATATTTAGCACCAAAGCCGATTACTAAATTTACGTGCCATCAGTAGGTAGGTACTATTTGTGACAAAAATGTTAATTAGGATGAAGATATGCATAAAAATATTCCATTCTTTTATTTTTCTCACAGCATTTTTGTCGTATTATTAAAATATAATTATTATTTTTGTGTTAATTCTGTATCATTATTTTGTTTATTGGTAAAAACTTTTAACTTAAAACAATTTTCTGTTCATTTTCGTTTAAAAATCAATAAAAAACGTATCAAACAATTTAAAAACCAATATGTTATTCAACAAAAAGATTTGGCAGCGGTGGGATTCGAACCCACGCCTCCGAAGAGACTGGTGCCTTAAACCAGCGCCTTAGACCGCTCGGCCACGCTACCACTTGTCAATGTGGATGAAATTGTGAATCACGTTCTAAACATGTAATTTACATGGTGGCCTTGCCAGTGTTGGCTAAAAATAGTGTATTGTTTATTCAGTCTAATTTTGTAAACACAGTATATCATAATATTTGGGGTGCGGTGCCAGAAGACCTCCCCGTGGTGCACCCTGGGTACAGGTGATAGTCTCCCTAACGGGAGTGATAGGGTTGGAGTGGCTATTGCCTGTAGCTAACTTCTGGACGGGGCGGACGAACCCAGGATGGGTTCTGGAGGCGGCGGGCTGTGTGCTGATATATAGCCTGTGCTTCCGAGGGGACTTTTCTCCGCCCGTCTCTCTGAACTTAGCAGAGAACGTGGCGGAGAGGCAAGGGCGGGGCTCGTTGCGCACTCACCCTGCCAACGAGCAGCATCGGGACACATGGGTCCTCGACTGCAACCGTCGAAATCGTAATCCGAGAAGAGATCATGGATGTCTCATGACTCTGAACGGGACGAGGGTCTTGGCTTGGTCGCCCGGACCGCGAGGAAGATAACCTCTATAAAAAATTCCTCCAATACCAAGTTCTGGTGCGCGGCGAGGGTATGCATGGCTGAGGAGTAGTGTCAGTCGTGAGCGCACCCCCAGCTAGGGTACCGGTGGACCCTCTAGTTGGGAAACAAATATACACTTACCCAGGTACAGGGGGCACTGCCTGGGCGGACCGTTTATTTCCCCCATACTCGTGGGAATTGTATGGAGTCTAATAATAAATATAAAAACAAAAATAAAACACCGGAGGAGGAGAGGGCAAGCGAGCTTAGTTCGCTTGCTGTTGGCGGGGAGAGCCAGGGTGGCTCTGGAACCCGTGGGGAAGCGTTGGAGTCGTCCAGCAAATCCCTCACACGGGCCTTAAGTCGGAGGATGTCGGAAGCAGAGTCTGACTACTCTTCCGCATCTGGCGCTTACTCATTGCGCAGCTTGAGTTCACAGCGCCAAAAAAAGGGGACGTTTAAACGTCCCAGGTTGAAGGAGGGCCGGGATCCGTCCTCCAACGAGCAGGAGGCTCCAGCCCCTAAGATCCCTACGGCTGCGCGGGGTAGGGGTCGAAGAAAGGGCTGCGAGAGGCCGATGGCCGCTACTCGGGCCGAGTCAGCTGAAGTTGACTCATCAGAATCTGGCGGCGAGGGCTCGGTAGGCGACCTTAGTGCCATAAATGGCGAACTTTGCAAGGTGGTCAAAGAAACACTCCGGACGGTGGCTGGGCAGAAGTCCGAGAAGGGCCGAAACGGAGTGTTAAGGCAAGCGAAGGCAGCCATTATGAAAGCGGCTCGACAGTGTGGGCTGCCTTCAGCGGCAGGGCAGCAGATGGCCGCCTTGCAAAAAGAGCTGGGGGAGATGCGCCGAGAAATGATCCGGCTGACAGCCTCCAATGCGGCTATGGAGGCCGAGCTTCGGTCAGCCAAGGCCGAGCTCGCCGCTGCTCGTGAGGGTCGACCCCGAGCCTCGCAGCCAGTGGAGGCCGACATAATCGGCCTGGTGCGGCGGGAGATGGCTGCGTTCCAGCAGCGTTTTGACGTGCTGGAGAGCAGGATCCTCCGCCCCCCACTCGCAGGGAGTCAAGCAGCACCGCGCACATTTGCGGCTGCGGCGGCTATGCCGACTACTCCTGGTCGGTCCAGCCGCGGTGTCCGGGCCCAACCGCCGGCGGCTTCGCCGGCGCAGGCTCCAGCTGAACCGGTGGTGAGGGCGTCAACAGTTTGTAGGCGAGGGAGCGCCGTGGCTGGGCCGCCTACTGCCCCAGCTGTGGAGCTTACCCGAACTTCGGGTTCCCCTGCCATCGACGGCGGATGGCAGGTGGTCGGAGAGGCGAGGAGGGTCGCCAAGCAAGGGCGAAAGCGCCGAAAAAAGGAGCAGCGGCAGAGGCAGCGGCAGCGGCGCAAGGAAAAGCGCGCTGCGGCAATGCTTGTCGCCCCTAAAACCGCGGCTGTAGTGATAACTCTACAGCCGGACGCGGTCAAAAGAGGCGTGACATATGGCGACATCCTCGCCAAACTGAAGCGGGCAGTAACTCCCGCGGAGTACGGGGCCCCTAACGGGTTCTCTTTGAAAGTGACGGCGACTGGAGCCCGTTTACTAGAGGTCCCCGGCGCGACCAGCGGTCCAACCGCTGATGCTTTAGCCGAAAGGCTCAGAGTGTGCCTCGGTGCAGACGAGGCTCGCGTGTCAAGGCCAACCAAGTGCCTGGAGTTGCGTATAATGGGCCTGGACGACTCCGTGACGGAGGAGGAGGTCGTGACCGCGGTGGCCAGGACGGGTGAGTGCCTTGCAGAGCAGGTTAAGGCCGGCACCATCCGTGCAGATAATTCGGGGTTGCGAACGGTTGTAGTGAGCTGCCCCGTCTCAGCGGCCAAGAAAATAAAGGAGGGTCGAAGGCTCCTGGTAGGCTGGGTCTCGGCGCAGGTCAAACTGCTCGAGGTCCGACCTATAAGGTGTTACCGCTGCCACGTAGGTGACCACGTGAGCGCTAGGTGCACCTCGGAGGTAGACCGCAGTGACTGCTGCTTCCGTTGCGGTCAGCCCGGTCACAGAGCTGGGTCGTGCTCTGCCCCGCTGCACTGTCACGCATGTGCGGCGGTTGGTAAGCCGGCCAATCACCGGGTCGGGAGCAAGGCCTGCTCCCCTCCTGCCAAATCCAGGGGCAAGGGTAGGCCCTCCGCTGCCCCCGTCAGTCTCGCCGCCGCCGCTGCAGTCGCCACTGCTACCGTCGCCGCGGCCACCACTGGCTGTAATGCCGTCAGGGAAGAGGCTGGGATGGATTGCCAATAATAGCTCCATTCCGCCTCCTTCAGGCGAACATCAACCACTGCGCCGCCGCTCAGGATCTCCTGCTTCAGAGCATGGCGCAGTGGTCAATAAATGTCGCTGTGGTCTCCGAGCCGTATTTTGTCCCGCCCAGGGATCACTGGGTGGCAGACTTGGACGGCTCGGTGACCATCATCTCATCAGCCGCCGCCGGTACCCCGACTCTCGAGGCCGTTCAGAGAGGCCGGGGTTGTGTCGCAGCACGGTTCGGAGAGATCGCTGTGGTGGGCGTGTATTTCTCTCCGAACCGAACTCTCGCCGAGTTCCACAACTCCCTGAGGGAGTTGGTCGCCGTCGTTGTCGGGTTCCGTTCCCTCCCCGTGCTCGTCCTCGGGGACTTCAATGCCAAAAACTTGGCTTGGGGTTCCCGGTTTACTGACGTTCGGGGTAGGATGGTGGAAGACTGGGCCCTTGAGGCAGGCCTAGTCGTCCTGAACCGGGGGTCTGTCCCCACGTGCGTGCGGATGCAGGGCGAGTCGGTGGTGGACATTTCGTTCGCTAGCCCTGCTCTGTCACCGCGTGTTGTTGACTGGCGCGTCATGGAGGAGGTGGAAACGTACTCCGACCACCGGTATATCCGGTTTAACGTCTCCACCGAGTCCGCGGACCCGCTGGTCAGACAGGCCCCATGTGGCCCGCGTTGGGCGCTGAGACAGCTGGACCGGGAGCTATTCCTGGAAGCCGCAATCGTGCAGGCCTGGGTGATACCACCGGACAGGCCTGCCGACATCGATGAGGAGGCGAGGTGGCTCCAGGACGCCATGTCCAGAATCTGTGACGTGGCGATGCCCCGGGTCCGGCCAGCTCAGCGCAAGCGCCAGACGTACTGGTGGTCGCAAGAGCTGGCTGCTCTACGCAGTGCATGCACTGCTGCGCGACGCCGGTACACCAGGCACCGCAGGCTTCGTATCCGTCCTCAGGACGCAGAGGTCAGAGAGGCGGAGTTGTACGAGGGGTACAAGGCGGCGAAGGCCGCCCTCAAAGCGGAGATACGGCGGGCTAAAGAGAATGCCCTACAGGAGTTCTTGGAGACTCTGAACAGAGACCCGTGGGGACGCCCCTATCGGATGGTGCGGGATAAGCTCCGTACATGGGCTCCCCCGCTGACTCAGAGTCTCCGGCCAGAGGTAGTGGAGGAGGTGGTCGGCGCCTTGTTCCCCCGACTACAGATGGGTTTCACCCCTCCGTCCATGACTCCGCCCCCTGCGGTGCCCTGTGTGGGCCACAGCGAAGACGACGGCGACACAGTTTCGGAGGTGACCGAGGCCGAGTTGAGAGCGGCGGTGCGCCGGATGGGCGCCAAAAACACCGCCCCGGGACCCGACGGACTGCACGGCAAGGCGTGGGTCCTGGCCTCGGAGGCTCTCGAGCCTCGATTAATTGGTCTTTACAGCGCATGCTTGGAGAGGGGCCAGTTCCCGCTATTGTGGAAGGCGGGTAAATTGGTCCTAGTGAGGAAGCCGGGGCGCCCTGCGGACTCTCCGTCCGCGTACCGGCCCATCGTGTTGCTCGACGAGGTGGGAAAAGTTTTCGAAAGGATAATTTCCAACCGCCTCGTCGCGCACCTGTCGGATGTTGGGCCGGACCTGTCGGACGGCCAGTTCGGCTTCCGCAGAGGGCGTTCCACGGTGGACGCCATCATGCGTGTAAGAGACCTCACGACGGGGACTGCAGTGTCCAGGGGTAAGGTCGTAGTGGCGGTGTCTTTGGACATCGCCAATGCCTTCAACTCCTTGCCCTGGAGCTGCATTTTGGAGGCACTTCGATATCATCGGGTGCCTACCTACCTCCGTCGTGTAATCGAGGCATACCTGACGGAACGGTCCGTCATGTACCCCGGTCACCGAGGTGAGTGGAACCGGCGAGAGACGTCGCGCGGTGTTCCACAGGGTTCGGTTCTGGGGCCGCTCCTGTGGAACATCGGCTATGACTGGGTGCTGCGCACCGACCTCCCACACAACGTCAGCGTGGTCTGTTACGCTGACGACACACTGGTGTTAGCACACGGGAGGTCGCATCAGGCGGCGGCTAATTTAACGGCGAGAGCGGTTACGACAGTCGTTGAAAGAATCCGGCAACTGGGACTCGAGGTGGCGCTCCACAAGTCCGAGGCCATGTGTTTTCATGGCCGCGGGAACGCGCCACCTCCGGGTGAGTCCCAATTAACGGCGGGAGGGGTTACCATCGGCGTCGAGACGACGATGAAGTACCTAGGACTCGTCCTCGATAGTCGGTGGAACTTCGTGGAGCATTTCCGACGTTTGGCTCCTAAGTTGGAAAAGACGGGGGCGGCGCTTAAGCGCCTCCTACCCAACCTCGGGGGGCCAAACGCCTCCTGCCGGAGGTTATACGCCGGGGTCGTGCGGTCCATGGCCCTCTACGGCGCCCCTGTGTGGGCGCCGAACCTGATGCGGCGGCCCTCTCGGGCGCTGCTCACATCACAGAGGGTCATGGCGATCCGATTGATACGCGGATATCGCACGATCTCCGGGGAGGCGGCGAACCTCCTTGCCGGATTACCGCCGTGGGATCTGGAGGCGAAGGTGCTCGCGCGCGTGTTTTGTTTGCGCGCGGAGGCACGTCGCCGGGGCGAAACTCCGCTGCCGCGCCAGATTAATGCGTGGCGGGATGAGCTCCGGCGTGATCTCATGGCGGAATGGCAGCAACGACTGTCGCAACCGAAGGCTGGGCTCGCTGTCATTGCAGCGGTAAGTCCCCTCTTTGAGGAGTGGCTTGAGAGACGCTACGGCGTCCTCACCTACCGCCTGACGCAGGTGCTTACCGGACACGGAAGTTTCGGTAGGTTCCTGTTTCGGATTGGGCGGGAGGAAACGCCCGGGTGTCATCACTGTGAGGATCGCCCGGAGGACACGGTGGAGCATACGGTGGCGGTGTGTCCTGCGTGGACTGAGCACCGCCGTGTCCTCAGGAATGTGATCGGCGACGGCGACCTCTCGCGTCCGGCTCTGGTTCAGACCATGGTACGGAGCGAGGGGGACTGGGATGCCGTCTCCTCCTTCTGCGAAGCAGTCATGCTAGCTAAGGAGGAGGCGGAGCGCGTGAGGGAACGAACCTCCTCACGACCCGGCCGTCGCGAGAGACACTCAGGGCGTCGGGGATTGCGAGACGATCTCCGGCCACCGTAAGCACGGGCCTGCGGACGGCGAGCATGGGTGACTCGCCGCCCGACCAGAACCAGGCCCGAGCGTACGGCGCGTCGCGTTCCGCGCGCGCCTCAAGGAGCCATCAGACCACCACAGATGGGGCCTAACAAGGCTGATGCCGATACGGAGCCGCGGAAGACTTAACGGGTTGCCGGGGCTCCGGCTCGAAGTGCAGGAGTAGGAACGGGGTGGTTTTTAGTCAGTAAGAGTCTGACACTCCCTCCCGCCTCACCCAGGCGGGAGAAGTCATTGGATGATTTTCCCCCCTCAAAAAAAAAAAAAAAAAAAAAAAAAAGTATATCATAATATTTATCTAAGTATTAAAGTATAAATAAAAAATTACGTATTATATGAATTTATAAATAATTTAGGTAGTTTTCTTTTATTTCATTTTTTTTATCTTTTTATATTATAAGTTGTATACACATTATATTTAGTAATTAATTGAATGCATCCATAAAACCATGTTTGTCATGTGATTAAAAAAAAATAGATTTATTATGGTAAAGGACGAAATTTCTTTTGGTAGATTTAAGACCCACTTCGGGTACTAAATAAAGTAAATTATAAATAATATTATTCATTAACAAATAGTAACTATTCAATTTTTATATTTATTTATTATCTGCATGAACTCGGGTTTTGTGCCCTTGTCATACTTACATTTCTACATTCGTTTATCTTAGTATCTAGGTATAACAATTGTGAAATATAATATTTAAACTTAGCATTTACCCGTTTTAATTATTTGCCTAGTTTAAAAACAGCAATAAAAATAATAACCACCTTTTTTTTTTTTTTTTTTTTTTTTTTTTTTTTTTTTTTTTTTTTTTTTTTTTTTTTTTTTTTTTATAACGCGATGGAAATCCTCATGGACTTCCCACGCCGTGGGGACGACGGGGGGGTGTGCCGGACTCTTACCGGCTAAAACCACCGCGGTGTTCCTCCTCTGCCTGTGGCCGTGACCCGGGACGCCCTTGCGGATTCACCGCACCCGGCAGGCCTCGACCTACCACTAAATTGTGGCAGGTCCCACAACGTAGCAGCCCTCAAAAGCTGCGATTTCCTTCCTCGAGTGGCGCGCGTGAACACACCGCTAACGCCTACTCCCGCCCATACAGCGGACGACTGACTCCCCTAATCAGTCGCCCGCAGGTCTCGCCTATGGAGGTCGCAGATCAGCTATCGCCTCACGGCGTTGACGGCCGGCGCGTCTATGGCGGGAAGGGAGAGAGCTGGACGCCTCCCTCTCCCTTTCAGCCGCCTCCTTTGCCAACATGACACGTTCACAGAAGGAAGCGACTCCATCCCATGCACTCTCACTGTCAACCATAGCTCGCCACTACGGTCGGCAATGAGAGATCATTCCCTCCGAGCACTGTAATGAGTTCACGACGCAGCTCTGCCCATGTAGAGCACTCTTCGAGAGTATGCCGCGCCGTATCCTCCAAATTGTCATTACAGTGATGACACGCCGACGTCTGCTCCCGGCCTATACGACACAAGTACTTTCCGAAGCAGCCGTGTCCGGAAAGGACCTGTGTCAACCGGAAGCTTGGAGCACCATGCCCTCTGCTGATCCACGCCTCTATAACTGGGCTTACCGCCGCTACTACGGCGTGCCCTGCGCTAGGTTGCGCAAGTCGCATCTTCCACTCTGCCATTGTTTCACGACGTAGTTCTAAGCGTCGTGCCTCAAGAACTCGTGGCGGATATCTCTCGCCCCGGGCAGTCAACTCCCCGCGCCACCTATATAGTGACGCGAGAGCCTTTGCTTCTAGGTCCCAGGGCGGAGATCCAGCTAGAAGGGTGGCCGCTTCAAAAGAGATCGTGCGGTACCCCCTTATTACTCTGACGGCCATCGCGCGCTGCGGACCTCGCAGCAAAGCAACATTGCGTTCCGTCAGACCGTCTGCCCAAACTGGTGCCCCGTAAAGGGCCATCGACCGCACAATCCCCATATACAACCACCGGCAGGAGGAATTAGGGTTTCCCAAATTAGGAAGCAACCGCGAAAGTGCCCCGGCTGCCACCCTCAGTTTGGGAACCAACTGTCGAAAGTGGGGCCCGAAGTCCCACCGACTATCAAGGACAAGTCCAAGATATTTCATTGTCGACTTAACAGAGATGTGAACACCTCCAACTACAATGTGTGACCCTGCAGGTGGACCACGCCTAGGCTTATGAAAACATAAGGCTTCAGATTTATTGAGAGCCACCTTCAGACCCAGACGCCGGATCCTCGACACGACTTGCGCAACACCAACCGTCGCCAATACCGCAGCGTCGCGATAACTCTTTCCACGTGCTGTCACCAACGTATCATCCGCATAGCAGGTGACAGCAACGCCATGAAGCAAAGCACCACGAAGTACCCAGTCGTATCCGATGTTCCACAGGAGCGGTCCTAGGACCGAGCCCTGAGGAACACCGGTCGACACCTCGTGCTGACCCCATCTCTGGGAACCCGGGTAAATAATTGACCTCTCTGAGAGATAAGCCCCGACTGTGCGGCGGAGGTAGGCAGGCACTGCATGATACCTGAGTGCCTCCTTGATGCAGCTCCAGGGCAGAGTGTTGAACGCATTGGCGATGTCCAAAGACACCGCCAAAACCACTTCACCCCGAGATACAGCTTCCTCCGCCAAGGCTTTTACGCGCATTATAGCATCCACTGTCGAACGTCCCTGGCGAAATCCGAACTGGTCGTCCGCCAAATCTGGCCCTATCAATGACAGATGTCGGACGAGACGATCAGCGATAATTCGCTCGAACAACTTGCCCGCTTCGTTCAGCAATACAATGGGCCGATAGGCGGACGGGGAATCAGCCGGGCGTCCCGCTTTCCTAAGCAGAACCAACTTTCCGATCTTCCAACACCGCGGAAACTGGCCCCGCTCAAGGCACGCACTCAAAAGACCTCGCAATCGGGGCTCAAGGGCCTCTATGGCTAGAACCCAAGCCCGACCTGGAATACCATCAGGCCCAGGGGCGGTATTCTTGGCCTTAAGCCTCATAACCGCCACGCTCAGCTCTGCCCGGGTAACCTCAGGCACTTCATTGTCACTGTCTTCGTCCCTTGCGTTGGGCGCCGATGGTGGAACCATAGGTGGCGGTGGATGGTTTTCTCCCGCCGGGAAAAGGACACTCACAACACTATGCAGCAGCTCTGGCCGCAGACTTTGTGTCAGTGGGGGAGCCCAAGGACGCAGTTTACCCCGCACAGCGAGGTATGGGCGTCCCACGGGTCTCGATCCAAAGAATTAAGCTGTTGCTGGCGGGCTTCAGCCTTGGCCTCCCCAATCGCAATTTTGAGCGCCTTTTTTGCCTCCCTATAGGCGTCATATAGTTCCGCCTCGACGATGTGCGCGTCCTGTGCTCGACACCGTCTCCTCCGATATCTGGCATACTGACGCCTCGCTGCCATGCAGGCAGCACGAAGACGCTCGATTTCTTGAGACCACCAATACACTTGTGGGCGAGCAGGCAGCGAGCGCTGCCGGGGCATCGCAACATCACAGATGTGCGTCATCGCCGACTGGAGCCACTCTGTCTCAGCATTTATGTCAGCCGGTCTGTCTGGTGCTATCACCCAGGTCTGGACGATAGCAGCTTCAAGAAGTAGTTCCCGATTGAGTTTCTTCAGCGCCCAACGCGGACCAACCCCAACAGGAGCCACCAGATTTGGCTGAATCGACATCTGGGCAGAGACGTCGAAACGGATATAACGATGATCCGATAGCGTCTCCACCTCATCTAAAACTCGCCAACCCTGAATACGACGCGCTAGAGCAGTGGTAGCGAAGGTGAGATCCACTATCGACCCCCCGCGCATACGCACACATGTGTTAATAGAGCCTCTGTTAAGTAAGGCTAATCCATTCTCGATGGCCCACTCCTCGACCTCCTGGCCCCGAGCGTCTGTCGCCGGAGATCCCCAAGCCACAGATTTAGCGTTGAAGTCTCCAAGGACAACCACATGTCGAGGATGATTGCGACCGATAACAACACCCAACTCAGCTAAAAACGCCTCAAACTCAGCGAGAGGTTTGTTCGGGGAGAAGTAGATACCAACAACTACTATATCTCCGAACAATGCTGACACGTATCCATGTCCCCTGACGACTTCTTCGAAGGTCGGGGAACCTATTGCGATCCGCGAGATTAGGGCCACTAAACCGTCTGTATCACAAACCCAGTCATCTCTCGGTGGTATAAACCATGGCTCGGCAACCACTGCAATGTTTATCAACCACTGTGCCATGCTCTGGAGTAGCAGATCTTGAGCCCGAGCACAGTGGTTGATATTTGTTTGGAGAAAACGTAAAGCCATCACTAAAAGTCCATGATTTGAGCCCCCTCCGTGAGCTGCTCAGCTGTAGCATCAGCAAACTGCGTTAGCTGCGCGGGTGTTTTCGCTCCCGAGGCAGTGAGGTTCCCAACCTTCTTGTTTCCCCTGTTGTTGGAGATTTCAGCGCATCTTCTGCTATCGATGCGATGGTCTGCTGGTCTAGCCGCCGCTTCACACTTGGGACAATGCGGTAGTGCATCGCAAGTACTGGCTTTGTGCCCAGGTTTACCGCAGCGGTAGCACAAGTCGCCAACGTTTACACTGCAAGTGCATTTAACACCCACGTGTCCCTCTTCTAGACACCTGTAGCATCTGCCAGGCCTAGGCTCCAGGACCTTGACCTGGGCTGAGACCCATCCCACCAATACCTTTTGCCCAGAGGCTAACTTCCTTGCGGCAGTCACTGGGCAAGAGACTACCACTGACCGCATTCCTCTGCGACCTGGAGACATTTCTCCCAACCTGATTTCGTCAGGAGAGCACTCACCGGACCGTGCAACTGCAGCACTTACCTCATCTAAGGTCACTGAATCATCTAGACCCGATAACCGGACATTTACTCTAATGCTCGGTCGGGACACTTTCACATCTTCAGATGGGAAAGACGTACGAAGCTTCTCTGCTAGAGCATCGGCCTTAGGACCACTGGAGGCGCCAGGAATTTGCAGCAAGCGAGCACCTGTGACTGTTTCACGACAGCGGATAC
The DNA here is from genome assembly GCA_902850265.1 of Spodoptera littoralis. Classification (NCBI taxonomy): domain Eukaryota; kingdom Metazoa; phylum Arthropoda; class Insecta; order Lepidoptera; family Noctuidae; genus Spodoptera; species Spodoptera littoralis. The sequence goes on along the minus strand of LR824561.2, from coordinate 7,331,754 downwards.
CCTCTATTCCCAACTCCTCCAGTTTTATGCTGATCTTGGCCTGTGTCAAGATCGACGCATAAGAGAGCCCTTTTTCCTCTGCTCCAGGCTGCAGCGTAATCATTACTGCAGTGGATCGAGGAGGACGGAGCTTTCGCTTCTTAATTTTATCAGACTGCACCGCAGCTGTTCGCGCCTTTTTGTTAGCCTTCTTAGCTTTTTTCTTTGTCCCAACAGTCTCCCAACCACCATCTTTTGACTGCAAAGTCGATGGGGCCGCAATTTTGGCTTCAGGAGTAGTTTGTTTCTTCTTCTTCTTCTTTTTCTTCTTTGTTTTCTTGGCTGCAGGAGCAACCTGAGGGGACGGTGTTGCTTTCGCCGTCACCGTCACCAATTCGTCATCCTTAGGAGCTTCCAACTCCGTCACAGCGGTATTCGCTGCATAGGTCAGTGGAGGCGTTGGGACCCGTGGCACTACTACCTTATCTGCTGCCAATGGTGGGCGTAATAGTCTGCCCTCTATGACAGAGAAGCGAGATGAGAGGCTCGATATCTCCGTCTTAAGAAGCCGAATAACCTTTGACTCCTCAGATGAAGACAAACGTTCTGGAGGTGGAGGTCCAGCCTCGTTTTTTCTCTGGTTGAAGAGCTCTTTACGAAGCTCTCCTAGCTCCTTCAGGAGCTCCGCCATTTGCGCTTCTAAGCGAGCATTTGCAGCCTCGAGGCGAGTGTTCGCAGCCTCAAGGCGTCGGACTTCATCATTTGAGGTCCGTTGTAAGAGCTCCTGGGCGACCTCAGTTATAGATGCCACTGCCTCTTTTAGAGCTTTCTGTGATGTCCCTTTTAAACCCTTAGAAAGCCTTGCAACCTCCTTAATAGCGCCGACAGCGTTTTGGATCCGACCGTCTAATTGCCTGGCCTGTAGGTCATCCACCTCTATCACGGAGGATAGAGACGACTCTGAAAGTTTCGAGATCCTGCTGGCGCTAACCTTTCGTGTCTTCTCGGCAACAGCCGCCTCTTCCTTTGTTAGCTGTTCCTCTTTTTCGGCAGCTTTTTTGGCTGCTGCCAGTTCCTTCCTCGCCTTTGCCATGCCAACGTATTTGCCTGTCGTCGGCGGCCGACCCCTGCCCCTTTTCGGGGCAGTATTTGACCTAACAGTCGAAGCCGCTAGTTCACCTTCTTCGTCACCGCTAGAGCCCGGTTCCGACTCTGAGCGTGACCCACGTCTCGGCCTCTTGAGCCACCTCGAAATATCGGGACGACTCTCATCCATCTCCACTGATTCAATGGAAGCCAAAGTGTCAACGTCTGACACAATGGCAAGCTCCTCCACTCTCTCCTCCTCTACGTTATTTTTATTTTTATTATTAGTAAAATCTTCCATGCGGTTCCCACGAGTAGTAAGGAAATAAAAGTCCATCTGAGCAGAGCCTTATACTCAGATAAGCCTACATACAACCGGGTGCGGCAGGTGCCCGGAGGTTGAAGTGCTCGCGGCCTGGTTTTTTCCCCAACCGACCATTCACCCCTCACCACACTTCTGAGCTTAGGTTGTAGGGATAGGGACCGGACAATTAAGCCAAGTCCCGACGACGGCAGCATTAGACATGCCTCCGTCCCGCTATCCAGCCACCCTGGCTTAGCGAGACCCGTCGCATTTGCACCTCCGAAGAAGAACAAATATCCGCCGGACCAGTGCGCCCGCACTGGCACGACGTTCGGACCGAACGGTGATCTGTGTCAAACCTGTCCACTAATGCCGTGACATAAGTAGACCCGTCGCCCCTTGAGTAAGTGCCAGATCTAAATGCAGTGTACTTTAGCAAGTACGTGCAATAAATCTGCACGACTCAGTAATTTTTTATAGAGGTTTTCTTCCTCATAACCCAGCCTACCACGTGGACAAAGCTGAGTCTCCGTCTCTCTCAATGAGGATTACGGATTGTCCGACGGTGACAAGAGTCACGATGACTAGCCACAAAAGACTAGCCAACAACGCCGCACTGAATCGCGTCCCCGCTAAGGGGAGCGATACCCCGTCTGGTTTTGGTCCGTGCCAGATTAATACCGGTACCACGCATATCTGCGCGGCATTCCCCTATCCGCCACCTGGGGACACGCCCGATAGGAGACCAGAAACTCCCTCGGGAAATAATAACCACCTAACCACCGGTAGTTTGGACTATGCTCCCGCTACTGGTCGGCTCCTAATTTTTATTTTTTTTTAATATTATTTTGTTAATAATTTAATAATATTTAGAAGTAATATATAAAAGAGAATTTTAAATACATAAATATATAAAAATAATAAAACCGTTCAACAATGATCGCGTCTGATGTTAGGTATTTTATAAAAAGCAAAAAAAAGAGATAAAGTTAACCGAATGACTTTGTTTTTTTTATTTATTTATTAAGGGACAAGAAACAGTTACATAATAAAATTTTACATAAAAACACACTGAACAACAGCTACAGTAAATAGGTATGTAGGTGGTAGCTGATCTGCGACCTCCATAGGAGAGACCTGCGGGCGACTGATTAGGGGAGTCAGTCCTCCGCTGTATGGGCGGGAGTAGGCGTTAGCGATGAGCTCTCGCGCACCACTCGTTCTAATTTCAAATCGAAAAACGATCATGACCTTAATTTAAAAATTACAAATAACTATGTCCCGAAACCTGAATAGAGCTTGGCAACACACATTTACAAAAATAAAATCGATTCCAATCTGTCTACGAAGTCCGGCTTTGGAAATTCAAATAATCGGTACTAAGTCACAAAAATACAATATATATTTTACAACTAAATGTTGCCCTCGACTTCGTCCGCGTAGAATATGAATTTTAGGACATAACTTTTTTTAGTTTCAATTTACCAAAATAGTCTATGTATTTGTACTCCTTAGTACATCAGCTAACTGCCAGTAAGAGTTCCGTCAAAATCTGTCCACCCATTCTAGAGATTAGCCAGTACAAACAGACAGACAAAATGGTAATACCTAATGTTATTTTGGTATGTGTGTCATATGCATGTAGTAAAAAGGTTTTTTAAATATTACAAACAGACATTTTCCAAATTTATTTATCTGTAGAGATTATTATGATAACAATATTTATAATGTATATTCATAATGTAATTAAAATGTCGCCGTCGAAGGAATTTTATTGATTTTTATCTAATCATAATCAAGAATAATTTGCCAATTGGAATGATCGGGGGCCTCAAAACTAATTTTATACGGGACAAACTTCTGCCCGCGACTTCGTACGCGCAATCCCGTTTTCTATAGTTCCCGTAGGATTTTCAGGACTTTTTCTGTCAAAGAACCTTCTCCTCACAATAAAAAACACAACAAAAAACAATCAGTTAGCCGTTCTCAAGTTATGGCGTGACAACGGGAAACGGGGTTTCATAACATAAAACCACGCCTTTTATCCCCGAAGGGGTAGGCAGAGGTGCACATTACAGCACTCAATGCCACTATACAATGTAACACCCAGTTTTCACTATAAATTTATGTTATGAATGAGGCACACTTCTCTCTCAGACTCCGTGCTACTACTGAGGTTTTTTCAAACCCAGTAATACCTACTTTGCCCGACCCGGGAATCGAACCCGAGACCCCTTGCCCGGCAGTTGTACTTTCGACCACCCGGCCAATGAGGCTTCATTTTTATATACATAATATAGATAGATGGTAATGTTTTTTGGTATAATTCTTATTGATATACCTCTAATACCTACATTTTGCATAATTTTATTGTATGTGCTTACGCACGCACGTATGTAAGTCAGGTATACTACCGGTCTATGTAAAAACTATAGTTTTTTCCTTCTCCTCTATTAATCTTCTGTCTTCCGAGTTATTTCGTTGCGGGATCCAAGACAGTTTGGCTGCACGGTGCGTTTACACGGAGCAACTCTTTGTGTGATCCATAGATTGTTGTTCCGGGTCTGTGTGTCATTTGTATGTGAACTTGTATGTTCGTAAATGCGCACCCACGACACAGGAGAAAATCCCAGTGTGAAGCAATGTTTTTAAAAAAAGCTATTCGTGTCTCTTAGATGCGTTGGACTTCAGTGTACCGGTGTTTTCATGGTTGTATCATAGTATACTTTATACTATGGTTGTATCTACCGTAAATGCTAATCTTACGATCAGCAATTTTGGACAAAATGGTGTTTTTACCTTTTACCGAGTAGTGTTCAGTCAGTTAGTTTTGAACTTTATTATTATTCATTCGGTTCAAGCAGCCTTCTTGGTATAGATAAAAAGATATGAAGCAGAGCGATTTTGAAAACCTAAATGTGGTCATCAACTTTTGATGCTCACTGTACCTATGCAAGTTCTGAGAGACCGTGTTCGCGGCTCTGATTGGTTGGTTCATTGGAGCCGGGATTTCCAAAAGATACACACTTCTGCGGTTTACCTACAGTTGTAAGCGCTATGTTAGATAGTGTGTGACATCATGTCTAGACGAACTGCGTCGTGTCTGTCTGTCTTATCGATAATCTTCAATCTGTTATAAAAATGCGAGGTTACTTGATTGTGATACGAAAATAAATTATTTGTGGTCACTCGGTGGTCGAGTTTTGATTGCAGATTTTTATATTAGAACGTCCTTTGCGTACCTAATTAACGTACTAGTAATATAGAGGGGTGAGAAGAAGTCCGTCAAACTCGCCAGGCAGCTTGCCAGGAAGTCGTAATTAGTTTAGATGGACCATGTTAGAGCACACCGTGTTGTGGTCGGCAGTTTAACCGTTAGGACATACCTACCACCCATGACTCCCATGTAATGTAGTAGTGAGCCTATTGCCATTTACCGGGCGCAATTCCAGACTCCGTGCTACTACTGAATTTTTTTTAAACCCTGTAATACTTTGTCCGATCCGGGAATCGAACTCGAGAGCCCTTGCCCAGCTGTCGCACTTACGACCACTCGGCCACCGAGGCAATTAGATATAGCTTATTGTCATTAGCAACCTATTCACTCGGGTTTTGAAAACTCTACCCTAAAACACGTTATGCAAAGATATGTTAAAGCTTAAACCTTCGGGGATAAAAGGCATGATGTTGTGTTATGTTAACGTCTTTAATTAAAACATTAGTGTCTAGCCTTTTTAGGCTTTCAGGCCCGTGTTTGGAATGGTTCCAACTTGTTGCCCACCCACTGAGACGCCCTAGGGTGTCCTAAGTAGCCTAGATTGAAACTACATTTTCCTTAAGAGAATATTCAAAGCACTATCACTACTATTTTTTAAGATGGTGTTATCCTAATTAATTGTGTAATTAATTAAGTGTGGGAGAGCCATGCTTCGGCACGAATGGACCGGCTCGACCAGAGTGATACCACGGCCTCACAGAAAACCGACGTGAAGCAACGCTTGCGTTGTGTTTCGTCGTGTGAGTGAGGTTACCGGAGGCCCAATTACCTTCCCCTTCCCCAATCTCCCCAATCCCTGAATCCCCAACGATCTTCAAACTCCTAATCCCCAAAAAACCGGTGACGCACTTGTAACGCCTCTGGTGTTCCAGGTGTCCATGGGCGACGCCGATTGCTTACCATCAGGTGATCCGTTTGCTCGTTTACCGGCTTATGCCATAAAAAAAACCTGAGACACAAAAATTGTAATATATATATAGTAGTAAATGCAATAAGTAGTTTATTATCTAAAGAAGTCGCGTTTATCTGTCTGTATAAATAAGCGCGATAAACTCAAAAAGTACTGGACGGATTTTTATACGATTTTTACCAATAAATAGATTTGTGATGCCTGAGGATGGTTTAGGCGTTAGCGTGATAGGTATTTATTAATATTTTGACCATATGGGGTAAAATATAAAATTACATCACGCCTTTTATCCCTGAAAAGGTAGGCAGAGGTGCATATTACGGTACTTAATGGCCCATTACAATTACAATGTAACACTTTTCACTATGTTATGAGTCCCATGTACCTAATAGGGGCTGAGCACATTGCCATATACCGGGCACAGTCCCAGACTCCGTGCTACTACTGATATATTTTTAAAAACTCAGTAATACTTTGCCCGACCCGGGAAGCGAACCTGACACCCCTTCGGGCATCGAGGCAGTCATAGCTTATTGTCCTCAGAAACTTAGTTGCAATACAGAACTATAACTTCGCTTCTTACGTGAAAACTATGCATTAGCAATGTAATTGCACAAACACATGTTCGACCTATATTGTAGATGGCAGCTCTATAAACTGATACGAGAGCCATCTGCCGATAAAATACTATAAAATTTTCCATTGTTCTCATCGACTTGAAGATTATGACTGATGTGACGTGATACAATATAATTGATTATGTTTCAAAGTGATAATGATTGTTTTATTGATTAAAATTCTTGGTGGGTGGTCGGTGGTGGATAAAGAAGATCATGAGGTACCTATATTTTTTTCTGTTAGTAAAAATATAGGTACCTCATGATATAGACGCGGTCGCCACTCCAGAGCATGTCTACCCCAGCGGTCATCGGTTCTTCGACAAATGTGACCGACACACTGCCATTTCAACTTGCCAATCCTTTGGGCTACATCGGTAAGTTTAGTTCTCTGTCGGATCACCTCGTACCTTCGCACCTCGATACGTACCTAGGTAGTTAATTTATAATCTAAAACATTTTGATTAGCCATCGCAGAATACACGATTTTCGTCGAGATATTATCAGTGATTACTTGTACTCTATTATGTGTGGTGCCCTGTGTGTGGTGTATTTGAAATAATTGGGTACATTCCTTAAACAAAAATAAATTATTTCGACTGTTCAACACAATAAAATATTAAAAAATAGTCACAATTTCATTAATTGATTTTATGATCGACTTAATATTAGTATTTTTCCACGAAATTTTTAAGCAATAAGTATGCTGTTTGACGTTAAAAAACGTGACGTCACAACACACAATCTCGTACAAAATTCATAGAAAACTGTCGTTTTTTTGGCAGTTCGAAAAAAGTATTGAATTTGACTAGGTAGATAGATCATGGACGTATTATAGTTAGTTAAATTACGTCCATGAGATAGATAGATTCATCTAGTTGGCAAGTACTCAATTGCTATGACTGACATGAAATGTCATGGTCAAGGGTGGTTTAACCGATAAGAGACAGAAACAACAGTAAATAAATTGTGTCTCGCATGGATCTGTGTTAGTCACATGAACGGTTAAAAGCTTTCGATTACCACCGCTAAGTCCGCTATGTTTTTCTTTTATATTATCTTTTACTGATAGGAATAAAATAATATACTTACAGGCGTCCGTATCGTAACTATCTACGAAGTTATGTGCTCGTTTTAAATTGTAGATTCATATGGAGAAGAACGGACAAAAATGTTAATAGATGTAAGAGGATTGCCCGACAAAAGTAGAATGAATTGGGTGTAGTAATAAAGTGACACTGATAAGTGATGAGTAAGTCCGATGACTTTTCCCGCCTGGGTAAGGCGAGAGGGAGTGTCAGACTCTTACAGACTAAAAACCACCCTGTTCCTACTCCTGCACTTCGAGCCGTAGCCCCGGTAACCCATTAAGTTCTCCGCGGCTCCGTATCGGCATCAGCCCTATCAGACCCGATGGGAGACGTTAGAGACAGAAGACATATTACTTCTCCTCATAACCTTAAAAATAGGACAGCAAGAAGTAGGCTCAAGGCGTAACCGATGACTAATTACAAATCAGGCCATATTTTAACACAAATAAAACACCAGATAGGGATCAATAGATTCGGAAATATGAAATCATTGTGACGTCAAAAGTTATCGGACAGAAAATCATAATTAATGATGTTTTGAAGAAAATAAGTTTTTGATTAAGCTGTGGATAATATAAGAAAAGTTTTCCTGTTATACCTTCGCGATGTGGTATTCAGATTGCGTCAATGATTCAGTGTTGTAAGTTCTGGTGTTCAGTTCCGTATTTCTTTGTTTTTTACCCGTGGAAAGTTATTTGTGTGATGATGCTACAATTTTCCGCATTGTTTAGCTTGGATGTTGTTGCTGCTGAATATTATGAAGTTAGGACTAATTTTATTAGCTGGCCGTGACACTCAATACAATTACGATCCTAACATATTTCTTTGGTTTGATACCTATCTATTAAAATAGTGTATTTAATATGACATGCTTATGGGTTTGTATGCTATCTTTAGATTTCTACCTAACGGGTAACCGGGGCTCCGGCTCGACGTGCAGGAGAAGGAACGGGGTGGTTTTTAGTCAGTAAGAGTCTGACACTCCCTTCCGCCTCACCCAGGCGGGAGCAGTCATACGGTGATTTTCCCCTCCTAAAAAAAAATCTTTAGATTTCTAGTCTAGATTTATTGACAAGTCGGTTTTTAAGAATGAGTGTGCGACCTGTATGTACCTTTTACAGGATCTAACCAATAAGGTTAATGTTCTTAGTTCCTCCTATTTCTTGAGGTTATCAGATTTTTTATCATATTGTTAAATTTCATAACCTTATACACAAATACCGGATTCATATTATCTTTTACATGAATCGTATAATGTTTAACTATAAACTTTCATAGATTTATTGATAATATTAGACCATTTTAATAGACATTGCCTTTCATGTTTTACTTTTACCTTATACTTCAAGTGTGGGAGAGCCATCCTTCGGCACAAATGGGCCGTCTCGACCGGAGTGATACCACGGCCGAGCAGAAAACCGACGAGCGAGCGAAAATACACTTACGTTGTGTTTCGTCGTGTGAGTTAGATTACCGGAGGCTCAATTACACTCCCCAATCTCCCCAATCCCTGAATCCCCAACAGTCTTTAAGTTCCTAATTTCCAAAAGACTGGTAACGCACTTGAAACGCCTTTGGTGTCCACGAGCGGTGCCGATTGCTTACCATCAGCTCGTTTACCGTCTTATAAATATAATGTAACTAGACAATCTAAATTTTTAGTACTAAGCAAAGTTCTAGTTCTAGGTATAACACTTATTTAAGATGCAGACTGTGTTTTGAACTGGTTTCAAAAATAATAATATTTTGTTTCCTAAGTCGCATATGCATATACATGTCTAGAATCCTGAATTTGAGTTACAGAACGCAAAAAACCTTTTGACCCTTATTGAAACCGAATAGAGTTGTTTTTAAAATAAATGTGTTGAGTTTTTTTTGCATTTTTTATTATTTTTATATGATTCTAGAATGGAATCAAGATGAACTTTAAACACATGCGTTACGTTACGTATTATATTCTTAAAACTCACTTATGGTATTAATTTATGAGAGTTTAAAGTTTTTTTTTCTTTTTTTAAATAAAACTTTGCCCACACTAGGATTTTCTCCTGTGTCATGGGTGCGTTTACAAACATACAAGTTTACATACACATGACACCCAGACCCGAAACAACAATCTGTGGATCACACAAGGAATTGTCCAGTGCGGAAATCGAACCGACACGTAGCGCGGCAGCCAGTTGCCCAACCACCACGCCAACCGAGCAGTCGTGTCAAAGTTGATACTGGGTTTTAAAAAAACCTCAGTAGTAGCACGGAGTCTGGAATCGTGCACGGTATATGGCAATAGGTTCACCCCCCTATTACATGCGACTCATAACATATGTAGTGAAAAGTGGGTGTTACATTGTACAGTGACAGTGACATTAAATGCCGTAATGTACAACTCTACCAATACTTACCTTCGGGGATAAAAGGCGTTATGTTATGTTTAAAGTTAGCTTTGAAGGCTGAAGGCGTAATAATGAGTAGGCTAGGTATTTATTTCTACAAAACACTGGATTAATATTACCTCTATAATTATCACGAAGAGGAGTATCTGCAATGATTTTCGGAAATAACAACGCAAAACTTCCTCACAAGAACTTCCTCAATTCTCTTCCGTAGGATTTCAATGTCTTTGATATTTAATTGTGTGCATATTGTAAGTAGTCCAGTGGTTCAAATTCGACTGTAGTTTCTGACTGAATGCACCATGCCTAATTTACTATCTAACTACTTCCAAACAAGTTGTACAATTTCAAGTGTGGGAGAGCTATGCTTCGGCACGAATGGGCCAGCTCGACCGGAATGATACTACGGCCTCACAGAAAATCGACGTGAAACAACGCTTGCGTTGTGTGAGTGAGGTTACCGGAGGCCCAATTACCCTAGTCCCAGTCTCCCGAATCCCCGAATCCTCCACAATCCTCAAATTCCCAATTCCCAAATGGCCGGTAACGCACTTGTAACGCCTTGGTGTTTCGAGTGTCCATGGGCGGCGCCGATTGCTTACCATCAGCTGATCCGTCTGCTAGTTTACCGGCTTATGCTATAAAAAAACAAGTGGCGAATATTTGTACGAAAGTTCTTTAAATATTACTATTTCAAAAAGTCCCTATATCCCTTCTTCATTTATTATGTTACATCATTATGTTTATTTAATTAATTAATTTAAATTGTAATTGGTGGTTTGTTCGTCCGCGAGTCGCTTAAGGGGCCAGTAGAATACCAGCGTAAGGCCCTGTCTTGCACATGCTAAACTGGTCCCATTTCACCGCAGACTTGGGACATGAACATGTATCCATCAGTACCAACTTATAGAATAACATATCTGTACATATTATCACTTGTTTTTCAGCGTGAAATAAAGTTATTTCTATCTTTATTTTCTTTCTATGATGAGATAATAATGTTTTCATTTGGCCTTAAATATTGGCCTTAGATTGCCTCATTGGCCAAAGTGCGACCCGGGCAAGGGGCTCGGGTTCGATTCCCGGGTTGGGCAAAGTATTACTGGGTTTGTAAAAACCTCAGTAGTAGCACGGAGTCTGGAAATGTGCCCGGTATATGGCAATAGGCTCACCCCCTATTACATGGGACTCATAACATAGATAGTGAAACGTGGGTGTTACATTGTACAGTGGCATTAAGTGCTGTAATGCCTAACCCTTCGGGGATAAAAGGCGTGATGTTATGTTATATTGTTAATAATTCTTACTGTTGTTTTGATGATAGTTGTGGCAGCTGTGGTGTAGTAGATGACGCTTATTAGCTCCGACAACCTCCATAGAATAAAGTATATATATATAAAACTTGCTAAGCTTTTCCATTTCCACAAAAAATTATTAGTTGGAACAAGTCATGTTCGTTGTGAACATGACTAAACAGACTGACAGATACCCACATTATTTGTTGTCGTACAATAGGGCAGTAGTCAGTGTATGAAAATTAAAAATGTAATTAGTCCGTAAGTTAGATAATGAAAAAATATTAGACACATATTTTTTTATTTTCTCGTATAAGAAAACAATACTTACTTAGATAAAACGGAGTCAAGTTTAGAAGTGGGAGGTCGTTACGTCACGCTACCCTATAAAATGTGTCGCGGAGAACCTAACGGGTAACCGGGGCTCCGGCTCGACGTGCAGGAGAAGGAACGGGGTGGTTTTTAGTCAGTAAGAGTCTGACACTCCCTTCCGCCTCACCCAGGCGGGAGCAGTCATTAGATGATTTTCCCCCCTTAAAAAAAAAACAAAAAAAAAACCCTATAAAATGTAGTAAATCGTGACGTCACAAGATATTTCAAATCAATATATTATCATCGAAAGTATTTAATTTTGTAAGAAAAGGAATAATACGTGTCTAATGTTTTAAAATAATCTATCAGACGGACATTAAAATAAAATTTAGGATACTACCCTATTGTACGTGTCTTGTCTTTTAGAAATGGACGTATCTCTGCTTACGTTCGAATGTAAAAATAGGCGTGACGATAATAATGTGCAGTAGATATTAGTGAAGACATTTTTCCTTATTGATTACTATCTCCTATGTTGTTTAATCTTCTTGACTTGACAACTGGCTGATAATTGTCTATCTATAGGAATTAAGATTGTGGACTTAATACATCAATGAATGGAACATCATTTATAATATTGATGTCATAAGTACAAAATAATATTTCCTGGATATATAAAATTATTATATCAGCTACTTAGATACTATATTGTTTGAAATCATTAATCATAAGACATTAATTCTAAGTCTTTTTTTAAGAGGGGAAATCATCGAATGACTTCTCCCGCCTGGATGTGACGGGAAGGAGTGTCAGACTCTTACTGACTAAAAACCACCCCGTTCCTACTCCTTAACTTTTAGCCGGAGCCCCGATAACCCTTAAGTTCTCCGCGGCAAGTTCTAAGTCTAGGATTTAAAAAAGCTGAGACGAAAGATCTATTATTAAATAACAGTAATAACATGGGATTGCCTCGTTGGCCGAGTGGTCATAAGTGCGACTGCCGGGCAATGGGTCTCGGGTTCGAATAACAGGTCAGGCAAACTATTCCCGAGTCTTTAAAAATCGCAGTAGTATCACGGAATTTGGAATTGTGCCCGGTATACGGCAATAGGCTCACCCCCTATTACATGGGACTCATAACATAAATAGTGAAAAGTGGGTGTTACATTGTACAGTGGCATTAAGTGCCGTAACGTCCTGCAATTGTCCTTAGTGTATGACTTTAGGCTTATAGCCCTGTTAAATGGGGTTAATGTGCATTCAATTTCGGGGAAGAACACGTCCAAGACCTAATATAATATCAATATACATTTATTACAACTGACCTTTCAATGAAGATAATGATACTCTTTACATATTGCGTACACCTGTGCTAGTTACATATACAATCAGAGGCGTGATGACTCTAAAGAAGGAAATTTGAACAAGTGCCAAGTATGTTCGCTACTTGGGATTTCCCTAACTTGGTATCTAACGTCTTAGGTTAAAAGATTATGAATTCTAGAAATACCTAACCTCTTCACATGAAATGATAGACATTGTCTAAGTACGTGACTAAATAGAGGTAGACAGAACTGTCGATGAAACGCTTCAATCTGTCAAATTAAAGATTCGTTTACATAAGAATGATTTGAGATAAGATAAGGGATATCTATAACTCTTCTGCTACTGTAGATGATTGACTGACAGACAGCGGACAGACGTCTTTTTAACCTTCGAGAAAGTAGCGTACAGCTACTCTCTTTTAAAAGGCTCACGATTCACTCACTTGATAAGCTTATCATCCGACGATTCTTAGATTCTTAGAATATTTGAAGGAAGTTCAGACAACTAAAAACGTCCTTAACTGAGTTCGAAACGAGACCGCGTTAGGCGCTCTGATTGGTTGTTTCATTGAAGCCGGCCAATCAGAGCGCCCTAAGCGTACTCGGGCGAACGGTGAAATTGCCATTAATGTACATACTAGGTTGATAGGGTTCAAATTCTAATTGCAATTTATGCTCAACTGAGAAATCCTAGGCATTGCACTATTTAGAAATCCCAACGCTCCTTACAGCTCTTGTGCATGCTAATGGTAGATTTAATGGAAGAGAAATGCTATGCTCCCAAGTCTTTCTCCGCAAAGGAACCATTTGAAGGCTCCTCTTCGAAAACAGTTGACTGAAATATAACCAACAAGACAATGATACCTACCGATCTTTTTATCTTCGTCGTCACGCTCTTGGCAGAGTGCTCGTGGTCGTCACGTCAGACATGATGGAAACTTTATAATATGTGTCCACTTCTCATGCACTGCTGCTTTTTCTGTGTCCCATCTGTAAATTGGACATGGAACGCCTGGCAACGGATTTGAAACTCCTCTGGTGTTGTAAATGTCGGGCCATGGGCGCCGCCTTGATAATTTCATAAATGCTTACCATCAGGTGCTCCGTCTGTTCAGTTGCCACACTAGGCCATGAAATAAATTTTGCGCATTATCCACCTTTCCTTGCACTACAAGATAATAATCTGGAATGTAAAAAACGACTACAGTCACCATGTGCATATAATTTGATAAGTGTAGATACGATAGTAATCAAAAACACGTGTTTGTGGATTTTTATAAAAGAATTAATTTGGCTTTTAAATTTTAAATTTTAATCAGTCTTCAAGGCCCGAGTGAATAGGTTGCTTATGGGACGACGTGCTCCATCGTAGACCGCATCATCGCTTACCACCATGCGAGATTGTGGTCAAACGTCGGCCCATCAAATATAAAAAAAATAAATACATTATCTTATTAATTTTATGTACTAAAAATTGCAGGGTTTTCTAATTGGTATATGTGGATGTTCTTGATAAACTAAATCCGATCTCGATCCTAAGAATCTTCAATCATCTTTCTATCAGGTTTATATTTGGAGTGCGCGGTTTCGGACGCGGTTTCGATGCGGTTTCGGATGCTGTCTCGGACGCGGTTTCGGATGCGGTTTCGGATGCGGTTTCGGATGCAATTTTCGGATGCGGTTTCAGACGCAGTTTTGGGCGCATTTTCGGACGCGGTTTCGTGCGCGGTTACGTGCGCGGTTTCGGACGCATTTTCGGACGCGGTTTCGTGTGCGGTTTTCGTGCGCGGTTTGTTGGCCAGTGGTGGGTGCAGAATTGTTGGCTTATGCCTCCTGCACAACATCCACGGTTGCAGAGTTGATAGATGTAGGTGAGGGAATAGAGAAAGAGTAAGAGTCAGTATTATAGTTTAGACAGGAGAGGGGAGAAGAAAAAAGTGAGGGAAACAAAGAAGTTGAGGATGATGGTCTACTTGTGACTTGTTCGGGTGACCCGGTAGGGTAGGAGCCCGCTGACTCAACTCACTACCACCGATGGTTCGTATGCTGAAACGCCCAGCATCGGCTCCAGGCGTGCCCCGGCGATCGCCCCCGGGAAGCGGTCCTATACGTAATTTCTTCTTTGCTCTCGTCTCCATTTCGTCGATAGGTTACTATTGCCACGTTAGCCGCCCAGTAATATTATTCTTAATGCGTTGCCCGCCCCCTACGTGATCTGGTGTTCGATCAGGCCGTGTGGTTAGATTTCAGGGGATTATTATTAAATTATTTGTATATCAAAAACGTTTCGATTCACGTGCAAAAGTAGGTACGAATGCACTTTAATCGTTTTAAACATATTTAAATCAAGATAATTATTTGTTAATACGTAGTAGTAAGGTCGAAGGGATTGTTTCTTTAGACGACTTAAAAAAGCCGCGTAGAACTTAACGGCTTGCAGCGACTCCAGCCCGAGGGGCAGTAGTAGGAACGGGGTGGTTTTTAGTCAGTAAGAGTCTGCCACTCCTTCCCGGGCGGAAGAAGTCATTCGATAATGATGATGTGCGGGATTGTCTCACGATTAGCTGAACCAATTTTGATGCGGTTTTCAGAAAAGTGTTAGTAAACTTAGGAAAAAATTTTAGTATATTAGTTAACCGACTTCAAATAAGAAATATTATTGTTTTATATTTTTAACGGGCCGATTCGATGTAGAAGACAGTGGCGTAACTATACCGTTCAGTCACCGTGGCAAATTCATTGAATGAGTCCTTCTTCAAAATATAAAAAAAATAAAATTAGTTCAGATGAAAATGTCTGAACTGGGGCTCGGGGCCCGTGGCATTTTACTGACTTGCCACCCTGTAGTTACGCCACTGATAGGATGCCTATTGAGCCAGTAGTGAACTTTCTCGAGCTATTGTTGATTACAATGATGAGATAATCTTAAATTTTCATTTTATTATTCATGACTGATATATGAATACTAGCTTTTACCCGCGTCTTTGCTCGACCCACAAAAGGATAAAAAGTAGCCTATGTGACATATACCAATACACACAGCGCCATCTATACCAATAGTTTCGTTTTCCCTCGAGAATATCAAATTTTTTCGGGATATAAAGTACCCTATTATTTAATCCAGACTTCTAACTTCACGTCTGCAAAAATTCAAAGCAATCGGTTTAGTAGTTACGGCGCGAAAGTGGAACAAACAAAAAACAAACAAACTCACTTTCCGATTTATAATATTAGTAAGGATTATTAGAAGTTTCATAGACAATTGAGAACTGTATTATAGATCGCATGGTGAATAATTTTATGTGTCTGTGTACTATTGTTTAATGCCATTTAAACAATTTTATTATCATTTGTTGTAAACTTATTTCATAGTTCATTATTTTTGTTGCAAATTTCATCTTTATTGCCCTTTGTTAGGTTTTTATTTTCTTTTGTACATGTTTAAGATGAAAGTGTTAATATTTTTGATGTGAGTTGGTAAGATTAGTCTAAAGTGTTTCAATTCTTCTTTTTCTTACTGCTCTTATTCTAAGTTACTTGGGATCATTAGAAGTTTCTTTTTCTGATAGCTATAGGCTTTCTGATAGGAGGATCAGACGTTATCCTATTCACAAATTCCCTTTTCTTTGACAATTAACATTCTTAACACAATTTATCTATCTTTTATTGGTTTGTGATATAAAGATAATAAATAATACTTTTACATCCTCTTTCGTTTAAACTGTCAAACACCAAGCGGTCACCGGTGACCGCAACCTATTGTTCTTTAATTGTGTCTATAAATACGGTACTTGACGAGTTAAATTCAACACTGTTTAAATCCTTTCCTTTCATTCCATACCTAAAGTATAGTTAAAATGAAGTCTTAAATATATTCGTTCGCAATCATAATAATTAAAATAGAAAAGATACCGGTCGAACTGAAAGTCCTTTAGGGATTCATGAATAGCAGTGGAGGTTTTGTTGCTGATATTATGGTGATGATACTTCTGCTTATAATTTTAAAAGAAACAAGGGTATAATGTTATGTTAAGTTTATTATTTAAAACAAAAGTTACGTTAACGGTTTCTCCTTCAGACGCCATCTTTAAAAAGTTAACGGCTATAAAGGCTTCGGGTCGGTTTACAAGGAGAAACTTTATTTTTTCTTTTAAGTTATAAAAAGATAAAATTAATAAGTTTTTTTGATAGCCAAGTTGCTAAGCTGCGGTCACTAAGCAGAATTTTCTGGTAACAACTGTTGAAAGGGTTTTTGTAGCACCATTTTACAATGTAACCTAATAGTAGAACATTGTATTAAGGATTTTTATATTTTAAAGTTCTCAGTAGTAGCACGGTGTCTGCAATGTGCCCGGTATATGGCAATAGGGCATCATCCCTTATTACATGGGACTCATAACATAACGTAAATAGTGAAAAGTGGGTGTTACATTAAACAGTGGAATTAAGTGCCGGAATGTGCACCTCTTCTTATCCCTTTGGGAATAAAAAGGCGTGATGTTATGTTATGTTCTGTACATTAAAATTTACTTCTGGATACATTTACTAACACACACATACAGACATTTTACATACTAATCGCATACATACCTGGAGCAATCTTGTTCAACTACACAGTTGGCGTGGTGGCTGGGCATTGGGCAAATGGCTGCGCAACGTGTAGTGTGACCGATTTCTGCACGGCGTAATCCTTTGTGTGATCACAAAGGAGACACAGGAGAAAATCCAAGTGTATGACAATATTTTTTTTAAATGTCGCACCTTTAAAGTAAAAGCGTTATTAAAAAAAAAATTTCATGAATTTATCCATGAAAATTTTGCCAGAGAGAGAGAGAGAGAGATGCCATCTAATTATTTTAGGCATTTTAAGTAGTCAATTCATGAAAATTTTCGTTTATTAACGGGTTTACTTTAAAAGGTGTGATGTGGTTCACAATACTACGTAACTACACCTCAGGCCTGCCTGAGGCCGTCATGTTATTTAATTTATGAAGAACTGGTAAATCAACTAAAATCGCGAGTTACTCACGTGAATATAGTTACTGAGAAAAGCTCAATTAGATTCGAACCGTAGAGGGGTTCTTCCTCATGAGCAGCGTGCGCGGTCGCGGTGACGTCGCGCAGCTCACTCTCACACAGCACACTCAGTGAACATATAGTAGAACCATTCTGTGGTTCGAAACTAGTAGCGTATTTCTCATTATATTCACGCGTGTAACCCGCGATTTTAGTTAATTTAGTATGTCTAAACGATAGTTATAAAAACTGGTAAATCGTCCATAGATATGATAAAGAAGCCTCTCTCTCTAATGTTTCTGTGGATGTACTATAAGTCGTCATCTTTGATGTAATTTTCATTCTTTGAAAGCAATTCAAAAATTGCCATCAATATCCTTGTCTGAATTTCCAAATTCTAAGTGCTTTTGATACTTCAGTAGCCTGGAGACTCAATTAATGTGTTCCCAAAGATCAATTACTTTTAGTCCTTGCTTAATCTAGGTAACGGATTTGACCTTAATTTTGGAAAGTAGAAATAGAGTGCTCTCCGATTACTTAATCTCAATTTGTAGAACCCTTACTGTTTTAGTAATAGAGTTTCGTTTTGGATAGCAAAAGCAATAATGGTTGGGAAAATATTGTTTCGAACTTTCGATCTCCAATCGTTTTCGGCTTTATTTTGTAAGTTTGTAACTAACTGTTTCGGTTTGGAAACTTTGTTATTAGATTTTAATATTGAGACATTATTTTAATAGCACTTTGACTAGTTTGACAACAGTTTATTAATTTAGTTCTCTTGTTACTGGTGAAGACGATTGACACTGACTGACTAAGAGACAACGTTCAAATTAAACTTTAGGCGTACCTAATCGTGTAGAGAAGACTTCTTAAACACTCATGCAGGAGAATGGAGAGGGGGAAAAATCATCTAATGACTTCCCCCTTCTTTCGCTGAGGCGAGAAGGTGTGTCAAACTCTTACTGACAAATAATTATATTTTCGGCTTACTCACTTAGTAATTCGACGAGGAACTCGACTAGTTTCAAGCCATGCTAGAGGCTCATATTGATGAGCAGGATTTCGCGACCTGCGACGCGGCGACTGTCGCGCTGCTACTGGCTACTCGAGTCTTACTGACAACTCCTGCTCTTTGAGCTGGAGCCCCGACAACTCGTTAAGTCCTCGGCTCCGCATCCGGCATCAACCCTACTGGTCCCAAAATCGTGATCTCCTAAGATGATAAATATTTCGGAATTAATAAGGGGGAACCTAATGGATTAATTTGTGCATTTAATGACCAAAAAAGTTTTTTAAACCTCTGCCTAAACCAATGAAAAATAACCGTAATGTTATATTTTAAAATTATTTCACAGCATGTATTATTATTATTAGTAATTTATTTCATTTTTTCACACTAATTGGCAGCACTATAGAGTTTAGAACAATTTATTAGAAGTTAGAGCACTGGTTTTGTACTTATAGTTGTAATTTGGCAATGCTGGTTCAAAATTTTAGATCTAGGTAAAGAAGAGACAGCTATAGAAGCCAGCAGCGAGGGTAAGTTCGAGAAGATTGACATCTGTCACTTAAATTACGAAACTAAACGCCATCTGCCAAACGGTAGTGGCACCTTTGTATACAACCAAAGTAAGTTTAAAATTACTGCTATTTTCAAAATTGTATTCGTAGGTATTATTTTAACGGAGTAGGCTATACTGATCTTATCAAAAATAAAAACTTTACCTTTATTAATTACTACATGTAAGGGTCGTAGCCATTGGTGTTCCATAGTCCCTGCCTACCCATATGGGAGGTGGGTGGGAAGTAATGTATGTATATATGTAATTACTATATATATGAGTGTGTTATGTGTAGCTTAAAGCGACCACCGTCCGTCTTACTAAGAGTTAGCGCAAAATACTTTAGGATTTTTATTTAAGGGTGGATTATCATCCAGTGACTTCTCCCGCCTTGGGTTAGGCGAGAGGGAGTGTCAGATTCTTACTGACTATAAACCACCCCGTTCCTGTTACTGCTCTTTGAGCCGGAGCTCCGACAACCCGTTAAGCCTTCCCCGGCTAACCTAAAACCTATAAACCTTTAGATACTATGACTTATTACCGGACTTTTTGACTAACCACAGACCTCTACGCAAGTAGTGCGTACGTAGTAATAAATAACCAAGTGTTTTCCCAAACACAAGTGATTGATCAAGGAAAGTACATACAGTTAGGGACAGTAGGAAGCCGGCTAGTACCTTTTGTAAAGATTCATCAAGGAAAATAGGCATAGGAAGAAAGTCGATACCTTTTATTTTGTAAGCGATGACGTCGCTTACCACTGGTTGGTTTAACGTCACTATGATTCGTAAGAAGATGTATGTATACGTAAGTGCTTACGACATCAGCCTGTATATTATTCCACGTCTTGGTATAAGACCTTTTTCATATGAATAAGGTATGAGTGTTAATTACCACGTTACGCTCAAACAAGACCGAATGTTATTTAACGCCTAATTTTTTGTCCAAGTTTCCTTACGTTTTCCTTTACCTTTATGTCAGGATCGCCTTAATAATCTTAGAAAGTTACATAACATATAGCATAGAAGAACATATCAGTTTTCGATACCACACTCCTGTGCCTTACTGGGCCCTAGATTACCTAATTTACCTAAGGTTACCTAACTACATAATGTGGAACTTTTAAAACCTGGACTAGGAAGGAACATAAAGAATTGACTGTGGTTTTTGTAGCTCATTGCTTACGTACTCGATGTTCATAACATTGTCACCATAGGAATCCCAGAGACGTGACTGCAGATAACCAATTGATCAAGTGATTCATGGAATTCTTGTTTTAAAGGTTTAAGTTAGAGGGTACTTTTCTACGGTTTGTACCGATGTAAAAAATACCTACAGTAGGGTAGTTTCATAAATTTTATTTTTAATGTCCGTCTGGTAGATTATTTCAAAATATTAGACACGTATTTTTTCTTTTGGCTGCCTCGTTGGCCGAGTGGTTGCAAGTGCGACTGCCGGTCAAGGGGTCTCGGGTTCGATTCCCTTGTCGGGCGAAGTATTACTGGGTTTTTATAAATTCTCAGTAGTAGCACGAAGTCTGGAATTGTGCCCGGTATATGGCAATAGGCTCACCCCCTATTACATGGGACTCATAACATAAATAGTGAAAAGTGGATGTTACATTTGTATAGTGGCATAATGTACACCTCTGCCTACCCCTTCGGGGATAAAAGGCGTTATGTTATGTTATGTTATTTTTTTTTCTCACAAAATTAATTGCTTTCTACGATATATTGATTTGAAATGTCGTGTGACGACACAGCGTGCTACAAAATGTAGCACGTTGTGACGTAACGACCTCCCACTCCTAAACTTAACTCCATTTTATTTAAGTAAGTATTGTAACTTTCTACGAGAAAACGAAAAAAATACTTGTCCAATCTGATCTCTTAATGGAGAGATTCGTCTACAAGTCAAATGACGTCCAAAAATTTGCTCATGGTCAAGAGACCGATTGCAAATAAACATACAAAAAAAAAGGTATTTAACTGACAGACTAATTCGATTTTTAATTTTTTTACCCTGGAAACTACCCTGTTACACGTACGTATATATGTATCTAGAGTTCAGAAATGACACAGAACCCGGAAAATAGAATATGAAAATAATAAGACTAGGCTTAAAAAGGTATATAATAAACACAATGCGGTTTCGGGATCATTGCTGACTCGACATCGTTACATTGACTTCATTGAGGAATCCCAGAGACCACGGTAACTGTAGTTAATCGGGTCACTCATAAAACTAGCTTTTTGAAATTGTATATTTCAAAGCCTATAATTCTTATTTATGGGTCATGGGGTAATCCTGTAAGGTGATTGCTTTCCATCAAGCGGGCAGTACTGACCGTCATCATCATCATTATACCTGATGTCCAACACATGATAGGAGAATGTAGCAAATTTTTTGGAGACCGAGAATCACTGATATGTGAATTAAAATTGAATGCGTTTGATGTTGGTTGTTTTTCATCTATTCTAGCGAATCCCACTTCGTCTGCAGCCATTGTCCTATATAAACGTTGTCTACCATTTGTTTTCCCCGCTCACCGCTTGTCGCGCCGCATTTCGCGCCGCAATCCGCGCCGCGCTTGGCTGTGGCCAGGGGGTAAGATCGTCATGCGTCGGTGATACTTTGACCAATTTAATTAATTAAGTATGTTAGATGTAAGAAAATATGTCCTAATGGGGCTGACATGTTCCTAAACGAAAAGTCCCTAAAACCATAGATAATAAAAAGAAATCATTATACCAGTCACAAAATCAATCCAATGACTTAAAGATAGGCTAGTTAGAAGCAAACTTCATCCAGAAGCTTTTATTTTTTTTTAAGCGCGGAATTTCATGATTTCAACGTTGGGTGTTCCAGAGTGTCAGACTCTTACCTAATGACTAAAAACCACCCTGTTTCTTCTCCTGCTTTGAACCAGAGCCCCGGTAACCCGTTAGGTCATCTGCTTCTCCGCGACCTTAATTAGGTTGTCTGTCTACCTCGTGAGTGGATGTTTGTTGATTTTCATCTAGTATTTTTTATCAAAATCCCTTTAATCTTATTCTAATGAGAGTTATCTACATAATGTGTATGTCACTTTTATTCTTAAAAGAAAATGGCAAATTGCGGTTTTTGGCCCATTGCTGACTCAACGTCATTTCATTAACACCAGAGGAATCCCGGAGACGTGATTATAGTTAATCAGTTGTGCATCATTTGTATTACAAAAGGATAATGGTATTGTTATTTACGGTTCTTACCCGGTTCCGAATATGTGACCATCAATACGACAGACAGTTATAATTAGAGTGCTTAAGACAATAGAAATATGTATCATAATTGCATACTAGAATTGGTGGCGTCGAAGGTCGATTGTAGTACCTGTGGTGCGGTAAAAGTAGGCTTGTATATGAGATAGGATTTCTACCATAACTGGCAAAGAGAAGAAATGGTAAATGCTTAATCGACTTGCCGGGACTGAGAATGACCTTGGGAGTTATTAGGGCTCTCGCTTAAGGCGGTAGTAGGAACGGGGTTGTTTTTAGTTATTCTCTCATTGGCCTCACCTACAGCAGTAATCTGAACTAAAGATGAAGAAAGTCATGAAGTTATTTCATGATCCCCCCTCAAAAAATGGACTCGACAGCCTCTTTGGTTGGCAGTAGCACTTACGAGCATTTGACAAACAAGACCTGGGCGTGTTCAAAGCCCGAGTATTAACAATAGGTTGCATAGGCAGATGTGTACCACCGTAGGCTGCATCATCGCTTGCTCCCAGGCGAGATAGTGGCCAAACCATCCCAACACATAAAAAATACATTCGACATTTAAATATGGCAAGCATTTGTTTTCATTTTTACACTAATTTACATACTTCAAAGCGATGATTATTTATGCTTTCCATTGAAATAGTAGCTATTGGTGTTTTCCATAAACATTTACATCTCATATAAGTTCAAGTCCTTTTCCATGGTAATTCTGATTCAGTGCAGGTGTAAGTAATAGAGGAAATAGATCTGTATTATTGGAATTAACCTATCTGGTCACGATATGTGGTAAAACCTTGAGTTCTTTGTCAGAGTCTCTAGTTGTGGTGTAGATATTATTAACCGTAGCACGTAAGTATGATTTATGAGACTGTCACTTTGTTGGAACTATCTCAGGTCCTCAGGCAAAAGGACATTGAAGGCACAAAATTATTGTCTATTACAATTTTCCTAACAAAAGTTTTAGTCAGCAAATATATTACATACATAACATAACATCACGCCTTTTTATCCTCGAAGGGGTAGGCAGAGGTGTACATTATGCCACTAAATGCCACTATACAATGTAATACCCAATTTTCAGTTATCACTATTTATGTTATGAGTCCCATGTAATAGGGAGTGAGCCTAACTACTAGCCTTGTCATTTACCGGGCACAATTCTAGACTCCGTGTTACTACTGAGAATTTTTAAATACCTAGTAATACTTTGCCCGACCTGGCAATCGAAATATATTGCCTATGTAGGTAATTAACTAATATGTAATAGTTTGTGTAATTTAATCAATAATTTTCTTAGTGGGGTTTCCCTTCTTGCTTAGTTTTTTTCTCGTCTTCAGGATTTCTTTATTTTAGTTATAAAATTTGCTTTTTTATGGAATAGGAGGCGAGCAGTTGGATTTGTTAGGCAAATAATATTATCAATAAAAGTGTTTAACTTTTTACTACTATTGTTCAAATACAAAATTAAGGTACTAGAAACAAATAATTATATTGCTAGGTATATCTAGCAACGATTCCCGGAGCCCGGTCGGTGCGTTGGCGAGTCTCCGCCTGCCATTTTTACGTTTAATAATTACATTGTTTCGGCAGGTGCCATAGTCATCCATAGTTCCCAATTTACCAGTCCACAGCAACCCATTCATAGTCCTACCTTTTTCCATTATCTATAATAGTTTAACACTAACTGGGGTTTGTCTTTGGGTATAATTCCATAGTGCATATAGGGATAGTCACCGGTTTGTGTCCCATTGCATTTAGATTAAAGTTGTCTTAAAAAAAGGGCCTCTGCGCAGTTGGCTTCAGGACCCTGTGGTCTCGTGAGTGGTAAAGATTATAAATTATGATAATTTATTAAAGTACCTAGTTATTGAGCAAAGATCTAATCTGTTCCGGACCTAGTTATCAAACAATATACGAGTATATCGCTTCACATCATGATTTTAAGATAAATATTGAAATAGGTGCTTGTAATGCTAAGTCGGGTGAGATCAATAAAATTAAGATATGTATATTACATGCGATAATGTTTACACAGTTTTTAAGGGGAAAAATCATCGAATGACTTCTCCCGCCTGGGTAAGGCGGGAGGCAGGTATCAGACTCTTACTGTAATCTGTTAAGTTCTCTGCGGCTCCGTATCGGCATCAGTCCTATTGGGCACCATCCGTGGTGGTCTGATGACTCTTTGAGGCGCGCGCGGAACGCGATGCGCCGTACGCTCGGGTCTCGTTCAGGTCGGGCGGCGAGCCACTCATGCTCGCCGTCCGCAGGCTTACGGTGGCCGGAGATCGTCCCGAGATCCCCCACATCCGGAGTGGCCTTCGCGATGGCTGGGTTGTGACGAGGCAGCGAAGCGCTGCCTCCTGCGGCCCGCCTTCTCCTTAGCTAGCATGACTGACCTTATATAGCATTAAGGATATGATTTGGTATTATGACTTCTGAAAATGTAGCAGTAGCATTAGTACGAATTATAAAATATATTGCGTTCGGCGCTGTGGTTATTGGTTGGTTCATTGGAGCCGACCAATCAGAGCGCCGCGTACGATTACTTTAAATGTAAAACAACTCGTACCAAGCTTTCAGTATTAGTAAATGTAGAAATACTAGAATTTTGTTGACAGTGAAGACCTTTCAAAAGAAATTATTTTTCTCACTGAAGTCACCTAGATATGTGATCAACACCTGGACTTAAATATATTCTGAGTTCACTAAATTGACCAGCCTCGGAGACCCCATTGTGGAACGCCAGTTACGGCACATCCATTGGAGTGATACCACGGCCTCACAGAAAACCGACGTGAAGCAACGCCTGCGTTGTGTTTCGCCGTGAGAGTAAGGTTACCGGAGGCCCAATTACCCTTCCCTTCCCCAATTTCCCCAATTCCTGAATCCCCAACGATCCTCAAACTCCTAATCCCCAAAAGGCCGGTATCGCACTTGTAATGCCTTTGGTGTTCCAGGTGTCCATGGGCGACGCCGATTGCTTACCATCAGGTGATCCGTCTGCTCGTTTACCGGCTTATGCCATAAAAAAACATATCGTTTTTCATTAAATTTCACTAAAAAGGCAGTTCCATTTGTTTTATTATTATTGATCCTTAAAAGTGCCTTAATTTAACCCTGACTTTGATTAAGATAATACATCTATAAAAGTCTCGTGACAAGGCTTGATCCCCAAATACTTTTCGCTTATCACCAAAATAATTACGTACCTAAACATGAGAGGAAAAAACCGAAATATCGATAAATAAATCAATAATAATAATAATTGATTGTTCTAATATTTATCGTTTTTAATTGTATGATTGATTATATATATTATTGTTTTATTTATGATTGCGATCAAGTCACGTAAGTCGTTCAGGGGCAATAAAGATTTTGGGATAAAACATATGGCTGGGGAAATTATATGTACTTACATACATAGGGTTGCCATGTCGCAAATCATGCAAATTACATTTAGTACGTCACTCTTGTAATCAGGGACTTTTAGCAGCTTAAGACTTAGCAGTTTGGTAGGGTTGTAAAATTTTGTGAATGACAACCATGATTGAAAAGAGACAGACCTCTGAGTTTGTTTCGGCATTTCTTCTCAGTGTAGTCAGTTAGGAAATGTCGGCCTCATAGTTTGCTTGATAAAATTGACGTGTAAAACTGCTACCTTGTAGCCTATTTGTAGAAATAAATTCACTTGTTTCACTTGGAATTCTTCTTCTCTGTCGTTTTGCTTCTGGCAGAGCGATCATGGTCACGGAGGAGGAGTGGAGGCGGCCGTATTTGTGTTGGAGGCCGATACTGCCTTCCTCACGATCGCCCGCCATCTCTCCCTGTTTGTGGATTGTCTGGCGCAGTCTGACACTGAGTTTCCTGTTGCCTATTAGACATGACGATTGAAATACATAACATAATATCACGCCTTTTATCCCTGAAGGGGTAGGTAGAGGTGCCAGAGGTGCACATTACGGCACTTAATACCATTGTACAATGTAACACTCACTTTTCACTATTCAAGTTAAGAGTCCCATGTAAATACTATTTAGTATTCTTAAAAACCCAGTAATACTTTGTCCGACCCGGGTATCGATCCTCTTGCCGAGTAGCACTTGCGACCACTCCGCCAACGTAAAATTCTGTATTGGTAGGTAGGTCATTATATAGGTGGTCTGATACGAGTATATACGACTGGTATTGGATGTTATGATTTTTCTTTATGAAGTTGATAATAATATCAGCAAGGTCTTTGCAAAACCACTTTTAAGTCTTTTCTATAATTTGACCCTTACAACAGTAAGGGTCTCTAAATCTGGATTCCGTAGAGGCATCGTTTAGAATAAGCCTACTAATAAGTTATTTAATCTAGTTTAAAAATATTTCTAGCAAAATCCTTTGAGCATACATTTGCTGTTTAATTATCAAACTACAAAAAGGTCGATAGATCAATTAAAAACTTTTTAATTTAAATAGGTCTACAAAACACTAATTCATAACCCTATTCACACTTTGAATTTTATTTATAGACATTGGCGATATCAAAGTCAGACTAATCAATCAGAATAACGGTTTTTATCAATATTTCGGACTAAATACTTCGTTTGTGATATCGTTAGGCTGAGGTCAATCGTGTCGTAATATTGATTTTGCGTCACAATAGTTGATCCAGCTGGATCCGGATTCTGCCGGGATAAAGCGCAGAAAGAAAGCTACATCTAGATTTTCAACCAATTTTTATTAAAATTTGGAAAATGAATGTATAGTGAATGATTCATCATAATCATCACCATTATCTGCCCGTGTTGGTCTACTGCTGGACATAGGCCTCTCCAATGGCACACCACTGAGCTCGATCTTCAGTTCTTCTCATTCAACCATTGCCAAGCACCTTGCGGATATCTTCACTTCACCTAGCTGGGTCCTACATTACGTTTGCCTAGACGCGGTCTCCACTCTAGAACACGTCGACCCTAACGGTTATCGGTTCTTCGACAAATGTGACCGGCCCACTGCCACTTCAGCTTACTAATCCTTTGGGCTATGTCGATAACTTTGGTTCTCTATCGGATCACTTCGTTTCAAATTCGATCCTTCAGAGAGACTCCGAGCATGAGTGGATGATAAGAAAAATAAATTCCTGAGAACCCCTTTGGAGTTAAGCAACAAGAGGCAGACAACATTGTTAGACATTTAGGATTACCAACAATCATTCGTATTCGTATTCCCCAATAGGCCAGTAACGCATTTGTAACACCTCTGATGTTTCGGGTGTCCATGGACGGCGCCGATTGCTTACTATCAGGTGATTCGCGTGCTCGTTTACCGGTGTACTTCATTGAAAAATCATGCATTAACTGTATAATCCATAACTATGCTCCACGTCTGAATTCTGGTTTTGAAACGGTCTGAAGGTACAGTGAACTAAAAATGAATCAAGAGCTCGTGACAGAAGACTCCTGAATTCTCCACTACATCAGAAGACTAGATATTTTTTCTCATACGTTTTTGGCTATGTTTTTTAATCTCCTTAGAGACTTCCAAAACGTTTGGAACTGGTGTCGAGCCACGTGCCTTTGACCACATTTTTTATTTAATTGGAATGGACTGGATTTATCTTAATTTTGTTTGTAATGACAATTTAAATTAATTAATAGGTTTCTTTGTAAAAATCTAATTAGTGCTAATGTATTTTATTTGGAACCTCACTGGTCATCATCGTAACCAGATTTCCCAATGAAATTGGTAATTAAGTGATGTCAGACTTAAATTACTTACTAACTAAACTGGTAAATAAATCTCCATCCATCAATTTCGATCATGGGGTACACTCTCTGTTCTCTCACTCTCTGAACACGATGGGACGACAGGCCGACATGACCGAAGAGAGGTCAGGCGCAGTTCCAATGGATTTACATGGTAACGGGGTGAAACACCGCAGAACTTACTGACTCTGGTCTAATAATGCACATTTTATTTACAATATCCAATAACCTTTTTTGGTCGACGCGGGAATTGAACCTGCGACACATTACACAGCAGTCAGTCACCCAGCCATTGTGCCAACCGTGGTATAATTATTTGAAGTAAGGGTCAATGTCACCTAATTGGGTAGCTTCAAGGGTATCAAAATTAAAAATCGAATTAGTCCGTCAGTTAGAAATTAAAAAAAATTTTAGACATGTATTTTTATTTTCTCGTATTAAGTTGCAATACTTAGATAAAATGGCGTTAAGTTTAGGAGTGGGAGGTCGTTACGTCATAACGTGCTACAAAATGTGACACGCTGTGATGTCACACGATATTTCAAATTAATATATCGTTGAAAGTATTTAATTTTGTGAGAAAAGAAAAAATACGTGTCTAAAGTGTTAAATTAATGAACATACCAGACGGACATTAAAATAAAATTTAGGAAACTACCCTATTGTATGTTTCTAGTCTAGACGAATAATCAGTAGCCACTTAGTAACCATATTTTTATCATTTATTGATATTTGGGTTTAAGATCATATAGTTATTAATTTAAATAAGATTACCACAATATCATTTATAGTTTTAGGGCATTTTATGACATTTTACAACAATTAGGTAATTTCGTACCTACAATGTTATTACCCAGTATATTTTCATAATTCCAAGATATGGGTCTTAATCAGGAAAGTAATCAATATTTTAAGACCATAATATAATGTTCTAAAACAGTTCTCAGATTATTAACATAAGATTTTATTCGATAAGCCGTATATTTGTGATTAAATCGAGGAATAAAATAAGTACTAAGATCGATTGGAAATATGAAATGTAAGTCTGTTTATCTTATTAACGTCATTGTTTGATAAACATATATATTAACATTATAATTATGAAATTAGAGATTACTGATAGCCTACGTATAACTTCCTGCTTACCTCATTTTACTAGTCATTGTCGTTTTTCTATTAACCGCTTATATGCATCGATATGATACACAATAGAAAGTATATTGGGTCTCGCGTGGATCCGCGTTTAGACACACGACGGGTTAATATAATGAAAAAGAGTAACCCATGTAGTTTCTTGCTCGTTCTTCTCCATAGGAATCTACACTTTAAAACGAGCCAATAGCTTCGCTTTTAATTTTTTGTTGATATTCAAAAGTGCCTTTGTAGCCTAATCGAAATAAATGATTTCACTCTAAGTAGATCAATCGTTTTTTTAGGCTCGTAGACAAGCCATCAAACTTAAAAATATTTAAAGATTTTTTTTTTGCAGTTGGGTCAAATTTAAAGTATGATAATACAAAATTATTTCTTTATTTTTAAATTATAATCTGTGTGACCTGTGTTGTACTTCAGTGACATACTTTTTTGATATAAATTCAAAAACAACGCATAGATAGCTAATAATTTTAAGAAGTCGGGAATGATCCATTTCGTCGGCGGAGTCGGCATGATATATCTCCTTTTCCTGTTCTCCCATGTCAAACATGACTATATCAATAAGGAACTTAATTTTCTATTTATATGATTTCTCAAAGTTGGACAATAGAATAGGACTCGCCAGTGGAGTCTGTAGCTTAATAGCAGGATAACGCTGCTACGCGCTACGTACTACGCACTATGAGCCATGAACTACGCGCTACGTACTACGTACTACGCACTATGAGCTACGAACTACGCGCTGCGAACTACGCGCTACAAACTACAGTAGCAGTAGTATTTCAATAATGCGTAGTTCTTAAGTTATACACAAATTTAAATTTTGAACATGTTAATTATCTTAATATTCTACAAGCGATTTAATCTGAAAATTGCATGAGCAGTATTTTAAGATATTACGTCAATCACGTATTAGGTAACGATTAGTTAATTAGTTATTTTATTGATTGATGTGTAGCTTTGGATTAATGAAATGTTAAGATCTGGATTACAGATTGAAATTTTTGTGTACAGTCGAGATCAAATAAATATTTTATAAAAGGAATATACTTTATTATTCGAATTAAAAATGAGAAACTTAAATATCACAATTACAAATAAATATAATACACAACTTAAAATAAACTAAAGCAGTGAATAAAATAGTAATAATGTTTGTGTCTGTACAATACGTTAAGTTACTACACCTTTATTATTATTATTTTTTTGTTTTTTCCCGTATAAAGTATTGTTAAGCGTATATAATTATTATACTTACTTATGTGTTAGTATAGATTATAATATACCCCTATTCCAAATTTGATTCCGGTCCCTTCAGCCATTTTGACGTGAAGAAGACAAACAAACAAACCCAAATTTCCGCATTTACTATATTAGTAGGATTTATGTTGGCTCTTTAGGGTTCCTTACTTCATGAGGTTTTTTTTTAATAAATCATACTTTTTAATTAATTTTTATGTGTGTGCAAACGTTCTCCCGTAGAGATAAATAAAAAGATATATTTTCGCAGCTAACAGCTTTTCATAAAACGTAATTTTATTATCTGTATCTTTCCAAGATGGCCGACTAAGGTCCGTGGGAGGGCTAAATGTAATCTTAACTCAGGCACCTAATTCAAGAATTTATAAACTTTCCCTGACCTCAAAGTTGGTTGGTTTCACTTTATCTTGGAGTCGTTAAAATACAGGTTAAAGTGGGGAGAAGTATTGCTATTACTGCGTTTTTTGAGCATGAGTAGTGCTCAGTAGAAGTCAAGGGAGTTTTTTAATGACGTACGGAAAATATTTACTCAGCAGTGCATTTTTGATTGAGACAAACTTCTGTAACGATCTTATAGAGGAAGATATTATTGAAGGTGAAGAAAAAAAATTAGTTTTCGTTAAAAACGTTTTCGTCAAGCGTGTCTTTGCATTGTTCTTACATATGCGTACAGTATTGAAATATGTATCAGAGACATTGTAGAACATACTTTTTTAAAAAGAGTAACGAATGGAGTTTCTTACTCGTTCTTCTCCATTCGAATCTACTTTTTGGAATGAGCACCTAGCTTCACCTAGTTTCACTGACGGACTGACTGACAGACTATTATTTATTTTGTATTTGTTGACGTTTCAAAAGCACCAAACTATGGTTTAATTGAAAAAAAAAAAAAAAAAAAACACAGAAAATAAAAAAAAGGAAAGAAATCAAAAAATATGTTTTAAGTAATAAATATTTAACCTCGTACATATACGAGTAGATACAAAACTGCATATAGTTAATTTTTTTCTAGAACTAGATGAGCCGGCAAACTTCGTACGGCCCAAACAATTTTTTCTCAGTTTTTGATCCTTCCCTAGCCTTTAACGAACATGAGCCAAATCGGTTCAACCGTTCTCGAGTTTTAGCGAGACTAACGAATAGAAATACATTTTTATTTATATACCTAGATAATGCTCGATTAAAAACAAAAATACATTGTAGTTTCCATTGCCCTCAACTGCCTTAGCTGTTTGTCCTATTACGATAGGTACTCACTGGAAGACTAAGGATGTGATCTAAGTTCTAAACTTAAAGCCATCACGTGGCTTACGGCACATGGTGGGAAAGCACATAAATTAATAGTTACGTTAGACTGCCCCGTTGGCCGAGTGGTCGCAAGTGCGACTGCCGGGCAAGGGGTCTCGGGTTTGATTCCCGGGACGGGCAAAGTATTACTGGGTTTTAAAAAAATTCTCAGTAGTAGCACGGAGTCTGAAATTGTGCCCGGTATATGACAATAGGCTCACCCCCTATTACATGGGACTCATAACATAAATAGTGAAAAGTGGGTGTTACATTGTACAGTGGCATAATGTGCACCTCTGCCTACCCCTTCGGGGATAAAAGGCGTGATGTTATGTTATGTAATAGTTACGTATATTTATATATGTTGGGCCGATGTTTGACCACTATCTCGCCTGGTGGTAAACGATGATGCGGTCTACGATAGAGCACGTCATCCCATAAGCAACGTATTTGGGTAATAGGTTTCATTTAATGACACATAGGAATTAACTTAAACTTTGTCCGTAGGTAATTATTAATTTAGTAATAATTACCCAAATTACCCATCACGTAAATGTACAATGGTCAGCACATCGACGTACTCGAATGTGTCAATTGGGATGATGACAGAGTGAAAATTAAAAATATAATTATTAATCCGTCAGTTAGGTAATGAAAAAGTATTAGACACGTACCTACCAATTCTTTTTTACCGTATAATAGAACAATACTTAGATAAAACAAATCAAAGTTTAGGAGTGGGGGCTAAAACGTCATTTCTACATATAAAAATGTACATAGAAATGAAGTCACACGACATTTTTAATCAATATATCGTCGAAAGTATTCGTTTCTGTAAGAAAACAAAAAATACGTATCTAATGATTTAAAATAATCTACCAGACGGACATTGAAATAAAAATTAGGCATCTACCCTATTGTTGTCATTGGATTTTCGACTTTATATCTAACAGATAGAGATAAAAGTTTAATAAAAAAAATTGACAGAAAAGGGTAGGTTGACTTGCTGCCCACTGGACGCAATATGAAATGAGTATTGACAAGGACATAAAGACGTAAATTTTAATAAATCAATTGTGGTCACGAACAGATTATGTGGTTTACTATGAAAGGGGGAAGGCAAACGCTAATATATTAATCATCAATTAAAAACAGGTAATTCTTTCTTTTACAACGGCTTCTGATGACGACTGAGTACATTAGTACATTATCATAGTCAACATCCCTACTTTTTCAACCGAGTATTATATGAGACTAGGCAGTAGCACTTTGATAAACCCTAATCTTTTAAACTGGGATTTCCAATTCGCCGGTCAAGAGATTGTAGCTAGTCTTCTGTAGAGGATGCTCATAGTCCAGTACTTTCAACAGTACTATAGCTTTTGTTACGATACCCTTGGAGAACCTAACGGGTTACCGGGGCTCCGGCTCAATGTGCAGGAGAAGGAACGGGGTGGTTTTTAGTCAGTAAAAGTCTGACACTCCCTCCCGCCTAACCCAGGCGGGAGCAGTCATTCGATGATTTTCTCCCCTTAAAAAAACCCTTGAGAAGAATAGGGTTTTTTTTGTAATGGGGAAATCACCCAATAACTTCTCCCGTCTAGGGTGACGCGAGAGCGGCATCCTGGGAACCCGTTAAGTCCTTCGCTACTTGTTAACACATCTTGCAAGAAGCTACTTTAGTGAATGGCTGAGATAAAATCGATTTTAGAGGCGATGGTATTTTTCCATATTCACTTGTCATTAACAATCCAACTCTTGACCTTAGACTCTTAAACTTTCACTCTCATAACTAAAGCAAACAAACATTACAACTAAATTAATTCTAAACTAAAACGTTTATGTAAATTTAATTACATTTGTATTAAAAACTAAGTTCAAAATTACATAATAACAAAATTAACAATTAAAATACTTATTAATTTTATTCAAATATAAATTGCTAATTTTTAGTCCAGAATCTTCTACAATTAAAGTGAACCGTTTTTGAGATTTGCACGTCTTTACAAACAGCTAACGTATAAGATTTGTAGTAAATAAATTGTCAGTGCCATCAGTTGGTTATTTATCTGTGGTTCAAATTGTATTTATGACTCATTCAGTATTAAGTTATTAGCCATGTCACTATATTTCAGTCTAATACCAAACAACGAGCATAGGTACCTAATATTAGTTATCCTGGATAGCCGCTTATAGTATCTTCCATGAATTTTCTATAATAACATACCTAGATTTATTTTTAAAATTCCATCCAATAGGTCTGGAAGAAATGGCCGCGTGTGATAAGAGCGCTCATTGAACTCAAAATTCTATAATAACACTTTAAACTTGTTTTCTGTATGTGTGCAATTAATTATACTTAAATAAAAAATAACTGAAAGATGCTAAGGTAGGGCGACTAAGGCAGACACACGTCTCCCCCCAGGCGTAACAGGCTTTGCAACCGGGGGCTCCGGAGTAGGTCTATTATATAATAGAGGACTCGGTGCCCCCTTTAGGTGACGATGGTAGCCAATAGGGTGGTTTTAGTGAGGTCGTAGTCCCGCACTTCCTAGATTTTTCTCCTCAAAAAAAGCTAGACGCCTTTTGAAGATTATCAAAAAAGGGTCTTGAAGTTTGGGTTTCTTGGTCGAAAACAGTATTTAGAACAGTGCGCATTTCTGCTTATCCCTTTGTGTAACAGATACTTAATGCTATTCATTTTACTAATGCCTAACAAATTGTTAGCGTTATAATCAGGTCGTATTGTCAAAAAAATATAGCACGCACATTTGGGTTTGGAGAGGTTCAACGACCTCTAAATGGACCTGGAAAACAGGTCCAGGTCCCAAAATAGACCTCAAAAGTTGTTTTATTATGAAATACATTTGTTTACCTGTGCGTTATGGGTGGACATTTAATTTCATAAATTTTTATAAAATTATTAATAAAATAAATGTAAAATTATCATTTTTAATTCAAAATTTTATACAGTAGTAAGTAGTTTTTTTAATAATTGTACGGAAATCAATGACTTGTTTAAGAATGATGAATTATGTACTAATGAGGTACCTAAAACAAATACCAGTTATTTAATTTGATAAGATTATTATAATTTCATCATAATAATTTAATGGATCACTTTTTATGCATTTGTTTTACAATTTAAAAAGCGACATAATAATAATATTCGCAAAAATTTTAATTATTCAAAACATGAATGAGATGTCTATTTTTCATTTTGTTATACAATTTTAAATACTTTTTTAAGAATTTAAATCTGTTTGACATAGGTAACCCGTAACCCCCGAACCGGTTTTGAGCCGACTTTTGAATATCGAACGCGACACAGCAGACGGAATTCGAAAAAAATACGCGTTCGGATTCTCGCCCCAAAAATTTTACACATTCATTGTAACGATCGTTGACCGAAAGAACCGGTTGAATCGACAATGTTCGCGTTCGACGTCTGTTGCTGACTAGCCTTTGTATTCTTATCATTATCACTGATTGAGTTGTCCACTTCATATTAAAGGTAAAGGTGTCTTACCTGGTGATCAGTTCGCTCTCGGACGCGCTTTCGAACGCACCTCCCTGTCGCCCGGCTCGACCCGTCCCGCTAACACGTGAAACAAAAATGTAATTATTTTAAATTTCGAACAATCGAACTATTCAAATGTATATCAAATCAGCACGACAGTGTAAATAAAATTGAATGTAGATATTTTACAGTGTAAATATTAATTATTATAAAAAGTGAGTGTAAATATTAATTAAAATTGTTGATATTTTTAATTAATTTGTAAAATAAAATCCTGTGATATTAGTATATTAAGGTGCCCAGTACAAGAAAAGACGGCAGTAAGTATTTTTATATGTTATTTGTATAGTTTTTGTATTTTGTTTTTGTAACCTATAAGTATTTGCTTGACTTAAATTTCGTAAACGTAAACGAAGACGTGGGAATATTTATATTGTATCCTCAGGTAAAGATCTTTTTGCACGAGCAAAAATTTAACTATTATTGACGCCATTGTAATCTTTCAAACTGTTCACCATTTCTAAAACACCCATTGAATTTCTTATTGAAGTAAATTGTTAAAATTTTTTAACTATATTAAATAAATACCACGTGCTAAATACTTAGATAACAAGACGCATGTCTTTAATTATTTAAATTAATACGAAATAGCAATATTACCTCTGATGTATTTAATTCAAGGACGTCAAGTGGTAATGTTCAAAGAAAATTTTGTCCATGTTTATATCTATAAATTCATAATTAAGTTTATCAATAAATTGAGGAAAGCGTGTATGATGTAAATTACTATTATGTAGCTAATTATAATTAGTTACAAATAATTTGAGAATACATTGATATTATAGGTAATAAGATTTTTTTTCACAGTAGGTAATAAGCACCTACATAATATTAAAAGACATGTTGAAATCTTATCAAATTCGTAGTTTGTATAATTATAAAAATAAAAATTTCTTGAATGTAAATTTTAATTAAAAAAAATAGGAAAATATAATTAATTTAACAATGAAAAATAAACTTTATAGGTAACAAATTACAACGTAAATATAAAATGTTGGCTGCATTTGTTTAGTTCTATTTTAAAAATCGAACAATATGGCGATAACAATTGTAACTTCAATACACCTGTGTCGTCGATGTGTTGGTAAACAAATTGACATCTGTCAATCATTGACACTTCAAACAATAATGAAAAGAATGTTATTACTTACTTGCTTTTGCTCGCGGATTCACTCGTGTTCTTTTAAGGAATTGGGGGAGAGGTTCTAAAAGAAAAATGATGCTCGATATTTTTATTATTCACAAAAAGATTACATACCAATTTTAAGCTTTTCACCTTGAAATTTGCGAAATGCTCTATATATATAAATTAAAACCCCGCATTTTAGAGGGCTGAGGGTAAGAATTGACTGCCTCGTTGGCCAAGTGGTCGTAAGTGCCGGGCAAGGGGTCTCGGGTTCGATTCCCGGGCCGGGCAAAGTATTACTGGACTTATTAAAAAATTCTCAGTAGTGGTACGGAGTCTGCAATTGTGCCCGGTATATGGCTGACTCATAATATAAATACTGAAAAGTGGGTGTTACATTGTACAGTGGCATTAAGTGCACCTCTGCCTACCCCCTTGGGGATAAAAGGCGTGATGTTATGAGGGTAAGAAAGAGATAAAAAGTAGCCTATGTCACTCTCTTTTCCTCCAGCCTTAAGAATCACCAATTCGTCACTACGTTGTGCTATGATATACGGACAAGCAAACACACACACACACACACCACACACACACACACACACACTTTCACATTAGTATGATTTCTATGTTGTTTCGATTTTAATTGTTTTGACAACATTATTGCAATCTGACACTTGTGACAATCGATGTGTGACGTCATTGTACTTATTGACAATTTCCAATTGACTGCTGATTGCTCTTTTAAGTAGAATTATGTAGTGTTTTGTTAGCGATTGTACTTTGGTCATTGTACTTGGGAATTGGGACGTGTTTATAATAGTGATTTATTAGGTAATTTTTAAAATACGTATAACATCACGCCTTTTATCCCCGAAGTGGTGGACAGAGGTGCACACAATGCCACTGACAATGTAACACCCACTTTTCACTATTTATGTTATGAGTCCCATGTAATAGGTGGTAAGCCTATTGCCATATACCGGGCACAATTTCAGGCTCCGTGCTATTATTGAGATTTTTTTTTTAAACCCGAGACCCCTTGCCCGGCAGTCGCACTTGCAACCACTCGGCCAACAAGGCAGTTTTTAAAATACACATTATAAAAATAGTGGGGATATTAGAATAACGTCTTTGTGTAAACAGCTGAAAAAATATACCTACATTTATCCTTTCAATACTTATTTGCAATGATTTTACTGCTGATATTTTAATTTTACACGCTGTTCTATTAGACTGGAAAGTCCCAATAGGTCTGATGCCGATACGGAGCCGCGGAAAACTTAACGGGTTACCGGGGCTCCGGCTCGAAGTGTAAGAGTAGGCACGGGGTGGTTTTTAGTCAGTAAGAGTCTGACACTCCCAGGCGGAAACAGTCCTACGATGATTATCCCCCCTTAAAAAAAGTAAAATAAGACTGGAAAGATATCATTTCTAACCCAAAAGCAGAATCTTTTCCTTGCAATTTTTTTATTGTACAATTAGTTCTAAATCACACAAATTATAGCAGGTCCTTAGTCTTATAAAACGTTTTATAAATACACATTTACAAACAAAAAACACCATGTTTATATGTGACAAACAATAACGTAACAGTTAACGATTCCGACGCGTTTTTAACGAGTTTCTAATCGTACAGTTTAGAACTAAATTACGGACAACATAAATATGAGAATTTCCATTGTGTCAATAAGTAAATATACCTAGATACATAAGTTCTTAAGAATACAGTTTACTGTATTTTTTTGTAAACTATGTATTTTTTTTCATTACATGAGATGTAAATTATGATTTGCTGGCCTTGGTCAGCTTGGTCTAATGGCCTCAAGATTAAAGTCTTTAATCTCTGTGCAAAGTTTAATATTCGATTTTGGTATTTCCAGTACAAGAACAGCAATTATTTCAGTATGGGTAGTGACTTCTAATAGCTTCAAGATCAAAGTCTAATTTTATATACAAAGTTTAATTTTTATTGGTAATCCAGACATATTAATCTAATATCACATATTACTATATTAGAATTATCATAAAACAGCATCAAGGCGATGTTAAGACAGGCTACTAGTTGATAATAAAAATAAACAACAACAAAAACATAACATCACGCCTTTTTATCCCCGAAGGGGTAGGCAGAGGTGTACATTACGGCACTTAGTGCCACTGTACAATGTAACACCCACTTTTCACTATTTAATATGTTATGAGTCCCATGTAATAGGGGGTGAGCCTATTACCAATACCGGGCACATTTCCAGACTCCGTGCTACTACTGAAATGTTTAAAAACCCAGTAATACTTTGCCCGACCCGGGAATCGAACCCGAGACCTCTTGACCAGCAGTCGCACTTGCGCCCACTCGGCCAACGAGGCAGTAAAAATAACTATATTACAAATCTCAATGTGAAATTTAATATTTTGAGTCGAAACCCGAGAAATGTTTGAAAAAACCACGTTTCAAGATCAATGTTTACACCGATCGATTCTTATTTTGAAAACGGTTACACAATATGGCTGCTGCGTTCCTTTTTTAAAAACTATTTTCAATTGGTAAATAACGGTTATCGGTTATACGGTATGTTACGGTAAAATTACGTTTTGATTTCAAAACATTTACTATTAAACATTGGCTCGGTAAATTGCATCTTAGAATTTATCAGGAGTTAGGTAGTTAATGTACTTTTTAATTATGGAATTATGTGTCATGTTTTTTTATATAAGAGCTTAATTGATTGCTTATTTGGTCAATATTATGCTTAATGTAATAATGTGTTGTTACCAAATTGAATTCTGAGAAATTATTTATAATGCAATATGTATAATTATATATTAACCCGCATTTTAATCTTTCCCCGTATTCTATTCTTCTATTCCCCCTTTTTTTATATCATAAGCCGGTAAACGAGCAGACAGATCACCTGATGGTAAGCAATCGTCGTCGCCCATGGACACTCGAAACACCAAGGCGTTACAAGTGTATTACCGGCCTTTTGGGAATTGGGAATTTGAGGATTGTGGAGGATTCGGGGATTTGGGAGACGGGGACCAGGAAATGGGGTAATTGGGCCTCTGGTAACCTCACCCACACGAAGAAACACAACGCAAGCGTTGTTTCATGTCGGTTTTCTGTGAGGCCGTGATATCACTCCGGTCGAGCCGGCCCATTCGTGCCGAAGCATGGCTCTCCCGCACTTATTCAGTTTTATCGTTTTTCTTCATAATTTTATAAAAACTATCGTGTCTCCAATAACCGTGTTACGAGCCACTGCGGTACAAACTTACCGACCAACCAACTTCAGTTCCCTATTATAAATTACTAAAGAAAACTTTGAAACTTCTTCGGAAAACCGTAATAGGCGAACTTTTCATATTGCAGAGACATTCTAGCTTATTGACTGCCTCGTTGGCCGAGAGGTCGCAAATGCGACTGCTGCGCAAGGGGTCTCGGGTTCGATTGCCGGGTCGAGCAAAGTATTACTGGGTTTTTTAAAAGTTCTCAGTCGTAGCACAGAGTCTGGAATTGTGTCCGGTATATGTCAATAGGGTTTTTTTTATATTATAGATTATTTCTCCACGGACTCTAGGTCCGTGCCCTTGTCATACAGTTTTTTAATTATAATACATCTAGTCAATTTTTATAAAGTAAAGAGGGAACCTAGTTACATACTACAATTAACTACATCTATAATTATTAGCAAAAGTATAGGTTACATAATAATTAGGCACTATTTATTTATTTCTATTTCAAAGGCTTTATGAAACCAGCCCACCAACAAGATGGGAGAGCCGACCTGACCCAGCAGAAGGCACCCGTTCACGAGTATGACGTGTGTGTCAGCAATTGGTCCGGTCAACCTTTTTATTGGGAACGGAACAACCCAACACACAGCGCCACCGACTGTAGGACATTTATGTGTGCATGACGCCTCAACCCCTGCCACATGGGCCGATTCCAATAAAGCCATAGTCCAAAGTCAATTGGTCATATTCTATTTCTACATGTTTCTGCACACACATTTCCTCATGTTGCATTCGTCTCATCACAAGCAACACTCCCCGCCCAAGAGAGCACCCATGACTGCCGCGTCCCTGTGTTTGATGGCCATTTTCAGGTTGTAGTCCTTAATACCTTGCTCACCCTCATCAGCCGCCTTCCTGATTAGTTTGCTTATCGCGTCTTCGCTGTTGTCTGTGTAATAGATGCAACCATGCGTGTGACGCGATATTGCTACTACCGCGTGTGGTACGCTGTCATGTATTTGATGTTTCTTTGTTGCTGTGTTGACAAGAATCACATTCGCACACGAAAGTCCCTGTGCCTCGTGTATCGTGAGCACGCGTGATCCCACAGTCGACCCGTATCCCTGGTTCTTAATGGATTCCTTCTCTGCCTGAGTGTGTACCAGGTATAAAGTGTCGGGGAGTGACTTTGGAATCATCGCCCCCGAGAACCTTTTTATCTCGAGGGATCTCACGAACGACCTGGACGAATATATACCACTGTAAACTGTGCTGAGGGCATACGCCACATCCATTGGATTTCTGTGGGTACACATCAATTCCTGGCTTATGGGCGTGATATATGTAGGGCGGCTGTAGAGTAGAGGGAAGAGGTTATCACGATCTATAAACGGAAGCTGATTTATGTCACCAATTAGAAGGACTTCCTTGGCTCGAGTTATTCGGGCGGCCATCACAACGGCTCCAAAGTGGTTCATGAGAGCCTCATCTACCATTAGTCGATGGCAGCTCTCTCGCTCCCCCAAGCCGTTTACTAGGATGGACGCCATTGTTCGAACCCTAGATTTGACGAGTCCTCCGATTCGGCAGGATAGTTTGCCTCTGAGGTCATTTGCTGCTTCGGTTGTCGTGGTGACAATTAGATCTTTGCCCGCTTCAAATTGATCTACTATCCATGTCGTTTTTCCGCAACCGGGGACGCCATTTGTCCAGCGAAACGTCGGAGTATGCCAGTCTCCAAAAACTTCGCCGTCTGATCCAGAATCAGAAATGGATCTTGCCATCTCTAATATTCTATCGTCCAGCATAATTCTGGTGCATTTGGCAACCACTACTAGGGAATCCCCTGGAGGAGTTTTAAACTTTAACACTCCGCATCGATCGGATTCCCTCTCGTCCAGAGACACAAATCCGGCAGTTGCGTTATAAGCAGCCATACTTCGAGTTATAGAGGTTCCTCTCAGTACCCTCGAGGTGTTGTTGTCGTATATGACTGCTTCTGCTGCCTCGAGTCTATCGTTCAGTATTAGCTCGTTTCCTTGCAGGTAAGTCTGCAGAATGGATTCGCATTTCCGCATGTTGACCTGCCTGGTTGCCTCCACCACTGCGGTAAACTCGAGAAAAGCATTTACGACATGGTCTCTGGTAGTGGACGCTTGTCGAAGCCTCGGCGGACAAACGTGACCCATAGCTGCTCTTGTTGGTGATGACCTGGGGGGAGGAGACTGTATTTGTGCGCCTCCTGATCCTTGAGCAAATTTAACCACATTTTTTCTGAAGGGTGACGAAATCAGTCCGGTTACTGAGCATATGGCCGCTGTTATTGCCCACACTCTACCTCGTGATTCTAATTTTTTATTTTCCCTCTCGGTGTTTTGTTGGTGTTGTTGCAGAGCGCTTTGTTGCCTATATCTTTGTTGTAGACGCTCTGAGCCGCTTGGAGAATCCACCCTTAGCGCGTATGGAACTGGCTTTTTGAGGAAACTCAAGTCCTCACCCCTGTTCTCGTACACGATGACTTCATGATGTTCTGAAGCCCTGACGCATCCTATAAGGTCTGCCGTTCTCCCCTTCTCATAAGCTACCACGGCAGCGTCCACACTAATTATTCTGGGACTCATACCCTCGACCTCTCCCCGCCCAGGGTTACCCCCTATTATATTCCCCCCTTAAAAAAAACCCCTATTATATGGGACTCATAACATACATAGTGAAAAGTGGCTATGTCGATCATCTGTCGAATTTTTGCTAGGTCCTTCAATACGTGCCTAGGTATCTATATTAAAACTTAAGTGTCTTGACCTAGGTATGTTTCGAAGACATTGTAATAGACATTTCAGCTATTTTAGTAATAGAAATTTATTTAAAAAATTGTCTTTAAACTGTCAAACACCAAGCGGTCACCGGTGACCGCGACTTATTGTTCTTTAATTGTGTCTATAAATACGGTACTCGACGATTTAAAATTGGTTAATTTGAAATCGATATCTATGACATAAATTTACTTCAACTGTTCAATCGATTTTATAGCCTATTTATGTTCTTCTCACTAAAATATAGGGTGGTGGTTGGTTGTTGATGAAGTAGATACTATCAATATTAACAAACAAAAAGTCAAAATTGACCTATCGGCTTTCAAGGCAACATCGTTTATTTTACAAACACCTTTTATTACGTTTATTTATAGTCATTAGCCATATATATTTTTTTCACAATTTCTATCCGGCCAATCATCGAACAAATTTGACGTTTCCAGAATTCGAATTTAAAAAACGAATTTTGTATGACGTCGTTGTGTCAATAAATTAGGAAGACAATGATTCCGCAAAAGGCGGGACAGTCTCGCATAATAAATCGCTGACGTAGTGAATTTGGTACGGAAACATAAATCCTGTGACCTTACTATTTACTTACTCGTAGTTGTTTTTACGACTTTTCTTCTTGTATCATAATTAAGTTATGTAGTAAACTAAGTAGTAACTGGTAATTTATATGAATTGTTTTTGTTTCTGTCAAAAATCGGAACTTTGGAAGTTGCAAGTGACATTTGTCAATGTTTGTTTTGATATGTTTGACGGAAATTATATAAAATATTATTATTTTCCCGTCTTTATGTTTTATTTTAACATAAAACACCGACGACTGGATGTTTTTGTTTTTCCTACAAGATAAGGTAGACTAAATTTTACCTGTGCATTTAAACATCATATTTATCAATTTTATGATTTGAAATATCTAGCTACTTTACGAGAATACAAATGATTTTCTCATTACCATTCTGATTAAAGGTTGTATTTAATGGTATTTTGACCAGTCACACTGTTTTTTCTTATGTTTTGTATTCAAGAGAGAATAACTATAAATTCCAACAGCTGTTTACGATACGATGATTGTAAGCAAATAAAAATATTATGAACTCTGTTTATATGTTTCAAATGGGAGCGGTATAATATTGATTTTTATTTTTTGTTTTAGGTAGGTGTATTAATTGCAGTCGGTGATAGATTATGCCGTGTATTGGATTTTTATTTCTTTAATTTGAATATTTAAATATAGCAGTGATTTATTAATTCCAATTTCACGGAATTTTTGTAAATAAATCTGTTATGTAAATGAAGTTTCTGGTCTTTGCTGGTCTATATTTTATTTTAGACATTTTTGCAAAAATGTGTCATTAGAGATTTTATTTGCTTTTTGCGAGCAGTAATATTATTAACTAACAGCCAACGCAACAGTTGTTAAAACCATTAAAAATTAATCTGTTAGATTCTATCATTTAAATTATACGATTAATAGACTTGACGAGATAAATCAGCTAAATTATGATAAATTTTAATAAATATGTCGATAGTATTGAATAATCTTTTGGTAAATTCCAAGATTCGTATGATAACGGTACTTATTTTCATAATAGGTCGAATAACAAGTGGTCTGGATTATTTCACTATCGCTAACAAATGAAATTCGCGTGTACAAAATTAAAACTAATTCGAAGTGGTTTGTGAATGCCTGACGTCATTTTTATTTGTATATTGTATAATATGATCAGACTTCCTTAATTGAAAATATTTTATAACACAATTATTTTCTGCAGGGATATGCAGGAATGAAATGCATACATCTACTTTTCCATGTAATTTGATCAAAATTTTAAGATTGGTGTTAAAATGAAATACTTATTTTTTTAAATACTGATACAAAACAATATTTGCTATTGCGCAATATGTCTCAAGTTTGATTTCCTGTCTCAAACATAAGAGTAGAATGTTTGCAAAATGTAGAAGTATTGTTTGTAAACCTTCATACAACACTGGGAGAAATTCAAGCTTAAGACGATAGTTGTTTGAAAAGGAGACAAATATCATTGTTATAGTCTATATTACGGAACCGAAACGAATGACACGTT
Source organism: Spodoptera littoralis (assembly GCA_902850265.1). Taxonomy (NCBI): domain Eukaryota; kingdom Metazoa; phylum Arthropoda; class Insecta; order Lepidoptera; family Noctuidae; genus Spodoptera; species Spodoptera littoralis. The sequence goes on along the minus strand of LR824561.2, from coordinate 7,287,026 downwards.
TTCGAAAATGCAGTTGTAGGTATATAACGATAACTTGGACACGTGTTATCAATATACCAATTGAGTCCAAGTTTACTATACTTTATTATTTCAAAGGCAGATAACAGCATTTTATCTTATTTCGCAACAATTATAATCTGAACTGATAAAATATTGGAAACGATTGCTTTGATGTCGTAAACCAAAGATCGTTGATTGTGCATTTGTTCATTCTTGTGTATCGAAACCCGTGTCGTCGTAAGAGTGATTGGAATGGTATGATTGCAAGTATAAATACTTTTATATCTGTAGGTTTATGAATTTTGTGCTGAATATAACATTAGTTATTTCCGTGAGACACAGTTATTGACAAAGTTTGAAATGTCTCTGTACTGCATGGTTTGGACCAATAATTACATAGTACATGCTTTACCAGATTCAAGATGCGAATCTAAGTTCTTTCACTCGACAGTGAAGTCCATCAACACGATAGATAATAAAAACTAAAATCATAAGCACCGTTAAACCCATACGGCACAAAAAATACGAAGAAGTATTAAAATCGTGCAAGAAATACAACAAAAAAGACAAGTTTATATTTCAAAAACTGAACCCATCTAGTCTCAACTGGATTTGTTCTAGAAATAGTATTTCATACTACTTTGTTGATGTCGTTAAATATTTATCTAATTATATACGAAATTCCAAACAAGTTTCAACGGAATTTTTACTTCTTAGAATGTAACATTTGGCAATGAACTTCGTATAAAAAATGAATGAATGATGCACGTATTTATTATAAATGTATTTTATAACATTCTGACAACGCATATGAACATAATTATATATATACTAGCCAGACGATGTGTTCTCTAAATATTTTTTAAACCATCAGTACCTGCTATTGAAAAACCACTTAGATACATTAATTACAAAACATTGTTATTTTATCTATGAGAAAGTCCTAGGGTATCCCACATCATGGTAACTTTCGTTCTTTTTTTTCTACTGAACTACTTGGGTTTTGCTCAAAAATAACGGTCAAAAATCCATGTCGATCGAAATGTAATGAAAAAGAATGCAAATAAGGTAGAAAATCAAATCTAGGTAAGCGTCATACGATTAAGCGGTTCCCAGAATTATTGAATAAACAGAAACACAGCTGAATAATTAAGCCATTGATCCAGTTTCTTTTATGGCATGTATGTATAATTTTATTAGTTTCTAAGTAACAATTAATAGAAATCAGATAGATACTGAATACCTAACATAATATTTTTCCTCATTCAAAACCAAATTCGTTTTAAATTTGCCTAAAATAAGTTAAAAAAGGTTTGTTGTTCAAAATTACAAAGTTAGCTACCTATAAAACGCGATAAGACTTGACAGGTTGCCGGGGCTCCGGCTCGAAGTGCAGGAGTAGGAACGGCGTGGTTTTTAGTCAGTAAGAAGCCTGACACTCCCTCTCGCCAATCCCAAGGCGGGAGAAGACATTGACTGATTATTATCCACCCTTAAAAAGGTACGTATTAATAGAAGGAAAACCTCGCATTTACATAATATATCTGTATACTTTATCAATAATAAATTATAAGTAAAAAAGGGATTTGTAAATCTATGTGTAGGAGTTTCGATAACAAATCATACATGTGATAATATAGATCAAAATTATCATAGACGTAGTACTAAGCAAGTATTATGGTTATCTTGTGATAATTTTTTTTAAAAATAAACCAGATTAGTGCGAACCGAATTTGGATTTACCTGTTGATTCCTTAAATTGAATTTTAATGTCAAGCACTTTGTGGGGAGTAATATAACTTTAATCAATTCTTTTAAAGAAACTGCACCAACTACCGTACTCATTGACATTTTCTTTTAAACAACTGTATTTAGAGAAATTTGACTAGGAATGGAATTGTTCTAAGTTAATCATTACTTCTACTTACTATAGGCTTTTTGTGTGTTCCTAAACTCTTGTTGTGTGTCGTAGCAAAATAAATGGTTTTTCTTTCTTTCTCATTTGTTTAGTTTCCTTGTTACTCCTTAATTAAATAAAATGTTACATACTCATGACTGGGGGAGGGGGATTGGGAATTGGGCCTCCGGTAACCTCAGTCACACAACGCAAGCGTTGTTTCACGTCGGTTGTCTGTGAGGCCGTGGTATCACTCCGGTCGAGCCGGCCCATTCGTGCCGAAGCATGGCTCTCCCACACTTACAAAACTACTGTTAGCAAAAAAAACAATTCAACGTATATAAAGTTTTACCCTGAATCGAAATACATTTTATCGTAATAATCTAATAGATAGGATTATAACAAGTACCTAATATACAGTGGGTAACTAATTATCTAAGACTTACCCATGTGATTAGCAGGTAATTATGTATTTATATGCGTATTGTTAATATTGGCATTGACAGTGAGATGGAGGAAACATCACGTTCATGGCTAATTGTTACTTAGTTGCATACATATTTAATAATACTTACATGATTTTATATGCATATATACCTATGTAATACTAGCTACTTCTCTGCCGTTCCACCCACACTGTTCGGCTCCTAATGATCATAGCGTGATGTTCTATATTCTTTATCCTTTCTTGATAAATGCCCTACACAGCGGAAAAAGAATTATTTTAATCGGGCCCGTAATTCCATTGTTTTTGTCTCTGCATCACCCAAAGGTCTGGTTGGAGGAGAATGTCTATGGCATTAAGCCTACCTTCTATATTACGGTGTGCATGAAGCCTTTTAAAATAAAAAGAATAATCCCGGAAACATAACATAACATAACGTCACGCCTTTTATCCCCGAAGGGGTAGGCAGAGGTGCACATTACGGCACTTAATGCCACTGTACAATGTAGCACATACTTTTCACTATTTATGCTATGAGTCCCATGTAATAAGGGGATATTTTGAGATGTATACTGTCAAAATCATATTGAACTAGATCATCATCTTGGTCCACAGCCCCTGACAACCCACTGCTAGTGCAGCCTTCTTTACATAAGAAGGTGCTACAATTTCCGTTTCATTCCGATTTAAACACGACATGCATTATAAACATAGGTACTTGAGTTATGTCTTATTAGTTTACCAGAAGGAAAGGGTAAAGGTCTACCTACCACAACACTATTAAACATTTTTAGGTCAATTTATTTATTTTTTGGTGAAGAATGCATCACCAATCTAAATTATTAAGGAAAAGTTTACAAAAATGGCCGTATTTTGTATTTTAGTCACGCAACCTCTCGAACGCCGCTACATAATAGGAAATATATTGCTTCCCGCATTGATTTACGTTCTGATAAACTATGACAGTTAAATGGCTAACACATCATCAAACGAAGCATAAATAAGAATTGGGAGCTTGCCTTTACCAAAAATAAATTATTTCTACTGTTACAATAAGATATTAAAAAATAATTACACTTTCATTAATTGATTTTATAACCAACTTAATTTTAGTGTTTTTACAGCATTTTTTTAGAAAAGAGTATGCTTTTTTTTCCTCTTTGGCAACCGAGTCTCCAAAAAATTTGTATGCTGTTTGATGCTAAAAAATATGACGTTACAATACACAATCTCGTACAAAATTCATAGAAAACTGTCGTTTTTGACAGTTCGAAAAAAGTATTGAAATTGACTAGTTGGCAAGTACCCAATTCTACAATCAAAATGTCGGCCCAATAGATATTTAAAAAAAAATGATATTTTGTCAATTACTTCGTAATCAAGCCATAAAATCATATCCTGTATATATACATATATGTGTGTGTGTATTATGTGTAATCAATATTAAACACGATTAACGATGACTGATCGACGGGAAGACCAAAATATTGTATTCAAGTGTAATAAATCACTTAGATCACTTGTAATATTAATATATTAATCATAATGACTCATAGACCGCTGACTAGTCGAGTGGTTGAAAGTACAAAATTGTGTAATTGCCAACTAGTCAAATTCAATACTTTTTTCGAACTGTCAAAAACGACAGTTTTCTATAGATTTTGTACGAGATTGTGTATTGTGATGTCACGTTATTTTAGCGTCAAACAGTATACTTATTTCGTAAAATTTTGCAAAAAAAATACTAAAATTAAGTTGGTAATAAAAACAATTAATGAAAGTGTGGTTATTTTGTAATATTTTAATGTATTGAACATAACATAACATCACGCCTTTTCATCCCAGAAGGGGTAGGCAGAGGTGCACACAGAAGTAACACCCACTTTTCACTATTTATGTTATGAGTCCTATGTAATAGGGGGTGAGCCTATTGCCATATACCTACCGGGCACATATCCAGACTCCGTGTTACTACTGAGATTTTGTTTTAAAATCCTAGTAGGTAATACTTTGCCCGACCCGGGAATCGAACCTGAGACCCCTTGCCCGGCAGTCGTACTTGCGACCACTCTGCCAACGAGGCAGGCTTTGTGTTGAACAGTCAAAATAATTTATTTTTGATTAAGGCAAGTACCCGATTCTACTTGATATATTATTAATACGAAAGTTTGTATGTGTTTTTGTTACTTCACGGCAGAATGGCTGAAGGGATCGAAATGAAAGTTGGAACAAGAGTAGATAATGGTCTAGAAGAACGCATAGACTACTTTTTTCCTAGGCGATGCGGGTAAAACCACTGGTAGTAACTAGTAATAGAATTTTTGACAATTGCTTTGTAGTATAGGCACTGGTATTAGATATATCTAAAGTATGTTCTGTGGTAATAAAATCACTGCTTGAATTCGACAGTCAGTATTATAAACATTAATCATAGGTAAAAATTCATATTACAACATGCAACATGAGTCAATTAATTATATAACGAAGTGAATCAACTTATTATTACTAATTATCTATCACTTTAGACTAATTGGATATTAATGCTTGATAACAAAATAACATTTGCTACATTTTAATATTGTTACAAAATTTATATTTGATTGACAAACCACAATGCAATCTTTTATCAAATACTATTGCATCGGAATATACCACGTTCTGCAATCAAATCCGATCTAATTCCGTTTTGTTATGTGTTTATGAACATCGAAACAAAAGAACTAATTCATAGTTCGGACAGTCTTTATTAATGTTGAAATTGTGGTCACCTTAGGAGGATATTTTAATAATCTTTTTGTAATTTATTCTGGAGTGGTCGACCCGGTAAACTTCGTATAGCCTACACTTTTTTTTCTCAGCTTTTAAACCTTCCCTAGATTTCCACAAACATTTCAATACCAAAATTAGCCGAATCGGTTCAGCCGTTCTCGAGTTTTAGCGAGACTAACGAACGAAAATTAATATATTTTTATTTATATAGATTATTCTGTGTTAATATTGGTACGTTTTTTCATTTGTTTCCTGGATAATATGGCATAGAAATTATTATGAAGTCTAGGATTTGTCGAATGGTAGTCAGAGCTTTCCATAATTTACATATTAAACCATCTCTTAACTAGAAATTACATAGCGTGATGTTAATTGACCCCTAATTGTACTGTTAGTTGACACTTATTAATTTTTTCTTCTTTGTCAATCGAGTCTTCAAAATGGTATTGTCGACTATACTGCCAGTGTCTAGGTGACACTTATAGATAGATGAACACAAAAATGACGATAAACACCACCTATCATAGCCTAGGAGTTCCTTAAAATTTAGGTGAAGTTAAAACAGGCAAGTGGAACAAATTCGTTATCACAATGAAATTATTGTTTACACTGATATTTAGACAATACTTTTTTTAACCGCAAAACATTAGTCATACACCAGCGACCTCTAGCTAGACTGTAAAGCAAACATCAATTACCTATTTACCATAGACAGTTTGTAGGTTATAGAATCTGTGGTTATAGCCTAAAGGTATAATAACTTTTTCCATTACACTTGCAAATACTGGCAGGTATTCTTAGAATTTGTTTTGTTTTTATTATTAGTGTAACCATTTTAGATATACGGTACCAGTGTCGTGTCGGCCATTGAACCGAAACCGGTCCTATTTAATTCGCTATGCATCGAAGGTTCCTTTTAGGTGAAATTGAAACTTCCGTATTGATATTATTTGTTGATCAATGGTTGTACCTAAAACTTTTACCTAATGCTGTTTTGGTGTGATGTTCCTTGAATATAAGATTTTTGTAAATCAAGTTCTAAGAAAACAGAATGCGGTGAGGTAATTTTAACATGCAAAGTTACGTTTTAAAATCGTCTCAATAACAGGAAAATTTAAGACCTGCATTTCCTTGATAATAAAAAATATTTCCATGAGTACACCATTATATCTGATTAACTATATTTCGTAAAAAGATGCGACGATTAAGTATATTGTACTAGCTTCTGCCAGCGGTTTTGCTCGCATTCCCGTCGGACAAAAAATAGCCTGTGTGTTTTTCCATACCATAATCTACCCCAGTTGCAAATTTTATCCCAATCCCTACAGCTGTTTTAATTAATTAATTTATTTATTCGACATTCACAAACATACAACATTCAAAATAAATAATAGTAACAAAATAAAGGCCTGATGCTTGCGACAATAATGGCGTACATAGCATTTACGTGAATGAGTATACCAACAAACATACACACAAACTTTCTTATTCTTAATAAATATTAGTAAGATAACTCTGAACTGTAGCAAACAAAAAATTTCTTAGAATTATATTTCGATGTCATTGACCATGAATTTTGCTAAAGAAAGACAAGTATTTCAAAGAATGCCATTATGGGTAAGAAGACCCACTTTACATACGCGGGTTCCGCATTATGAGACATAAGGAAGTTCCATAAAAAGGAAAGATGTCGACCAATAGGTATTGTATGTTAGTTCAATGACAATAATTTACCCGTATTGAATGACAATTCATTTATTATACGAACTACATTTTAATTTTGTGATTACTATCCTCAGAGCCTAAAAAGGCGTAGACTAAAATTGCGTTAGGCAATCTTCTAAACCGTTGATCTTTTTTGTAGTTGTTTCTCAAGTAATAAGTAGGTCAGTTCTAGGTCTTAGCTGTTGACTTGGATGACGTTGTATTTTAGTATTTACCATTACAAAATGGGCCTAGGTGTGAAACAACATCCTTGGTTAGATCCGATTTAATTTGCAATTGCGAACGTGTGGCTGTTTGCCAAATTTTCGGATCGAGGAAAGGGTTAGGTATTGATGTTTTTGATTTTAAAATTCTTAAAGCACAGGCTTATGTGTATACCTTGATCTGTTGTAACAGGATGATTTATTACTGTTTGGGTTAAACAGTAAAAGGTTACTGTGACCGTATATTATACTTACCTGACCCTATATATATTTTTCCGGAATAACCCCAGTAATACTACCTCGTTGGCCTAGTGGTCGCAATTGCGACTACCGGGTAAGGGGTCTCGGGTTCGATTCCAGGGTCGGGCAAATTTTATTGGGTTTTAAAAAAAAACAGTAGTAGCACAGAGTCTGGAACTGTGCCCGGTATATGGCAATAGGCTCACCCCCTATAACATGGGACTCATAACATAAATAGTGAAAAGTGGGTGTTACATTGTACAGTGGTATAATGTGCCTGCCTACCCCTTCGAGGATAAAAGGCGTGATGTTATGTTATGTAACCCCAGTAATAATAATAAATTAAAATAAATGAGTACGATTAAGTTAAATACACAATTAAAATACGCCTAATCTATATATGTAAAAGAAAGTCGTGTTAGTTACAGCACTTATAACTCAAGAACGATCGAATAGATTTGGCTGAAAATTGGTGGGGAGGTAGCTTAGAGCCAGGAGACCTACTTTTTAATCAAAATATTTTTTTTTTTTACTTTTTACCGAAAATCACGAACGGGGATGGGAAAAAATAGGATTACGTGTACGAAGTCGCGGGCAGAAGCTAGTTCTTGAATAAAGTAAACAAAAAACATGTTGCAGCTGTTTTGCAAGTCCGCGGTCGGGTGGCCATTGCGACAACAAACTTTCACAATAAAACGAATGCCATTCTCGAAACTTAAGGGCCAATATCAATACTTGAACTTCATATTGAAAGGAAAAGGTGAAAAATTGATTAGATTTGCTCATGCAACGCTCTTGAGCAATTTGCACGCCGTTACTGGTTTTTAATTTAAATTCTTGATCATTTTTGATTGACATTGCGAACGTGTTGGTAAGAAAAATAGTCCGACTCGTCGATACGTGGCGAATGAAATGAAAGATTGAGTTTATGTTGCAAGAAAAATATAGACCAATTTTATATTACATTAAACTGTTTGGTGTATGGTAGAAACATGGTCTTTGAGTCAGTTATGATGCGTTTATGCTCTTAATCATTACAATCACAGACTCGTCATTTAGAAACTGCACCTTTTTTTGGGTCCCTAGGTGAACAGGGTGCTTACTCTTGAATCCAATTCCGATCGATCGACATTGACAATGTGAAATTTCGTACTCTAGATTGTAACACTAGCGCCTTTTGAATCCGTATAGCGTGGATATTTCATGAACTAAATGGTATTGAGTTTGGTTTCATATTCCGTACTCTAAATGCTACTTTAGCAGCTACGATAAGGGTTGTATAGTTTTGACATTGGATAATTATTGAGATTTTATTGGATTGACATTGAGATTGGTTTCAAGAGTAAGCACTCAGAGCACAGTCAAATTTAAAATTAGTTTTCATTGAGGTGCACCAAGATTTTAGTTGGTAATAGTTAGAAACTAAAAATACATCTGATAGGTACTATCAAAGGGACTTTAAATCTCAAACACATAACATAACATAACATCACGCCTTTTATCCCCGAAGGGGTAGGCAGAGGTGCACAATGTAACACCCACTTTTCACTATTTATGTTATGAGTCCCATGTAATAGGTAGTGAGCCTATTGCCATATACCGGGCACAGTTCCAGACTCCGTGCTACTACTGAGAATTTTTTAAAAACCCAGTAGTACTTTGCCCAACCCGGGAATCGAGATCAACCCGAGACCCCTTATCCGGCAGTCGCAATTGCGACCACTCGGCCAACGAGGCAGTCAGGAAACACATATCTCATTAGAATTATGTATGAAAAGTAAAAGTGCCATATTACTCATATAAAGTATTAACGCTATCCAATTTCGTGGACCGTGACGAACTTTAGTACCGTGCAGTATAACAGTAAATATTGCGTTTAAGAAATATAACTGCGGTGACCGTAACCATTTATAGTATAACATATACATACATAGAGGTATACGGAGACAATGCCTATAACCGATACGTTATATCCATATAACATTATAGTAACCAATATGATAGTAATATGAGATAATAACTAATTTGTAAATTGATTCTTTAACCGGTTTTTTTTAAAATTACGTTGCCCCACACTAAGGTTTTCTCCTGTGTTGTGGGTGCGTTTACAAACATACAAGTTCACATACACAATGACACCCAGACCCGAAACAACAATTTGTGGATCACACAAAGTGTTGTCTCGTGCGGGAATCGAACCTGCGACACGTTGCACGGCAGCCAGTTGCCCAGCCACCGCACCAACCGTGCAGTCTATAAGTCGTCTATAGAATTATACGACTATTTAATTTTGGTAAATAATAAAGAGCCCTAATAAATCAGCTATATAAATAAATACCTACATGTCTAGATAATAAAAATTAAAAAGCTAAAGCTAAATCAATTATGGCGGACGCAAATTGATTGGATGAGGCCTCGCGACAAACGCCATTGACGTGCGCGCTCACGTTTTCAGTCAATTTCAATATCAGTACCTACAGGTTTTCAAAGCTTGAAAAATGTGTTTAAGTATATATTATATGCTAAAATCTTGAACTTGAACAAGGTCAGTTGACTATTGATAGTAAAATTAAAGGATATTGCTATGTAAAATTCGGTTATAACTTTAGTTTTTGGAAATTGCTATTACTTCATGGTCTTTACGATTCTTTATACACTTCTCTTGCTTCCTCTACAAATATCTAGTCACTAGCTACTTTCGTGCGGTTTCACACGCTTTGCTCAGCTCCTATTGGCTGTAGCGTGATGTTTTATAGCCTATAGCCATCCTCGATAAATGCGCTATCCAACACAAAAAGAATTATTCAAATCAGACTTGTAGTTACGGAGATTAGCGCGTTTAAACAAACAAACAAAAAACAAAGTCTTCCGCTTAATATAATAGTATAAGATAATATATTAACACGCATTTGCTCTGAAGTTATGCTTTTTAGGGACACAGATCGCATTCAAATTCAAATTCAAATCACTTTAATGCATCTATAGTGTGTACAGGGTGGTTTACAATTTTTGACAAAATATGTTCCAACTATAGGCCCATTTGGGCACCGCAAAAGTACTTACTCTACTTATAAAATAATATTTTTTAATAATTGCAATAATTCAAACTAACAGACAGACAGACGTGAAAAGTGATAACACAGTACTCAACTCAGGTATTTTAACATAACAATATTAAAGTCTAGAATCTAGACGCGAGTGTCATAATAATGCAGACAAGTCTTCCTCGACATACAACGGATATAACGTTTAAGACAATCTCGTGTACTTTGTCACTGTTGCGCATGCGTGTTGAATCGCCGCCGGTGCAGTATGCGCAGACGCGCCCACGCTGTTACCTACTCATGTTTTTAGGGTTCCGCGTCGTGTGTTGGGCTCTTATTGTTGAGTGAATATTACAAAATTCTCAATTATTTGGTGTCTAAAATTGTGACCGGTGTTTTGCAATACTTACATTTTAAACAAGCACATATTAATATCATGTTTAATATTTTGCAATACCTAAGTATGATTTTTATTTGTTTTAACTAAAATAAAATTATGTTAATGGATTCCGAACTAGCAAAAATGTACGTAATAACTAGAGGTACTGTCTACCTATACGGAGCCGCGGAGAACTTAACGGGTTACCGGGGCTCCGGCTCGAAGTGCAGGAGTAGGAACGGGGTGGTTTTAAGTCAGTAAGAGTCTCCAGGCGGGAGAAGTCATTCAATGACTTTCCCCACATATAATAAAGAAAAAATAACTGTAAAGTAACCACGTGAACCAAATTTGTTTCGCACTTGACAACTTTGAATGTTTATTTATTTATAATATCTGGTTGCTTGGCAACTGAATTACGTAGTAATGCTTACCTAACTGCTTCGATAACAATGCAATTGATAAATTAAATTCCTTTAATTATTGTAATTGGCTGTATTTTAGAACCGTTTGACAGTTACAAAATAATTTTAAAACGACTTTTAAAAAATTGAGGTTATCGATTCCACAGACAAGAGCGCAATATAAAATGCAAAATATTTACGAAATGTAAGACTGCTTTAGTATTAAAAAGGTATTGTTGTTGTTTATTAACCACACGGTCAAAGGTATAAAGACATACATCACTCTGCAATCTCATAGCTCTCCAGACATAGAAATCATACCATTAAAATATGCCATTGCGATATTCAAGACAGACAAGTCTAAGCGTGGGAGTGAGGTTACCGGAGGCCCAATTACCCCCCCCCCCCTCTACCCTCTCTCCCCCAATCCCCGAATCCCCCACAATCCTCAAATTCCCAAAAGGCCGGTAACGCACTTATAACGTGTTTGGTGTTTGAGGTGTCCATGGGCAGCGCCGATTGCTTACCATCAGGTGATCCGTCTACTCATTGACCGGCTCATCATATAAAAAAGACAAACAAATATACCATCGCATTTCTATTATAGTAAAGATTAAACAAAGTACGCAAAATCGATGTCTAAACTACCTATACAGGAAAAAATCACGTAAAACGTCTTGAACAACTGTAATCTTGAAATATATTTTTAGTGTACCTGAAGTATGAATTTCACAGTAAGTAGGTACAGTTAAACACTTGAGAACTGATAACAATGGGCAGTCTGCGCACACGCAGCCATTGATCCGGAGATAATAGACGTATATACTATGACAATAATAAAAGCAACTACTATTGACACACATCGATAAGCTGAGTTTGTTATTGCTAAGTGAACATGAACGAATTGTTAGATAAAAGTACCTAGCTATTTAATTTTTGTAGTTAGGTACCTAAAAATGTGTACCTAAGTAATTGTACCTGTCGCGGAGAACCTAACGGGTAACCGGGGCTCCGGCTCGACGTGCAGGAGAAGGAACGGGGTGGTTTTTAGTCAGTAAGAGTCTGACACTCCCTCCTGCCTCACCCAGGCGGGAGCAGTCATTCGATGATTTCCCCCCTTAAAAAAAAGTATTTGTACCTAATATACATATTTAGTTTTGTAAATGACTAACTGACTTTAGTTTTGTATGACTGCACGGTTGGTGCGGTGGCTGGGCAACCGGCTGCCGTGCAACGTGTCGCGGGTTCGATTCCCGCACGGAACAACACTTTGTGTGATCCACAAATTGTTGTTTCGGGTCTGTGTATCATTGTGTATGTGAACTTGTATGTTTGTAAACGCACCCACGACACAGGAGAAAATCCTAATGTGGGGCAACGTTTTTTTTTAAAAAAAAAGAACAAAAAAAGAAGAACTCTTGGTTTTGGGGTCCTCAAAGATATTTTTAAATAATATAACTTATCATCACGCCTTTTATCCCCGAATGCCTACCTCAGGCACATTACGGCACTTAATGCCACTGTACAAGGCTATTACCATATACGGAGTACAATTGACTCCGTGCTATCACTGACACGGCGAAATATCGTCAAACCGCTGAAGGGATTGAGATACAATTTGGAACAGGCTACATTTTATCTCACGGCAATACACATACGCGCTACGCATGAGTGATTACATCACTACATAGTATAAAACAAAGTAGCTATCCGCCGTCTGTCTGTCCCTATGTATGCTTAGATCTTTAAAACTACGCAACGGATTTTGATGCAGTTTTTTTTAATAGATAGTGATTCTTAAAGGAGGTTTATATGTATGATACATGCATATTGTACCCGTGCGAAGCCGGGGCGGGTCGCTAGTTCATAACATAATAACAATGTTACAAAAAACCTTTAATTCAACCAATCACCACAGTTTTATCTCTTCAGCATCCATTAGTGTTATATCTCGGTTTATTCTAGTTAATATATAACGATGGTGATTAACGAACAGGTTTTCCGGATGCAAAGCAATTAATAGATATCGGTTATTAATGAGGTTATTATTGTAACAATAATAGTTAGGCAGGTTATTGTTTTATAGGAAATTTTCCTATTCCCAGGCAAATAAATCCTGCTAAAGTAAAGTTTGTTTGTTTGTTTGTTTGTTTGTTACTTCTTCACGTCAAAATGGCCGATGTGATCGTGATGAAATTTGGAACAGGGCTAGATAGATAGATAGATAGATAGAAGCCGCTGGCAGAAGCTAATATAACATAAATCCTTTTAATCCTCGAAGAGATAAACAGTGTTGTACATTTAGGTACTTATAGGTATAATGTGACAGATCTACTTTTCATCAGTTCTCTAATAGTTAGTAATAGACAGTGAGCCTATTGCTACACATAGGGCACAAATCCTTGTCGCGGAGAACCTAACGGGTAACCGGGGCTCCGGCTCGACGTGCAGGAGAAGGAACGGGGTGGTTTTTAGTCAGTAAGAGTCTGACACTCCCTTCCGCCTCACCCAGGCGGGAGCAGTCATTCGATGATTTTCCCCCCTTAAAAAAAGGGCACAAATCCAAAATCTATGCTTTCACCAAACGAGAAATTGTCGAAAAACTTCAATAACACTTTGCTTGATCCAGAAATCGAATCCGTTACACTTACAGTCACACGTGATTATTACCATTGAAACAATAACACTTCTAGAAGTTATTGTTTGATCGGAAATTTCCCCATACATACTCTCACAAGATTCATGTAACAATCAATGTTGACGATTTCTCAAGAGTAGATGAGAACGATGTCATTGACTCTTGATTTCAATGTTTTTGATTGGTTCTGATCTCATGGCATTATGCGGGAATCTCATTATGATTTGTTAAAATATACCTAAATTATACTATATACCGATACAAGTTTTAAACCTACAAGAAAAGACCGCAAAGAGCCTACAATGCACTTTTGACTCCTCTGCCGTTGGGAGTTTCCATGACAAAAATATTTTAACTGATTTTTTTTAACATTGTCCAATATATATCCCTTCTAAACAAGTTGCAAGATTGAACATAAATTTTCCTCAAGAACTGCAACTCTAAAAAACCCATCTTAAATTTTAAGTCCTCACATTTTTTAATCTCTTAAGGTACCTATGTATGTAGAGAGAGAAGCATATATATATGACACCTTAGAACTAATTTCAATACTTATTATCTTACTAAAACAGCTTAATACTAGCAATTAGCGTAGGTAATAAGGGCTGATCCTAATGCCATGATCTACGATGTATAATCACACACACATACACACACTATAATTATATTCAAAACACATGGTTTAATCTACATATTTAAACATAAGCGCAATTCCAGATTTTGTGGTATTACTGAAAATTTTTTGAGAAACTTAAATTAGTCTAACAACCTCGAGCAAACATCGACCCTCTGCTTGATAATTCACACTTAGCAACTATATAGGTACTAGACCATTAAGCCAATTTATTTTGGACAAAGTACCTCATCCGTGGTCTGACTCGAAGATGTAATTTACGAGTATCTATAACCAAAACGTTTATGATTAGGAATGACCTTTTGTGGTGATTATCTTAACACCATTTTGTAACCTAATCCACCAGCCGACTTGAGGAACAGAGGACATCTCAAGTAACGCTATTTATGAACCTACATTACGAAATACCTTGACTTTGAGCTTGAATCTATTTTTAGAGGTGCAGGTAAAATATCTTGAGAATCCTGCAGTTAAAATCTAAAATTACTGCATAAGTAGGTATATGTATCCATAGCCTCACGTCTGTCTCCCATGGGGGTAGGCAGAGACTATGGAATAGAATGGACAAGTACTCGATTTTTGACCAATTATAGTATATAAAATACGTGTAGTGACGGCAGCCCCACACTGCCCACGAATGTTCTAAAAGGGTATGTTAAAAATATCCCTACCTACAATTCATTTACATTCATGTATTTATTAGGAGCTAGCCTATTACCAATATCAGGGTTTCATGTACAGTATACAATCATAGGGGTGGTTTACAATTAAAATAGATGTTCCAAATAAAGACTCTATTGAGCTAGAAGGGATAAAGACACTAGGATTTTATCTTGGATCGTGGGTGCGTTTGCAAACATACAAATTTACATACACGTGACACCCAGACCCGGAACAATAAACACAAACGTGCGGGAATAACGAACCTGTGACACGTTGCCCGGCAGCCAGTTGCCCAGCCACCGTACCAACAGTGCACAAATAGTTATAGTCTAAATTATTAGTTTTTTTGCTGCATCTTAACTCAGATAACTAATCAATCATAACGACTCAATCTATGGAGGTACACAAGAAAATTGCCACGTGAACATTGCCCAGATATTTCGAACAATGGCTAATACTACGGTCATATTCACGTGCTGTAAAAGTAGATACATATTGATTAGGTCATAAAATTTTACTTAGACACCACCGCAAATAACATTTTTAACTGTATTACCATTACTTAAGGTTTAAAGTCTATTAAAGAATTTTTACATGATTTTGTGGTAGTTTGTCGGTATATAGGGAAATGTTATTATACAGTGCTGGCAAAATATATAATGTACCGGAAAACCGACGGATGTTATTATGGCACTCTGAATTATAATAATGTGAAATTGGTTGGAATTTGTCGTATTTTACCATAAAATTTTATATACATAATAGGGTAGATGACTAATTTTCATTTTAATGTCCGTCTGATAGATTATTTAAAAACATCAGACACGTATTTTTAATTTTTGTACGGAAATGTCGCGTGACGTCACTTCTATGTACATTTTATACGTAGAAATGACGTTTTAGCCCCCACTCCTAGACTTTGATTCGTTATATCTAAGTATAATTTTATTATACAACAAAATAAAAAATAAATGTCTAATATTTTTCATTACCTAACTGACGGACTAATTACATTTTTAATTTTCATACCCTGTCATCATCCCTATTAATTTACGTCAACTGACATAGTTTTTTCTTATTAGTTTTCTAGGAAAAATGAAAAACAATAGACATTACTGTAATAATATTAAGTTATTTACAGTAACAATGCTATTAAGAAATAGAAAAAAAAACATAATAAATCTTGTAATTTACCGTATTATGACTACATTATGTACCTGGAAACTATTTTTTATGTCATAAATTATTATTTATTCCTCATCATCATCATAACATCACGCCTTTTATCCCCGAAGGGGTAGGCAGAGGTGCACATTATACCACTGTACAATGTAACACCCACTTTTCACTATTTATGTTATGAGTCCCATGTAATAGGGGGTGAGCCTATTGCCATATACCGGGCACTTTTCCAGACACCGTGTTAATACTGAGATTTTTAAAATCCCAATAATACTTTGCCCGACCCGGGAATCGAACCCCCTTGCCCTTGGCAGTCGCACTTGCGACCACTCGGCCAACGAGGCAGTCTCTTCCAAATAAATGTTAAAAGAAACCTGATACAAGTAGACATGGTGTTACTGAAATACCAGTATTTGGGTCAAACAGAGTTATTGTATGTGTCACTTACAAGGTTTCAGGTCCTCGTCCATTTTCCAAAACCTTCACATTTTGTGAATAGTCACGTGCTATAATAAATTCCGAATTAATCATTTGATAGTATACTATGTATGTAGTGTAGTCATTTCTATGTAAGTAAAATAGAGGTACAATAAAATTTGATAAGTATTAATGGCCACGACTGTATTAATATTTTTGACCGAATGAACCCAGTGGATGTTTAGAAAAGTTTTGTGTTTATTTTCATTTTTGGGCAATTTTGAATCGTATCGGAAAACCTTTAAAGGATGCCTATTTTTTTGGGGAGAAGAACTAGGGAGTGGGGGATTTTTACCTCACTAACTGATGTTAGTGAGGTAAAAGGTAAGAGGGTGATCCCTGCGGCCACTATGGAGATTGTGGAGATAGGTGGAGGCCTATATATGGAGCACCGGGCCCTCTAATAGACCTGCTCCGACGTACAATTTAGTAGCCAATTTGGTACCAAGTCTTGCTTCCTATTTTAGTCCAAAAGTGCATGTCCAGATTAATTTATGTTTGACCAAGCCGTTTTTCACATTTAACTTTATCGTATCCTATTAATTTTCGATAAATTCTGATGTTTTTGATGATGTTCATGTTATATTTTGTAACATTAACTAATGGTATATGTTTCTCTCTTGTTCTAGGCATGGTCGGAGCCCCGGATGTTGTCAAACCATCAGAGAAGGTCGAAGATCAGTCGCCATACGTCAACGGGAACCCAGTTTTTACTATCAGCGGTAAGTAATACTTATTTTATTATTTAGAAACAATAACCTAGACATGCAGGCACATTTATTAAATGAAAACAAAGAGGAAAAAATATTTAAACGCTAGATTTAAGTGTTAAGCAATTCCATAATTGGTTCTATAAAATACAGGCATACATTTTAATTCAGTTCAGTACATTGGAAATCTGTTTAATGCACCAAAGACAGATATAAGTAATAATATGTCTGTGGCACCAAACATCACATCTTTCTTTGCATTAAATACGAAGACTATTGACATCTCGGTTTTGAGAATTGAATACTGAATTAAACACGGGTATAGGTACGGTGAATAAAATTCCCTTTCAAGATAATTGGTTTAAAATTAAACCTATAAACGTAAATCGATGGAGTTCGAACCTTGTGTTCGTTTACTTATCACCTCAAGTGTTTGTTTTCATATTTCTTATCATTTACGCCTTTTTAGCACACCTTAACGCTTGAGTATTAACAAGTATTAAATTAAATAATCTTAGTAACTGCAAAATCATTGCGAATATATAGAAATTATTACATTATACTTACACACATACGTAAGAATTTTCAGTAGGTAGTAGCACGGAGTCTGGAATTGTGCCCGGTATATGGCAATAGGCTCACCCCCTATTACATGGGACTCATAACATAAATAGGGAAAAGTGAGTGTTACATTGCACAGTGGCATTAAGTGCTGTAATGTACACCTCCGCCTACCCCTTCAGGGATAAAAGGCGTGATGTTATGTATAATTTTAAGATATACCCAAATTACCCCATTTACCTACATTACTTTTTTAGATTGAATTTTTATTGTGTTAGCTTTTTGTGTTTTTTTATGGGATAAGCCGGTAAACGCGCAGACGGATCACCTAATAGTAAGTAATCGGCGTCGCCCATGGACACCTGGAACACCAGAGGCAATACAAGTGCGTTACCGGCCTTTTGGGGATTAGGAATTTGAGGATTCTTGGGGATTCAGGGATTGGGGAGAGGGTAATTGGGCCTCCGGTAACCTCACTCACACGACGAAACACAACGCAAACGTTATTTCGCGTCGGTTTTCTGTGAGGCCGTAGTATCTCTCCGGTCGAGCCGGCCCATTTGTGCCGAAGCATGGCTCTTCCACACTCAAAAACTTTTGCTTAACCCGTCGTATGCCGAAACGCGGATCTTTGCGAGACATTGTATATTTTGTATTGTGTTTTATATTCAATTGGTTAAGAACAACTTGACATGATAGCATGTTAAGTAGACACATGATAGTAGTTAATTGTATTTACATATCTTTCTCTCATTAGGGCAGGCCAAAACAAAAGAATGTTCGTTATGTAAGCACCCTCAATCGGCGAGCATGCGTGGAGAGATCAAATCTGTTAACTCCATGTAATTTAGCCGAATCATGAATTTATACGGAAATAATTAAACATACGCAATATACATCCGTATGAACGGAAACTAAGTTGCGTTGTCAAACAAAAAGAAATATTATTATAGTTAGACTGCACGGTTGGTGCGGTGGCTGGGCAACCGGCTGCCGTGCAACGTGTCGCGGTTCGATTCCCGCAGGGAACAACACTTTCCACTAATTATTGTGATCCACAAATTATTGTTTCGGGTCTGGGTGTCATGTGAATGTGAACTTGTATAGTATGTTTGTAAACGCACCCACGACACAGGAGATAACACTAGTGTGGGGCAACGTTGTCTTAAAAAAAATTACTTAAACACTTTTTAAAGAATACGAGAGCAATTTTTAAAGCTTAGGTACTTTTTTTAATTAAACCTTGTCCCACAAGGATCTTCTTCTGTGTCGTGGGTGCGTTCACAAACATACAATTTTGCATACACAGACCCAGAAAAACAATTTGCGGATCACACAAGGTATTGCCCCGTGCAGGTATCGACCTAGCTCCACGTTGCGCGCCAACCGTGCTATTAGGTATAAGTACTTTTAAAAAGTCATAGGGTTTGGAGGATATAATAAAGTAATGACAAAGGCTTTCGGCTTTTTATTTATTTAGGGTCAAAAAAACAGTTACATATTAAAGTTTTACATAATGACCTCATGGAAATGGGAACATCTCGGGAGTATAACCTTTCAAAAAAAACAAGAACTTTGGTAATCGGTTCACAAACGGCAGAGTTATGCGCGAACAAACAAACAAAAACAATCAGCCGAACATAGTACCTCCTCCTTTTTTTGAAGTCGGTAAAAAGTCTTACACTGAACAATAGCTACAGTATATACAGGTACAGTATGTACAGGAAAAATAATAGTTTTTAAAATTTTAATCGTTGTTGTTTACATCTTATTCATACAAAGTCAGCCTTGAGCCAATTATTACATAAAGGAAACATTTAATTCTTTACTTTCATGAAATTAAAACTGGTTTTTGACCATAATTTTCAGCGTTTTTCGGGAGCGTTCCGTTTACACCCTGTATGTAACCCACACCATTACCCACAATTGAATCAATGTGTTTTCTTCACCACTTTCTCTTCTTTCAGACATGTAAAGATACAAATCTTAATCAGTTAATAGTTAAAAGTCGATTATCGTTAAATCAATGCGATTAACAACAATCGATTAATCGATACCTAGCAAGTACGATGAACGTTGACCTGAATTACGTACACAAACAAAGATTTTCATTATCGCTCTAATATTTCCTGAAAAGTAATCTTGCAGTTGATTTCGGTACATTAAGATTTAATAAGGATTCTAGAACAAGGTCCCAAATTCAGTTACCTTAACTAGAATGAAAAACATGTCCATGAAAATTTTGTTGTCGAAAAATAGTATCACGTCATGATTACTATGTGAAATCTACAAAAGACGATAACATAACATCATCACGCCTTTTATCCTCGATGGGGTAGGTAGAGGTGCACATTACGGCTCTTAATACCACAACGTAACACCCACTTTTCACTATGATTTCCATGTAATATGTGAGCCTATTGTACTGTATTGTACTGTACTGTATTGTATTGTCCAGGCACAATACCAGACTCCGTGCTACTACTGAGATTTTTTTTAAAACCCAGTATTGCTTTGCCCGACCCGGGAATCTAATCCGAGGACCTCTAGGTCACTCGGCCAACGATGATGCGTTGCGTTGCGTCCATCGTATGGAGCACGTCGTCCCATAAGCAATCTCTTCACTCGGGCCTGGAAGACTCCCAGATTACTCGGAAAATATCACATTGGTAGGTTTCAAGCCCGCACTCTCATGCATGAGAAGCGAGCATTTTAAACCTCCGGGCCACCAAGACCTTTAAAAATGTAATTTAAGTATAAGACATTAGTTTTCAGGTAAAATCGACCTCTAAAATATTAGTTACTACATAGTTCGGTATGAAACGGATGATGCTAGATGCTCCTAAATTTATAAATAGAAATATTTATTTATACTCTTTGTACCCTTCGGGAAATACCTATCCACTAAACACAAGGCAACACTCATATAGATAATGCAATTTTCCTTGGCATACTGATAGGCTCAGCTTTATCAATATATAGTTGTTACAGCCATGTATTGACCGATTAGTCCTAAGTTCTAATACAAATAATAACAGGGTAGTCTAGGTTTTAAAGGCTGAGATTGTAATCAATATGTTCTTTTTAGGTTCTATAGTTATTTGATCAAAACTTTCTTTAATCTTTACTATTTATGTTATGAGTCCCATGTAATAGGGTGTGAGCCTATTGCCATATACCGGGCACATTTCCAGACACCGTGCTACTACTGAGATTTAAAAAAAACCTACTCATACTTAAAATAGAAAAGAAAAGAAAAATGTGGGTGTTACATTGTACATTGTACAGCATTAAGTGCCGTAAAGCCGTAATGTGCACCTCTGCCTACGCCTACCTCTTCGGGGATAAAAAGGCGTGATTTTATGTTGTTTCTTCAACCTTTGATATCTGATATGGATCCCCTGTTCGACTCTGAAGTGGCAACCTCATTAGGTTTCTCAATGAAAGTCAATTCTCTTATAACCAAATCACTGGTCAGTTCAGTAACCAACCAAAGGTCTGTCTCTATACTAAATCAATATTTATTCTCCTTATCTACATACCACATTCTTGTTCTAACTGTACAATAAGAATTAAACCACCCCAATAAAGTGGTGTGACAATCATCAAATAATATAAAAAAATCACAGAATAAATACTACTTTAAGCAAAATTAACAGTAATTGTGTGACAAGTAACGAACAGTATATAAGATGGTTTTATGATCGAAATAATGCGGAGAAATTAAGGAAAATCCCTTGTTTGAGACAATAAAACAATTTAGTTTATTATCTGTGTACATAACATTCATGTGAATGTCAATGATTTGTAGTATTGTACAAGTGTGGATGTCTTGTGATTGGCACATTGTAGTACGATGCACAGAAAGTTAAGTTGGAATGATACGGTATGAAAATTAAAAATCTAATTAGTCTGTCAGATAATGTAAAAATATCAGGCGTGTGTTTTTTATTTTGTCATAGAAAAAAAGTCAATTTTAAGAGTGGAAGGTCGGTATATTATCGCTACGTATAAAATGAAGAAAATCGTGACGTCACACGGTATTTCGAAACATATATATACAAGTTCACATTACTCTCAGATCCGAAATAACAATTTGTGAATCACAAAAACCTGAGGCTACGTGCGGGAACCGAATCCGCTACAAGTTGCGGGGCAGCCAGTTGCTGCGGAACATATAACGGAGCGGTACATACGCCGTAGAAATTGTCATTCCTTCGGGGGCCCTCTGAGGTTGGGGGCCCTAGGCACGGCCCTTGCGTGCCTTTATGGTAAAGACAGTACTCATTGCAAGTTAAAGAATGAAATTTAGAGTATCTACGCCCACTACATTTTGGTAGATAGATAATTATTCGATTTTTTATCTTTGTTAAAGATGGTGAAGATTAAAAATGGAACTCATTACTCAAAGAGCAAAATATATTTGTTACTATCATCACCACTCGTAGAAGTCACATTCCAACACTATAGGGCACTAAATAAAAAAAGTACCAAACACTCAAAATAAAGATATTTCTTCGAATACCGTTGCCTTGGTATTTTATTATACACGTGATTCATAATTATATAATAATATTCTTATGACAATTGTTAAAGAAAAAGTATTATTAGTACCTACCAGATGACAAGAAAATCAATTTATTTATTTTGTAATACATTTAAGTACAATGAACAATTTATATTACACATACCTATTACACTATTATATAATGTTACGTTTGTGTTATATAGTAACACGACTGTTAAGTAACCAATATAAGCCTTAATGTCTAAGGTCCTATCATTTGACGGCTTAATACAAGTTTATTTTACGTTTGATGAGATCGAAACGAGACCGTGTTCGTGCTTTGATTGGTCTGATCCCCTGATCCAATGAACCAACCAATCAGAGGACACACAAACATTATCACACATCCTGATGAAATATTTGTGGTTAATATTTCCATTCATTTGTAATTTTGTTTTTTTTTGAGGGTGGAAAGTTATCCAATGACTTTGTGAGATGTCAGACACCTAGTCTTTAAAAACCATCCCGTTCCTAGTCCTGCACTTCGAAACAGAGCCCCGGCAACCCGTTAAGTCTTCCGCGGCCCCATATCGTCTCTGTACGCTCGGGTCTGGTTCTGGTCGTTTCGTTTGGCTTGGTTATTTTGAGTTATTTATAGTTCTTTGTTATATTTAAGTTACATAACTTATAGTGTGTGATATAAAAATTACTCATATACGTCGTAATTGTTATTTATTGCACAGTTTACGATATCAAAAAACAATTTATTGTGCACGTAAAGTTGCATAATTTTACAATTGTGTATTTATTATTGCGTACATTGATATTGCATTGTGTTATTTTTATGCAATGAATGTATGTGTCATAGCAAAGGTTTATAGTTAGTTTGTATCGAAATTATTTAATACTATTAATTTTTTTTCTTTTATTTACAATAAGTACAGGATTATCCATTTAAACTAAAAAAAACTTTTGAGTAATTATCCTAACTAATATGAAATATCATAAAATCAAAATCGGAATAAAACATCGTAAAATTTAGATTTAATGACACATACCTGGTTTTTTCATCTGGGTATCTTTACCTGTTTTGGCAAAACAATACATGTCTAATATATTCATTATCTAAATGACTATTCAATTTTCATTGTCATTCTTGCTTATTATAAATAAGTACTAGTTTTATTCTCATCTATAGTAAACTCCATACCTATGTTGAACTTCTGTCTTTTAACTATATATTGACACTCCATTTCAGTAATCTCACGGCTACAAGCCGACAGACATGTTTACAAACATTTGCTTTACGTTCTCACCAGACGTGGGGACAGACGGACAGATTTGCAGATTATTGTTATTAGTTATTTGAAGAGCTATAGTAGCCTGGTTAGTGGATTATATGGTTTTAGGGTAGTAGTTTTGTTTTGATTTTGAATTTTAGTGTTTATAAATAAGATGCTTTAGATCCGAGAAGGATTTTTATGAATTAGGAGATAAACGAGCAGACGAATCACCTGATGGTAAGCAATCGGCGCCGCCCATACACACCCACAACACCAGAAGACCACAAATGCGTTGTCGTCCTTTCAAAAAGGATAACGCTCTTTTCTTGAAGGTGTGTAGGTGAGAAGGTAATGGCATAATTAATAATGACGTGATACCCCGGCCTTACAGAAAACCGACGTGAAACAATGCTTGCGTTGTGTTTCGTCGTGTGAGTGAGGTTACCGGAGGCCCAATTACGACTAAATGTATTTGAATATTTGGTACTTATAACATAGCCAGTATAAAATAATATGGCTATAAAAGTGAAGCTATTTGCTCATTCCTATGTAGAAGAATGAGCAAGAAACTGTATTACCCTTTTTTAATTTCAACGACCCGGCCTGGCTTCACACGGGTGCAATATGCATGTATTATACATACAAACCTTCCTTAAGAATCACTCTATCTATTAAAGAAAATCTGCATCAAAATCCATCGCGTAGTTTTAAAGATCTAAGCATACATAAGGACAGACAGACGGCGAATAGTGACTTTTTTATACTATGTAGTGATCATGTTCACGATACAATTTTAGAGTTGCAGTGTGACTTAATTCCATCATCCGACTAACTGCATTATAATTTCATTATCTGTGTTAATACAAATTCACATTATGCACAAACTGCAACTAGCTAAGACAAATACTCTGTAGAGATTATGTTTGTTTGTCATACATTTCCCATACTTTTCCTTATTTAAAAAGTAATAAAGAGTCGAGGAAATTAATCTCGACTGTATTTTTTATTGGTCTACTAATATCATAAAAGTGAAGTGTTTCCTGTGTTTGTTTGTTTGTTCTTATCTTTGAAATGTAGACTGTAAATAGGTTTGCAAGAATCTTGGATTGTGTAAATCTTATTTTTCTGCATTTTACGAGTAGAATCTTCTCATATACATCACACTTAGGTAGTAGAACAATAATATTGACATTGGACAAAACGAAATTGAGTTAATCCCTCGAGCGTCCTTATGAGCACCCGGTGGATCATAAGAAAAAATGCTCCAAATGTCACGTGTGCACCCGTTGGATCATAAGGAACGCGGACGCTCGACGGGTTAAAATACAATGTTACAACAAAATAACTATTTAAGTTTATTTAATCTACATATCTAACTATACGCATGTCTTATAATATAAGTTAACCAATTGGACCATTAAGATATTATACCCTTTATCTTTACTAGCCTAAAATTCAAAATCGAGAAAAAGACTACAAAAAATACACTACAAGGAAAATTAAATCTATCGATAATACAGTCAAATAATCCAGTCATATTACTTAGCTACTTTATGATCTTTTATCAGATAAAAACCAAAAGAAAATTCATTGACATGTCTAATTCAAAGATATTTAATAAGCGTAGAAAATTTTTCACTGGTAACTAGTAACAGATTAGGTATTTTTAAGAATCTCCGGCCACCGTAAGCACGGTCCTGCCGACCAGAACCAGACCCGAGCGTACGGCGCGCCGCGGTCCGCGCGCGCCTCAAGGAGCCATCAGACCACCACAGATGGGGCCCAATTTGGCTGATGCCGATACGGAGACGCGAAGGGCTTAACGGGTTGCCGGGGCTTCGGTTCGAAGTGCTGGAATAGGAACGGGGTGGTTTTTAGTCAGTAAGAGTCTGACACTCTCTCCCACCTTACCCGGGCGGGAGAAGTCATTGGATGATTTTTCCCCACAAAAAAGTATTTTAAAGAAATCTCTTACATTTCATTCTTAAACCGCTAAGGACCTTGAAAAGGGCAGATATAATGTCACTCAGAAATTATTAAAGCACCAAAATGTCAGTGGGTTGTTTATGTGTGTGTAATGGGTTTTTTTAAGGGGGGAAAATCATCGAATTACTGCTCCCGCCTGGGTGAGGCGGGAGGGAGTGTCAGACTCTTACTGACTAAAAACCATCTAGTTCCTTCTCCTGCACGTCGAGCCGGAGCCCCGGTAACCCGTTAGGTTCTCCGCGACTATGTGTGCAATGGGTTACCATGTTACCAGACTACTAGGTACTAGTACAGATGTGTACTAACTACTACTAATATGGCGCTGTTCTTTTTTAATTTCGGGATTTTTTATAAGGCGTTCGAGTAACATGGACGCGAATAGGAGAACTGACACTGTTCAATTCCATGCTGGAATAAAATCAAACAATACAAAGGAGTTACATCAACCTTAGATGATTTAATGCCGAATACTGAAACGTTATACTCAATTTTTAGTCGTGCTTAAATATCGTGCCATCTCTCTCATTTTACAAAGAATTTGTAGAGACAGAACTATACTTAAGCACGACTGAAAATTGAGTAGCGTTTGAGTATTCCGACATTAGCAGCTTTAATCATTGCTTCATACTGATATTTGCGATGACATAATACTAAATAACATAAGGACATCTGCAGTGAATTCACGTCTCGCTGAAATTACGTTAAATTATAAAAAATGTTAAACATAATTAAACATTAAAGATTAACATAACATAAAACGCTTTATAACATTTGTATAATTCTTTATTTTATTTGACTTAACAGTTAATTAAATATTGTTTTATTATATACATATTATATTATACACCTCGTTATTTGATTATCTTGATGGTTTTATTGGACAAGTTATTATCTATAGTAGCTATCTTATGAATACGGTAGGAGTTAAAAGGAGTGAAGATTACCAGACAAACGTATTTTAACTGTAACTCGCACCTAGCCAACTGGTAGGAGAGAATAATCATTATAAAAATTGTGACAATTAACTTTGGGTACTATTGAAAAAAGCTTTTGAACTTTTGTGTGTTTGAGAAAGATTCAGTGTGAAACATGACAATTTGTGACGTGTACATCGTGGGCAAAGAAGATACTACTGGCATTTTAAAAATATGTAAGTTTTTTTTAAATCATTAAGTTACATAGGGTCATCGTCATTTTGCTCATTGTTTTTTGTGAAGGCAAACGAGCAGACGGATTACCTGATGGTAAGCGATCAGCGCCCCCCATAGACACCCGCAACACCAGCAGTATTACAGGTGCGTTGCCGGCCTTTTAAAAATGCTTTTATGGTGATAGGCATATCGTTGCCACAAAAAATACTTGGTCAATTTACATTCCGTTAACAGTAGAATAACATTCAGGATTTATTTTATGTTATGAGTCCCATGTAATAGGGGCTGAGTCTATTGCCATATACCGGGCACAATTCCATTAACTCTTGTTATTTGGTTACATATCATTGTTATGTAATCAATCTTTGACTTTAAACATTGTCGTAAATAATTCAAGTAGTAATAGATAATAATATAAAGTGAGAGTATCTACGTAGGTCTGTGTATTATTTACTTGTAAAAGTCCTTCACAACTGAAGTATCACATATTGAATTGTAAATAATGTGTAGTTTGTCATACATAGGGAGGAGTTTTTCTGCCTTCCCCGCGGGCAAGTTGCTTTTTTTAAGGGGGGATAATCATCTATGACTTTTAAGGTTAAGCGAGAGAGTGTCAGACTCTTACTGACCACAAACAACTATCGTTTTTTTCTTCTACTCTTATAAATATCTTCTGATTCACTTCGTTGCGGGAACCAAGACAGTTATTCATGTTCCTGGGACGCGCCGGACTTCAGTGTTCCGGCGTTTTCATGGTTGTGTCTACTGTAGATTCTGGCTTACAGGAGTTGCAGCAGTTATGGGAGGCTGTGGCGGGCTTGTCCCTAAAAAAAATGACTACAACCCTACTACTCCTGCTCTTCGAGCCGGAGCCCCGGCAAGTAGTAACTATTAATTAATCTGTGCCACAGCTTCGTAAAGTGGCTGGAAGCTTAGAATCGAGTTTTTCTCAGCGCAGAGGCTGAATTTGTAGCTAGTAACCATAGGATGTATTGGAAATTTCATACCTTGTGTTATCTAGTCAATAGTGATATAGTGATTTTTAGGAAATACACAAATAGTAGGTAAATACGCACGTACTTGTAGGTATGTGTAAAACAGACAATAATAATGACGCATATGTGTAGGTACCCACTAATTAATTTATTTGTACATCTGTACTTTTGTCATAACAATTATTACTTGTTGTTCTATTAGAATTCCACGGAAAAATTACACGGACTTGTTAATTAAAAATGGGCATCAAAAATATCTTTTGTTTTAATATTTATAAACCTACGTATGTAGAACACGTATTTGGATTTCGTATAATTATGAATCATTATTATAATTATTCTTAATAATGACATAATAATAATGGAATTTGATAATCTAAAGCAAGCGTTTAGTTACATACTGATTCATTTTTATCTAGTATTATTTTTACACGTGAGGCAAAAAAATATGACATTTAAAAAAACATTAATAGAGAAGAGACCATTTAAACAGAAATAGCTTTTTTTATGATATAAGCCGGTAAACGACCAGACAGATCACCCGATGGTAAGCAATCGGCGCCGCCCATGGACACCTGGAACATCAGAGGCGTTACAAGTGTGTTACCGGCCTTTTGGAAATTGGAATTTGAGGGTTTTGGGAGACTGGGGAAGGGGGAGGGGGGTAATTGGGCCTGACCTAGTAACTGTCACTTATCTATTGTACAAATTCAAAAAAGCATTTAAAACACTACTAAAATATGTGAAGTCAGGAGATAATTACGTACATAACATAATGTTATGAAATCAATCATTAACTACGTATGTATTATAGTAAGTAATCATACACCAAATCATCGATTACCACCAGGCAATCATCATCATCATCATCATCACAGCCTATAAATGCCCACTGCTGAGCAAAGCCTCTTCTCACACGGATAAGGTTTGAGCATTAATCACCACGCTTGCTCATACGGGTTGGCGATTTCAAACTTGTTCCTCACGATATTTTCTTCACCATTTCTCAGTGGTGTCTAAATAATCTCAGAAAGTACATATAGGTAACTCGGAAAAAGTGACTTTGGTCCTTGCCGTTGGTAGGTTTCGAACCCGGATTACCTATAACCTCGTGGTTACTCGTGTAAATGAGAAGTCTCGTATCGGAGGTCAAGATCCAATATGCATCGTTGAGCCAAAGGAGGCAAGTATTAATGCGAATTTAAAAATCGAACATCAATGCCGTGCCCGCCAATGGGTACTTGCCAACTAATCAAATGCAAAACTTTTTTCGGACTGTCAAAAACGACAGTTTTCTATGAATTTTGTACGAGATTGTGTATTGTGACGTTACGTCTTTTACCGTCAAACAGCATACTTATTTCTTAAAAAATCGCTGGAAAAATACTAAAATTAAGTTGGTCATAAAATCAATTAATGAAAGTGTGATTATTGTTTAATATTTTATTGTATTAAACAGTCGAAATAATTTATTATTGATTTAGGAAAGGGTCCAATCGCCAATGATGTAATCGTTAAAAATGTTCAGGGTTTTCTAAAGCTGTTTTTATATAAAAAAATCTAGAAGTGGCTTGCTTTCTTTACAACAGTTTTGCGCTAGTTTTGTGTAGTAGGTACATAGTCTGAACATAGGGTCATATGAAAGTGGGTTACTAGGGTACAGCACTCTTACACGACTTAGACTACTGTGGGTGTTTAAAGTACTGAAGCGGTTAGTTTTTAAGTTGCATTTTTGAAAACTGTTTTGAGATCGAATATTGAAATTAACTTGCAAGCAACGAGCAAATGGAAATTGCGTATCTAATTAATATAAAAACACTTCTAATAACAAATTGACTAAAGTTTTAAACTCACCAAAAGAGAAAAGTTGATGTTTTAATATTTATACATCTTGTTGAAATCTAGTTATAATTTCAAAATTCTTGTTGAAATATACTAACACTAGTTGTATAAGTAAATTGTTACTAACCGTTTATGAGCTCTGAGCCTGAAATAAAGATTACTATTCTATTCTATATCGTTTTCGTCTCGAAGTAGGTAAAATGTTCTGTATTACAAAGAAATAAAATGTTAGAACAAAATACAACGGGCGGATCATTGCAAAAAGCAAAAAGCAAACTTCGAAAGCGCATACGAACTCATAGTACGTTATCAAAACACCACACCATGTGGGTAATTCTCGAAGAGATATTTCTTGTCATCCGCGTTGCAACTAGTGCCTACAAATTTACGTCGTTGCGTAATTCCATGATTTTATTTAAACAATAAAAAATTACATCTTTATTCTTATCACTACATAGTATAAAACAAAGTCGCTATCCGCCGTCTGTGTCTATGTATGCTTAGATCTTTAAAACTACGCAACGGATTTTGATGCGGTTTCTTTAATAGATAGAGTGATTCTTAAGGAAGGTTTATATGTATAATACATGCATTATTGCACCCGTGCGAAGCCGGGGCGGGTCTCTAGTGTTTTCATATTATACATCGAAAGTACTTCTTATTTAAGTGGTTTACGGCAGGACGAAAACGAAATAAATTTTACGGTATATGTTTTCAGAGCATTCAGTTAAAAACGTTCTTAACTAGGTACCCTGAAAACTGAACTGAAAAACTGTGTACGTGTAAATAAAAAACTATATCTAAGTAACAAATCTCGCTTATCATATTATACTTTACTTCAAATAAATAGGTAGAAAGGTGCGTAGGCATATGTAGGTACATCCTATGTATATCGGAAAAACCATACAATTGATTAATGGCCTCTGAAAGATAAAATAAATGGATACCCAATTAAAATTACTTGTAAGTACCTAGTATGTTTGTTTTATCAATGGCAATACTTTTCGTCGTAATAATTATTACTATGACCAAAGTGTCGAGATAAAATACAATTTGATTGATTGTTTCCGCTTTTTTAAAATTGCCTTCGATATATTTTTTTTTAAGCTGTAGAGAGAAAGAGTTAATAACCAATACCAAAAACAAAGAAATTATTGAATGACTGACAAAAACTCCAGTAATTCTTTGTCCTACTCGAGAGTCAAAGTAATCTTTTTTCTTGATTGTCACACTAGCGTCTACTCAGCGTCTATTCTAGTCATCCAACCAGGTAGCATCGGATTTATCAATCCCTTAATTGAAAAAAAAAATAGGGAATCACACGATTCGCTTCTATAACATAAGAGGTAAACGAGCAGACGGTTTTTTTTAATAACAATGAAGAGAGAACTAGGAAAGTATTACAAAATCATGTTGAATGAAAGGAAAAATATACTTATTCATTTTCCTTAAAGGTGTGGGTACATTTGTTAATTACTTGTTATAATTATATTATTAATTTATTGTTTATTTTAATTTTCAATTTATTCACTCTAACGGGAAAGATATTTCAATTATTTACCGACTTGTATTTGTTCTGTCAATTGATTTTGATTACAAGCAATAGCTACTGCCATCTAGTGGTGGCCTTAGAAACTACTGTGATTTATCTTAAGTTTTGTAGTTTGTCGCACTCCCAATACTTTATTAATGTCGCGGAGAACCTAACGGGTAACCGGGGCTCCGGCTCGACGTGCAGGAGAAGGAACGGGGTGGTTTTTGGTCAGTAAGAGTCTGACACTCCCTTCCGCCTCACCCAGGCGGGAGAAGTCATTCGATGATTTTCCCCCCTTAAAAAAAATACTTTATTAATATGAATTACACATGAGGATAATTGAATATGATCATAAATTAGTGTGATTTATTATATTTATGACAGCGAGAGTTTTGATCTACAATTATTATAAACTATGGTATTTTTAAGTACCAAGCACAATTGTTATAGGTATTTTTATTTTTTTCTATCTTGATGTCGAAGGGATCTGCCGGACTCTTACAGGCTAAAACAATGGCAATGTTCCTCCTCTGCCTGTGACCGTGACCCGGGTCACAAAACGATAAATAAGTACCTCAGTAATGTTTTTTTAATTTCAGTCGAATAGTACCTACATAAACATCATTATAAATAAGTAACAATAAATTGAATTAGAAATCTTATAACCTTGAGTGCAACGCTTACAAAATAGAAATTCAAAATGGCCTCTAAATCTGTTACAACAAAACATTTCAACAAATAATTTGACTTCTCTTGTAAACATTAGTTATTTGTAATAACGTTGTCTATACTAATAAATTACTGTTATCTGCCCAGTATATAATAATATTAACAAAGTGTACCTACCCTTGTATTTAATACATTTATCACTACCGGACAGTTAACAAAGTAAATAACTGTACCCTCATTATGAAATATTCATACGTCTATAATTGTTATGATATCTGTGCCGAGCGTTTGTGCATTAAGTAACACCAGTATAAACTAAAATGTGAAAGGAATATGCTGTGCAAACGTGAACTAAAAACACAAAAGAGTTTTTGTTTAAATTTAAAAAAAAATGCACCATAAATCCGCGAGTGTCATCGTTTTTTAAGTTTTAAGCATTTGTTGTTTTTTTTCGAACGCGTTCCGAATTTGAATTGTGACATTTAGTTGTTTCTTTTGTTTTAGCACCAAAAAGTGTAGTTTAACAAAAATGTGACTGTTTTAATAATTTTGCCGCGTTTTTAGAATAAAAATATTATCTCGCGGCAAAAACAAATGTGAATTTTATCAGTTTAATTAATAAATCATTTAATCTTGTCGCGATAGTTGAGTAAACACAGAAATTACGTTTGTAAAGAGATTTTTTCGTGGATTCGTTTTTTTCGATAAGGAAATGCTTGTTCCGCGTTGGGAGTGTGAATTTCGTAGTTTTCTTAGTCTTTGTTCAGCTACCAAACGTACTGTTTGGTTTGCAATTAAATAAAAGTTACGATTATTTGTGAAAACCCAAGATTATTGATTATTTTCACCGTCAAGATGTCGATTTTAAATATGGGTGCGCGGCTGGAGCTGGCCTTTAGCAAAGTCTTTAGAAAAATGGATGGTTACACTATAATAGGTAAGATTTTAATAGTATACGGTAATTTTTACCCAATAATAACATTTGTATAACACTCATAGTTCTCATTCATTACTTATTTACTGTTTCAACGATAATTTAAACTCTTTTACTATTCATTGCGTCATAGTTTTGTGGTTTAAGCCACGACCTTAGATGTAGGTTTGATTCCAAGGTTGAGTAAATTGCATTTCTTTGTAACATTACATTATGGTTAGAATTGTGTTCAGTAACCAACGGGTTCTAATTACGTAAGATAACAACTATGTGTATTTATTAGTTTTAGTACATTGAACTATCAAAATTTTACTTGCTATACAGATTACAGACATTGTTGTTGCATAGCTTAACAGTCGCATAAAATTAAAATATTAAACTCAACATAAAATCTATTATTTTGTTCTATTAAATTGTTAAAAACGAACTTACATACAAAACAATCTTAATATGTAAATATGAGCCAGAGCCATCCTTACTGAGCTTAACTATTGATTCCAAAAAATCTGATACCATGGGTTGCGATATCAAACCTTAATACCTTTATTAAACAGTCACTTTTTCAAACAATTGGCCACAATAGGGTGCTTACTCTTGAATCCAATTCCGGTCGATCGACATTGATATTGTGAAACTTCATACTCTTGAGTGACAATACTAGCGCCAGTTGCATCCGTTTTGCGAGGATATTGAAGGAACCAAATGGTATTGAGTTTAATTCTATATTCCGTACTCCAAATGCTATTTTACCAGCTATGATTTGGGTTGATGTGACCAAGAATTTATTGTAAACCTGATTGAAAAGGAGTAACCTATGGAGTTTCTTGTTCGTTCCTGTTAATTGAGCTGTCTGTAAACCGACACATGCGTACTGCCTTCAGAACGCGTCCGCTCAAACTGTTGTGGTTCTTTCCTCAAAAGGCCACTACAGAAAGAACTTGCACGGCTCTCACACATAATCTGTTATACATATTCCTCTACGGACTCAAAGAATCTCTGTAGCGATTAGGTAAACGCCTGGATATGCAGCAACTGACGTGGCGGACGGGGTTCCACCAAGCAGGGCTAACATTATTGACCTGGACTCATCGTCTTCCGACAACGGATTATTCACATATCTGCCGCCGTGGCTCAGCAGGATACGCTCATAAGGACCATATTGTTTAGACTTTAAAAGAGCTTTGGACCTTTGAGTTTGTTTTGGCATTTCTTCTCAGAGTAGTCAGTTAGGAAATGTCGACCTCATCGTTCGCTTGATAAAATTGACGTGTAAAAGTGGTGCCTTGTAGCCTATTTGCAGAAATAAATTCACTTGTTTCACTTGTTCTTCTCCATAGGAATCTACACTTTGGAACGAGCAAATAGCTTCACTAGAGGACTGACCTACAGACTGACATTTTTTTCTTTATTTAAATGTTTTGTTTTGAAGTTCAAAAGTGCCTTCTTGGTCTAATTGAAATAAATGATTTTGAGTTTCACTTTGACTTTGTTGTATAGTGTGGATATTATATAATTATTGGGATTTTATTGAATTGAAATTGCATTGACATTGATATTGGTTTCAAGAGTAAGCGCCTGAGACACTTCAGCCTACCGCTTACAGTATCGTCATCATCATTACTTACCCCAAAAACAACTACTGCTAAACAAAATAACATCCCTTTGTTAAATGATTTATTTTTTTAACGTTGCCCTATACGACAGATACGTTCACAAACAAACAAATATAGTACTTAATTACTTATTAATAGAACTGTTTATCACATGGAAAGGGAACTAGCTCATTGGACACTGGACACTGACCCTTTGCGTGTGATAATGGGTCTATAGGTACTATCTTATATCAATAGTTACACAGTGGTTATCAGTGGTATTTTGCTTGGTATATGCTGAGGCTCACCCCCTATTAAAATATGGGACTTATAACCTAATCAGTGAAAAGTAAGAGTAAAATGTAACACTCTCTAGGAATAAAAGGCGTCGATAAAGATATATTTTTATTTAGAGATTGTAGTAGGTTATACAACAATAGTAATTCCATTCTTAAGTCACATGTTAAGAGTTCACTCAATCAGTTACGTCAGTGAGCTGTAAAATATTATAAATAAGACGAAAATTAAAACAACATTAAGTTACAAAGAAACGACATATAAAATTCTTCGTCAAGTAAATAAAGTCATCTCTATTTACATAGAAATAACTAACATACATAAGTAAAAGTCGGTCGCTAGTCGGCAAAGTAATGAATAAACATGACTATTTTATATACATACTAATGTTATGAGCGATAAGAATACTGTTATCAAAATAAACTTAAGTTACCTAATTACTTACACGAAAAAATTGACAAACCCAATAATTTCCTTGAATAGGTTATTTTACAAAGTAAGTACCTATAATGAATATAACAATTGGGCATCTACCTATGTTATGAAGTTGTAAACATGTTTTCCAAATAGCGTTGAA
The DNA here is from genome assembly GCA_902850265.1 of Spodoptera littoralis. Taxonomy (NCBI): domain Eukaryota; kingdom Metazoa; phylum Arthropoda; class Insecta; order Lepidoptera; family Noctuidae; genus Spodoptera; species Spodoptera littoralis. The sequence goes on along the minus strand of LR824561.2, from coordinate 7,251,691 downwards.
AACAAGCGTATTTAATTCCACACATGTATGTGTCCATAAGTCTTTAATTTGGTATATAAGAATTTATGATCATTACTATAAACTTTTGCATGAATTTTTTGTGTTTGTTTCGAAAAATTCTTTACATCTTCAATTTTTATAGTAGCAAGGAGTGTGGAAATGTGCCCGGTACATGGCAATAGGTTTACCCCCTATTAAACGAGACTCATAACATAAATAGTGAAATATGGGTGTAATTTGTAACCTTACTTTATTAACCTTATTAAATTTTGCCCTTCGCGCCTAAAAGGCGTGATGTTATGTTATGTTAAATCAATAGGTAATATCTGGATGCGAAGTAATACGATACGTACTGAACATTTTGAGAGTAACAAAACATTGCTTTGACCAAATGTCGCGCTCCAGTGTCTACTAGATTATCAAAGCAACAGTTTTCGGAACCAACGTTTTGGAAAATTGCACTTGTCTTGTCAAATTCGTCCATTGTACTCGAAACATATAATTTACTCAAGATTTCTTGCTGAGTTGAGCAATAAAAAAATGAAAAATCGACATTACGAATGCTTATGTCATGTCAACTAAGTTAGCCGGCGTGTATTATGATTGCTTGGAAACACGCACACACGTAGATTAGATTCAAAATGACAGACCACCGTCATTTAACGTTCTACTGTAATTTCTGAGTGATATTATTACACTTTGAGTTCTTTATTACACTGTGTGGGATCTGCAAAACTGGTAATTTTGAATTTTGGGATCGCCTTATTGAGCTGTAATTCGGTAAAAGTAGACTTTAAATTTACAAAATTCTGCACATTACTATGTCTACACAGAGTACGTTATAAAACAATATAGACATATAACACAAATAGTATATAGCAATAAGAATGTTATTTTTACACCAATATTGATTAGCTAAAAGACCAATTTACTGTATGAATTCTATTCTTCATTGCTTTCAAGTAGCATTCCATATAGTAATGGAATTCGTTCTCTATTGTGATTTCAATCTTACTGATTGGCCATTTTTTATTTAAATTCTGCAGATCTACCGATATCCCTTTTCATGCGTTCTATAGGCTATTATTTAAAGTAACAATGACCTTTATGTAAATAATATAAGTCTTCCTTTAGATAGCCTATAACGTAGTGCCTACCGTATTTTTACTTTTATTTTAGGTTTGCCATCTTCTTTATATTATGTTCTGCGGGTTTGCCTGTAGGTACAATTTGAGAACGGAAATCTATTTGTTTCATGTTTCCTTAGTATTTTTTCTTTGAAATCGACGCCGTATTTTGTTTGTTTTGAATAACAATAGACAGGGTTCCTTCACCGCGTGTTTGTCGTGTTTCTTTGTTTGTGTCAGATATTTTTCTTTTGATACCATGTTATTTCCTTCTAATGTACTGCTTGTGGCTTTGACATTGCGACAAAGTATCATAATGACATGTAATCTAGGTTCTGATTTGTGTATGTCAAAATGTTCTCCTTCTTCCTGACCCCATCCCACGGCACTTTATGTCTAGGTAATGTGTCTTCTTCCAATCTCCCTTATCAAATTTCAAATGCTATTAGTAATTCCATTTTTCCTTCATCTATCTTTAGATTAATATTAGTATGTATTGTCATCCTGTACAATTTTTTTTTCCATTATCCACAATAGTTCTACATAAACCGGGGACTGTCCTTGTGTGCATTTCCATAGTGCACAGGGATAGTCGCCGGTTTGTGTGTCCATTACATTTATATTAAAATTGTCTAAAGGGCCTCTGCGCACTTGGCTTCGTCCCCTCGTACGCCTCCCAAATGACTGGGACCCTATGGTTCTGTGAATGGTAAAGACACACATAGTAATTATTATAAGTAGTTATAATAACTCTCTATCTAGACAACAAGTTTACCTACGCTATTAAAAGGAAATCCCTGACCCCTGAACTGCTTTAAACTGTACTACAAGAGTCAATACCTTCACCCAAAGTTACGATGATAGTTAAACCGTCGTGATGCTATATTTTGCATTCACTGCATCTACCTGCATAATTTTCTTCATAAACACAATTCTGCAGTAGTAACACGAGGTTACACAATCAATTAATGCTAATTTCGCTCCAAGGAAGCCTTCATCATGCCTCCATACATTTATATTGACCTTCGTCGTAAATTTTCTTGGGTGCCTTGGCATGCAATTTCACAAATTGTTCCAACATTAACCAAAAGTATAACAATACTGATATTAAATTGGTTTTGTCGTATTATTATATCACAATTGGCTTTCTAATCATAACGAATATTTAGGTTAGTAACAGAAATAGTAACTTCTTTGAGGGAGGGAAATCACCCTCTGACTGTTCAGTACTCCCGCTTTGGATGAGGCGAGAGGCAGTGTCAGGCTCTTTACTGACAAGAAATCATCCTGTTCCAACTCCTGATTCTTGAGCCTTAGTACCATAAAGTTGTCCGCAGCTAACAAAAAGTCTCCGCAGCTGACACACTGTAATATTACCTACCGTAATGGTTAGATCTAGGGACCAAAACGTATACTTAACTCGAGATGCAAAATTATAATTGTGCACTTAATGTACACAAAAGAAATAATTTATACAGTCCATGGAATTCATACGACGCTATAAACAGAAAATTTATCAACATATTTCTCCATAATAAATATTAAAGCAAGTTTTATGAGAAAGAGTACGATGGGGGTGGGTTTTATCGTCGCTCTCGGCTCTTGATGTATAATGAAACGGATTAATAGTTTATTCTCAGCATATCAGAATACATATTCACACAATTTATTGTAACAACGATGACATAGACATTTATATAATAATATTTAATATCATGCTAAAAAAATCTATCATCATCTATCTATCTACACGCTGTATTTCATCCAAATCTGTTCAATAATTTTGTATATTACAAGAGAAAACAGTGATAGATTTTTCACAAGACATAGCATATTTTTTAGCCCAACACCGCGAAATATTGTATAGTTCCTTATTACGAAGCTTGAGCTAAAAGTGATATATTCTGACAGTTTTATATTTTTTCAATTAACTTTAATGTCAGTAATTAATATTTTTAATTAATATTAGTTAGTAGTTGTCTGTGTATAATGTAAAAGTAAAAAAAAAATAACACTTTGTTATAATAATGTCGCCTCAAACACAGAATAATACTTAAATGTTATAAAACGAGCAGTATTGCTGCATAATATTCAAGTACTCAACTGCCTCGTTGGCCAAGTGATCGCAAGTGCGACTGCCGGGCAAGGTGTCTCGGGTTTGATTCCCGGGTCAGGCAAAGTATTACTGGCTTTTAAAAATTCTCAGTAGTAGCACGGAGTCTGGAATAGTGCCCGGTATATGGCAATAGGCTCACCCCCTATTACAAAGGAACTCATAAATAAATAGTGAAAAGTGGATGTTACATTGTACGGTGGCATAATATGCACATCTGCCTACCTCTTCTGTGATAAAAGGCGTCATATTATGTTATTCTAGTACCTGCAATGGAATCTAAGTTGCAATTACAGGAAATGTAATCTGCTTCCGATACTGCTATCATGACTAAAACTATGTTGTATTTAATAATAAATTCACATAATACAGGTTCGATAAACAGTTATTACATAGTTTCATGTAAATTCACATTCAACTAGTGAATAAAATAATGTTTTCTAATCTGCACAAGATTCCTTAACTGATAACGGATATAAAGAAATTATAATATTAATCATCTCTATCTCTATACTTAGATAAACGTCGTTTATTTTTTCTCCAGGAAAATCATTCATAATACAATGTTAAGAACATACCATCACGGCTTTTATCCCTAAAAGTAGGCAGAGGTGCACATTACGGCATTAATCTTAAATATCGATTCCAAACAAAGTTGCTTCACCTTGTCAAACGCCTTACTCAGATCTCAGCACGGGAGGGGAGTTCCCCAAGGCACAAAGTTTATTATTTTTAAAATGTAACACAAATCTTCTCTAATCTTTTAAACAATGAAGTCATATACCGTTCATTTATTATTGTCCTTTACTATTGTTTAATAAACGTGACTTATTGTACTATTATTTAGATTTTGCAATTACAACTATTGTTTAATTTCACAGGCAGACAGTGTTAACCTATGTATATTAATAATGGTTCTGTTTATTAATGCGAAGGCAGCTGTATGTGTTTATGTTTATTAATCTGTACTGATACTAGGTACATAAAATGAATGTAAGGTATATGGACGACATATACCTTCAAATATACCAAAATACAATAACGCCTTTGGTTTTGCGGGTGTCCATGAGCGTCGCTGATCGCTTACCATTAGGTGACCCACCTGCTCGTTTGCCTCCTACTCCATAAAAAATGGCTAGATGGATTTGGATGAACTTTAATACATTTTTAGTCAGTTTTGTAGTGTAAAATAAGTAGCAAATTTTGATCAAAAGTAAATACAGGGATAACGTGACTTGTGTTTGATTGTACCGTCACGAGCGGGGTTGTGAGAAAAAGCTAGTTGTTTCGAAAAGTTGTTAATGGAAACCTTTGTAAATCCTTCTATTGTTAACTTGAAAGTTTATTTGAAAGTAAATTTCGCAAATAATATTTAGAGGGCTTCAGATATTTGGTATGCTAGAAAACTTATGACACTAATTTGCATAAAGGATAGGATCAATGCCTATTGCTAGTTACAGCACTTTAATGTCTACAATAACTCTTATATGGGATACCTACGCAAGTAATTTTCACACAGTTACAAATACCTAATATTGTGTTATCATTACCATCCACTACCAGTATTATCCATACCAGTATTAACATTTCTCAATCTTTAACGTCATCAATGACTAATTAAAGCTCACCAATTGTTTATCAGACCACAATCGTCTTTAATGATATCCGACTTTAAGATATACTATCGCGTAAAGCTGATCAAGTATTTGTATTTTTAAGTTTCAATAATGCATACAATTTCCTAATAAGTAATTTCCAGTTTAATATTGTGATTATTAATAAAAACCCAACTGTTTTCCTGTTACTGAAGTATTATCTAAAGTAAACCACTAAACACTTAGGTAATTCCTATAATTCCACGAACATCTGAAAGGTTCTCTTATCTAAGAATACATAATTAACAATTGCGTAGTTTAAATTTATTTGATAAGATATCTTAAGATTACGAATCTTTCGATAAAGCAAATCGGTCATTTATATGTTTTATGACATTGGTTGTGATCAATATAGAGATAAGTATAGATTATTGTGTCCAAATTCGCTACTGAGGTATTCAGATTTAAGTCTTACGGTGGGTAAGACGTTTAGAATTTGGATCAATTTAGAAATTTTAACATGAAATCAGAAACAGGTAAATGTTTGATTTTGTTGTGATTTCTGGTGTAATTTCGTAGTGGTGACATTTTCTGAATTGAATAATATAGTGAAGTGGAAGTGGCTAATAATTCGGATTTAATTAATTTTCTATGAAAATTATACGATTATTCTTATAAAGAAAAAAACAAGTCATAACTTGAAAGTGCAGTAGAGGCGGGCCAGGCAAAAACAAAAATTAACAAGAACACCTACATACTGCAACCACACTAAAATCTTAACATAGTGTCACAATATACAAAATAACTCATAATAATTCATTTGTTGCAGATGAAATTGGTGGACAAGACAACTACACTATGGCGTCGATAAATTCAAATGAAAAAAGTCCGGGGGATCCACCGGATAAAAAACTAGCAGAGGCGGATGCAGAAAAACAACCACTATCAGGAGTAAGTATTAATAAACAATATAAAACTATTAACAAAATAATAGAAATAACCAATTATGTGAAGATAAAAAAAATGTGTGAAGATTGACTTAACTGAGTTTTAAAATGACGTGGTAATAGATTTGAATTGCTATAATATTTTGACACACAAAGTCGTATAAGATAATATAATATTGCCTATGTTACTTAATCCTACTTCTCAATTAGCTGAGATGACCAATTTGTAACTAAAATATCAGTATAATTGATACAAAACCTACAAAATCATAACTGGTAGGATAAACATGTGTACCATATTGAAATAAATGAAAATAATTATAATTCATGTGTGAATAGAATACACAAAACTTTAGAGATACTGTTAACTTCTTGGAAAACAGAGACTTTTATTGTGGCTCACATAAAGTTAAGTAATACTTATTTAAAAATTCGTCAAACAGGTAAAATTTATTCAATGCATAGATAGATTAGAAGGAAATAACTAGCAAATCTATTACCACCAATCAGATCGAAATTATGATAAGTTAAAACCCAAAATCATGTGATGATAAGCCTAATTCATTTTAATAGATATAATTAAGTATATTATTTAGGGGAAAAACCATTATAGTGAATGTAGATTGGTCAGTTTATTAATTTTCATCCGACTACGGGGACGCCAAAACGATTGTTATGTATTTTTTTATTGTCCCATCAACTTCATCTAATTGTATTTTTTTCTTGTTTACCCCTCTGCTTACCCTATTGGAAGAATCCTGTGATTGTAGGTATTACTCTTTGTTATGTACCTTGTCATAATTATCGTTGCTTGCCATCAATCATTGACACTCATCATGTCCTATATTAGTGACATTAATTGTATTAGCTTTATCATCTCTCCAATCAGTACCTATTGCATGATTTACTGTATCTTTAATTGGATGAGATTTGCTTATTTTTTAATTATTATGAGTTTTGGCTAATTTATTATTTAGCATGCCCGATTTATATGTTGGTAAGTTTGTCGTTGGTTACTGGACTTCAGCAAAAGCTTATATTGCACAATGAGAGGCACAACTACAAAAGGCACTACTGGAACTATATTACAGATAGTAATTTTTAACACATTTTCCATACTCTTACACAATCAGTGTCTACTTCACCTACACAATAAAAGGAATCTAAATTATACGCAAACGAAGCCACATATAGAGAACTTATCACATATAAATTAAAACAAAATTATCAAAAATAAATAAATCGGAATCGAAGTCGATCAATCACGGAGCGATTGTTAATGACAATGTAATCTGTGACAAATATTATACTTACGATTAATTAATTAATCTTTTGCCCACGCACGATAGCCACCACATGTTTTACAGTTCAATATCAAGTTTTAGGTTAATTACCAAGTCATTAGGTTCATTTTTAAATATCTTCTTTGGGTTAATTGTCTTGCATTTCTTCAATTCATCATCATTTGACATAATTTACCACATGGACCCGACTCTTTGACGGCGTTTGACCACTATCCCGCCGAGTGGTATGATGATGCGGTCTACGATGGAGCACGTCATCCTTAAACATGGTTTATAATGCATTTGTGATATCATCTTTTGCATTGCAGGGTGGACTTAGGCTATGGATCGTAAGCGATATACAAAACCGACTTACAACTTAATGCAACGTATAGTCGTGAGAAAATAAAATCACATTATCTATCGTTGTTTTTCCTGCTATCTGATAATCTCACCTTGTTCAGTGCCATAAAAAGCATGTAATAGTAATTACTAATTAGCATTGGTACTTATATACCTAATTATTGAGTGGCTGGCAATGATAAGAACTAATTAAGTAATGCGCCTTTAAGATGCGTTATCAACACTTAAGATTTTATTGATTATGGAATAACATAGAGGAGATAAGTGGTGAAGAACGGATAATATTTACGTTTTCATAACTTAGAAGACACTAGGTCTTAAACTATAAATTACTATAATCTTCAAAGGGATATGCAGACATGTACATCTACAATGTAACACCCTTCTTTTCACGAGCTATGTTATGGGTCCTAGGAAATCACCCGGGGGAAACCTATACCTATACACCGCGAACATAGTGCCTTACTTCGTATATTTTATCAAAATATTTCAATAACACTAATGAGCAATATTATATGAAACTTATTGGAGGATAATTTGTATTGTATTGTTTAGAAATCAGAACTCTGGTAATAATCCCTAAACAATTAGAACGTCGATTGCAATAAACAGGCTCAAACTAATCCGTTTGCTATCTCGATTGATATGAATGTGCGTACATTATATATCTGATGTATTACGTATTATATTGGATTTAGATACTAACAAATCGTTCCGGCTCGGCACGGGTGCAATTTGATAAATATTTGCTGGAGAATCTTCCTTAGAAACTATTCTTTTCTCAACCTTACTAGGCGGGTTGGTTGGTTGGTCAAACACTGATTTATTGTATAAAATAGAAAGTAAAACAGTGAAGATTTTATCCAAATATCTAAACTGATACTGTAAATTCGGTTTTGTTACATCTTTATGCTTTATCTACTAAGAAAATCTTAAAATTATGGAACCTTATATTTGAGCAAAACGACAAAGGTCGACTACATGAGGTCCTATAAGTATAGAAACCTTAATTAAAAGTGCCTAACATGAAAAAAATAGAGAAAGAAAAACATGTGTACCCTATAAAAACAAGAAATAATTACAAACTAATAAACTGCAGAAGTAATAGACATTGAAATTATACCCACTTTCATAAATCATCATACGGGCTATTGTCCATATAAATATAAATTAATAATTATGACGACCCTGTGCTAAAAAAGTAATAACACAATTGACATTGCAATCGACTTTAGTGTACTCGAGATAATAGTGTCTTTATTGTGAAAGATATTTATATAAGTAGTGGCTGATTGAATTGAAGAAAAATGTTGAATTATGTTTGAGACATAATCTTGGCTCTGGATGATTCTGTGCCAAAAATTTGACGAAGGATCTGACCATGAAGCACTTCGATCATACTTCATGGATCTGACCCTAAAAACAAATGACAAACGTTTCTTCGTAAAAGACTGATGTTTAGTCGAATCTAATTAAGCCCAAATGCCGATAATAATTGACTAAAAAGCCTTTGGAATATTAAGATCAATGGTAGAATTTAGAAATGGAAGTAGTAACATATTATCAGGCATACCGTTTCGAATAGCTGGTGTTTCAACCACCAAATAGCTGACTGTAGTTGATTGGAATAAAACTGAAAGATGTCCCAATTGTACAATCATATCTAACTGTATTACAACAGTCTCAGAACAAGTCCAGTCCAGTGCTGAAGTGTAAAGGAGCCATAGTAATGATCATGAGCAAGACACCTAATATTGTTTTTGGAAAACAATAATGAACTTCATACGTGCCGTTTCTACCATAGCGGTTTTTAATCCAGCTTGACATCTGTCTATTTGACAACCTTTTGTCGTTTTTGTAAACATCATTTTATCATTTTGGTAACTTATTTTTTTCGAAAATGTAGTGTTTATATTTTTAGCAATTTTACTAGTACACCGCTACATCAGGCCCGCCTGGGCCCATCAGAGGAGGCGTCGTTTACCTCATGAAAAGCACGAATTAGATTCATCACAGGCTTTTTGGGTAATAGTATTATTTCTTTAAATAATGCCTTAGTTATCAACGATTACAGTGGTTTTCAAACATAAACCGACTTTGAAGACTTAATTAAGGAAATATTAAGCTTAAAATGAGATTACTGAAGCTTCCTCATACTTTTTATCACTATTAAACCATCTGTTGTAATCTTATAAGGTAAATTGATTGTTATGTCTGTAATTTCGTGTAATTTTGTACTTGTGGGAGTCATTTTCATATTTAATATCACTTGTGCTTCATTATCATTAGTATCTAAAGCTACATAAGCCATGACGTTCTAAATACAACTGACCGAATTGAAACCAAGGTCAAAAGGGATATTTACTATGAAAAATGTAATATTATCTGTATTATAGTAATCTAAACCATTGACCTATTTCTGCCTTTTAGAACATGTATCATAGAATTTATATTAAAGGCCCGTAGCTTAACTTCGAGGGTTATATGTGTTAAACTGTCAAACACCAAGCGGTCACCGGTGACCGCGACCTATTGTTCTTTAATTGTGTCTATAAAACCGGTACTCGACGAGTTAAGTCTACTGAACGATTATACGAATTTTAATGCAAAACAACGCTTTATCTGTAAAAAATACTTAGACTGAATGATTCATTGAATATGTATCAATCAATCGTTGAACTGCTCGAGATAATTATAATATAAGGCTTACTCACTTGCAATCTACTGCTGTTTTCTTTTTGCACTCTGCTTTTCTAGACCACGCTATCACTTTAACGGCTTTGAAGTTTTGTGTGAAGGGTGCTTTAGCGAAATATTTTTGATGTTCCACACCGAGTTATAGTTAAATAAGATAACACTTAGCACAATAGCCAGTACCACTTCACTGCTGGATTATAAAGTTATAAGCCTTCTCTACATAAGAAGATTTGCCATAAACACCACACTTGGCAGGGTACTCCGAATGAGTGCGTAGCCAAAATAACCTGATCTTCAATTATTGAAATTATTTTATACAGAGGATTGTCGGCATAAATTAGATAGTCTTAACTCAAATCTAACTATAGTACCTTTGTTTCAGAAGAAAGAGGAACGATGGTGGTCAACGTTGATGCAAGTGGCTGTGCCATTCTTCATTGCTGGATGTGGTACAATCGGAGCTGGATTAGTTTTGGGCCATGTCAAGGTGAGTTGGAGTTTATTTTGTGATAGTTACGATTGAAAATTGTAAAAATTCAACCGTATTTTCATACTTTAACTTTGAAAGGTTTTGTGATTACGTAATAATAAGTTCTGAAGAACTGCCTCATAGGTTTCTGATTGCCTACAGTGGTCTCACGTTCGCACGTGTATATGTTAAGATGAAAGAAAGATAAAAACATATAAATGCCTACAACTAAAGATGATGACACTAAAGCAGTATATTTAAAGCATTACAAGAGGCAAGGCATTACGTGAGCGGCCACTGTCAAATAGATACCACGATGGCGCGATATTGATGTCAAAATGACAAGATCAAATCAGTAACATTATCGGCAAATCACAGTACCTATCTTTGAAGTGTCTGCCTAAATAGTTTAGGTAAATGAAAATAATAAAATATCTATCGATGGATATATCTATCAATTGAGTATCTATATTTTTGTAGGTATCTACAGTTGGGTAGCTATCATCGATTTTTGATACAAATCATATCACGTTTTTGAGACATCCTTTTTAATTATCTTTGATAAACTTTATTTTTGGTGTTGCACGTGTGTTTTTATGCTAATTATTATCAGTTCAAAGTTTAATTAGTAAAATTGCGTCCAGTAATTACGTGTACTTGGCAACGTTTTAATTTCTCTTTGAAGGAAGTTCAAGTTTATCAGAGAGTGTAACTATGTGTGTGTGTGTGGCTCTGCGAAATGTGTAGATTGTGTAATCCCTTAGGTAATTGGCTCTTACGAGGCCTGTAAGAAAAATTGGAAGGGGAATTGACAATGTCCCTATCATATATGATCTGACAAAAATGTATGTACACATGTTTTTCCCTTCTTGCTATTATATAATAATATCGTATTTTATGTTTTTGTTATTTGTCATTTGACAATGGTATCATTGTCACCGTAAATTAAGCTCAAATAACGTCTATTAGCTCAGTCTGAGAGCCGAAAAAAAGCTAAATGCCCATTACAGTGTATTGCACAGATTTTTTACATAGTAGTTTTTAGCAGAATACTTAATAGTTACTTTTCCGTTTCTGGTGGTCAATTCGAGGGTCACTGTTTTGTAAGATTTTAAGGTCAAATTGTTTTAATGTTTTCAATGTAAAAAGACATTGTTTCGGTGTGAATTTGCCTTTTACTTGCACATCGCAGCAACGCTTTGAGATAAAAGGAAGGTTACAGCACTATCATAATGTATCCTTTGAAGTTATGCTAGTTATTTTCATAAAGTTTTCGTAATACTTTTGCAAACTGAAAAGTAATCCTATCAAGGTTTATTAACGCAATACTAAGTATCTTTAATTATAAGAACCAAAAGTCTGACGATACCTCCTGAATAATGTCTTTCAAAATGACTTATCCCGATTGGATTCCATTCCAGACCGAATTATGATACAAGATAACTCTTTGTTCCAGGAATGGGATGTATTCGTCAACGTGTCAGCCATATTTGTTTTGGTGCCGTCTCTCTCTGGTCTTAAAGGTGAGTTGTGTTTAACTTTTACCATTATTAGTAAACTTATTGTCAAATTTTGTGTGAGTGTTGGTCATAAGATTGAGTTAATATTATTTTCAAAGAGACTGGCATTAGTGCCAATGCCAATGCCATTGACCTTTTCGTACTATTGAACCATTGTCATCCATTCCATATCGATCGCTTGACAAATGAGTCAATTTCTCCGTATTGCTTGTGTCGCAAGGTAAAGAAATCCAATTACTTTATGATTAATGAATTATTTTCAACCTTATCATCTACTTTCCCTTTTTATTCTGAATTATTGTGTTAGTTCCATATAAATCTACAATTCTCAGTTGATATGATTAACACATTTTATGCAAATAAATGTGGACGTTTGAGATAAAATAGCAAAGCTAATTCATCATCGGACTGAATGACCACTTATCTTGATTAGATCGGCCTTTTATACGTTCATGATTAGATTAAAATATTTCAAACGTTATCATCACTTGTATTTGTAGGAAAATAGTGAAATTTTAGTTTTTATCGTACATAAAATCTAATCTCGTAGGTAACACTTAAAGACCTTCCTTCCTAAAAGGCCTTCTGCCAATACAGATTGTATCAATCAAAATACACATTTGCAAATATCTTTATCTTAATATTGACTCATTTTTTTTATTACGTCAATAAGTATTACGAAAGAATATGGCTGTTTCCTGCCTTGTTGTTTTAACTACTCCTATCGATATTTTTATTTTAGCGATTATGTGTTTTGAACGTACTTTCAAATCAAATGTTATACACCTTAATTTTATTTAAAAATGTCGTGGTGGCCCGGAAGTTTTCGACGCCCGCTTCTCATGCATGAAGGTATGGGTTTGAAATCCACCAACAGCAAGTACCAAAGTGACATTTTTCAAGTTATATGTACTTTCTAAGATTATTTAGACACCACTGACAAACGGTGAAGTAAAACATTGTGAGGAAACCTAAGCTTATAATTTCGAATTATAAGTTTAAAAATTGCCAACCCGTATTGAGTAAGTGTGGTGATTAATGTTGAAATCTCCGTTGGAGAAGAGGCCTTTGGTCTGTGGCAGTTGCCAGTTGTTGTTGTTGTAATCTAATTTATTTCATCATAATTCTTTACATACTTAGACAGGTATTACTTAGTTTTAAGACAAATTTCCGTGGCAATTGGGCTTCACCCAGTTGTACAATCTCTTCTTTATGTCTTTAGGCTTAATTCATTCTGTCTCCTGTAGTAATTCACCGAGGAAAGTGGAAACCATAGTTTTTTCTTCTTCTCCTGTCTTACTTATGTCCCTGGGATGCGCCGGACTTCAGTGTTCCGGTGTTTTCATGGTTGTATCTACTGTAGATCCTGGCTTATAGGAGTTACAGCGGTTTTGGGAAGTTGTGGCGGGCTTGTCCCATTTAAAAAAAAATACTCAGACAGGTACCTACCTATTTAAATTCAATTAAACTATTTTTTTATCCGTCAATAAATGAAATATAAACTCATTTAAGAGATGCTTACTCTATTTCTTAAAATGAATGCCTATCAAAAACGGTTTACAAATTATTTCAAAAACAATTGGTTTCAAAGTTATTTTCAAAAGAATCTAACATAACATTCATAATGATTCATGGCCTCTTCATGGTACTTAATTCTGTTTCTGCAGAAGTTTCCGTGATTCAGAATAACATAGTTTAGAGATAAAAATATGTCATATACTTGAATACGAGGTAGATTGTAGTGTAATTACACACATGTAATTGCTGTGTTATCTTGGACAAAAGAAAATTGATGCAAACGTATTATTTTTGTCCTACAGTTTAATGGGTAGGAATTTGAATGTTTTATTTAACACGTAGATACGTAAATAGTGACAAAATTGATTTATTTTTACATATAGGCAACAAAACATTATATCATATCTGAATGAGGCATTCATGTGCCTATTAGGTTAAACACAGCTATCCTGGCGTCGAACTTGATCAATATTGTACCTATGTTTGCTAAATCTTACTATCCTACTAATATTATAAAGGTGAAAGTTTGTGAGAATGTATCTGTGTGGGTATATTATGCTCTGGAATAACACAGGCTAATTTTATCCCTACGGGAATGGATGCGAATCAGCTGGCAGAAGATAGTACTTAAATAATTTAAATTTGCATGTCCTGTCGAACTACTCTAAGAAGAATACCGAAAGCAACTCAGAGGTCAAAGTCAGAGCATTTATTACAATTTATCCTTAATTAGAAACTTTTAAAACGTAAATATGGAATTGTCCGTTCGTCTGTCTGTCAATAAATCTAGGCATAGTTCTTTTATGTTGCATTACACAACATCACGCCTGTCATCCCCGATGGGGTAGGCAGAGGTGCACAATACGACCCTAAATGCCACTGTACAAATGTACAATGTAACACCCACTTTATGTTGTGAATCTCATGTAATACGCCTATTGCCATATACCGGACACAAAAAGTTTCTTAAAATAATCTTAATAATAATGTAGATTGTATAATGCATTGTATAATTTTTTATGGTATAAGCCGGTAAATGAGCTGACAGATCACCTGATGGTAAGCAATCGGTGTCGCCCATAGACACATGGAACACCAGAGGCGTTACAAGTGCATTACCGGCCTTTTGGGGATTAGGAGTTTGAGGATCGTTGGGGATTCAGGAATTGGGGAGATTGGGGAAGGGGTAATTGGGTCTCCGGTAACCTCATTCACACGACGAAACAACGCAAGCGTTGCTTTACGTCGGTTTTCTGTGAGGCCGTGGTATCACTCCGGTCGAGCCGGCCCATTCACTTAGGAGAAGGTTTTAGTACACTGGTACTTATGCGATGACGCGTTTGTAAACAAAAGAACCACAAGGAAAAGAATAACAAAGTAATTCAATCAATATTGATAATTAAATATTGGTTTGCTTTATGTAATTTCCTTAAGGGAAAAAATTAAGTTCATCATTTGTGGCGTTACCCGAAAACCCATTTAGGAAACGCAAATATTGTTAATTGTTGTTTTATGAAGTTAAAGTGCTTAATCGGTTATGTTTGTTCAAATGAATTGTCGCGTTATTTCTGGGTATTATTTTAAGTTATTATTTGTTTCTAATTAGAGCGAGAATTATCACTAATAACTAATTTAGGAATGAAAGTAGAGTAACGAAAGAAGTATACAGAGCGGATATAAATGGGGTCGTCGATAGAGGGCGCCCTTGACGGACATTTCTGACCAGATTGTTATTAGCGATATATTAAAGAAAAGCCAAATTAAAAGTACCCTTAACGACTAGCATGCATGAAAAGACTGTTGAATATTGATGAAGCGAAAGAGGTATGTAAGCATCGTAGCTATTGGTGTTCCATAGCCTCCGCCTACCCCCATGGGGAACAGGTGTGAGGTTATGTAGTCTATGATCTTATTTCCATTTTATATACTATATATATATAAATCTGAAGAGTTTATTTATTTGTTTGTTTAAACGCGCTAATCCCATGAACTACTGGACCGATTTGAAAAAATATTTTAGTGTTGTATAAGTAGTCCATTTATCGAGGAAGGCTATTATACACTATAAAACACTATAAAACATCACGCCATGACGTATGTAGATAGATTGTAAGGAAAAACAGATCGATGACTTTAATACAAAAGAAAAAACCTTTGCGTGCATATAATAGATAGTCATGTACTTGTAATGGTTGTTATAAAGAAAAATACTTGCAAATGGACATATTATAGTAAACACAGGTGTTTTCTATTGTATTGCTTCTATAGTAGATTAAGTGATGGAACGTGTAAATCTTGATAAGTACTACCTAGCTATTTATTTATCAAGTAGCTTTTAGATTTATATTTTTTAACCGACTTCAAAAAAGGAGGTCCTTAATTTGACCTGTATATTTTTATTGTATGTCTCTGCGCAATTATCTCGTAATTAACTGAACCTAGTTTGTTATTACTTAGGAGAAGGTTTTAGTATATTAATTAACCGACTTCAAAAAACAACTAGGTTGAAGCTGATTTTTTTAAACGTTAATAAAAATATTGGTAATACATTCACATTTTTCCTGAATATATTTGTGATGATGTACTTTTATATACTGGCTTCAGAGCCAAAGTATAGGACAACGTTACAGAAAAAATGTATCCTACACATGTCCTATCCTGTACATATTACAGCGTGTTAGTTAGATACAGTTTTGATACATGAACAATAGAGGTACAATACAAAATTGCAAAAGCTAAAGTCGGTACTTAATTTCAGTTCATACTATGTATGTATAATATTTATGAAACAAAGCAATTTCGTTTGGTCCATTATAAGTGGCTCTTATACAGGGGAAGTCCACCCAAGTTCCTATTAAAATAAGTGTTTAGTCATACGAAATTATTTCAGCTGTGCAATTTAACATTTTTGCAAATATAACTTTGTAAACGTATACATACGTACTTAACCCTTAACTATCCAGAAAGCTTTTGTGACGTAACTGACCAGTAGTGTCCAACAGACTCATTTTATAATTATAAGGTATGATGAAAGAAAAGAAAGATATTTTGAACGAAAAACACAGTATAATGTATTTCAGTAATGTGTATTTACACTTATTTACTTATAGATATTACAATTATTATTTTTTTCAGAATATTCAGTGCATGTATTGCGTTTGCATTCAGCACAACACTGTTTCGAAGCACTTGATAATTTCGAAGGGAAAATATTACAACGCTTCTTCTTTTTTCCATTGTAGCTTGATATATTGGATTGCCAAAGATAGGGCACCAGTATTCTCTAAAATCTACACCTCCCTGTTTATTGACGCTTATAGTCAATAAAAGACCTCGGAGTACTTGCATTTCGATTTTATATCTATTGATTTCCATCGATTTTGTAAAACTCTAAGCCCTTCAGTATTGGTATATTTTACTATTATTTGTAATACGTGATCGTCGAAAAAAAAGGCTGAAACTGTCTATCGGATCTATTATAGTTTGGCCCGGAGGAGGAAGAATCACCTTATGGATACCACCGCGAATTATGTTGTGTCGAGGCGTTCGGTTTTGCCTGTTAGGTTCTGATTTCCACGTTGTTATTTCTTCCTTTATAAGTGTAAATTGAGACTTATTCTTGTAATCATCATCACTCTTACTCCATAATTGTTCATCATCGTTTTCAGATGCTGGTTCTGTGACATTACTTTCACTATCAGAACAGCTGTCAACAGCAAAATTCTCATCATCACTATCGCACTCATGGACAAAAATGTTTTCATCGTCACTTTCAACAAGGGCACGTTGTATTTCACTTTGTGTTAGTTGCCGTTTAGCCATAACATTCAATAAAAACGAATTAGAACATGACTACAGTATGACAAGAGTTTCTGATTACTGGTACGTGATACGATTACAAAAACTATGATGATAACACAAACAAAGGTCTAGCAACCGCTATTGCCTACCCGACACCATAAGATTATAGGTAAATGTAAATAAAACAATCTACCTTCACACTTGAATCAAATAAAATGATATTGTGTCTGTTGGACACTTCTGGGTTGATGAAGTACTATTTTCGTTTATTGACCAAAAATAATAAATTATTCACGTTACAAATATTTTCATTGCACATTTAGATTCGTAAAACATTGGCGATAAATTAGATAAAAGGCCAATTCATAAAAATAAAAACTTTAGTTTTTATGGAAACATAAACGCAAAATTGTGTCCGCGAGACACTTGTGGGTTGTTAAGGGTTAAATCATGTATGAGTAAATATGAAGATTTTTTCTCAATTTTAGTTTGAATCATACTACTTATTTGCTAGAAGTCATTTCACAGAAAAATAAATCTTAAGTATAAAAAATCGACTTCGTTTTTTAATCTTTATAATACTATAAATCGACATGAAGTAAAAACAAATATACCTTACATATATTTAAATTAAATTTCTAACTTGATGGAATCGGTTACTATCGATCATCACATTACCTATTGACCTATTATGAACAAAACCATTATCTAATTTGAACCAAACTCCATACGTAATCTGTAGATCAAAAAAACCTGTTGCTATAATAAAAATAAAATATCCTTTCACGCCTTCTTCATTGAATTAATTCACATTATGATATGCGAATAAATTTCATTAATTCAATTTATAATATAAAACGTGAAACGCAAAGACAATGCCAAAGAATGGCTTTTTAAATATCAAATTAACAGTATCCACCTCAAAATCTAGATATCCATATTGAAAAGAAAGACCAAGAAATACTAT
Source organism: Spodoptera littoralis (assembly GCA_902850265.1). Taxonomy (NCBI): domain Eukaryota; kingdom Metazoa; phylum Arthropoda; class Insecta; order Lepidoptera; family Noctuidae; genus Spodoptera; species Spodoptera littoralis. The sequence goes on along the minus strand of LR824561.2, from coordinate 7,233,291 downwards.
TGTTACGGTTATTATTTTACCTTTACATATGGTGTCTGAGAACAAAAGATGTGATACACGTCTTAATTACAAACTTAACATTGCGACTATAGACGAGGTCAGTAACATTGTTTTGAAACATTACCCTCATTTATTACCCGACTTAGCAGTGTTTATGTTAGTCAAAGGGGCGCCGCGTATGCTCACACTCGCACTTTATGACACTGCGCAATGTCGCTTTGACAGGCCGACGTGCTCGTCACGTTCGCGACCATCTTGCTTTGTTTTCGTCTACAAATGACGGAGGCACTGATTACATGTTCGACTCGGACGCACATGTACCGACCAATGTCAAAGTCAAAGCATTTATTTCAATCAATCCATAATTAGGCACTTTTGAAATGCTAAAATTGAATTGCCCGTCAATCTATCTATCAATGAAGCCAGGTGGTCCTTTCAAAGTGACATTGGGACAGTGTCAAGAACGACTGCGAGTGCCGCAGCTTCAAAGGCTTCAAACCATATCAGTAACATAGATTCGGTTACTGCTTTATCAAAGTAAACAATTCTCTAGACTGTGCTTATTTAAATAGGATCCTTAATATAAATAATTGATAAGCTTTGTTTTGCAGTCAGCGGTCATAAATCTTTATTATTTAACGAGTCTAACTGGTCTGGTGACCTTTGACTGTTCGTGTATACCTACATTCTATTAATCTACTACCTAATATTAAGCATAATGCACAACTCTGTGAAGATGTAAACTTCCTATTGATGCCTTTTGATTTTTATCTCCTCAAAAATTTCTAATCGTACCTACCCTTAGAATGCTTAAGGTATCAAGGTTGTCATGCAAAAATCAACCTTGTGGTTTTATGATGTAGTGCAACCTTCGAATGATAAGTATATTTATGGCAGAACATAAATAAAACAGATGTTATCAAATAGGGTCACTGTGTTTTTAATAAATAAATACTAAGATAAAACTACCTCGATGCAATATGCAATTTTGGACCTCCCATCGCCTATCCATCTGTATTGATTCGAGATTGATGTAGCTCTATTACCTTTACGTTATTTTAATAAATAAAGATTTAGTTGACAAATGTCTATCAATGAAAATTCTCAATCTTGGTACCTATAATTCAACTAAACATGAAACTTCAAAAAACGGTATTAAAATTTAAACATTAATACAAGACCGCCACTCGATTCCACATAAAAGTGACCAGATTACATTTTATCTATGAAATTACTACTTAGTTACAAAAATAATGCATTTTTAATCAGTACATCTGTATCAATAATTTTAAAAGATTAAGTCTGTACCTATTGTGAAATACTTGATAATGACCCAGGCATTTATTGATAACATATTAGATTAAATATTAAAAAAAGATATTAGATAAATAATATTAACATTGTTGGCAAAGTGCATCCGTACCTAAAATAATGTATGTAATAGTAGAATGTAGATATATTGCGAATTAAAAAATTAAAAACTACAATATTGCTTTACCCAGAAACCTCTAATTTAGAACATCTAGACGATAAAATTACACATCATCTTGAAGATAATGAAACAGAATAAATACCTAGTCCGTCCACAGCTTTTAAAATGTTTTAGTCCCTTGTTAACCTATTCATTTGTCATAGCACCTTGAAGTAAATAAAAAACGACACACTACTATGCTCCTAAACACCAAGAGCAAACTATGTATAATGTTTAATAACTAAGTTCAAAACCGAAGCTTAGGTAAAACTATGAGAACTGTATTCTGTGTTGGTATAAAATATTTACTAAATTATGTTTTATTTTATCTCCAGGTAATCTGGACATGTGTCTAGCGTCCAGACTGTCCACGCAGGCGAACCTTGGCAACATGTCGTCGACACGGGAAGTCATATCTATGGTCGTCGGAAACATATCACTAGTTCAGGTAAATATACAGGCCTTTTCCATTTAGAAAATCATAAGAACATGGTCTTTTAGAAGACCGTACTGAATCTAATAATGCACCTTAGAAATTTAGGCTCCAAATTAAATTTGATACTTAAAATTCATCATTTTCTTTTTACTCTTTTGCATATTCGGCAGTTATAAATATCCATGGTCTTGAAGGATCACACAACATTGTTTTTACTACTCATGATCACATCGCAAATCAAAGATGCGATAACATCGAGATTAAGAATACGTGACAAAATTCAAACTTCAATGGTCATAGAAAAGAATAGATTCACTGCGAAATGATTGACATAATTATCTAAAAACCCTAGAATTCGGAAAACCCAACAATACGTACGACAGATTCCATAATTATTATCTAAACAATCGCTTTTGTGACGTAAAACCAAGTACATTCGTACTCAAATTATTTCGCACACTTCCTTGTTAGAAAAACCGTAGAATAAATAAATATACTATAACTACATATTTAAACAAACGTAAAGTCTTTAAATGGAGTAGTATTAGAGGTTCAATTTCTTTGTATTTACACGAGTCACTATGTCAATTCAAGTGACCGCTTATATACAAACAATCTTGAGTTAAATTACTTGTTAAATTGGACTAGAATAAATGTTTGTTCGTTTATAGGAAAATGATGGAGTTTTAGATTTAATACCACATTTATTTGTGTTGCGGTTTACGAGTCTATATGATTGGATGACTTGAAGTTGTTAACAAACTGTATTGGATTTAAATACATATTGACCAATAGAAAGTGTCGTCTGTGAAAGATCCCTTTCGTCACTAAACACTTTATTACAAGGTCCTTAAGCTGAGGCTATGATTGATTTGAAATATTTATAAACAAATGTCGAAGGTTAACATCTGATCCCATCAAGTAGCACTTTTTTCATCCAACTGTTATCTTCAAAACTGTCAGTACTGGAGTGTGAACTAACTTATGGTTTATACACATTTGGAGGCCATAAGCAGTGGAATAATTACAGAATGAATTACGATGGTGTTGATGAATGACACACATTTCACATCGATCTTGGCCTAAGTGAAGTCCTATAGTACCTTATTACTTGTCGCGGAGAACCTAACGGGTTACCGGGGCTCCGGCTCAACGTGCAGAAGAAGAAACAGGATGGTTTTTAGTCAGTAAGAGTGTGACACTCCCTCCCGCCTCTCCCAGGCGGGAGCAGACGTTCGAAGAATTTCCCCCGTTGAAAAAAAATACCTTATTACTTACATTATCAAATCAGCTATACGACATCCACTGCTGATCATAGGCCTTTGCACAGAGCACTTACCGTTTGGTACTCCAAAATATCAAATCTTTATTCAAGTCTAAAATGTATTTTTCTTTCAACAGGTACAAGCGATAGTAGCAGCGACGGTGGTGTCGATATTCGCGATAATCGTGAACATTATCACCGACCGCGCCATTAACGGCTCCTACGTACTCCTGTTGATTGCCTCCGCAGTCTTCACGGCTACTACCACCTGCTTCGTTTTGGGTAAGTTGCTTTTGCTTCTTACATTTATTGCTTTTCTATTACGAGAGAAAATCTTCAAAAGGCGGCTAGCTCTTAGGGATACCTTTTCACGAATGGGCCGGCTCAACCGGAGTGATACCACTCCTGTCAGCCTCGCTTGAAACCGACATGAAACAATGTTTGCGTTGTGTTTCGTCATGTAAGTGAGGTTACAGGAGACCCAACTAACCCCACCCCCCACCCCCCTCTCCCATGGGCGACGTCGATTGCTTACCATCAGGTGATTCGTGCTCTTTTACCCATAAAACATAGTTTTTCTTCTCAAAAGGGAGTGTAGGACTTTTACTTTATTAAATCTACCCTGTTACTTAATTTCTTTTATATCTTCAAACATAAACTGTAGTATGTGACAACTATGCGTCTCGTCTACGTAAGAGGATTTGCTATATGTAATACGTTCGCCAGTCCGGTTGTAGATAGCACTTTTTTATATTTGATGGGCCGACCTTTGCCCACTATCTCGCCTGGTGATAAGCGATGACGTGTTCTGCACTTAAAGAGGTTCAGGTTTATTAGGGCCTGGTCTCTGGCAAATGTGTAGCCTTTTCCTAGGCTCTTTCACGGCAGGAGAAGTGGTGGTTTTTAATGTATTATTTTCTGCCGTCATCACGCTGCTTATAACTCGACATGTACTTTCATATAGGTGGGCAAATGGTCGTATATAATCTGTATATTCTAACCATTTCAAAGATAATCTACACCACGTTCTCAAAAATAAGACTAACAACTTTTAAACCCGGAAAAATAAGCATCATTAAACTGTTATTGTTTCTTAGAAAATACAATAAAATATACATATACATACGTGACCGCACCTAAGCGACCCGCGGTCAGATGTTAATAGCGTATAATGATTTGTGAGCACGTAAATATATTAACACTAACATTATGAAATGTTATTTATTGTAGTTTAATTTATGGAGTTTCGGTGCATAATTCTTTATTTATTTATTGACTGTTTTGTTTCCTTACTTGGGGTTATTTGAAGTGAGTAAAATAGGGGTTGAATAATGAAATTTTCTAATAGGGTAGTTTCCTAAATTTTATTTGAATGTCCACCTGGTAAATTAATTTAAAACATTTAGATAAGTATTGTTTCATTTCTTACAAAATTTAATACTTTCGACGATATATTACTTTGGAATAACGCATAAAATGTAGCACGTTGTGACGTGCCGACCTCCCACTCAAACTTAATGCCATTTTATCTAAGTATTGGAACTTTATACGACAAAATAAAAAATACGTGTCTAATATTTTTTCATTATCTAACTAACGGACCAATTCTATTTTTAATGTCCATACCCTAACTACCCTATTCTCCTTTGGTATTGTGGGTGGGTGTCCAAAGACGGCGCAGATTCCTTGCTTAGATTTTAGCTGAGCACTGGCCTTTTTGCACCGTGTACATTGTTAAATTAATTTTTTTTTTTGTTTAATTTCTGTAACGGTGCCAATAAACTGATTATCTTACTAATTAATAATATAATTAATAATATAATTACTAATTAATAGTTGGTGAAGATTGAGGGGACATCTATGTCTAGTCGTCATATTTTTACATGAATTCTTACTTTACTTCGTAGGACTACAGAAAAGACATTTGCGTATAACCACTCACTCCTGCATTATAGACCAAAACACTTACGTCACTAAGTTCATAATCCTCTACCTCATCTCTTGCAGATTTCGTGATGGTGATGGTGATCTACGGTTCGCACAAGTTCAAAGTGAACCCTGACAACGTGGCAACACCACTAGCGGCATCTATCGGTGACATCGTGAGCAACACCGTGCTCGCCGTCACCGCCGATTACATGTATCAACAGATACGTAAGTTATTTTCGTAGTTTTCTTTTTAATTTTGTATTGTAAGTCTTAGATTTTGAATAGTAAAACGGCAAACAGAAAGACTACAAGTAATGAGAAATGGATGATTGGATATGTTTATTAACCAAATTATGTCCAAAGGCGTATAGGCTTTTTCCTGTAAAAAGAAGTAGAAAGATCCTTGGAGTGTAAAAGTGGATGAAATCGTGGGTTGCTGTTTTTTTTTTCTGTAGGTTATATATGATTTTAAAAATCCTCTCTCCTCCCTTTAATGTACAATATAGTCCCTTCTACCAAACGAAATGCAAGACTTTACAAGACCGATTTCTAGACATTGCTGTAATTCAATGATAAACATGACAAGACATTTTTTAATTTAATACACTGGAAATTCTTAATACTAATATTAGATATAATACGTAAATCTAATAAATCCGTTAATTTTCAAAACTATAAGGTACTGATAGTGGAAGGAGTGAGAGAGGTGAGTTTAAATTGAAATAAAACATTTGGAGCATGCATCTTTAGAAACTTCTTTAGAAACAACAAATATCTACTAATAAACTAAAATAGAATCTGCGTAGTGAGTGTTTTAATGTGTGTGTGACATCTAATCATTTGCATGCAATATCAAATCCATTTAATTCTGAAAATTACATTTAAATCTAGGAAGTAAATATGGTCCCTAGCTAAGAACAGATAACCAACAAATATTCGGTAATATCAACAGCGGTAATAGTAACTGTTCTTTACTCAGTTCTTTTTTTATATAAAAGGGTTGCCCTACACTAGATTTTTCTCCGGTCTTGTGGGTGCGTTTACAAACATACAAGTTCACATACACAATATACACATCACACCCAGACCCGGATCAACAATCTGTGGATCTGTGGAGTTTTTCATTTCGAGAATCGAACTCGCGACACATTGCGCGGCAGCCAGTTGCTCAGCCACCGCTCTTACCGTGCCGTGAAACCGTGTCACAACCGTGCAGTTGAGGTCTATGAGCCTCCTCTACCAGTCTTTGTCAAATGTGTATCTTACAACACCCGCGCGATGTGCAAAGAACATTATCTCTAGCACTAGCTAGTAAATAAATCAGCATAAATTTGAGATTATCAAATTTCCTGGTCTTTGTGATCAATCAAATGAAATCGATATTTCGAATATTCCCGACCACACTGAACACATGCTAAATTCAAAATAGTCTCAATGCGTCAGCTAATTGACTAGATTCTAATCTACCAATTAATTTATTAATCAGAACACAATTTTATCTAAAACAAATAAAATATTTGATTGGCGTTAGATTGACGTCAGAGAAAAGCTAATCCCATAATCATAGAAAAATATTATTGTAACATTTTGTCATCTTTGTCACTTCTCATGCGTTAGACAAAGCCAGAAGAATGTAGATTATAAAAAGAAATGTATAAAAAATGAAAAGGCTAGGTACAGACGTCACAGAATTTGAGGAGATGGACTAATACTGTGTCTATAAGTAAGAAAACCTGCTTATTAAGTAGATTGTCAATTCATTTACTCAGTACATCGTAATGTGATTTGCTTTTGAAATCGTTCTTGTCTACTTCACACCGAAACTTCGTTCATTAAACAAAACTGCAACTTGGTACAAAATGCAGCCATTTTGGAGTCATTTTAGATAGTAGTTAGCATGATTCTTCTTAGTTTCATGATCATTTAGGAGTCATTTAGGAGTCACTGAGTCACAAAGTTCTATGAATAGTCGTATTTTAATGAGAGCTATCATTTTGGCATTTGGTAGATGGCGCTAATGAAGATTTTGGACTATTTTACCCCGTGACTATTAAACACATAATGTATCTTTTGAATTTTAGATATACTTAGCCCAAACTTAGTTACACAGCCCAAAATCTGGGATTGAATTGAAATATGACTTCCATCTTTTGTAGCTGATGAAAAGTCTGTTGAAAGTTTTTGGTCCTGTCCATTCCGTTGAATAAAGAAAGACCTTTCCACTGAATATTTATCCTTTTTAAGTTCTTTAAAGCGCTACTAGTGTCAAATTTTACGATAGCCCTCGTCCAATTTCTATACATCCAGCTAATTCTTCTCCGTTCTTTTCCAGAAATATCGTTATGGCAGCCAATTGCTTTAATGTGCGTCTACTACAGTCTACTGCCCCTATGGGTCTTCATCGTATGGCGCAACAAGTACACCAAAAAGGTTCTTACCAGTGGATGGACTCCAGTTATCTCTGCACTCTTCATCAGTGGGTATGTATCCTTCGTTGTTACTTCTCATTTCTTTGATTGTTCCTGTAACATGAATTTTATTCCCTACTTCTATGAGGCTAGCTTCTCCTTTGTGGGTGACTGAATTTCTGCAATATCTTCCACATTTTTCTTACTATTTAAAGAAAACTGCGCAGTTATTTCTTGTCCTAATAATCAGATTGCTATTAATGCTTACTTGCTTTAATCTATCCACATTAGTATTGACGTTTTATCGAAAATGACTAGACAAAATAAATAAAATTCCCTTCTAGATTTAGTTTTAATCCTATTTATTAAATCCTCATAACTATCATTATTTTTAAGCATGACTTGCATGATAATAAAATGTTTAGATTGGCAATAAGTAGCAAAACATTATTTATATCATGTTCTTCAAAATAGACCAATTTGCATTTCTTTTCCATCAAAATCTTGAACTGTTGCTTATGCCTACATATTTTTCACTTTCTACAAACCTATTATGGTTATAATATGACCAGATTTCGACATATTATGCCCTAGGCCAATTCTTTATCATCAGACGAAAGATTATCCACTCGCGTTACGGATGGATTTCGCTTAACTCTCTGAAAATTTCAAAGATAGTACAACTTTATATATAAAAAATTGTAAGTACCGAACTTCAACATTCATTTCTTTTTCTTCAGTATCGGAGGTATCGTTTTGGACAAAGCAGTGGACAGCTACCCCGGCTACGAAGTCTTCCAGCCCATTGTCAATGGCATCGGTGGAAACCTGGTCTGCGTACAATCTTCAAGATTGGCCACCCATCTCCATCAGACGGCTATTCCTGGAGAGCTACCTGAAAACACCAGGCTCATTGAATGGCCTTGGAAGACGCTGTTCTATGGAAGTAAGTTGATCATTATTGCTAGCCTTTTTATGATCTTTCTTAGTCTTTTGTAGAAGTAAATAATATACTATTAGTTTATTAATGTATTTTTATAATTTACTCTAGGCTCTCATAATATAATACAAGCATATAATCTTTATACAAGCTTACCATAAATATTTACTTTCTACAATCATTTCTCAGTTATTTGTACATCTAATTTGAAATTAGTGTATTAATTGTGAATTTTTCTTTTTAGCTAAAGCAGCTAAGGTCGCTCGTATGCTGTTGGTCCTCGCATTGTTCGGTCAGATTATCTTCATGGTAGTGGCTGACTTTGTCTACCAAGGCTATGTCACCTTACAAGTGCCCTTCGGAATCACTTACCTCTTGTGCTCATTGTTGCAAGTAAGTACCGTTGAATTTTTTAACCTTCTATAACAAGAAGATAAAATTACCAATTATCTCTGTAGATACTAGGCTGAATGGATCTTAACAGTAGATTATCTTGCTTCCAGGTCATGGTATTGTTGTACCTAGCTTATATGCTAGTCCACCTGATGTGGAAGAAGAAGAAGGATCCCGACAACGCAGCCATCCCCTACCTGACCGCTCTAGGAGATCTCCTAGGATCAGTGTTCCTAGGACTCACCTTCGTGATCCTCTCCATCTTCGGAATGCAATACGGTAACAATGTCCAGTGAATAGGTACGATACACCTAAAGGTATACTACAGGAAGAAGAAATATGGATCTTAGGACCTTACAGTCTCATCTAACGTCAAAAATTATGATCCCCATCATAGTTTTTGATGTTAGTACTATTTAAACAGTCTTGTATTTTTAAACAGGTGATCGGTAAGACTTGTTGCAAGACTTGGATTGTGGATGGAGACGTTCCTTTATGGATCAGTACTGAAACGTTATCTTGATGTTCCTTCTAGCTCTGCAACGTTTAGCATTGCTAGCCAATACGAAGTAATACCAAAGGCAATGGAATCACTCATCGGGGTTTCACAAGCTTTTTATATTTCATCAATTTGCTTTAATATGATTTTATTAATATTCGGTCAGATTAAGATAATAAGGATAGCAATCCTGTCAGTATTGGTATTCATTAAAATTTAATCGAACGTCATGTCAATTGGTGTGCCAATATCGATATGTCGATGAAATCTATAACTTTTTAAACGCGACAGTATTGAAAATTTTCAAAGATTTATCGTTTTTTGAACATTATTTATTGATATTTTGAATGATTCTTGTTGAGGTATCGCTCTTTGTTAGAGTTGACATCCTGAGAGTCAAACTGTGATATAATAAAATGTAAAAATGTGATCGACGCAATTATTTTAAATGTTTTGACATCAATTTATAATGAGAATGAAGGACAATAAATTGAGTGGAAATCGATTAAATTCAACAGCTAAGTAAGGAGTTACCATAATAAATTGACTCTTGGTTTTGGAGTTTTACGTTTTTAACTAATTTTATCATCAGACCTGCTATAGAATTGAGACATTTTTGATTGACCTTGTTGATTGTTTTTATAGTTAATGTTTTAACAGACTTCGGCCAAGAAGTTATTTAAATCATTTGTAATGAAATGGTCGGCAGTGAGGCTCTCGAACTTCAGCCAGGATACAATGTTCCTACACACGTATTCTCTTGTTCGATCTAACTGTTATAGGTGTCATATCCAAAATATAGGTAATTGGCGATACTTAGTTCTAGATACATTTTGTAGATATGTGTGTAAATATTAACTTATAATTGTCACTTCATTGTGATCGTGTACCGTTTTGTTAGGACTTATGTGATATAGACCTATTTTGTACGCTTGGTTTTTCAAAACAGCTTACGTCAGTTCAAAAATCAAGTAAAAAATAGCCTCTTGGATTTCTACGCCATTCACTCCGTTCGTGTGGTCTAAATTTTCGTTGATTAAAATAAAATTTACTGGTCAGGTACCATTTTATAGTATGTGTAAGGTCACTCGATTGTGATGTATCGAGATTCCATTGAGCAATCACTTGCCAATCTCAAGGCGTTGCACGAAAAATCATTGTTGTTGACTTCCCGCCATCTTTGTTTTGTCTCTGCCCACCTTGACAATGAGGTTCATTGCCTTGTGGAATTAAAAAAATTAAATTCTAAATTTGAATTACATTGGGGCCGTAAATACTTTTTTGTGTTCGAAATTCGAAACTTTTTTTTTCTAAATTTCTTTCTGTTCTTTTTTTATATAAAATGTTGATTATAAAACCAAGCGTTAGGATGTAAATTAGTATTTAGTTTAGGAAAGTGAGTACAATAAAGCAATTACGTAGTATTTAAGTTAAGAGGCCTAAACTAATTTATTAAACTGACGTGTATAGTGTATAGATACAGATTGGTAATCAAATGTAAAATAAATATCACCAATTTGGTAGTATTAGACGAGCATTTTGAAGAACTGGAAAAATAGATTAAACTAGGTGTAATGTTCGTTTGTTTGTGTGAGATCTCAGAAACTGAAAAAAGTAATAGTTGGACCTGTTTATTTCTACCTCTGCTGAAAAACACGATACATGTTGTGTATAAAAATGTATGTGTGATACAGAAATAGAAAATTATTTTTGTTAGTAAAGTTTTAACGAAAATGATAAAAAAAATGCCAAATTGTGGAGGTACACTCGACATCATGAGATTGTTGGTGCGACGTAATGGGGGCTACCGTTTTTCTGCTATCCAGATGGCGCTAGTGAGCCCTTTCGTTCTTTGCCCAATAGGGAGTTAGCTAATATCACACCATTGGATCTTTAATGCCTTGTTTGGACTATTTAGTAACTCTCTCTCGCTTCGATATTAGGACAGAAGCGAGAGGGATATACTAAATACTCGCTGCTCGACTAAAATACGAGCATAGTGCGAACAAAGCACAAGCGATTGAACAAACTGACGTCTTGCTAGCTTCTTCTTTTTATTACTAGATGGCGCTCACCTGGTCTATAAAGAACGGTAGCCGCCATTGTAAAAGTTGTTGACTGTATATTAATTGCAGTGCTTCATTGTATATTTAACCAAATATGTACTAAAATATTATTTTATTGGCGTTCAGCATCACGATACTATATTTTAGCTTATTTTTTATAACATTAAATTACGAGATCCCGGACGCCAATTGAATAGAATGTGACCATAATTCAATAACGTTAAGATATATTTTTGAATGAATGATGTGATATAAATGAGATTTTAAATTGTATATAGAGAATTGTTATGTAGTACGTAAATCACTGAGAAAAGCTGTTGTTAGTTTGTTAGACGCTTCCCTTTTGTAAAAGGCTGCACTAGATATCAATTATTAGTGAAAAATTAATAAAATATCAATGATTGGTTGCACAATTTTCTTCAAAAACCCCCCTTTTCTATCTTCTTCAACCTCATTTCCGTCCTATACTAAAAATAATACCTTTTTAAAAAAACAATTCTTCTGAACAACGAAAATGCTTTATTTTTTAATTTATCTGGACATAATCTATTCTATTTTTTTTTATTTAATCTATGTCTTTGTTTTTTTTTAATCTAAATCTTCGTATCATCCCGTTTCCTTTTCGTATTTAAGCGAAAATGACTGAAAACATGAATTGCTGCTATATTGTTCCATGATAGTTATTGATATAAGTATATAATTAATATTGGTGACTAATAATATATTTGTCTATTATTACTATTATTGTATTTGACGGGAGAATAAAGTGCAACCACTTGTTAGTAAGATATAGTTATTAATTAAATATTTTGGTCCGAAAGTGCCATTATGCATCAATGTTATAGATTATGAATATTTTATAACACTATTTACTGATTTATTTTTCATTGTAATTCAAAATATTGAGCCGGTCTTATTATTTGACGTCTACCTAGTGAAAGAAAGGTAATATTATACAAAAAACAAATAACTGATAAATGATATCAATTACTTGTTACTTTAAATTGGTGACTTTATGATAAAAATGTAAATGAATTTGTTAATTTTTGTTTCTTATTTTCAAGTATTGCATGTTACAAATTAACTATTCATTACAATATAAGGTTATTTTAAAATAACAAGAATTTGATATTAATTTTATTAGCTCTATATGTGAAAATATTGACAAATAAATATGTACCAATGTTATATTTTTTGATGCCCACCGATGACCACATACCTACTATTATATGTTACTGTGTCTAAATTAATTAAAAATCGCGGGTTACTCACGTGAATATACTGGAAAAAGCTCTACTAGTTTCGAACCACAGAGGGATTCTTCCTCATGAGCAGCGTGCGCGGTCGCGGCGATGTCGCGCAACCTACTTTGAGGTGTTTGTGGTTCGAAACTAGTAGAGCTTTTCTCAGTATATTCACGTGAGTAACCCGTGAGTTTTAGTTAATTTAATATGTCTCACGATAATTATTATAAAAACTACTATGTCTATCTTAAAAAGAATTTTATACATTTTTTCTTTCAATTATTTCTGAACCTTTTACTATTTTTTTCACCTTCCTAAACATGTATTATTGTATTTTTCAAAATGTTTAAACCTTTCCCTATTTATTTCACCTAACTGTACACTTCCAATGAAATTTTATTGATTATAGCCATTCTGTCATTATAGAAAGAATAAATAATTGTCCTCTAATACGTCAGTAGTTTTTACATGTAGTTAAAAATACGTAAATAGTGTTATAAATAAATAATTAACACATTGATATTATGTACATTCCATTTACACAGCTTTTTAAACGACAACCATGTGGTTTATGAAATGTAATTATTTTAAGTTTTATACCATCAATGTATTCCTATTGTGATGTCCAAATAGTGTAATGTAATTTTTATTTCAAAATAAAATGAATTAACTAAACATTTTGTTTCTTTTATGTCTTCACTCCCAAATCAAGCAAAAGTATTTAGGTGATAAATATAATTGGCTGCCTGGTTTGGCAAATGCCCCAAATTGCTAATGGCGAGTACGAGCACTTTGAAATGAAATGGCACTTTTGAACGTCAATAAAAAAATTAAAAGTGAAGCTATTTGCTCATTCAGAGGTATAAGTTTCTATGGAGAAGAACGAGCAAGAAACTCCTTAGGTTACTAAATTTCAATCAGTTTCACAATACAATTCCCTAGTTACATAGTTTTGTGGGTTCCAGTTGTATGAAACAATGTAACACCATAATCCAGTCAAAGAGATCGAAAAAGAAAATAATCCTAAGAACAATAAAATCACACAGTCTAGAGCTGACCAGTCCCAGTTGACGGCGCACGTTCACGAACATGACACGTATACCAGATTACCAGCACCACCCAACTCGACTATATTGTAGGGGAACGAGCAATCCACTGCACGCGCCACCGCTAATGAGACCTTTGAGTGAGCATGACAACTCCAGGCCCAAACAAATGCATTTTACTAATTTAACTATAGTTAATTACAGGGCTCTCACATTCAATAATTGTGCAAAGTTTAACAATATACATAACAATAAACAAAATGGGTGTATTATTAAATGTTTGGAATTTATTGAAACATCATGTTTTTCGTTATCCTGTGGAGCTGGACCAACCTGCATACAAGCATTTTTGTCTTTTAAATAATCATTTTTAATTTGTAATAGATATGCTTATCCACATAAAGTTTTTTTATACATAATTAAAATTTTGTTTCATTCAGATGTTGTATTTCGCCAGGAATTTTGTTATAGCATTTAACACAGAATCCCATGAACGACTTAACTACTTACTTTTGCCAATCTAGATAATGGCCGACTTAATCTATGTGTCTTGTTTGATAGTGGTGTCTGTCCGACACTTTACTAAACAACTGTAGGTTTTTCCTAACGTTACATAATGTTCTTATAAATAAACAGACATAGAACGGTCATAATATTGATCTCCCTTAACTTTTCTTTGAGAAATTCACGACGACCTACATTGTAGATCGCTCTGACGGCGCGTTTTTGTAAAATAAAGATCGACTCAATGTCTGCAGCGAGTCCCTCCAGCAAAATGCCAAGCAATACGACATGATGCTATGACCGTCACTGAAGTACACTAATCTTGCCGTGCCTATGTTGGTGTCAGATCGTATCAGATTTTCCAAACAGCTTAAGCCGCAGATCGTCCCGCTAGATATGGGGACCCCATTGCAATTTGTCGTTTACATAATTATAATCTCAGGAAAGTAGCTTCTTTTAAAAATTCTAATTACTCAATATTTAATAGTAGGTCAATTTCGTTAGTCCTCACGTTTGGCAAAACAAATCTAATGCATTGAGAATGGGCTCGCTGCCATTGCAGCGGTAAGACCCCTCTTTGAGGAGTGGCTTGAGAGACGCTACGGCGTCCTCACCTACCGCCTGACGCAGGTCCTCACCGGACACGGAAGTTTCGGGAGGTACCTGTGTCTGATGGGGCGGGAGGAAACGCCCGGGTGTCATCACTGCGAGGACCGCCCTGAGGACACGGTGGAACACACAGTGGGAGAATGCCCTGCGTGGGCTGAGCACCGCCGTGCGGCGTGCCCTCAGGGGAGTGATCGGCGATGGCGACCTCTCGCGTCCGGGCCTAGTGCAGGCCATGATGCGGAGCGAGGGGGACTGGGATGCCGTCTCCTCCTTTTGCGAAGCAGTCATGCTAGCTAAGGAGGAGGCGGGGCGCGTGAGGCAGCGAAGCGCTGCCTCCTCGCAACCCAGCCATCGCGAAGGACACACCGGGCGTCGGGGATCGCGGGACGATCTCCGGCCACCGTAAGCGCGGGCCTGCGGACGGCGAGCATGGGTGGCTCCCCGTCCGACCAGAAACAGACCCGAGCGTACGGCGCGTCGCGTTCCGCGCGCGCCTCAAAGAGCCATCAGACCACCACAGATGGGGCCCAATAGGGCCGATGCCGATTCGGAGTCGCGGAGAACCTAACGGGTAACCGGGGCTCCGGCTCGACGTGCAGGAGAAGGAACGGGGTGGTTTTTAGTCAGTAAGAGTCTGACACTCCCTTCCGCCTCACCCAGGCGGGAGCAGTCATTCGATGATTTTCCCCCCTTAAAGAAAAAAAAAAATGCATTGAGAAAGCTATATTAATTGCTGATTGATGGGCAGGGTGGAAAATGGAAATTTTTTGATATGTCAAACACACTTTCACAAAACCTATGAAATATTCTGAGATTACCAATTCTCGGTGAGTCATACGAATCAAAATTGAATTGTCAAGATACGAATGGTTACTGATATCAAGCTTGAGACTCGAATTGACCGAGTGACCATAAGTGCGACCACTTAGCATCTGAGCAAGGTGCTCTGGGTTTGATTGCTCGTCGGCGATTTTGGGTTTTCGCTATTTCGAAAATTTCTCTCTAATAGTACGTAATCTGGATCTAGCTCGGTTTATGGTAATAGGCTGCTCTGTCACCCCTATTGCGTGAGATGGGACTCGTAACATAACTGGTAATAGTTTCTGATTTCGATTCCAAATTCCAACTAAGAAAAATGATTTGATTAGTGTGAATTTTGAAAATTTTCACTAATCCTATAATTTACGAAAGTATTTAGAACCCACATATTATCTGATGTTGATGATTCTAGTGAATTTCATAACTATTTCCTTCAATAGATATTTGGATTAATCAAAGACAACGAGAATTCTTTGACGTGGATTCTGTTATAGTCAATTAAATTTCAAATTTTAATACAATGCTATCTACTTGCTCAAATAGGAGATAATAAATAAAACAATTTAATATAGTCATAGATTTTTATTTTTATCAGTACATTATGGCATTTATAGCATTAAGTTAACATACAATGTTCATTCAAAAATTATGCTAATGTTCCTGTAGGATTTTCGAGAAATCCTTGGATTAAAAGTATCCTTTGTTCATGTCCTGGTTCTACGGTACCTTTTTATCGGGATAAACGAGCAGACCAATCACCTGGGGGGAAAGCAATTGGCGTCGCCCTTGGACACCCGAAACAGGAACACCAGAGGTGATACAAGTGCGTTACCGGCCTTTTGCGGATTAGGAATTTGAGGATTGTTGGAGATTCAGGGATTGAAGAGATTGGGGAGGGGGCAAATGCGCCCCTGGTAACCTCTCACACGACGAAACACAACGCAACTTCGTTGTTTCTCATCGGTGTTGTATGAGGTCATGGTATCACTCCTGTCGTGCCGGCCCATTCGTACCGAAGCATGACTTTCCTCCGCTTAAACCAAAGCCAGCCATATGGCTTTAGGGTCGGTATTTCTAACATCAACTTTATAAATGTATGTACAGCTCCATCTATCGTATTATCTAGAAAATTATTGTTTAAAGAAAAGTCCGCTAGATGGCAGGAACTGTCGAAGCGGTAAAAAAATTAAATGGCTTTCTCGATGACGTCATGATATTTGTTTCAACTTATTAGCTGTAGATGGCACTACCTCACCTTTATTAACAAGAAGTGATAATAAATGGTGCCAAAGAGACCACAAATATGTCATGTTTTATTTGAAGTACCTACTCGTGTGGTCGTATGAAGTAAACAGAGTGTAGGTAACTGCATTCAGATAACCAAATTATGTCAGTCGGATTTCTTAAAAATATTTACTTTACCCATACACTTATGATTACAAAATATAATTTTATTCTGAAATAAAAAATATACCCTGAATGTTTCGTCCACATAATTAATCCGCCGTCTCTCATAAACAACGTGAAAGTAATATCATTTGACTCTCATATCTTTTGTTCACTATAAACACTCGTATATCTTATTATTCTCGAGTACCTAGTAACGGAGACTACATGTATCTCATTTTATTTTCGTTGAGAGAGCGAGACAGGCATACAACTACTATTCATAATGTCAAACGTCATTGCAAACTGAAAGGCAAACAAAAGATCAACGCGGACGAGAGCTTTTACGAACAGTACCCATTTCCACCGCCAGAGGCGCCACAATACCGCTAAAATACAACGAAACATGATAAATAGCTTCACGTTTGAAAAACGAAAACATATTTATTAGACGAAACACATTTAATACTTCCAATAAATCATGGCAGTGGAACAAACGGAAGTTTTGTAGGTTACATTATGCCAGAGCTTTCAATGCCGTCGTCCTGCCCGCCCAGCCCATCGATTTCCAGCGAACAAATTAAGTAGCGGGTAAGCTGGGAGCCTAGCTTCGGGTATTTAGTATGTTGCTTGAATATGGCATAGTTGTGGTAAGAGAAATATGCGATAGTATTAGAAAATGGACGCGGTACACCTGTTCTGGATCGCGCGGTGGACGCGGCGCGCGCCCGAAAGCTATTGCGATCGTTATGCGAGGCAGCGGGCAGCGCGCGTGCGCGCGGCCGGCCACCCGGAGCCCGTCAGTCGGCCGCGAGCATCGGGCCCCGACATACCTTGCCCAAAAATCCGCCGCCTAAAGGTACCCACCACACCCGTACTATTTTAAAACCGTTCGAGACATCGCGCATGCGAATATCGATCCGCCTCACTCGGAATGGTCCCCGTATCTAGGTTAACCGGCTAAAATTAAAGGTGCGTTCCGAATTCAAGGTTGTAACCGCCGGCGCAGCTCCGAAATAGAGCTATCGTGCATGGAAAATGGAAAATATGTACCCAACGCACGTTGTCTTTAAGGGCGATTATCGTGTGCGTCACAGGCCGTAATGGCGGTCGGGAATTATGTAAGAATCGTACGTTGTTGTTTGAAAAAAAAATGAAATTCGTATGTGTAAGTGTAGGCTGAGGTCCTCTGTCGATACGTCCGTCGATGTTGAATCGATAGAGTAGCGTGTAACCGTGGTATACCGCGAGTGTCGTTGTTGTTAGCGCGGAACCTTTGCTTTCTGTCAATGTAACGTTTTGGGAGTGTCTCAGGATGAGCAGTAAGTACACGCGTGTAGAGTGAGTGTTCCTACGTGAGAGATAAATATAAATCGAGCGGCACCGCCGACTGCTCAAACATCATGTTTCGCTCGAGAGCATGTTACATCAATTTCTGTGGACGCCACTCGCTTGTGGCAACGCTTGTCCGCAAGCTTTCATTATATAAAATGACTGAAGGATACAATACACGCTGTTATGGCACCATCGAGCCTTTACAAGGCCCTAAATTAACCTGATTTATGGTGGTCATAAAACCCTGAAGTTAACCTAATTTCCACACATTAGCTGTTCTTAGTATCTCGTGTTAGTGTACCAGTTATTGTAGTAGTGACTTGATATACAGATAATCAGCATGCGATACATCGAAAGTATTGATTAGCACCACATTTTCATTTCAGTGTTTCAGGATTTTCATTCATATTTGTGTAGTTTTCATCAATAAACGTCATTCTTATTCATATACAGATACCAAGCTTGCCATTTTACAGTAAATAAATAGTGCATTTACATAAAACTAGTTTTTTTTTCTCACTACTAACCTAGAAATTCCTATCGAGTATTTCCGCTCTCGTCCGATAGATGTCGCTAGACGTCGCTATATCGACTTTTCCGGGGGAATGCAAATAAATATTCTTGGTTTAATCAAGTCGGACATTATTGCTTGAAAGAATGTTTATTAATGAAAACTATTAACGTACCCATAGATGTGCCAACATGTTTAATGATTGTATTTCTACTGAAGTAATTACAATCTTGATTAATATCTTGCTAATGTTGAGACATATTTCAATTAACTATTGTTGTGAGTCACTTCTTTAATTTAATGTTAATAATTTTTCTTTTTCTCACAAACACAACTTCTTCCTTATTGTGTTATTCATCAATATTTGCACTAGGTAGGGACATTTCCTTTTTATCATTAATCACATTTCAGTTTTCTTCCATATTCACATTTATTTTAATACTGACACACATAAATATAGTTCTTATCCTTACAACCAACTTGCTACTCCTTCTTATACCGATTGCCATCCTTCCTTCCTGGAAAATTTGTTAAAACATCATCAACATCACAATATCTTAGTACTAGGCCAACATTATATAAAATCTATATATGTCCTATTCATAAGGTATTATGAATTTAAAAACAATTTCATGATCAATTATATCAGCTACAGGACGTCCACTGCTGAACATAGGCCTATCCTAATGACTTCCAGATAGGCCAGTTAGAAGCGATAAACAATTTACATAGAACTTAAACCTTAATCTGATCCAAACATATTTCATATCACAAATATAGCAATATTTAGAAATCAGCATATATAAAAAAAGTCACGATTACATATCCCAATAAACATATATATAATCCTCATTATAATTCACTTACATTCATTCTTTCCAATTATTTGAAGCAGCACAACGTGTCATCTTCAACTCTTACTCTTTACTTATCATTTCCGCATTTTTCTCCTTATTTCACCCCCATTTACTGTAAATACCATTCAGCCATCTCTTCTTCAATTCTTTATAAATCTGTAAATGAAATATTATTCATTATACCATTGACACCTTTTACCATAAAACAATCAATTTTATGTCTTGTAAATTTGAAGTCATAATGTCGATTACTAAAATATTAATTACCTCTAAAAATAACACAAGTACTGCTTAGTTTTTACCATGAAAAAGGCTACATTTCCATCATTTAGGTAGGTACCCTTGAAATTTACCAACTAAAATCCAATCATTTCGTATACATCAACAGCCCATAAGTACCCTGAGGAAAGCCTCTTTTCACACGGACAAGGTTTGAGCATTAATCACCACGCTTGCTCAATGCGGGTTGGCGATTTCAAACTTATAATTAGATATTATAAGCCCAGGCTTCCTCACGATGTTTTCCTTGACCGTATTTCGTATATATCATCAGAAAACATGTAAAAATACTGTCCATAAACTATCACTCATTTTTAAACATACTATACTTCCTATCACTCTATCGCTATCCTAAAACAAGTCTTCAAATAAGTCATCTTCAAAGACTAAAAATGTCTTATAGGTCTGATATCTGCAGCTCAATCTAAAACACTGACATTCAGACATCTAGGTTTCCTAGAAAGCTATTCCTAGATGACGTAACCACTTCAGAACACTATGAGTCATGTTGACCCCTTTTATGGCCCATTGAAATACATTAAATCGACTATGTGCTACTTACGATTTGATTTGTATTGTTATATGAAAATCTCATTTGTTTTATGGAGAAATTGAATATGAATTTGTATCATCTGAAGTAATCTATTTGTATGCTTGCATCATTTTTATAACTAACACTATGCACATTTTTATGATTAATAAATTCATAACTATGTATTTAAGAGGACTGAACCAGACTGGAGGCCCAACTACCCCCACCCCCTTCCTCAATCTTACCAATCCCTGATTTCCCAACATTCCTCAAATGTATAATTTCCAAAAGGCCGGTAACGCACTTGTAACGCCTCTGGTGGTCTAGGTGTCATGGGCGACGCCGATTGCTTACCATTAGATGAACCGTCTGATAGTTTATCGGCTTTTCCCTTAAAAAAATTGTAACATAGATCAGCTGTCAACTATCCAAAAAAGGAAGCGCTTTGGAGCATAAGGCCCTATTTAAAAGCGATATCTGTAACAAAATATCTTAAATTAGACTAGAAAAAAAGCACGCATACGTCTTAACCCTTTGAGTACCGTCATTATAGACAAAATTAAAGAACAATAGGTTGCGGTCACCGGTGTCCTCGCGGTGTTTAACAGTTTAACTATACTAAGCTTTCTCTACGACAGAGTGTACGAGTATGTATTGTAATAGTATTCTTTTCTACCCATTTTTTCTTTGATCGTCATCTACCCTCTACTTTTCCTTACAATATTAACCACTCTGCCACTTGGTTTTCAACCCTTCTCATGACAAGTCCATACCAAGACAAGTGCCAACCATTCTGTTTTACTGTAACGGGCACAATTTTAGTTTTGACTTTGTCTATTCTATTATATCTATTATAATCTATAAGCTTAAAAATTGGTCATTACATCCAGAATCTTAATTTTTTTAAGTTATATTTTCTACTTATCAATCAAGTGGTTCCTAAGCTTTTTTTTTACAAAAAAGTCCTTAGACCTAAAAAGATTAGCTATGCAAACCCAGCTCAATAAATTAATTTAGCTTAGCCGCTAGTCTGTTCACAAAACTTTAGTGTGACATGTCTAGGCTTTCCTAAGTTTCTTCCATATATACTTAGTTAACTTCACAATTAGCCTCATTACGGTACAAACTTAGTTTTAAACTTGTGAAAGTTAAAAAGTAAAGTTAGTTGGTTTATTAAACTATCGTTTTTCTTTTTAAATCAATTATCTCATTCAGTCTTTCTTACGTTTATTTAATAAGGATTTTAGAATTATTTGAGGGTGTATATTTTATTTTAATTTGATAGTACCGGGCGATAGATGGCGCTCTATCTATAATTTCGACTATTTGCGTAGTTTTATAAAAATCTGTTTTGTTCTGCATTGAAAGGTTCTTCAGATTTCAGCAAACAATAGTTTTAACTACATATTACATGACATATGCTTAGTTTTCTTTATTTTAATAATAATGTTAAGAATCAGCTTATTTTACTATTTTTCAATAATAAAAATGTCTCTGTCTAACGCTTAAGGACAATAAGGCGCGTAAGTATATTTATGCTGTCACAATAGTTATTACACCGGCCCCAATTATTTTGAATTGACATCAACCTGCCCTTCCTGGTCTCACAATCATTTTCTATGTCCTTTTACCAAAACTATGTTGTTTGTTATTTGAAGGTCGAAAATCGACTATACTTTCCTAATTCTATTGTTTGACATTTCTTTAGATAGCAATTCTTACATTTTATAACTGTACAACCTACTAAGATTATAAAAAGAAAGATTTGATCGTTTGTAAATGTAAGGATAGTATATACAGGAAAGGTTTTCCAAAAATAGGTAGGTATTCTAAGTTTGTTCGTTAGTCCTGCTACAGTCTATGAATACCTAGTCAACCAAACAAATGAATGATTAACCAGTCTATTAATAGTTATATATGCCTAAACACTTAACCAAGAAATGAAATCAACCGACACTCTAAAAACAATAATATTTTACTCGATCAGGGTGCTTACTCTTAAAACCAATCTCAATGTCAATACAATTTAAATCCAAATAAAAACTCAATAATTATTCAATGTCAAAATAGTACAACCCTTATCGTACCTGTTAAAATAGCATTCAGAGTACGGAATATAAAGCCAAACTCAATCCCATTTAGTTCATTCAATATCCACGCAATACGGATACAATGGGCGCTAGTGTTGCAAGTTAAGAGTACAATATTTCACAATAACAATGTCGATCGATCGGAATTGGTTTCCAGAGTAAGCACCCAGATCCGATTAAACGAGCGAAAAATTACAGCTAATTTGAGGATGAAAGTACACCAAAATGACCTATGTAGGTGTGTATTTATTCTACAACTGTAATTATTTATACTCGTTTTACCAACAACACTCTAACACATAAGCCCCAAATCAATGAATTCACTTTAACCTTGAAATAATTAATTAAATATTTTAAAAAAACTTTGCCCCACACTAGGATTTCTCCTGTGTCCTGGGTGCGTTTACAAACATACAAGTTCACATACACATGACCCTCAGACCCGGAACAACAATCTGTAGATCACACAAAGAATTATTCCGTGCGGGAATCGAACCCGCGACACATTACACGGCAGCCAGTTGCCCAACACGGCGCCAACGGTGCAGTCATAAATATATCTTTCGTAAATTAATTGTAATTTTTACGGTCAACCCAAACCTGTGTGCTTAGGATGAACACACGTTGCCAGTTTACATAGTGTCGATATCGCAAAAATCTTCTTATGAAACACACCTAAAGCTTTTTTTATTATGTACGTCATATCTGTCTATTTATTTATATTTAGCCTGTTTCTGTTACAAGCCAAATGCCTAGATATTTACCTCGTTGGTTAAGTGGAATTCATTGTGAAAAACTACTAAATTATTCTGTATGTATCAGTTGAAACTATTATAATTCCATTCATAAGTAGCCAGATCGCAAAAATACTATTTTATTAAATACTCCATTACCCGATCCAATAATTCTTGCAGTCATGGCTCCCATAATTTTCCTTTCAGTTTTACTACTGTCGTATTTACCTAATAAATATACTACTTAATGGAAGGAGGCTAATAATTTTAGCTTTCTCCTTATATTCCGACAGAGCTCTGCAAAACAACATTAATAAAAACACTTTATGCAGACGCAAATGTATAAAATAAATATCAATAACAAAAAATAAGCCAGCAAATCGATAAAAACAAATAATCGAATAATCAATCAATACGAAACTAAAATAAAACAGAAGAAACCATAAACTTCCGAATAAATTCCCCTACTGGATAACAGATGTCGCTGTTTAGCACGTCATGGCGGCTATTTGTTTTTACGGAGCGAATTAATGGTTTTATAGCCAGCACTTGTTTGGTAATTAAAATTATGGGGTATTTGTTTTTTTGAATTTGGAGTGTACATTAATATTCCGTTTGAAATTTATGTAAAATAAAAATGGCGTAATTGCGTAAAGCAGTCGGCTAAAGAAAGAACAGATACATTAAAAATTTGTTTGTGTTTTAAGAGCGGTGTGTACATATTAGTATAATTAATTGCCGGCCAGTATAAGCTGTGTTTACACATTGTTCAAGTTATTCATGCCGTGACGTCCTTTTGTAAGACAATATTTTAATTTTATGATATAAACAAAGCGATCAAAGCTTTAGTTAGTTTCTTTAAAACATGGCGTACAAAAACGCACAGGTATGATCTGTTCTTCATAGAATTAAACTTTAACGACACAATGTTTTTATCTACTGGATTGACTATTTATTGAGTTAAATGATGTGTACGAGTGTTGGTCCGATAAGGATAGAGGAATATTCAATTTATTAGTTTTCCTACTAATTGTTTTAGTACATTTATTTCACATGGCCCCTACTCCCTACTAGTAAATATTAATTTAAAAGTATATAAAAATAAAAAATGAAATACTTCCCTAAGTACATAAGAAACTCGTCTTAAAAAACCTCTTATAACATAGAAAAGACGTCAATCTCACGTTTCCTAGGAACGTAGTGCTTGTTTTAAACCTGAAAGTGGCAATGTAACTTTAAAATGGGACAGTGATGGATTTCCGTGGTATCGAGTGGAGTTTTAATGCTTTCTTTATTCATATAAGTTTAAAGGCATTAGCATAGAACCTTTCTTTTCTAGAAGAACCTAACTGTGGTGCATCCTGATTTCTTTTGTATCAAAATAGAAAAGTAGTTTATTCATATCATTCTCTAAGCCTTTAACTCGTCGAGTACCGGTTTTATAGACACAATTAAAGAACAATAGGTCGCGGTCACCGGTGACCGCTTGGTGTTTGACAGTTTAACTGCCGACAAAAACTGTTAAAGGCTAATCCTCCGCTAGCGTCGGACAACATTGTCCGACACGGCAGCCAATGCGCTAACCATTACCTATTTCCTATAGTAGAATAGATAACACTATATCTGACTCAAGAACTGAAACCAAAATGCAAATTAGACTTAATTGCATATTTTATTAATTGTTGTTATTATGAAAAGTTGCTGAATGATACAATGAAACTTATTTTGTAACATTAATACCTATATCCAATAGTTTCAAGTTTCATAAATGACTGTATGACTATGAGCATGAGATAACGGCCTCTCTGCCTACCACTCTAGATAACCTCATTAGCTACTGACGCTCCACTGATATTTCAATATTCTCATCGGTATTCTGAAATCATCAATAAACCTCTTATAAAAATTGAGTACTAGCTTCTGTGTGCTTCGTGATTTTCGATAAAAACTAAAAAAGTATTGGATAAAAAGTATCCTATGTCCGTCTCCTGATTCTAAGCTACCTCCCAACTAATTTTCATCTAAATCGATTAAGCCGTTCTTGAGTTGTAAATAGTGTAACTAATACGACTTTCTTTTATTTATAGAAGATAGATTGTCGTGATGGTCTATCGTTGTTAAATCTAACTGCAGGATAAATCCCGATTTCCTGAAATTCTAAATAAATGCCAAAAGTCCCTTTGTGCTTTCACAAAAAATATGTTGTAATAATATAGCAGAGAATGTGTGTCTATTTCTTTCTAATTACTTTAGTTTTAACATTTTATTTGAAAAGTTCAAATTGTTGATGTCCAAGGCAATGAAAACTTATTAGTATTTCAAATCAAATCAAATCAAATCATTTTATTTGCTAATATGGGTAAATTAAGTTGTTAGCACATAAGTAGATACAGTTCCGACCATATTACGCCTTGAGGCATGCAAATTACAAAATTTACAAAAATTACAGTTTTACAATGTTATTTGGAAAAAAAAAATCAAGTACATTCAAAATTCAAGCTTTCAACACAATTATTGTAATATAAGTGAATTCAAAATATAATGTCAACAATTTAATTAAAATTTAATGTCACCAATTTAATTAAAATTTAATGTCAATAAATGTATTTGTCAGATAGAATGTCATGAATTAGATTAAATAAAATGTCATACAAAGGACAATGCCCAAAAATGTGTGGGATTCCACACCGATTGGTTTACATATCATATCAAATGCATGCAAAACTTATAAGATATAGAAATTTACTTAATAAAAAATAGTGATATTTTACATTAACATGTCCTGCAAATACTCGTTGACAGTGTAATATGCTTTTGGCATTAATAGGGCTTTGATTTTTCTTTTAAATATATTTATATCTGAAATCTCCAATACAGACTTGGGTAGGTGATTATAGACACGTGGCGCCATGCGGAAAATACTTTTATTAAGTAATGCTGTTTTAGCGCCTGGAAAATATACATTAGATTGATATCTATTACTATTAAATTTGTTAAAGCATTGCAGGTTTTTTTGACAAATAGTGCAACTTCTAATATATAAATGCACGGTACGGTCAGTATATTTAGTTTTATAAAATAGGGTTTGCAACTATCTGTTTGCTTTATATTAGCTATAGCTCGAACACATTTTTTTTGCGCTCTAAACACAGCGTCTTTGTTAGTGGAGTTACCCCAAAAAATAACACAATACCTTAAGATAGGTGCAACATAGCCATAATAAGCCGTAAGAAGAGTTGAACTACTAACCGTCTTTCTGAGCATATAGAGTGCATATGAGTATGTATTTACTCTTGTGCAAAGTGAGTCAATGTGCTGTTTAAAGTTTAGAGTGTTGTCAATATTCAGTCCTAAAAATCGCGTAACGTCCACTTCTTGAACCGAATCACTTTGGTAATTAATATTCATATTGGCTATTTTATTCGATCTATTTCTAAATGTCATTAAATTAGTTTTGCTGAGATTAATACATAAATTATTTGATGTCAACCAGTTTATTATATTTCCGAGAGTCATGTTTATCTCTGTCTCCATATCAATTTTATCATTTCCGGTAAAAAGTATTGTGCTATCATCTGCAAATAGGACAGTTTTGTATTTTGAATATTTTGGAAGGTCGTTTATGTACACAATAAATAGAAGTGGGCCCACCACTGTTCCCTGTGGAATGCCCGACCTGACTATTCTGCATGAGGATGAGTGGTTAACTACCTTTTTAGTTATAGGACATATCTTAGTTATTTGGGTTATTTGAGTTCTATTGCTTAAATAAGATCTAATCAAATCATGCATATTTCCCCTCACTCCATAGGCGTATAACTTGTCCAACAATATGCTGTGATCTACATAATCAAAAGCTTTTGTGAGATCCATAAATAACGCACACGCCTGTTTACCTTTATCCATGTCAGTTAATATAGTATAAAGAAAATTGAAAACCGCCATGTCAATCGTTTTGTTTTTTCGGAACCCCACTTGTTCATCACAAAACAATTTCTTAGACTCAAAGTAATTATAGATACTGTCGTGGATTACCTTCTCAAAAATCTTTGATATGACTGGTACAAGCGCTATTGGACGGTAGCAGCTCACGTCACATCTATCTTTTTTCTTAAACAGTGGTTTTACTATCGTTAACTTAAGTTTTTCTGGAAATATACCGGTTGTAATGCTTAGATTTATTATATGACTTAGTATATATGAAAGTTTTACGGCCACTTGTTTTATAATTTTGGTTGACACACCATCATAGCCAATCTTTAAAATTATTAAAGACTTAAAAAACACAAACAGCACAACAACAGTATATTCTTGTATTTTCTAAAAATCTTTTCATTTTTCTTCCTTGCGTCTTTTTACTCTTATTCTTAATTCTTTCTATCAGTTACCATGGCTTTTCTCATACAACTTAGCAGGTCCCTAACAAGGTAACTATGAAACAGTCTCACCCCTTTTATCCAAGAAAAACAAACACAATATCACACATAATACAAACATATTTATAATTAACCCAATAAGCAGCATTGTCCCTACAAATCTATGGGAATGTCAAGTCGACCTTTAGCGCCAAGTACCATCGTCGCCGGCGATAGGCGCTCCATAATACGAACAACGCCATCTTTCACAGACCTCTCCGATAGATGGCGTTGTGAACAATTTCCTTTAGTATGGAGAGCTCAACTTATATTAGTTTGAAACACAATACGTGTCATCACTCGCTATCTACTTCCTTGTGTAGTTGTGAAGTAAGCAGGACTGTAGGACAGTTTTGGTGTTATTCTTTAGTTTGTTTCTGGACTTGATGTAATGAAATAATTGTTATTAAGTTTACAATTTTGTAACATCACCTGTACCTAAATAGTCGTGAGTCCTACATTTTGGTCATTTAAATATAATTTAGACTAGTTATAACAAGGTGTGGGCCTTGTAGAGTAGTTAAATAGGCCTTAATCTTCAAAATATTAACCTTATTTAATATTTAATAGCTTTATAAGAACACTCTTTAAGTTCTTCAGAGAATAACATTCCTGAACAGAAAACCTACAAAACGCAATCTAATTGTACCAACTATGCCAGACAGCTACAACAAATAACTCATCAAATCAAACAAACTGACTTAACTCTTTACTTATCATCATCATGAACACAGTCTATAAACGCCCACTGCTGAGCAAAGCCTCTTCTCACACGAAGAAGGTTTGATCATTAATCACAACGCTTGCTCATTACGGGTTGGCGATTTCAAACTTATAATTAGAATAATAAGCCCTTTCCTCACGATGTTTTCCTTCACCGTTTGTCAGTGGTGTCTGAATAATCTTAGAAAGTACATATAACTCGGAAAATGTCTCAAGTCGCATGCATGCGAAGCGGACGTCTTAAACCTCCGGGCCACCACGTCTCTTCACTTAACTAAAGACATAACCTCAAAAAATGATATTTAAACCACTAATTAATACTATAAAACAAAGTATTAATTTTAGGGAACAGAGAGTATAGTTCCCTAAGATTGGAAAAGGAGGATCCTCCGACCAGGCGAGGTGATCGTGCCTGGCGGGCTTTCTGCCCAACAGTTGATCGTTGGGATTTTCTATCCGTGTTTATTCGCTTGTAAACTTTGCATGTGCGATGTAGGATTTTTGTGACGTCATCCGTTGACATGTGGCATGCGTCGCCACATCACTCCCTCCTAAGACCGGAGGTCGATCCCGCTGAGACGGCTGTCGATGCTTGAAATGCCAGTACCAGTGTAGAAGGTCCCTAGTTCCAGTGAGTCGGAACTGTGCCGCTGAGTGCCCAGTGAGTCGGGTGAGCGGTGCAGGGTTAAACTCCAGTGAGTCGGAGAGATGAGCTCGCAGTGTCCCACGGTGAGTCGGGGAAGAGATGCTGCGAGGGTAGGTGCGTAGTGGCCGGCGTCTGCGTTGACGGGAGGAGATGTCCTTCAGACCGTGTGCAGAAGTGCTGTGCCTAGACGCTGGTGAGGCCGTAGGGAAGAACCAGGCTGCACAACTTCGTTGCAGGTAATGGTGGTCCCTGATGAGGCCGAGGATGCTGGTTGGCTGCGACTTGGTTACCGCTCAGCGGAGAAGTGATGAATGAGAGGGATGGCGATACGGATGACGGTGCTAATCTGCTCCGTGAAGTGAAGGTTGCTTCCAATCACGTCGGGGTCACCACTTTAGGGAACAGAGAGTATAGTTCCCTAAGATTGGAAAAGGAGGATCCTCCGACCAGGCGAGGTGATCGTGCCTGGCGGGCTTTCTGCCCAACAGTTGATCGTTGGGATTTTCTATCCGTGTTTATTCGCTTGTAAACTTTGCATGTGCGATGTAGGATTTTTGTGACGTCATCCGTTGACATGTGGCATGCGTCGCCACATAATAACTAACCTGAGTTCATTTACCGCCCTGTAATTATAAAGCCACTTGCCTTAGGGTATAGTTAGTCTCGTCCAGGAATAAACAACCATTGGCCCACGTATAATTGATCGCACGCAGTGACGCAACATAATGTTTTGGAAACCTCACAGAGTCATAGACACACAATTTATCTGTGAGTGACTTTTTTCTAAGGATAGAAAATCTTCAAATGAATGACATTGAGAGAGTGTAAGATTTTGACTGACTAAAAACCATCGCTGTGCCAATTCCTACCCTACATAGCGACGTTTAACGCGCCAATCTACCTATATTTCTTTTTTTTGTGTTTTTTTTTTTAAACTTAGGTCCACACTAGGATTTTCTCCTGTGTCGTGGGTGCGTTTACTCTGTGGATCACGCAGAGTTGTTCCGAGCGGGAATCGAACCCGGGACACGTTGCGCGGCAGCCAGTTGCTCAGCCACCGCGCTAACCGTGCAGACGCATAAATCGCACGTTTCAGTCATGAATAAAGATAATCATTAAACACACGATTAAGAAAAATCAAATAACTTTATTCATTTATGACCTCATATTTCTTTAAAACATGATCCGAACACGTTATGCGAAAAGGTTTATCATCCCTGGTCTGGTCTATTTAGTAAGTACATACCATGCGTGTCACTCGTCAATTTGAAATTAATCATTAGTATAATTGTTTACAAAATTTATTTGAATAATTTATCGTACACAAATGACAGGTTATTCTATTAAAGTTCTTTCTATTCAATTAAAATTATTGGTATTAACTTTAAAGGTTTTGTACTTCCGATGTCGGTATTTTTAGTTTAGTAAATGCCTTCTTATGTTTTATTTCGGTTTGGTATTGTCTCTCTTCCTTTATGAACTGTTATCAAGTTTTATTTCATAAAAGCTCGGCTCAGTTCTACTCCAGGGGTTTTATTTAAAACAGTATATGTGATCAAACTATATTAATAGCTACGTAAACCATTTTTTTTGAGATGTAGAATCATCCAATGACTTCTCCCGCCTGGGTGAGGCGGGAGGGAGTGTCAGACTGTTACTGACTAAAAACCACCCCGTTCCTACTCCTGCATTTCGATTCGGAGCCCCGACAACCCGTTAGGTACTCCGCGGCTCCGAATTGGCATCAGCCGTATTCAGCCCTATCTGTGGTGGTCTGATGGGTCCTTGAAGCGCGCGCGTAACGTGACGCGCCGTACGCTCGGGTCTGGTTCTGGTCGAAGCTACGTAAACTAAATATAAAGTAACAATTTTAGTAACAAAAACACCATCATTATCAATAACCCGTATAATCGACTCTGCTGGGTATGAGCATTCTGTACAAAGGAGAGGTTCACCAAAATCCTCATGCTTGATAAACGGGTTGGGGATCATAGCTGGTCTTTGTCAAATGTACAGTCCCCTAGTCGATTCCTACGACACGACACTCGCGGGACGAGCAGGGATGATGTATAAATGCGTACTGAAAAAATGAAGGTTCAACTTTTATTATTATTCATTATTTTAAATAACGTTTGCCTTCCGTAGGATTTTATCCTGTGTCGATGGTGCATTATTAACATTAAATTATTCTTATTACTAGAACATAAACCGGTACATACGTGCCTATATATTTATAGAAACGTACGTTATATTTGACCATTTTCCATGTCACGATATATTTTAGTATTTAAGCAGCCTTCTAATGGATCTAGATTTTAAATTGTAGCTATTAATAGGTTTAGGTGGACGTTTTACTAATTTGTTAAGAGCTTTTAACGTTATTTTTTTTATATTTATAAGGTTAACAACTGTGATTATTATTCTCCTTGGTGTTGATTTCGTAGAGGGGATAGGCAGATGTGCAGATATTATTATGAAGTGTTACATAGACACTTTTTCGTCTGATTTGTGAGTCCCATTGCCATAAATCTGACACCATGTCATCGCTGAGGATTCCGAAAGACCTAGGAATCACATCTAAGTCCAGTCCATTAATAATAACATTTGCAACAACTGTAAATGCCACTTTGTGCCATTTTATAAAAACATGACAATAAAAAATAAATCTGCCCTCTGAAATCAAAACTGAGTTATATAGGAATTGAACTTTCGACTGTCCATAACGACTGTCATACAGGGTTGTACACTGAAAACCCACAGAAGCTAAAAATGGTCACCCATCCAAAGACCAACCTCGACTACTGTGCCTTAACCTATCATATAATAATGTTATATTAAATATGTATTGTTATTTCACAGGTATGTTTCGTGGCATGATTGACCGCCGTGTTATTGCAGGTAAATAGTTATATTAAGTTATAATAATATGTTGTTATTTTGTATGTGTGTATATATCTAAGACCTATATCTAGAAGTAGTGATAATATCGTAAGTACTAAAATATTCGCACAGTCTAGTCAATCAAGTTTCGTATGCAGATAGGAAAATAAGGATTGATTGTGTAGCATCCTAGCTAAGTATTGTGCGAACTCATGTTTTATATAGGTTAGGGGTGGCCAACTTGATTAGCCATACGATGAAAAACACTATGTTAAATAATTTAATTGTCTCGTCAGCTGTAGCTTATTATATGGACCTTGTAGAATCTAGAACAAATTTCCATGCGTTTAGACGGTTTTTCCATACCTGTTATTCGAAGCAAGTACCTATAACAGCTCTCACATAGGACCCACTTAGTTTTTAGTCAAATTTCCGTGGTGCTTGGCGACTGGGCTTCACCCAGTTGTACAGTCACTTTTTTGTGCCTTTAGGCTTAATTCATTCCGTTTCCGGGAAGTTTTTTTTCTTCTCCTCTTATAATATCTTCTAATTCACTTCGTTGCGGGAACCAAGACAGTTACTCATGTCCCTGGGACGCGCGCCGGACTTCAGTGATCCGGTGTTTTCATGGTTGTATCTATCTACTGAAGATCCTGGCTTCTGTAAGCCAGGATCTTCAGTCCTCCTGTGAGTAGCAGCGGTTTTGGAAGGATTTCGCGGGCTTTTCTCTTAAAAAAATAGCCATAAGATACCTTAAAGAATCAGAATTATTAAGTGTGGGAGGGCCATGCTTCGGCACGAATGGGCCGGCTCGACCGGAGTGATACCACGGCCTCACAGAAACCTGTGTGTTAGAAGAAAAGTGAGGTTACCGGAGACCCAATTACCATTAGTACCGTCTTCCCCTCCACAGTCTTCCCAATCCCCGAATCCTCCACAATCCACAAATTCCCAATTTCCAAAAGGCCGGTAACGCACTTGTATTGTAACGCCTTGATGTTTCAGATGTCCATGGGCGGCGCCGATCGCTTACCATCAGGTGATCCGTCTGCTCGTTTATCGGCTTATGCCAGAAAAAAAACAATGTATGAGCTTTTGTCAAGTCAATCGACTGGACTGATGGTCGCGATCGACCATTTGGCAACCCCCGGTTTAGATTAATTTTATTTATCTAAGTAACACTCTTATAAAATGCCACTACTTAATCTCAGGCTACAGTACCCTAAACATAATGAGCCAAAAAATCCATTGCATTCCATTAATCAAATCTAGACAATGTTCTACACATACCTACAACATTAGCAACAAATAAAATCAAATAAACATTACGTTAAAAATACTCCAGACAGACTTAATGTACACAGAAAACTGGATTTTGATCTGAAAATATTATATTTTTTATAACAACTTGCGACGTCTGCTCGTCAATGATGTCAGCTGTCAACAAATCATAATTTCTTTCTACGAATAATAAACTTTATATCACGCTTATTACATGAAGGTGTAGGCAGAATGCACGTAGATACACCCACAGTTCATCAAACTAAAATTACAAATGTGAGTTTATTTGTTTGTCCGTTAATCACGCTAAAACTAATGAACGGATTTAGATGAAATTTTGTATACACGCAGGGTATGAGTTGACTTAGGTGATAAGATCCTTTTTTATTCCGATTAAATGCTTCCATTGAATAAAAGAGGAATCATATTCTACGCGGACGAAGGCAACAGCTAGTTCGCTATAAATCCGTCTGTAATTAAAGATGAGTTCATAAGAAGATACTGAGCACAATTTGTTCCTGGTTGTGTATCTATACACAGATGAATAAAATTGAAATGTCTGTTTGTAATATTAAAATAACCGCTTTTTACTACATGCATATGATGAATATATATATGATACACATACCAAAATAACATTTTTTACAATTTTTGTCTGTTTGTACTGGCGAATCTCTAAAGTGAACATCAAGAAAAAACGCAATCATTTCAACTAAAAATGCAATCATTATCTCGTTTTGAAATAAAATTTCTTATGAAATATCCAATATTGTACATGACTCTATAAAAAATGACGTGTTGTATTTCCCTCATTGTATTTTCAATTTCTCATACATGACTAATATTTCTTTTTCTTATGCACATTATTGACATATAAATAAATGTATTCCAAATGGCTTTCAGATCAAAGATCACACAAATTCCTGTCTTCTCATGTTCAAAATATATAAATATTTATTCGACCTAATTATCAAACGTTCATAAATACACGTGTATGAACAAACAGATTGTTGTTAGATCTATTCATATAATCATAATGAGAATCGTACTGTACAATGAAAATGTACGGTAACCTACATTCGCTAGAATTCGACAAAATTAGCTTTTATTTCTATCATTATACGACCTATATAGCATAGCTGCTTATGTCCTATCTGCGATTCCAAAAGCAACTAACTAACAATAACAGTTAATAAAAAAGACGCCATGACACCTAACCTATAAAATAAATTCACGTCTAAATTATCACCAAAACAGCTGTTAATAGAAGAAAGGAATCAATCTAAATGCCAAAAAAACGACCAATATCCGCGTGTTGAAAAATTCAACAATTATTAATAAAAATACTTGATAAAATTCGCTTGTATAGGCAATTAAACCACATGGAAAGTGTCGCTTGGTCTATTTCTGTGCGCGTGAGCTGGCGCGCAGCCAGATCGCATGGCTATCGAGCAACAACAGCGCAGACGAGCTGCTTACGTTGTCAAGGAACTTAAGACGTTTACTGACAAAATATACGCTAAATATCTCCTTTAAACTATAATTATAGAGATCATTGATAGTGATAAAATATTATTGATATATGCACGTGTTTGGTTAGCGGTCGAATGGCATAGATCTGCTTAATTTGGTTCTCTTTTGTGCTCTGAATTCTTTAGATCCACTCTAGTTAAGTAAGTTTCTTATCTATCTTTTATCGTTGGAATCTTCACTTTAAATTGAGGGTCTAGATAGCACAACAGTAGGTTGCATTTCAGAGAAATGATACTACATAATACATATTTAGAAATTTCTCTGTAAAATCCAGACTTTCTCTCATAGGTTGTTACTAATAGTTGACTAACTCATTAGCTCATTACATAGTACTAGGTCATTGACCTATATGATTACCTTCGAGAGAACATAATCAATAAAACATACAATAATTAGAACAAGCATTAAATTATGACCAGCTACCAAACCGTTCCCATGGGTGATCACTCACAGCCAATCAGAATCGAAAATCATTGCATCGAGATAATTTTTTGACATAACTTAAGTGGACTTTTTATCAAAAACTCAGACCGATGCAGAGATTTTGGTTTAAGATAGTATTAGGATGCAAGATTTTCAATTAGCAGATGACCCCCGTTACCAGTAAAGAAAGATGTCCCATAGTAACAAGGAGCTTGTATTATTATCAAAAACAACGCTATTCTTCCCGGGTCCGACAAAGTATTATTGGGTTTTTAAAAAAGAAATCTCAGTAGTAGCACGACGTCTAGAAATGTGCCCGGTATATGGCAATAGGCTCACCCCCTATTACATGGGACTAATAACATAAATATTCAAAAGTGGGTGTTACTTCTGTGTGCACCTCTGCCTACCCTTTCGGGGATAAAAGGCGTGATGTTATGTTATGTTATAACGCTATTTTTGAACATAATAGGTAGATACATAGACGGAATATACTTAAGTGCTAGACAATAAATCAGACAAAAATAACACTGATTCCCAATCAAAGCATGGTATTACGTGTGATATCGTAACAACACCCACACAATAACAGACACATCAGCTGTCCCTTCTAAAATAATTACAACCGTCCAAAATTGGCAGATATTCACGGACAGAAGCGTAACAATTTACAGGGTGTCCCGCAAACCTCTTTTCTCGGAAAGTGTGAGGTTCCTACTTCACTCAAAACCAATCAGACAACAATTGAAACTCTTTTTTTCGGTTGGTAACCTTTCCAATGCAGCTATTGAAGAGTAGAATGAAAGACCAGAAAGTGTGGGGTTCTTTATTCAAAACCATCACTGTAGTCACCATTTTTTTTAACCTTTCGTGTGTCGAATGTCGTGGTGGCCCGGAGGTTTAAGACGCTCACTTCTCATGCATGAGGGTGCGGGTTCGAAACCTACCAACGGCAAGTACCAATGTGACTTTTTCCGAGTTATATGTACTTTTTAAGATTATTTAGACACCACTGACAAACGGTGGAGGAAAACATCGTGAGGAAACCTGGACTTATAATTTCTAATTATAAGTTTGAAATCGCCAACCCGCATTGAGCAAGCGTGGTGATTAATGTTCTAACCTTCTCCGTGTGAGAAGAGGCTTTGCTCAGCAGTGGGCATTTATAGGCTGTTGATGATGATGATGATGATGGTGTCGAAGACGTGGATCCACGCGAGACACAATGTATTTTCTATTGTGTCTCATATCGGTGCATTCAAAAGGGTAAGGGGGGAATGTCATGCAATGGCTTCTCCCGCCTGGGTGAGGCGGGAGGGAGTGTCAGACTCTTACTGACTAAAAACCAACCCCGTTCCTACTTCTGCACTGATTGCGCGGCTCACTGTGGTCACCATGCATAAGGGGCACCGTAGCTTTTGAATATGCCTATTTGTGAAAGCCCCTCAATTATGCAGTTTTCCAGTTCCGGTATTCAGTACATCCTGAAAGTTTGTGATAAGTTTCAACTATATTGATTTCTTTAGGATACAACATATAGTCCGGTCAATTTAGACATTCGAAGTTACATAAAGTCCCAACAAGCTGAATTTCTATGAAGTTGTTCAAAACATAATTACAAACAATGTCTAGAAGTTCCCCATCATTCCCCTGTAAGGAAAAAAATTAATTCAAGGTCAAAGGTCAAAAAAATTAGTTTTTCTCGATTTTCAGCAAAACGGTAAGTTTTATCATAAAAGTACCACAGACAAAAATTGTAGATCATAAAGTTATCTATAAAAAATGTATCAATACTTTTTTTCTTACGAGCCACCGTTTCTGAGATATAACGATTCTAAAAGTTATGAAAGTTGTTATTAATTCAATTAATGTGCTGAAGTTTTTAAACAAAGTGATTCAACTCAACAAGAAGTTATTACCAACGGCATCCGCTTTCTTCTTTCTATGTACGGAACTCCTAAAAAAACTACCTGTTTAGATAAACATCGATATGCATGTTTGTTAAAACTACTAAAAATAAATAACAAGTTCAATTAGCTTGTCTTCCTCCAACCTCAGTTGCTGCTCACCAACATCTTCGAGTATATTACTAAGTTCAAGTTTGGCTTGGTTATCAGCTAGACCCTACAGACTGGGGTTGGAAGTTGGTCAACAATATATTAGAGCCAGATCAAACTTTACTTACACCTGCGCCAGAAAAACTGAACACTATTTTTTGCAACTGCAAAAAGGGATGCAGTTCTAAATGTAGTTGCAAAAAAATCGGACTGTCTTGTTCTTTGGCATGCACAAATTGTCAAGGCTGGTCGTCCTCTAATATTGAATCACAAACAATGGAGGATTCGTTTGACACCGACGAAGTATCATGCGATACATCGCTATTGACGCAATTTACATGCATCCAAAATGAAGATGAAGAAGAAGCAGGAGAAGAAGAACAAGAAGAAGAACAAGAATTTGAAACTTACGAATAAGACGAATAAACTTCAAAACTTTTTTTATATACATCGCTTTTATCTTTCCCAATCTTTGAAAATTTCCGTTATTTTGCAATAGTTTTACATTAAACAGGATCACAACTGACCCGTGGAGTGGCTAGTGGCCTACTGGGGAAACCACGTTAACAAAAACGCGCTAAGTACACTACTTCATAAGTGGCGCGGAAACGTGTGCATATTATGACGATAACAACTTTTATAACTTTTAGAATCGTTATATCTCAGAAACGGTGGCTCGTAAGACAAAAGTATTGATACATTTTTATAGATAAATTTATGATCTACAATTTTTGTCTGAGGTACTTTTATGATAAAACTTACCGTTTTGCTGAAAATCGCGAAAATCTCATTTTTTTGACCTTTGACCTTGAATTAAATTTTTTCCTTATATAGGAATGATGGGGAACTTCTAGACATTGTTTATAATTATGTTTTGAACAACTTCACAAAAATTCAGCTTGTTGGGACTTTATGTAACTTCACTCTCATTTTTTGGTCTAAATTGACCGGACTAATACATATAACATAACATCACGCCTTTTATCCCCGAAGGGATAGGCAGAGGTGCACATTATGCCACTGTACAATGTAACACCCACTTTTCACTATTTATGTTATGAGTCCCATGTAATGGGGGTGAGCCTATTGCCATATACTGGGCACAATTCCAGACTCCGTGCTACTACTGAGATTTTTTTTAAAACCCAGTTATACTTTGCCCGACCCGGGAATCAAACCCGAGACCCTTTGTCCGGCAGTCGCACTTGCGACTACTAGGCCAACGTGGCAGTCATACATAGCTATAGAATCAAAAAAGCTATTGACCATGTTATTTATTACTTATGAAGATGAAGATGAAGAGTTTGTTTGTTTGTTTGACTGAGCTAACCTCAGAAACTACTGGTTCGATTTGAAAAATTCTTTTTGAATTGGATAGTTAATTTAATAAGAAAAGCTACTATCACTGGGAGCCGAACAGAGCAGGTGAAACTGCGTCGGTTTAGGCAGTTTGTTATAAATTAAAGAACCGTTTCTATAACACCATGTACAATAAACGCGTATCAGAATAATGATGATAAAATGAGTTGGCGTATACTCCAAACGTGACGATATTTACATCACTAGCATACGAAAAAACGTATCGTCAGAGGTGATACGGTATACGGTATCACGTGGAAACCTTGGCAGGGGCACGCGTCTAAGTAGGATGGTGTAGTTTCCTAGTATGTGCATATTTTGTTACGTAGTTCTGTGATAGTTTTTCTTTACTTTTTTGATGGAATTGAATGTTTGGAAATAGATTGCATATAGGATCCACTGACAGATATATTTTATGTACCGATTGTATTTTGCTCCAACTTAACAAGATCAGTCTTTAACAACGTGGAGTGTATTTGTCCAATTTTCAATGATTTCACGATGGCTAATTTGTCTCTCTGTCTCTCTCTCTCCCTCTCTATCTCTCTTTCTCTCTCTTTCTTTTTCATTTTTTTTGCTATTTGCTAAATAAAATTATTCTTATTCTAATTGGACGAACAGGACCTCGGTGCAAAAAACGATAGCAACCGTTGAAATATGATGATGAATGGCTAAAGTGAATTTTATTATGACTACATAATAGGTCTAGTTCAGTGTCCATGTTTATTGACCATGGAATTGTTGAAAGAAATAATTTTTAATATGACATGTAATTTCACAGACATAAAGACACCTTGACTTGTATTTATTTAATTTGACATTTTGAAATCTGTATCTTGACATTACTTAATAATCAATTAAATTAAATTGCATTAAATTAACATTCGCATGGCTGGAAAAGGTGGAATACATTGTACTGTAAAAAATTAGACTAAGATCCACTGTATCACATGTTCCTGCGAATAAATTTGTATTTCTATTTCTATTGCCATCTGAAACTAAATAGATTTTGATCCAAAACCGAAAAACATCTACTACAAATAATGTACTACTTACTCATCTACTACTAAGAATGACTCGATGACAGATGTACGCACCTTTAGACTGTCTGTCTGTCATTTGATTGATACATCACACCGATAAATGATTTACTCATCGATTCAACACTTAACATTGTATCGCTTCTATGTATATGACCTTAAAAATATCTTTTGATGTTTGGGAAGTACGAATACGACTCTTATGGCGTTGTGATAAGGTTTTATGAAGTTTTTTGATGTCGTGACTGCCTCATCAGTTGCTGTAAGTACTTCGCTTTGAGTTTTTTTTATAAGAAGTTTGTTAATTAGTGAAATTCTTAGTAAGAATCTGTAGGTGTTTCTTGTAGATGATAGCTCATTTGTCTTTGAGTCCCAAGCATTGCATTTTTCCACAAAGACAATAGGTTTTTCTATAGGATAAGCCAGTAAACGAGCTGACGGATCACCTGATGGTAAGCAATCGGCGTCGCCCATGGACACCCGAAACACCAGAGACGTTACAAGTGCGTTATCGGCCTTTTGGGAATTGGGAATTTGAGAATTGTGGGGATTCGGGGATTAAAGAGACAGAGGTGAGGGGATAATTGGGCCTTCGGTAACCTCACTCACACGACGAAACACAACGCAAGCGTTGCTTCACGTCGGTTTTCTGTGAGGCGGTGGTATCATTCCGGTCGAGCCGGCCCATTCGTGCCGAAGCATGGATCTCACACACTTCCATACCATACTAATAACACAACTAAAAGGCTGTAAGTTTAGAATCAATTAACAACAATTATTCTGACAAACATTAAATAAATTACACATTACTTATCATGCTTGATACATTTCGACAGATGCTGAGAGCTATTGCCAAAAACTAGGCCGATAGGCTGAATTTTTGTCTTACACGTGTCATTGCTATTGCTTCGTGTGTACCATATATACATTATTAACCATACCAGTTTTTCATGGTCTCGCATTGTATAATCTTTCTACAATTTGAATGGTCAGTTTATACTGGTTTTTCATGGTGTGTTATACATCTGGTTAATCCGGATCTGGACCCCTTTCTTTACTTGCCAGCAGTTCTTGCGACCTTAAACCAACAACGAGGCAGTCAAAAGAGAAATATGGCGTCAAAAATAGCAAAAAATAAATAAATAAATCAGTCTGTACCACAATGCGGTCTAAACCAGTTTATTTCTGTAACAAAAGTCGTCTGGACAATCTCGTAATGTTTTATTACCATCGGGACAGTCAGTGGTTCCGTACTGTAAACTATTTTATTTTTAAACTAAACGCCGGCTTATGTTACGAAGGTTTTAAAAAAATCTGCATTATATTAGCGATAAATGTAAATCTTTTCTTTGAAAGATTGGTCCATATTTTAATCCAGCTCCGCATATACGTTACCCACTTTTTTAATTCTTTCCTTTTTAATTATTTTCTAACAAACATTATTCATATCTACTAAAGTAAGCCTTTAAATATGAAATCGGTTAAAATTGTTACTCAACTAAACATCAAACCAATTTAGCATCTACACTAATCAATATTTGAGTATTAATTTCCTTAGAGTTCATAATAAAAACTCATTTTTTAGAAAACATAAATCTTCTTCGTTTTATTACACTCCATAAACAAACTCTATCGTCTTAAAAATCCCTTGGAGCTTAAATAAAAAATCATCTGAGCTGCCCCAGAATCGCAAATGAGCCTTCCCTTTAACCTAATTAACCAAAATCAGCGTTTAATTTTTCACAGAGTCCATCAAATGTCAGGCTAAAGTCATCACTAAAGGTATAATACATTCGGACGCAAATCCCTTTTGCTCTGAATTATGTAAAAACAGGAGCGGGAAGAATCCTGAATCTTTTATCATGGGACTAAACGAACGATTGAAGTAAAGAAACGTGAAACCGATGGCCACTTTATCGTGCATTTAATAAATAAAAACTCCACATGAATTATCTGTGCCTTTCCCGCCCTTTTTGTAGATAGACGCCATTTTGTTGCGTTCTTTTTCAGACAGTATTCGAAATGAGAAGCCAGTTTTGACAGTATGCTGCCAGTAACAGTGCTCGTAAAAAACGTCGTGTAGGCTGGACGTTATCCAGGATGGTACGTAAATACTTTTTTGGAAAAACTTTTTCGATCGGTCTATCGTTGTACGTCGAGCCGCAGGGAATGTAATGCGTGTCAGTTTTGGGCCCCAAATTGAGATACTAACTTTGAAAGAGTACTAAATGTAAAAAACTTGGCCTAACCAAACTTTAATAAGTTTAGTTCAGCTTTACGTATTGTGCCATTTTTGTTTGTACGTTAATATAAATATAGAAGTAGTAAAACCATGAGGTTTTCAGTGGAGCTTGATACACATTTCTTTTTATTCATAAAGTCGTGAACCATTTTAAATAAAGTTCATTTTAATCGTTCTAGCAAAAAATGAACGTGGCTTTCGACTTGCCTGATGAAAAGTATGACGAAGTTTTGGGTAGAATGTTTATAAGTGGTGTTATAAACCAAATCATCTTCCTGTCCCTAACCTGCTTGGGGGTAACACAATATTACGTACATAAGGGCGCATCCAGCTTTGGCGCCAGGAGGGGGTCACGTAGTCGTGATCAAGTCAAGAACTTATTATTTAATTTTGATAACAATAGATACAATTAAAAAGAAGGTTTTTATTAATATTCGTAAGTAATGTACTTAAAAATATTTATTATTTATTTTACACTTGAATAGCTTAACACGTAATGCCTTGCAGAGTGTATTCTTTTAAGTTATTTGTCCAATTATCAGATATCATATCATTACAAACTTCTTGTCCTTTCATAATTATCATTCATGACTGCACGGTTTGTGCGGTGGCTGGGCACGGTTCGATTCCCGCACGAAACAACACTTTGTGTGATCCACAAATTGTTGTTACGGGTCTGGGTGTCATATGTATGTGAATTTGTATGTTTGTAAACGCACCCACGACACAGGAGATAATTCTAGTGTAGGGCAGCGTTTTAAAAAAAAACTTTTCACACGATCTAACCAAGTATTCCATGTTGTCTTTGGCATGATTCATACACAAAAACTAAACTGACTAATTTCTTACAACGTTTTTTGCAAACCACATTTAGATCACTAATGACATCAGATTTTAATTCAAACAATAGAAAATAGAATTTATGTGGTTAATGTAAGTAATAATAACTTTATAATCGTCATTTACTCAACATTTTGTGCCAAAAATGATGTCAGAAAGTGCGTCAAGGAAAATGCGTCACGATCATCGTAAAACCAGAGATAAAACCATTGTAGGGCATGACGTCATTTCAAGATCATTTTCTATAATTTCTTATGTTTAATTCTTGTTAATTGGTTTATTTGTGGTTGTTATTATTGTTAGAGGTTTCCCTAAAGAAAATTTCTTATGATTCTTGGTTTAGCTGTTAGTTGTTGCAAATTATATAGTCCTTGAGATTTGAGTTGTGTTCTTAAGCTGATGGAACATTTTTTATGGAATTGTAGGCAAACGAGCAGACAGAGCTCTAAGTACTAGCGGACCCGACAGACGTTGTCCTGCATATCCACTTGAATGTAAGTATAAACAAAAATTCATTCAAATTACTTCAGCTGTTTAGGATGAATAACCTAAACATCGACTGCAGCGCCATCTGCCGGGCTGATTTGTGAATCTAAACCATTCCCAGATCCCCTTGAACACACAAAAAATTTCATCAAAATCGGTCCAGTAGTTTGAGAGAAGTTCAGTGACATACTCACAGAAGAATTATATATATAAATATAAGATGTAGAGATTCAGAAAATTTAAAGATTTGCAATATAAGCATAATACACTTATAAGCAATATAATAATGATCCCACCATACGTTATTAAATTCTCATTTTCCTCAGTGGTGGTTAAAAACATAATTTTTCAACCAAACGTTTCATATTCCGAAATGCAAACCGGAAGATACCGTGTTCAGGTGTCGCCAGCCACTTCCGGTGGCCATGTTGCTTTCGCATGACGTCACTTCCATAAACTGACAGCCACGTGGTAATAAGGTTTTCATACACTCTGTATATATTAATACAGGGTGTGTTAAATAATCTTGTCTTGTATATTATAATATGATTTTGACGGTTTTACATAACATAACATAACATCACGCCTTTTTATCCCCGAAGGGGTAGGCAGAGGTGCACATTATACCACTGTACAATGTAACACCCACTTTTCACTATTTATGTTAATAGTCCCATGTAATAGGGGGTGAGCCTATTGCCATATACCGGGCACAGTTCCAGACTCCGTGCTACAACTGAGTTTTTTATAAAACTCAATAATATATCCCGGGAATCGAACCCGTGACCCCTGGCCGGTCCGGCTGGTCGCACTTGCGACCATTCGGCTAACGAGGCAGTAGATTGTTAGAATTGTCATTAAAGTTCACCAGTTAATGTAATGATTTGTTAATAAAAACATATTCAACAAGATATCTTTATCCATATACACAGAAATATACCATAACCTTTTCCAAACCAAAAGCACAAACAAACAAACAAACAAAACAAAACTAATCTAGCTTAAAAATAAGCTAAAAACCTAAAATGTCAAAACAAAAAAAGACTGAACAAAATATCCAGAGAATATCCAATATGTATGGAAACACAACTATCCCGTGAAACGTAGTTTGTATGCTAAAATGGCGGCCACAAACCCTCGGTTGTTTACGCATGGAATCATACAATATTGACACTAAATCCGAATAAATCTAACCATACAGATGCTATACTTTTAGATTATTTAGTTTATCC
The DNA here is from genome assembly GCA_902850265.1 of Spodoptera littoralis. Taxonomy (NCBI): domain Eukaryota; kingdom Metazoa; phylum Arthropoda; class Insecta; order Lepidoptera; family Noctuidae; genus Spodoptera; species Spodoptera littoralis. The sequence continues at coordinate 7,188,782 of LR824561.2, read as the reverse complement.
ACTTACCTGTGATATTTTAAAAAGGATTTGCTACCTATCTATTGTAATAGCGAATCTTCAGCATCACTGTCTTCTTCATCATCAAAAAACCGTGGTAATCTTCTAGATTAACCTAAGTCTTTTGTTGTTTAAATATTTTACGTTCAACTAATGTTTTACATAGAGGAAGAAATAAAAGGTAGACGATTACATGTTAAATAAAAATTCTCATTTTTTTTTTAACTGTCAAAAAGTCTATCTACCCCATCACCACTCGACACTGGCAGTCAAAGAGTATAATAAGTATGCTGGCAGTATAGTCGATAATACCGTATTGGAGACTCGTAATAATCTATGTACATACACCTACCTCATCATCACTCGACATTAGCAATCAAAGAGTATAATAAACTAGCTTCTGCCCGCGACCTCGTACGCGTAATCCCATTTTTTCCCGTCCCCGTTCGTGATTTTCGGTAAAAAGTAAAAAAAAAAGTATTGGTTAAAAAGTATCCTATGTCGGTCTCCTGGCTCTAAGCTATCTCCGTACCAATTTTCAGCCAAATCTATTCTGCCGTTCTTGAGTTATAAATGGTGTAACTAACACGACTTTCTTTTATAATATAGAAGATATGTTAGCAGTATAATCGACAACACCGTACTTTTTTAAGGGGGGAAAATCGTCGAATATCTTCTCCCGCCTTGTTGAGGCGGAATGGAATTTCAGGCTCTTACTGACTAAACCGTTTCTTCTCCTACACTTCAAGCCGGATCCCCCCGGTAAGCCGTTAGGTTCTTCGCGAAAACAACACCGTATTGGAGACTCGTTTGCCAATAAGAAAAAAAAAAATTGAACAAACATTATTGATTTGCGAATGTAGGATAAAAATATTTCTTATTTAAGAAACGAACCAAAGTTCTCACTTAATTCACCGTTGAACAGAATCGCACCTAAACCTAATTTTATCATCGCCATGGACCTATTTTATACAAAATTCAATTACTCAGAAATACACTGGGTTGGCCTCACCCCAGGCCAAAGTGTCAAATAGAGATATGAACCCGGGAATATCCGCAGGCTATCTGAACTATCTAACCTAAATAAACTCGCTTCGCCTTCGTGTATATCAGGCTGTGAAATATGATTATAACACTATCTGACTGAAAATGCCCAATTAAATTGTAGTAAACTACCTGATTACTTGAATGGATGCAAGTGTGACTAGAGCAAGGACGTCTCGCGTTCAATTCTCGGGTTGGACATGACCTGTAACTGTTGGAAACTGAGTTTTACTGTGTTTAAGAACGTTATAATATGAAGTATATTAACAGAATATTTTATAGGAAAATAACTTTTATGGAAGCTTGTAGAAGGTGGAATTATTTGATCATTATACTTATTACCAAATAGGTAAGTTTATTATCACACCGATTATGACCGTGTAACATCAGGGAATCGAACTCGAAACCCCTTGTGAATCTGTGGAATTCCTCGAATTTGTGAATCACACAAAGAGTTATTCCGTGCGGGAATCGAACCCGCGACACGTTCCGCCGCCGTGCAGTCCAAATCCTTACCTAGGATTAACATTTAACAGTTTAATTAAAAATAAAAAATATCAATTAATTCTTTAGTGAATAGCTTTGTATTATGATGACACCGGGTGACCCCACGTTGCATTTATGCACTTTATAATAGGTTCATACCTATTAACGTAACCTATAATGCGTTCCCGCTGACCACACACTGTCACTCATGCGATGTGCAGACACGCTAACTACTTACATACCATTAGCGAAGTTTGTTTTCATTGTATTACGGATTTTGTGATTAAAATAAAATTATTATTATTAGGTATTCATTGTCCTTGCAGCTGCTAGAAAAGATTCTCATAAAACATTCTCATCTTTTAATCCTCTGAGTTTTAGCAAAGGTTCACATAATATCTTCAGTGTAAATGCAAAGGTAAAGTGACAGGTGAATAACGATCCCAATGCCGTATATAACTAGACTTTAGAATGGGGCCTACCGTTTTTTGCACACCAGATGACGCTAGTGTACACCTCTCGTTCTTCGTCCAACTAGCTAGTATCACACCATTGGACGTTTAATATATGACAGCCGCTGTTTTTAAACAAAAAACATGTTCTTACGAAAAAACATTAGCCCCTATTGAGAACACTCCATACTGTTAATGATAAGTAATATTTTTCATAATCCGGTTATTGAACTCAAAACCTCATGTCGCGCTGGCAAGCCCTCGATCAACGAGACAGTCCAGCAGCTGTAGCCAAATGCCATTTAGCGCTTGTCTACTTGTAGAATAGAAAACCAAATATATGGAATTGACGTAAATTTTGACACTTATCAGTGTCATCCCCATACATTTTGATTTCTACTCTATCTGTAGACAAGCGCTGCAGTGGCGTTTGGCTACAGACCCAGCTTACAATAAAAATGTGTCGTGTCGTACAACAATGGACACGCACCCCAATGAGTCAGTGCGCGTCGCACCCCAGGAAAACAGCAATTGTCGGATAAACGCGTTCCATTTCCTTAATACTCACGATACGGTGTAATATTAATGTCTTACTTTCATATAAATTAACATTAAAAGTACTTAAATGTTTATAATTTATTGCTGTTTTTAAATGAGGTACATGGCTTATGGTGCATGTAGTCAAGAATATTAAATGAAGTTTACTTAATTAAAAACTGTGATGAAGTTAAAATATTTGCAAGTGCTGTTTGAGGTCATCATGGATGATATTATGAGAGGTATTTTTTTTAAATAAAATTTTGCTCCACATCTCGATTTTCTCCTGTGTCGTGGCTGCGATAACAAACATACAAGTTCACATACACATGACACCCAGACCCGAAACAACAATTTGTGGATCACACAAAGAGCTGTTCCGTGCGGGAATCAAATCAGTGACACGTTGCGCGGCAGCCAGTTGCCCAGCCATCGCGCCAACCGTGCTGTCAGTTTAACAATAAGATATTAAGTGTTATACCTTCTTTACATAAACTAATTTATTGGGTATGCCAAGAGTAGACTCAGCAAATGAAAAGATTTTTCTTGGAAAGCGAGGTTGCCTCACTAGTGTAATCAGAAGACAAGACTTGACTAGAATGAATTGACAACTTCACTCACGAGTCTTATATTGGAAAACAGCTGGCGTTCGTTCTACACGATATTCAAATTTTCAAATAAAAAGTAATTCGAATTGGACACACTGTGGCCAGTAGCTTACAAAGACTTTTGTATACGACATCGACTCGAACACTGGAGTATAATTAAAAAAAAAATTTAAATCAATTTAAATTATTGATAATTTTAAATAATTCTAAAATATAGCTACGCTTGAAAAGCGAGGAAATCATCACTAGTCTAATCAAGTCCTTCCTGCTGAATACACTAGTGAGGAGTTCCTCTGATATCAAGAAAAAATCTTTTCATATACCTTATTATTTTACCTTCAGAACACGTGTCACCAATTTAGGGAACAGAGAGTAAAGTTCTCTATGATCGGAAAAGGAGCATCCTCCGACCAGGCGAGGTGATCGTGACTGGCGAGCTTTATACCCTATAGTAATTCGTTGAGATTTTCTATCCACATTTCTTCGCATGTAAACTTCACATGTGCGATGTAGGATTTGTGTCGTCATGTTGATTTGCTCGTTGATCGTCTATGCGCGTCATCATTGGCCGGCTCCAGTAGCCAACCAATGAGACCTCTGAACGTAACGTTTCGATGTCTTTAAACGTAAAACATAGGTACTCATATTATGTGTTCTGACTTCTTCCATTTGTCATATGTCATGTGTCGTGTTCCTTCTATCTTAAAATCATAATTGGGATGATATCAGGATATGCAAATTGAAAAATCTAATTAGTCCATAAGTTAGGTAATGAAAAAATATTAAACACGTATTTTTTTATTTTGTCTTATTATAAAACAATACTTAGATAAAACGAATCAAAGTTTAGGAGTGGGGGTTAAAAGTCATTTCTACATATAAAATATACATAGAAGTGACGTCACGCATCATTTCAAATCAATATATCGTCGAAAGTATTCATTTAATATAAAAATTAGGCATCTACCTTATTACGACAATGCTCAAAATACGCCCTATGAGTAACGTGCTGTATATCTAATAACGAGTACCCACTGTGCTTGTATTGATACAACTTTATATTTGTTGGAAAATCCGGTGACGATACACGGTATTTTACAACTAGGTAGTCAAATACAATACTTTTTTCGAACTGTCAAAAACGACAGTTTTCTATGAATTTTGTACGAGATTGTGAATTGTGACGTCACTGTTTTTTAACGTCAAACAGCGTACTTATTTCATAAAAATGTACTAAAATTAAGTTGGTCATAGAGGTAGAATTAATTAATGAAAGTGTGATTATTTTTATTTATATTTTATTGTATTGAACAGTCGAAATAATATATTTTTGATAAAGGAAAGTACCCAATAAGCACCGTCCCGTCTGTAAATCGAACGTAAAACCTCAAGACGCAATAGTGACCACAGCAATAACACCATCAAAGAAAATCCCATCCAAATCTATTTACCGTAAACTACAAACCTTTCTTCTAACTAGAACTAAATAACAGTGATTTTACTACATTTAATCAAATGAAATAAACACGAGAGGGCCTTGATTCCGATCGTAGCGCCGCGGCATCATGGCGCCGCGTGTAACGACCACAAATAATGTATTATGTCCATTGTACATCGGGTTATACTGGTAAACTTAATCTAGATACAACGGGGTTGAATGCATTATATGTATACACTGAAATAAACAATCTGAATACATTTATACGTATAAATAAAATTAGAGCGTCTGTTTGTAATCTATATATATAAAAGAAAGTCGTGTTTGTTACACCACTTATAACTCAAGAACGGCAGAATAAATTTGGCTGAAAATTGGTAGGGAGATAGCTTAGAGCCAGGAGACCGACATAGGATACTTTTTAACCATTTTTTTTTACTTTTTACCGAAAGTTACGAACGGGGACGGGAAAAAATGGGTTACGCATACGAAGTCGCGGGCAGAAGCTAGTATAAAATAAAATAACCGCTTTTTTATCATGCATATGAATCGACATACAATACATACATGGTGTCACAACGGAACGAATCCGAAAAATGCCGACAGTTGATGGTCAAAAACAAGTTTTATTGTCATAAAAGTAAGGTATTAAATGTTTTTTTAATATAATAATAGTGATAATCAACTGCTCAATGATGATGTTACATGAACATACGACCACAAATACGATTAAATTTGTAAAAACAATTTCTTTTTGTCAACGTCACAGTCGTGCGTATACACATCCACACATCGATCTATACAAAACCAGTTTATCCTGGTGTCGCGTCGCATCATCTTTCCGCACATTTAACGTTAAATTTATACTGGTTATGTAAAGCTCGATGTGTAGCCGTGTGTACTTCTAGTTGTCATATAAAGATGTTATTGATGGTGAAATTACCTGATATTATGTCGAGTTAAACTGATCTTCATTGATCGACGTAATCACAGAAATATTATTCTTTATTATATCTATGGACATAATCATCAACAATAAAAGACAGTTCAATACAAGCGAGGGCGACTGCCAGACAAGGGGTCTCTGATTGCAAAGTGTTACTGGGTTTTTTTAATATCAGTAGCAGCACGGAGTCTGGAATTGTGTCCGGTATATGGTAATAGGCTCACCCCCTATTACATGGGACTCATAACATAAATAGTGAAACGTGGGTGTTACATTGTACAGTGACATTAAGTGCCATAATGTGCACCTCTGCTTACCCCTTCGGGGATAAAATTTATGTTATGTTATGTGCACTACTCTTTGTTATGTAGAGGAGGCCGATGCATCCCTCCCGCCACAGCCAAAGAAAGCATGGGCTTGCCTTCTCTTCCGTCCTCTTTCATTCTATGTAAGTATTACGCAATGCCTCAATATTCCTTCTAAATATGACGTTCGACAAATTATGTCAGTACTTCTGTAGGTAATTGACTCGTTAAATGCCGTGGGCCAGCAAAATAAGTCGTCTTCTTAAGCTTTTCTATGCATTATTTTCATTTAATATTCTATAAAATTAACGGTAGGCACCTACATTTCAGTACAGCAAAACTTCTAAAGAAAAATACGTAACACAAATAATACTTATGTGCGTAATTGTACAGAGAACAAAGACAGTGCCGGTAGGTAGCGGCTCGACGAACTCAATGCAAAGAAATGCCAAGTGGTGGAAAACACTTTTCATCACGATTGTACGTACGAAGCGATTTAATAAAAACTTCGCGTTATGTTCGGCGAAAAATAAAATACAGATACACAATGGAGGGTCGATAAACAAGAGAGAATATTAGAATTAATGTACATAGAAGTAGAAAGAAACTATAGGAATCGTTGTAATTCCTTAAATACTAGAATTTGCTCGCGACTTCGTCCGCATAGAATAATGACTTCGGGCAGATTTTAGGCTTTATCAAGGGATTTTCTACGGTAACGACTGTCGTCAGAATTGATTCAGTACCTAGTATAGGGCTCCTCCCCTGTAGATGATAACGTGATAATATGTAGCCCATATGTTGACCCGACTTGTTAGTAATATTCATGCCAAATTTGAAGTAAATCCATGCACTACTTTTTGAGATCATCCCTGACATACATATGTATGTATGTTGTTGTATGTACAAACTGACAAAAATTCTCAAAACCATATTTTTGGCTTCAGTATCGATTGTAGATCACGCCCTAAGGATTCTTTTTAAAAAATATTCAATGTACAGTTTTGACTTCTCTACGATTTTATTATATGTATACTAGCTGACTCGACAGACGTTGTCCTGCATATAATATAATAATAGGTATAGATATATAACCTAGAACCCGACTGCAGCGCCATCTGCCGGGCTGATTTGTGAATCTAAACCATCCAGGGCGCCACTCAAACGCATACAGAAAATTTCATTTAAATCGATCAAGCCGTTTAGGAGGAGTTCAATGACATACACACTCACAATAGAATTATATATGTATATAAAAGATAGAAGATATATAGAAGAGACATAGATTGCTCCTTACATGTCATACAACATTGCAATATAACTGTCGAAAAAGGGGAAATATATATATAACTAGCTTCTGCCCGCGACTTCGTACGCGTAATCCCATTTTTCCCGTCCCCGTTCGTGATTTTCGGTAAAAAGTAAAAAAAAAAGTGTTGGTTAAAAAGTATCCTATGTCGGTCTCCTGGCTCTAAGCTATCTCCCTACCAATTTTCAGCCAAATCTATTCTGCCGTTCTTGAGTTATAAGTGGTGTAACTAACACGACTTTCTTTTATACCTCTATATATATAGATTTCATATAAGTAGTAAAAAACCACCTTCTCTTTGAGGATTTGAAGATGTAATCTATGTATATGCAACACATTATAGTATGTTACTTTCTTTAACCTCGTGACTCATGTCTAAAAGGATACATTGCACATTTTATTAAAAGCCCCCACAAAATTCAACCTTGAAGAAGTACACAAAAGGGACCTTTTAGCTTACGTGACAAAAGTACATACTATAGAACCTACAACCATGAGGAAAAGTGCAGATAACAGTGTTTCTACATAAAGCGTGTATTTTTCTCGAATTTCCCAACATTTGCTCTCTCCATATCAAATGTTTTAAGGCGAATACTTCAAGTACATATATATGTCCATACATAGATATATAACCCTCGATAAATGGGTCAACTGACTGTGTGACATGTCTATTCAGTAGTTGAAATGTCGAGTCACTAGGAACTTTATAAATTACTAGCTTGTCCAGCGCGGTTTCACCCGCTTTGCTTGGTTCCTATTGATTGTTGCGTGATGTTTTATAAGCCTATAGCCTTTCTCGATTAATGGACTATCCAACTCAAAATTTTTAAAATAACGTTGCCCCACACTAGGATTTTCTCCTGTGTCGTGGGTAAACAAACATACAAGCTCACCTACACATGACACCCAGACCCGGAACAACAATCTGTGGATCACGCAAAGAGTCGTTCCGTGTGGGAATCGAATCCGTGACACGTTGCGCGGCAGTCAGTTGCCCAACAACTGCGCCGACCGTACAGTCATTAAAAAAAATTTTGGTAATTAGAACAACTAGATAATTGTGACAAAGTTATTTAAACTCAACAAACTAACAAAGAAATATTGGTTGCCAGGACAAGCGTATTACCGGTCTGACGAATCTCGAACGAAAAGAGCACGGTTATACATTCGACACGCCTTTTATACCGAACTAAATTATCTTCTACCTTCAAAGATTTCTAATAATAGTAGATAAGATTATAATGAAAAAATATAAAACAATGTGTATGATATAAAACAATATACATGTTTATGAGTAGAAAACAGGATTTGATAATTGGTGTACTTGCCCTATAAGACGATTTACGACTATGTGTACATATGAAGTATTTAAAAAGTCTCAATAGAAATATTTATTAACCAGCTTCTGCCAGTGGCTTTGCCCGCGTTTATGTGTGATAAAAAAATGGCCTATATATTACGACAGATTATAATCTACCCCTGTTTAAAATTGTATCTCGATCCCTTCAGCCGTCTCGGCGTGAAAGAGTAACAAACACACACGTGTGTGTGTGTTTGTGAGGATGTATGTGAGTATGTGTACACACAATTTATGTGTACACACACACACTCACATACATCCTCACAAACTTTCACATTTATAATATTATAGTAAGATTATCAGTTCAACACTCGAGTCGTGCATATAGTGAGAGTTTTTTATACAATTTGTATTAAAATAAATTGTTTTGAGATTCTCAACAGCAATTATCTACATTCTGTCAGTTCTGATGGTTGAACATGATCGAATCCATAAAAAAAAAATCGTGTAAATCATTTAATCAAAAAACAGTGTTAATTGCTAATACTTTGCCTAAACCAATGGCAAAACTTAGTCGTGATATTTTGAAACTCGTCTACGTCACGAGTTTCAACAGAAAGTTAAATGAAATTCAATATAAACGTTACTTAAATATCTGAAGTCTATTATCGAAACTGAAAGCTAATATTTTTTCACAATTAAATATCCTACGAACATAATATAAAAACGGCTTTTCAGGCAAGAGGAGCCTTAAATCTGTATAAACTAAAGCTACTGGTTTAATCGAAAACCAACTTTATGTCTAACGGGAAAAGGTTGGTTTTTGAATGAATACCTAGACATTTTCATTCGGTCAAGTTTATTAGTTTTATTAGAAAGGCAATAAAGCGGATGGTTTTGTTTTCGGCTGTTTCAGTTTAGGGTTGTGTCTCTGAAGTTGTTGAAATATTTTTGTGGTACTAAATATTGCTTACTTCTTCATTAACTTGGCAACCCTATTTTGATGCTAGGGTCATTAAATAACGATCATTGTAAAATGTTGTCTTAACTATATCATCTAACTTCCTTTAATGATTTTTAATTAATTTTGTAACTAGTTTTTTTGTTATTACACACTATGTCATATTATGTTTAATTTTTTTTTAAAGAATACTTGGGGCATAATCTACAATCGATACCGAAACCAAAAATATAGTTTTTAGAATTTTTGTCTGTTTATCTGTAGGTATGTATGTCCAGGTTATACTCAAAAAGTACTGCATAGATTTACTTCAAATTTTGTATGAATATTACAAACAGGCCAGATCAACATATAGGCTACATATAATCACGCTATCACCTACAGAGGAACTGTAAAGAACTATTCAAAGTCACTAATCCACGCGCACGATGGCGCGGCTTACGAAGGCGCGGTTTACTAGTTTAAGTAATATAAGGAAAAGAAAATAAATAAATATGTACAACTATACTAAAATTAATAGAAAAAAATAAATAAAAGAAAACTAAAAATTACTAATTACCACAGATCATCAAAAAATTCGTCCGCATCGACGTCAAAAGGGAAAGTACCCAGAAGGCTGGCAGCATTGCCACGTTGTATGGCAATGCTTAACCTCTGATCGAGAAACAGAACCAGCCCTCTGGTCTCGAGATACGTCGACCAGGCGTTTTGAAATATTCTTAAATATTACGTGTATTAAAGTACAAAGTTATGACACAACAAAACTGATCTCACGCTCTTGGAACAAAGTGTACGATGACGTCACAGTACAGTACGTTTAGATATGTACAACATTATCTACCCGAGTTATAATATGTTGGACAAACATTATTGGTAAAAACACTCGGTAGCTCTCGACGAACCTCGAAGCATTAAGAGCCGGCATCGAGGCGACAGTTCGTCCTTGACCCACCCTTATACTCCCCCACCTCCCACCCCCCACTCATACCCCAACTCCACCCTAAGCTTAAGCAATGACCTAAGATTTCCATGATGAGAAATCCCGGAATCCTTTAGCGGTATTCATATCAAGTATGAATTTTTATTAGACTTATTTAAAGTTTGAATTTAGTTGCATGTTATTTAGAGTCTGTTTATTTGGAAGAATAAATATTTAAATAATTAGACGTAAATCTCTGTTACAGATGATTTCTTTTTAAGTAGATAATAATATGATTATTGATTGTGACACACATTTATCATTTCGGTTCGATCAATTGCAATTACTATGAGTCATAACAACACAACGCCTATTTCTCTCTAAAAAGCAAAAGCCGGGTTAGTGCGCAAATTAAATGTTCTATTTTTGTAAGTAATATAGAGGTATATAATTATATTTTTTATTATACGGTCAGTTTTATAACTAGTCAAGTCTACAAACAAATACCTGGTAGTTACTGGCCGCTGATCGGCAGCCCCAGGCTGGTAGTCTCAAAAAAAATATTGACAGAAATCAGTCGAAAGATTTTCAACATTATAATAAAACGATAAGATTTAAAATCTATTAACTACCCTGTTAATACAGTACATAGGAAGTATATTATTTTTACTTTCACACAAGACTTGCAGGTTATAAAAACATACAAAATGAACGAACATATAATAATACAATTTTGTGCATGAGTAATCTAATTTTCGACCACTTTTACTTTAGCGCGGTTCGTATCGTCGAAAGATTAATCGATTTGGCGAATCTCGTCGATTCATGGCGGTCTTTCGTGAATTATCTACATTATAAGAAACAGGGAACTTTCTGAACATCACGCTTTATGTGTTTCGCTTTGAATTGAACTAAAAAGTTATTTTCATTTATATTCTTTGTAAGTAATTTAGTTTTAAATTAAGTTTTAAATGTATTATATTAGCACAGTATAAAAATAAACTGTAATTTTAGTAATAAAGAGCAATTTGTCCGTTATTTATAATTATAATGGTTCATGGTATCATTACATAGTATAGAGGTAAAATAAAGTACTTCAGAGTTGTCTGTCCCTATGTATATTTTGATCTTCAAAACTACGCAACGGATTTTGATGCGGTTGTGATTCAAGAGGAAGGTATATATTTTGCATGATTAATAACTGCAAATTGACAGTATTGCATGAAATATGAGACAATGAAATTTAGTTATAACTTATTTCGAGAAAAGTGGGTGTTTGTGAGCTTCGAGTACTTAAAAGATAAGTTTTTTAATGGAGTATGAGTGCTTAATGTTTAGAATTAGGATTATATTTATTTGCTGACAAAAATCTGGTTATAAATGTACTTTTCAAGTGTTTTCTCCTTCCGAAAATAGCAAGCGTAATGTTATAATTGAATTCCTTTCGCGTTTCCTAAATGCAATGTTACTTAAACAAAATAAAAACATATTTCATCCCGCCCCATAGTTCGACAATGTTAACGTTAAACAATTTTCAATTTAATATCTACAGAGTTAAAGTTCATATTCCACACAGCTGCAGTGACCAACAATCGACCGCCGACCGCTACCAAAACTTTTTAATTTTCCGGCAAAAAAATACTTGCAACAACGAAAACTAATAATAAAAATAACTTAACTTATATACCTCACAGAAAGCCGACGTGAAGCAACGCTTGCGTTGTATTTCGTCGTGTGAGTGAGGTTACCGGAAGCCCAATTACCCTCCCCTTCCCAAATCTCCCCAATCCCTGAATCCCCAACAACCCTCAAACTCCTAATCCCCAAAAAGCCGGTAACGCACTGGTAACGCCTCTGGTGATCCAGGTGTCCGTGGGCGACGCCGATTGCTTACCATCAGGTGATCCGTCTGCTCGTTTACCGGCTTATGCCATAAAAAAAATATAGGTACATATATATATTTTAAGAAAAATCACAAGTAAAATAGCTTTGCCTACTATATCGGTTGGTTACTATATCTGAGGGCCAAGCACGAATAACTATTGCATTCGTATCGTAACAGTATCGAGCGCGTTAAGCGTTTTGATTGGTTGGTTCACTTGAGCCGGCCAATCAGAGCATCGAACGCGCTCGATACTATTACGTTACGAATGCGATAGTTATTCGTGCTTGGCACTCTGATAGTGCAACGTGGGATTCGATCCTGAGACCCATTGCACGGCAGTCGGTCTAGTAAACACTCGACTAATTAGGCATTATTTGGATTGATATTAAACAATCACACCTTACAATATATGAGAACTGTTATTGTGACTTCTAAGAACTGATACTAATTAAATTAATATGTATTTTTGCGACAGTGTGTTTGTTTGTGTTGCTTTCGGATCGTAACAGAGCGCGTTAATAGTATATTTATTGTTTTCTTTGGTGAAATATAGACTACCATAATTATTTCACTAAACCACACGGGCGAAGCCACTTGTGATAGCTAGTATGTAATAATAACTTATTTACACACACACACGCAGTTATATTATAATTATACAGATATGAACAGATTATTTAGATAAGTTTTTTTTAATCTCAGTAATAGCACGGAGTCTGGAATTGTGCAGGCTTACCCCAGTGAAAAGTGGGTATTGCATTGTACAGTGCTATTAAGTGCAGTAATGTGCATCTCTGCCTACCACTTCGAGGATAAAAGGCGTTAACGGGTTACCGGGGCTCCGGCTCAAAAGGCAGGAGAAGGAACGGGGTGGTTTTTAATCAGTAAAAGTCTGACACTCCATCTCGCCTCACCCAGACGGGAGCAGTCATTCGATGATTTTCCCCTGTTAAAAAAAACCATAGCTGCTGAACATAAAGTAAGAAGTAGCCGTGAGCCCTACACTAAGCACAGCCTGTATCTGGGTGACCTTAACACAACTAGCCTCATAAGTGTGACGTGTATAAAAATATTAACAAATTAAATAACGAATGTAAGAATGCAAATAATTTCGAATAGGTACATACGTCTCATAAAATGCTATGAAATAAACGATTCCTGAAACGATTTATTTCAGTTTCAGTTTAATTCTTCATGTACTAACTTCGAATGTCCACATTTCTGCTTAATTGGCTGAATGACGTCAGAGATTCGAACGATTTTCAACTAGAAAATATCGTTTCAAAATGCGCGTGCGCATAATTGTTGCGAGTTTGTTTCTTTTGGCCTTTAACTACGAAGTTTTGGCTTGTCTTCAATAACACGGGAATATTACCCGACCAATAGTCTAGACCTCCCTTCCTATTGACATAAAACCCCATAATAGTCCAATTTAAATTGGTCCAGCAGTTTTTTATAGCGATACGATTTTCAATAAAATCAGGAATGTTTCGTTTTTTACAATTTGATTGTTTTTTGAAATATAAGTCAGTTAACGTAACGTCTAAAAAGAATTATTATGATATACACAGATCAAAAGCGATATCAGAACGTGTTTGTTAAAACCAAATTGATAGGTCCATAAAATAGATATACCCGCATATCGAAAATACGTGGGTACTTTTTATTCTCTAGAGTTCACGAGATACCAACTAATTTGCAATTCAAAAATAGAATAAGTTTACTTGATTTTATAAATCGAACGTTGGTATTTTAACGGTACAATTGTAATCGTTCTTATTTTAAAAAAATCATCCTCAAATCTTTTTATTAGGGAATTTTAATTGAAATAGTGATTCTTATAGATCATAATAGATGGCAGTAATAGTTTGTTTGTTGGAAATATAATGATTAAAACTATGTTTTCTTATGTTATCTTTGCTTCAACGTAGTTTTATACAATTTACTGTGTATTTGTTATAAATATTTAGTGTTATTCCACTACAAAAGATAGGCTGTCAGTCAGAACATTTCTTTTTTTGGGATTTTTACTCGATCGCGCTATTGAAGTTGGGGTCAATTTTGACTTGTGTACTTTTGAATGGTCATCTTCATCAGGTGGTAGTTATCTAGGCAGGAAACCAGTGATCAAGGAGCTGGTCTTAAATCCTTGACGCCGGATGTCTCTTTAAACACTTTATCTTTCTATATGTGTTCGATCCACCCAAAAAAATGAAAAATGAAAAAAAAAGTCTGTCTCTTGACCGTTTAGAGAATATCTCAACCCCACTGCTTAGATACTTTGACTACCTTTTTTGAGTAAAATAAAAAAAACATCGTCATGTCTTTTTTCTTTTTTTAGTTTGTACGCTCTTATTTATATTAGGGTACACCTAAGTACATAATTATAGCTTAATGATTTTTCGTTGATTATCTATAGGTAATCAATACATAGTATAAAACAAAGTCGCTTTCGCTGTATGTCCGTATGTATGCTTAGATCTTTAAAACTACGCAACGGATTTTGACGCGGTTTTTTTTAATAGATAGAGTGATTCTTAAGGAAGGTTTATATGTATGATACATGGCTACTGCACCCGTGCGAAGCCGGGGCGGGTCGCTAGTAATATTATAAAGCTGAAGAGTTTGTTTTTTATTTGTTTGTTTGTTTGAACGCGCTAATATCCGAAACTCCTTGTCCGATTTGAAAAATTCTTTCTGTGTTGGATAGCCCATTTATCGAGGAAGGCTATAGGCTATAAAATATCACGCTACGATTAATACGCGCCGAGCAGAGCGAGTGAAACCGCGTGGAAGTAGCTAGTTCTTTTATAATCTTACTAGCCTCTGACAGCAGGTCCGCCCGACCCATGGGATAAAAAGTAGCCAGTTATTCCGGACCATAGTCTACCCCTGCCCAAAATTTCATCCCAATCCCTTCAGTCGTTCTGACGTGAAAGATTAACAGACAAATAAACTTTCGCATTTATAATATTAGTAGGATTATTATATCAGCGGCAACATAGATTTTATTAATTGAAAATCCTATTTGAAATCGTAAGTCAACAGCTTGGCTGGAAGTGTGAATGCCCAGCAAGGGGTCTAGGTTTTGATTCCCGAGTCAGGCAAGAATTTTTTTGTTTTTAATGCAGTTCAATCAGTACAGAATTTTTGTACATACATATACACAGGCAATAGATTCACTCCATATAGTCGTCGAAGATTAATAGGCACTAATATTATAAATGTGAAAGTTTCTTCGTTTGGATGTTTGTCCGTCAATCACGCTGACTTTCAGCGTGATTGACGGACAAACATCCATTGACTGAACAAATTTTGATGAAATTTGGTATAGAGGCAGGGTGTGGTGGGCTGACTTTAGTGATACGACATTTCAGATTTTCATTCCGATTAAATGCTCCCATGGGCACCATAGCCGGACAACATAGCTGTTGCTAGCATATATCGTTTACTAGCGTGACATATAACTTATTATGTTATAAAAATTACAATCGTAATTTACCTGAACTTGTAAATCATGTTAGACAAAGTGCACATATACCATATATACCATACAAGTAATAACACAATAAATAAATAGAAACAAAAGTACCACAAATAAATTGTCATAAATTATTTAAGTAAACATTACAATCATTATTTAGTCTGTATGTTCATTTGTAAGGTCATCTAATAACAGTAATCACTGACCTTACCGGATGTCTGCGACGCACGCGCACGTCTGAATCTGAACGAGGTGCGCGCGCGCAGCCGGAAATAAACACTGATCGCCAATGAGAAAGAAATTCAGAAAACTCGTTATAGTTACAATGATACAAGTCAAAGAACTTTCTAACAGGGACTACTACCTTGATGACTGGCTGCAAATGCCACTGCAATAAGCAGTCTCGGGTTCGATTACAGGGTCGGACAAAAAAATATTTATGGCATAGTGTGGCAATTATGTAAGCTTATTAGTGAAGAATGTATGATTAATAGAATTTTCTATAATTCTTAAAGATAGACATATTATACGATAACTAAGCGCCTTCGTTTACCTACATAGTTGCAGTCTCCAGAATAGAACTTTTAGCGCCGGTTTCACCACCTCCATATAAGTACCTGATAAACTTACGTGACATAGTTCATACAAATTACGTTCTTAATTCAAATTTATCTGGTAGATAAGGGCTATCCAGATTTTGTGAAACAGGCCCTTAGCCTTGCAAAAATCTGTCAGTAAAACAATCAACTCAAACCATATACAATAGAATAGTGTTAATTTTACATCGTTTTTGGAGTAATTAAACAGGAAAATACAATATTATGTATAGTGGAACTTCTGTCATTAATGTTTATAGTGCGTCCGCCATGATGGTACGCTTTGATTACTCAGTTTTATTGTTTTGAATAAATTCCATGGTCTTGTCGTCATTGGTGATATATATGTGTTTCATTAATTGATGGTGGTCCATGGGAGTTTAAGGTCGTTAGTCGTAGTAAAAGACATTTTATTTGATGTGTTTTTTGTTTTGTTTTTGCTTCTATTGTTTTCTTTTTTTGTTTTTTGTTTTACTCGCTTGAGTCTTAGCACCCATCTATCTAAATAGATAGATGGGTGCTTTTATATTTCTTATCGCAACAAATTCCTATTATATGCAAAAGAATATTTTGGTCCTTATTTACGTCGTAAAATTGGGTAGTTTCCAGGGTAAGAAAATTAAAAATCTAATTAGTCCATCAGTTAGATAATTAAAAAATATTAGACACGTATTTTTTATTTTTTCTTATTAAGTTGCAATACTCAGATAAAATGGCGATAAGTTTAGGAGTGGGAGGTAGTTACGTCACAACGTGCTACATTTTGTTGCACGCTGTGACGTCACACGACATTTCAAATCAATGTATCGTCGAAAGCATTTAATTTTGTGAGAAAAGAAAAAATACGTGTCTAATGTTTTAAAATAATCTACCAGGCTGACATTAAAATAAAATTTAGGAAACTAGCCTATTGATAAATTCGTCTTATATTAATCAATAAAGTCGTCTTCTCAATAACATCTTATTAACGAATCAACAAACAAACAGAAACAATAGCTACGTCCACTCTATTGTTCTTTTCACTTATTTACTTCAGCAGTATTGAAAAGAAACCTTTTTTTCTAAAAAATAAATCCAATCCATTTTAATTAGACCACAATAAACTACCAAATAATCATCAAAGCCTCAAAATCAAGCCTCCGTGCCACCTGGAACCAAGTAAAGCTATTTGCCACACAATGCCATTGTACTGGCAACACTGGTGTAATCCGCCATGTTATCTTTAGCCAAAGACAATGGCAACTTTGGCACACAAAAGATGGCAACTATTATTGTCCTTTCTTTATGTTTTGTGAGTAACATTAGTAGATATTGTCTTTTGGTAGGAAATTGATGAAGAACTATGTTGAGATTTTTTGTATTGAAGAAAATAATTGTATTCTTCAATTATTTTTTTTCTCATATATTTTTAAAAATAAATTCGGAAGCACAAAACTAACGCCAAAGCCATATCAATGTCACTGATATGCAAATATTTGTGTTATTCATTAAACCCTATACAAATAATATGGCAACATACACCATCAGCTGACCCAGACTTGACCCAAACTGACCCTAATAGAAAGAGAATATGAGTCAGCGAAAAATATTTTCACCTTTTTAAAATGAGACTGAAAATGTATGGGACTGCAAAGATAGAAAATGTTGCAAAAACTTAAGTGTGGCAGAGCCATGCTTCGGCACGAATAGGCCGGCTCGACCGGAGTGATACCACGGCCTCACAGAAAATCGACGTGAAACAACGGTTGCGCTGTGTTTCATTGTGTGAGTGAAGTTACCGGAGGCCCAATTACCACCCTCTCCAATCCCCGAATCCCCAACATTCCTCAAATTTCTAATCCCCAAAACAGTAACACACTTGTAACATAAATATCTGGTGTTCCGAGTGTCCATGGGCGACGCCGATTGCTTACCATCAGGTGATCCGTCTGCTCGTTTACTTATACCATAAAAAAAATCTTACTAATAAGTTTGCTATCGGATTTTTTACACTTTGGTGTCTAAATTGATTAACAGATTTTGATGAATTTGGGTTATAAGAATATCTGGACCAAACAGTTGTTAACCAATTGCGTTATAAAAATCTTTAGAGCTGTTGTTGTTACGAAATAGTAGTTAACATTCCCCCAAAGGACATGTCAATGAAACACAAATATTCATTGAAATCAAGACTTTTAGAAAAAAATCCATATGTTATGCTCATTATTCCACTAAGAATATATATATCCTTTCTTAGAATATTAACAGTCACTACACTAAATGAATCCAAAATCACTTCTAACATAAACTCACATAAACATTACCATAATGTATTTATTTATTCAAATAAATAAATAAATTCGTGTACGAAATAAAACCTTTCTTCAATGTCACAATATATTACAGTTCTACTATAGAAACGTTCCATATAATTAATGGAATAATTAATATCATTCAGTCCAAACGTGATCTAAATACTACGAAAGACTTGTACAATAATAGAGTAATAACTTTAATGCTACGCGCTACGCTGGTACGTCTACGAGGCTACATTGGTACGGCGTAGCGCTACGAAAAGAAATTCGGGCGTTAGCCAATAAGGACTATGATTTTTGTGCTTATCAAGTGGCGCTAATGAGGTGTAAATCGTTAGGTCCTGTTTGTCTAATCACTGTCATAGTCATAAAAAATACGTTTAATAATTTCACACTAACACTACACTACACTGCCGGTTTTATAGGCTTGTCATAATTCCTACACATGAAAAGATTCGAAATCTTAGTTTTAAAAACCTACTAACCGGTTCGAAACCTACCAACGGCAAGTACCAACGTGACTTTTTCCGAGTTATATGTACTTTCTAAGCCTATCTAGACACCACTGACAAACGGTGAAGGAAAACATCGTAAGGAAACCTGGGCTTATAATTTCTAATTATAAGTTTGTAGTCGCCAACCCGCATTGAGCAAGCGTGGTGATTAATGCTCAAACCTTCTCCGTATGAGAAGAAAATTTGCTCAGCAGTGTGCATTTATAAGCTGGAAGAAGAAGAAGAAGAAGTTTTAAAAATCCAGGTTTATTCTCGGTCTCTGTCAAATATGTAATCTTTACATAGCTCTTATGATACCCACGGAAAGAATAGAGGTCGTGAATATATTTTACACGGTCAAAAATTTGACACAAACAAATCTATTATTGGACCTTAGTTCTCACTAGCGCCTCTAAAGATTATTCATACGAGACAGTCCTCGACGTCGATATTTAATTAACAGTTTAATTCTTTTGTTATTTATTACCGTTACAATTACGACTGTATTATAATTACCCCATGTTATTAATAACAGTTGAAAAAGTGTTATTGTTAGTTATTAGTGAGGCTATTTAAAAAAATAACAACTGTCTATTTTTATGCTATTGATTTGAATGTATGTACAAGTCGTTTACACAAGTTCAAGTTAACAATTATTTACTGGTTTTTTATTGAACTTAAGTATATTGATTAATGTTAAACTAAATTATATTTATTTCTGCAAACAGCAGCTGTAGCCAAATGCCATTTAGCGCTTGTCTACATGTAGAATAGAAAACCAAATTATATGGAATTGACGTAAATTTTGACACTTGTCAGTGTCATCCCCATACATTTTGATTTCTAATGTCTCTGTAGACAAGCGCTAAAGTGGAGTTTGGCTAAAGGCCCAGGTTATAAAGTAACACTTTTACACGTCAATCTATAAATTACAATTGGGTAGTTTCTTAAGTTTAAAATAAATTATTTCGACTTTTCAATGCAATAAATATATAAAAATTAATCATACTCTCATCCATATTTTTTTCAGAAACTTTTAAAAGCGGAAACCTATTATTTTTTCAGATTAGAATTTAAATGAAATAAATATATACAACTTAAAATATAAATAATTTAAAACTAAAATATTTACACCTTAAAAAATAATAAAAAAAATGTATCATAAGGCATCAAAGAAAAAATTTTCCTCATCGCTACCGTGAGGTAGGGTGCCCAAACTATGATGACGTCACAGGTTGCGATCCAATACAAAATTCATAGAAAAGTATCGTTTTTGACTAACTACCGTATTACTCAATAGCTCATTTATTTATTTAAATACTTATATTAAGCTATGGATTAACAAGTTTTTTATACATAATTACTAATAATTCGGGACAGTCCACCAGTGGAATGATGGGCATTGGCTACATAATGAATATTTACCATAATCTCCACACTTAATATCAAAGTCTGAAAGATTCTTTTTTATTAAAAAGCGCTGATCCTTCAGTCAACACTTACGTGATACCTATGGAAAGAACATGGATAATGACAAATTATATTCCACTAGATATTCTATTAAGACTTTCTACACTCATAATTCGACCTGAAATCCAACCTAATTACGACATCAGACAGAATCCATCACTAACTTAACCAACCACTAATACTCATAACACAAACGAGCATTCTGACATAAGTTTTAAATCTAATTCCTAGATCTAGTGCTTATATCTAGGACAATCTAGTGTAACAATATTACTTTGAGACGAAGCAAGTTTGTGTATGTCGATGTTCTAGGATTAATGGCGATCCTGAGTTAACCCCTTAACTTGTGAATTGGTCGTGTGTGTGTGTGTGGACTAAGGATAAGGTTATCATTGGTTATTGATTGATAAAAGTGCTGATAGCCTGATAGGTATTGGTCGAAATTGACAAGCCCTCGTTTTTATTGGCTAGGGTAATTGTATTTTTTTTGGAATTTGAT
Organism: Spodoptera littoralis; assembly: GCA_902850265.1. Lineage (NCBI taxonomy): Eukaryota > Metazoa > Arthropoda > Insecta > Lepidoptera > Noctuidae > Spodoptera > Spodoptera littoralis. The sequence goes on along the minus strand of LR824561.2, from coordinate 7,167,758 downwards.
ATAAAATTCTTATATCGATGTTTGCTAGCTTAGTTGTTGAATACGAGGTCTAATGTCACAATTACTTTAAAGTAGCATGTCTGAAATAGTAACTATGTTCCCTTGCGTTTTGATTTATATATTAGTTTTTTTTTTATAAAAAGTACCAATGAAATTCGAGTTGGATGAATTTTTAATTGAGCGTTTGTTCTTTTTTATTGTGAATGGTCTGGACAAGACTTTCATTTATTTTCCCATCACACATAGTTCAACATTTAGGTCATTTGACAGTAACGACACCACGCACCGAGCTCATGGACTAATCAGACCTTCGCTTGTTCCAGGTTAATGTGCCACGAGACGAGTGAGAGAGACAGACCATCCCAACACTCCCTTTAAAACGCCTTATATGGAGCGGGACGGGTATACCACGCGTGCTCCGCCGCGTATCAAAACACACAAAAGCCGCGGATGTAGGTAATAGCACGGGAGCTGAATAGCCTTTTAATTATTAAAAAATAACACAACAAAAATAAAAAAAAAAACACTAAGCCAAATTGTAACGTTCAACCGATTTTTTGAATTACGAACGCCTAAATCCGATCAGACTTTAACGCCTAACCTTCTTGGATATCTTGGGTGCTTAAAATGGACTTGCCTTACTTTAATTTGACGATGTGTTTGACTGTATAGTGGGGGGTGGCGTGGCTAGTTTAGTTATTAGTTTAATATAAAGTACATAAAGCCGGTGGGGACGGTGTGTGGGTGTGATACCGAGGTGTCGGAGGCTTGTGTGATGCAGCGGCGGCCGAGGCGGCGCGATTGTCGGCTACCTGAGAAGCAGCCTTGTACGCTCGTCTGACGAATCTGTAAAGGTAAGTTCTGCATGTAAACTATAACTTATTTAATAATACTATAGTTACCTAATTAATTTTAAATCTTGTCTGAATAATGTTACTAAAACTCTGATTAACTCGTCGAGTACCGGTTTTATAGACACAATTAAAGAACAATAGGTCGCGGTCACCGGTGACCGCTTGGTATTTGACAGTTTAAGGCTCTTCACACATGAATCATAACCGCAGGCATGTCGTTATGACGTTCAATTACAATCTCACCTTATATTCGTTTTAAAACGATACGTCATATGCAGAGATCCTAAAAACCTTGCTAAAAGTAATAGAAAACATTAAATATTATTTAGACACACTTTATTCAGATTTTTAAAACATCTATCTAGGTACATTATACCTCTATAACTTTTTACGTAAAGCATTCTATTCCACGGTCAAATATAAAAAAGAGTTTAGAAAACTAACTTAACTAACATAGGTATAAACAAAAAGTTACTGTAATCAGCCTATGTAGAACTAAGCCTGAGTAACAAGCCGTGTTGGCTGTCAAACTAGCCAAAAGCTTAGCCAAACGCGACCTCAATTGTTACCTTATTAAAATTCTTCTAACATTTTCTTTGAAAACTATTCTCTGACGTCATTCTTCACGCATTGTGTTAAGAAAACATGGAGGAATGACCTTTTATTTATGTGTGTATTAAGTATGTGTGACGGCAGGACACAGTACATTTGTCACCTCTTGCACGTCATAGGAACCGACTTAGGGACTACATGACGGGACCAAGCAACAGGATTATCATCAACAAGAACCTTTGATTATCATTGAGGGACGATTTTTCAATAAACAGATAATTCATACTGTAGAATAAAATTGATATAAACGTAACGCCTCTAGTGTTCCAAGTGTCCATGAGCGACGCCGATTGCTCACCGTCAGATGATCCGTCTGCTCGTTTACCGGCTTATGCTATAAAAAAAACAAAGAGCTGAGTTTGGATTTCGATAGCCCAAAATTCTTTTAGCTGAATTTGGTCGAATAGAAGAATAAACTTACAGAGTACTGTCAATCTAATATACAAAGTTTTAAGCTATATCACCACGGCACAACTCCACTTAGGACGACAGTTACCAATAAAAATGTAGGTCAGATATTGTGCTAAATCCTCGAGAGGTCATGATAAAGTTCACGTGGCCAAAGTCGGGAAAGCGATAAATGATATTTAAATAAATTCACCTTATTGAGGTCGGTATTTGCAAGCCATAGGCTCTTCATCTTGTTTTTATTGTTTTGTATTTTTATTTGTTTTGGGCGTAGCTTATGACGTGAAGGCTTTAAAGTGAATAATCAAAATTGGGTACACAGTCTTAAATGAAAAAAAAACATTAGTACTTACACTGCTTCGTTGCTCGTCGTGTGTGTTCATAAGCTTGACTATAAAGCAAAGATCTTGGATTTATTCCTGGCTCAGACAATCTCGGAAAGAAGATTTCGAAAATTTTGAAAACCATTTGAAATACTAGCTGATAGTAATCGAAGTTTTGCAAATATGGACGTTCACGTTATGCAATAGTATTTATTTATGATGCTACATTTGTGCTGTATAATGGCTTAAAAACTAGTTATGACTACTTAATAGCGCGTAGTTTTGAATGAGTTTCGATCTATTACATGATAATAATAGGGTAGATGACTAATTTTTTTATTTTAATGTTCGTCTGGTAGATTATTGAAAAACATTAGGTACCCTTGTATTTTTTTTATTGTCTTACGGAAACGAATAGTTTCGACGTTATATTGATTTGAAATATCACATGACGTCACTTTTGAGTACCTACGATTTATACTCTAAAATGACGTAGCTACCTCCCACTCTTAAACTTTGATTCGTTTTATCTAAGTATTGTTTTCTTATAAAACAAAATAAAAAAATACGTGTCTAATATTTTTTCATTACCTAACTGACGGACTAATTAGATTTTTAATTGTCATAACCTGTCATCTTCCCCATTGCGTCTATTTCTACATAAGCACTCATTACACGACAAGTAAAAACTGTGTTACATTCAATACGTGCTCTGCTTACCACCTTCTTACTAAAGGCGTGTTATTATGCATACATTAGCGCGTCCTTCCCCACAATTATAGCGAATAACAACGATATTAATATTGCAATTTTATTGTCCTATTTTATGCCTGTTCTATATTTGCTGGGTTATGACGTCATAGCAAAGGCGTGACGTAATGTAGGTTGAATGTATGTAAGTCTGGTATTAAACTGTTTGCTGGTTGCCGATGTCTTTCCTTTATTGTTTTCAGTTGTTTTGTATTTTGTGTTTTATTTATTTTTTTACCTCCAGATGAGAAGGTCGCCAAATATCAAGAATAAAAAAATATATAAACATAACGTTACATATTTCAAAGTAAGGTAGGTACAATTCCTCAATAGGTGTATTTTATTAAAATGATATCTAACAGTAACACTTTTCAGCTGTTATAAATTATTTGTAATATATTAACGAGGTGAATCTATTGTTGTAAGCGGCAATTCTTCCAGACTTTCGTGCCGTTTTTATGTTTAAAAATCATATATTATTTCGATAACATACTCTTCCACCGATAATAGCTTTTTCGACTCATCCGGGAATCAAACCCGAAAGCTCTCACCCTCGACCAATGAAGCAGTTAAATTACTTATTCATTATCAAAATTGGATAAATAACATTTACTTTAATATAAGTACTTCGACAAATCAAAGACTTTTCCTCTATACGTAAAAACAGAAATAGAATGAAATCGATCCGTCTCTGTCACTCTTGACCCGGCATTATTTGACAAAAAGTGACAAATATACTTTTGTCTATACGAGGTCGAGGCCAGGCCACTATCAATCGTAAGTGTCTATTGTTTGTATTAAGTATATCCTAACGATTCTGTTCCTTTTCAAAATTGGGTATATGCCAACTAGTCAAATTCAATACTTTTTTCGAACTGTCAAAAACGACAGTTATCTATGAATTTTGTACGAGATTGTGTATTGTAACGTCACGTTTTTTGAGCGTCAAACAGCAAAATTATTTCTTAAAAATTTGCTAGAAAAATATAAAAATATTAAGTCGGTCATACAATCAATCAATGAAAGTTTTTTAATTTTTTTTTATATATATTTTATTGTATTGAACAGTCGAAACAATTTATTTTTGATTAAGGAAGTATCCAATTGATTTTGTTACTTTTTTATTTTGTGCTGTAGAGAGTAATGACGATATGTAATTGCGACTGTTAAGCATTAGGATCTATTAACTTAAAATCGCTTGTTACTCACGTGAATATACCGAGAAAAGCTCTACTAGTTTCGAACCACAGAAGGGTTCTTCCTCATGAGTTTCCTTAGTTCTTTACATAATTCGTGATAAGTGAGTGCTAATCCTTACTAGTGTATTTCTGCCTATCCCTTTGAGAATTAAAAAACCCTGATAATGATAAAATCCACCATATAACAGAGCGCAAATTTACAATGTACGCAGAAAAATAAAGTACATAACTGTAATGTATGGTGCAAATAATAACACAGGTACAATTGAAACATTATCACTTGGCTACAAAAGCAGACTGAATACTTAATACAAATACGACCGTCTAAGGTTGTAAGGTATGGGCTCGCTGCCATTGCAGCGGTAAGTCCCCTCTTTGAGGAGTGGCTTGAGAGACGCTACGGCGTCCTCACCTACCGCCTGACGCAGGTCCTCACCGGACATGGAAGTTTCGGGAGGTACCTGTGTCTGATGGGGCGGGAGGAAACGCCCGGGTGTCATCACTGCGAGGACCGCCCTGAGGACACGGTGGAACACACCGTAGCGGAATGCCCTGCGTGGGCTGAGCACCGCCGTGCCCTCAGGGAAGTGATCGGCGATGGCGACCTCTCGCGTCCGGGCCTAGTGCAGGCCATGATGCGGAGCGAGGGAGACTGGGATGCCGTCTCCTCCTTTTGCGAAGCAGTCATGCTAGCTAAGGAGGAGGCGGGACGCGTGAGGCAGCGAAGCGCTGCCTCCTCGCGACCCAGCCATCGCGAAGGACACACCGGGCGTCGGGGATCGCGGGACGATCTCCGGCCACCGTAAGCGCGGGCCTGCGGACGGCGAGCATGGGTGGCTCCCCGTCCGACCAGAAACAGACCCGAGCGTACGGCGCGTCGTGTTCCGCGCGCGCCTCAAAGAGCCATCAGACCACCACAGATGGGGCCCAATAGGGCCGATGCCGATTCGGAGTCGCGGAGAACCTAACGGGTAACCGGGGCTCCGGCTCGACGTGCAGGAGAAGGAACGGGGTGGTTTTTAGTCAGTAAGAGTCTGACACTCCCTTCCGCCTCACCCAGGCGGGAGCAGTCATTCGATGATTTTCCCCCTTAAAAAAAAAAAAAAAAAAAGGTTGTAAGGTATACATCGCTTGAAGCGCCACAAATTGCTAGTTCGATATAAAGTGGCTTGTAATTAAAGGTGCAAAATTAACATGTGACTTGTGGGATGTTCCGATATTGTGCCATGAGAAATGTTCTACATATACCACCTGCATGTTACGGTACACAGAATGGTGTAAATTGCTTTTTTTATAATTAACACCTCGTTCTAGCTTTTTTTCATTTGGGGTGCGTTTACGAAGACAGAAATAAATATTTTTATCAGATAATTACTTAATTTTTAGATGTGTTAGTGGCATTCATAACTGTAGTGAATTCAAGTTATTAAAAATCATGTACCTAAGTAAGTTAGGTAGGTACAAAACCACTTAGGCATAAAATATCAATATTTAATAAGACTAAGTAGGTGCTTATTTACCTAGGTGTAATTTTAATCCTTGTCAAAAGTATGTAGTTCACTCTTTCCAATTATTATGTTACCGTTTGTTAGACACAAATGGGTCAAATTATACAATGTATATGCCTGCCGCGTCCCATGGGAGCCGTAACAACATAAATAGTCGGCTCTTCCCGACTTAGAACAAAATGTGCGTTGAAATTTTATTAAAGTACCTTCCTAAGAAGGTAATGTAAGTGTGTGAATGCCTATTTCCTACATGAATGTAGAAATGGTCTACTAACACTTTGGAAGTTGTTCGTCTTATGACCATTAGCAATATAGGTAGGTACCGCCCTACACTCCACTTCATAAATCAACTCGCTTACAAAAGTACTTACACTGCTAGAAAATAGCCTAGTCAGGTTATTGACCGCCAACTGAAAGGTCAAAGGTTCATTCTGCTCCCAATAAACTGAACTAAATGTTAAAACAACATTACAGACGAACACAATACTTAGCAATACTTTATCCATATTTTATAAATATTTTTCTACTTAGGGTGGTACTCCACAGCGCCTTAACTTTTCCGCTTAGCAACAATACACAGAGCTCCGTATTCATAGGATCAAAATTAACCCGTGCGTGCAAACGACATAAACAAACGTGGCTGGTCGTAAAGACCGAATGATGACTTACAGAGAACTGAAATAAAGTTGAGCTTTGAGTTGTAAATCAATACACTGTCAAACAATAACTGGTTGTAGTGTACGGAATCGCAGATACGCCCGCGTAAGAGTTTTATCGAAACAAGTCCCTATGGAGTGTGATGAAAAATTACAAGTGAGCTCTTGGAAACAGGAAAATTATGAAAAGAGAACTCTAAATGTCAATTTCATGCTTTTAATTATAATTACAAATGTATTTTGATTCGGGTTTGTGTTAATTTACAATAATTACAGATTATTTTTGATAATCTCTTTTCCTACTTACGTCCGCAGTAGATAAGTATGTGATATGTGAAGTAAGATATGAACGTATCTTTATAAATCAATCGATATTATGTTCTACGAAATCATCAGTTTACTGTGTTAGTATGTACCAACAGGCATTACGTTAAACCGTCAGCAAAAAGTGTATAATCATAAATTAACGCGTTTTCTCAGAGCTAAATTGGTAGGTCCACGTCGACATTGTATTTTTACAAGCTTCCATATATTCGAAAAATTGCAAACTCATTTCGTTAACGAAATGTATGTATACAATGTTTAGCTCGAGTTCAACGTAAAATAAGCTTATAAAATTTTATAATACACTATTGTGCCGCTAGATGTCGCCATAATTCCTCGAGTGTAACGAACTCCGCAAACTCGTCCCTTGGAAGCCATATTGGATTTACAAAACGCGCGAAATGAAATTAATAGCGGCATTATGTAGGAAAAATTAAACAAACGCGATCCATTTGTTTAGTTATAATAAGAAAGATTTTAGTTTTATTCAGCTAATAAAGTGATATTACGATTTAATATGTTAAGTAACTGTTGAAATCTAATTATACCTATCTGTTACAAAGCATGAACGAAAAATAAACGTTCACAAATAACGTGCTGATTATTTTAATGCCTGTGTAAGTAAGAGAAAATATAGAACCCAAATTATATAATAGTTTGCATACACGCTAACGCAAGTAACATGACTAGGAAAAATTCCAAAATGTTTGCGTGTGTTTAGTTAAAATCTAAATGACTGTCTTGGGCTGGTAGCTAACTCGAAGCAAAATCATATTTCATGACAATAGGGTCGCGTTATTTTTTCTTAGACTATTATTACATCAAAGGAAAATTACTCTACCGTGTCATTGTTTTCCATTTTTATTTTGAAGAAGAAAAGATATTCTATGTTTTTTCATAACAAAAAAGGATGTTTGTTTGTAGGTACCTACTTATAGCCGGATATGTTTTTTTTTTAATGTAACATAGACGTTTCTTCCTTATTTTGGGTAGGTACCTAGCATTTTCAAGGTAGGTATTAAGGTAGGTGTTGTAAACGTCTGCAGGGCAAGTTAGGTAAGCAAATAAACTTGCCCTCATATTTTTTAGATTATTTTAAATAATGGTTCGTCTAAATTACGCTCCCTCGACACGTGTTATAATAAAGTAGCATTTCCATTGCACATTCGCGGTGCTTATAACCTTTTACCGCCTTTTCTGTTGTAAACCTTAATAGTTTAGCGCTTAAAGCGGTTTAGGACACTGTTAGAAATTGTCGGTCTAATAGAGAAAATTGCTGCAGCGCTGCAAAATACCGGTCTGGATCGATCGGTCGGGCTGCGCGCGCCGGGTATGACGTCACAGTCGCCGAGCGGGCCAACGAAATAATTTTGAAAGCTAAACGTACCTAATACAATCTTATTGCTTTATTATACAATATCAACATACATTATTTTGTATTAAAGGTTCGTGTAAGAACAATAATGCATCTTTACAGTGACATGTCATTTGTCATCGTCACATTGGTTGCGGTTGCGATCTTGACGGATGTGTTTTGAAGAATTTCGCGCCAAAATTCATTGCTGCAATAAAGCAATAAATGAAGGTCAATACAATATAATTTTATGTTTTTATATCATGAATTGAATTTATACGTGTATAGGTAGGTAGGTACGTACATTTTATAAATAGGTAGGTGTAAACTTTTATTTCAATAACATACTTAATTGTAGTACCTTCTGTTTCTGTTCAAAAGACTGAATTAAATAAGTTACCAAAAGCCAAAACAACAAAACATGGAACAACGATTACTTAGGCAAGAAGGTAAACCCTCGCAGGAAACTTTCATTCACATAATTTCACTGAGTTATTTGTTGAAAAGTCGAAAATTTGCAAATTGCTCACACAACCTGGGCAAACATTGAAAAATAAAAAGAATTTATTTATTCGGCTATGTTTGCCCTCCGATTCGCCGTTCCTTTTGACGTTGCAAAAATCGCAGAATTCGGGCGGCTAAAGCTTGCTATAAACGGGTCGATTTTACGATTTTTTTATTTCTCTCGGAAGAATAAACGACGGTGATGAGCAAAAAATCTTGCTTGTTAGTTTGACGAATGGTTATGACTTTTCTTGTAAAAAGTTATATGAAGAATGTTATTACTTTAAATAGGCACCTATCAGATTATTGGAGTGCTTAAAAAGATCTTGCAAATCTTTTTGCTTTAAAATTGTTTTATTATTTACATGAAATCTGTCTATTTTTCTTATGTATCTACTTCATAGTGGTTTTATTTACGTAATTACTAGATCAAAGTGAAGTTAACTAGGTGAGTCTCAATAAACCAAAAGAATTTAATTTGAGTCACATAATGCGGCAAGTCTATGCGCACCTACATGAGATAAGAATAATCTGTCCGTATTTACTAAAGAAACTAAATTACGAAAACAATGCGGTAAAACTTATCATTTTCAACTTATCTAGTACTAAAAAATGTGCGTCAAAACTTATAACGTGCGTCAGAAGATACAACATAATTTTATTTTTATCTATAAAGTCGTTCTATAATATCCCGGATTAGTAATACGATAACGTATTTATAATCAATTACAATTATCTACAATTAGTAAGAAGTTGATTAAGTAAGATTCTTCACTGATCAAACGTAGCCTGACATTTGACGGAATGCAATTTTGCACGATATGTGTATAATTTTGTCTTTAGAAGTTAATTGCCTATCGATTCTTTCTCCTCTATGACCTAATTAAGTCTTAAAAGAAAATTCTATTGAAAATGAGCCGGTTCAATCAATGGAATGAATTTGTATACCTGACTTGTCAGGTGATCAGATACAAAAGATCAATAACTAAATATAGTGTGGCATATGAAACCGGCGGATAGACAGATTGACTCTGCTTTGTTTAGTCTCTGTATTGTTTGAACTCTGCTATTTTAGTTTGCGCCGATTTCGCTGGATAAAGTTTACAGTGCACAGAACGAGGCGATTAAATTTCAGTTACCTTTCGTGCACAATATTTGATGCTCTTCCGTCTTGTGCAGTCGTTGCTAACTGTATTTTAATAAATAAGTAATATTCTCACATAAATGTTCTGACAATTTTATTGATATAGATAATAATTTATACGTATACGTCAACATAGGTTATAGGTAGGTTTAAAAATGAATGCGATTTGTAAGTTTGTGTGCTAAAATTATTTGAAAGATAATTATGTAAGTAGGTAATGCCGGAATACTGAAACGTTACTCAATTTTAAGTCGTGCTCAAATATCGTGCCATCTCTGTCATTTTACAAAGAATTTGTAGAGATAGAACTATACTTAAGCACGACTTAAAATTGAGTAGCGTTTCAGTATTCCGACATAAGTCTTATAAAATTCGAAATATATATATAAATATCTACTGACGTTAATTAGATATCAAGTTGATAAGTATCTAAAAATGTTCTACTGGTATTTACAAAATCAAGGCATACATTGCGGGATAAATGTTTTCTAAATCTTAAATTAAGGTTTTTTTCATGAAGGTCTGAAGCTAAACCGATGTCCACTGCTGGTTATGTTATAATCATCAGATGAAACTTCTTTATTTCTACGTAAACTTAATCTAAACCTCCAGCTAGGCACTTACCTACTTGAATAGTTTTCTGTATAACCTGACACAATGAACAATATCTTTCATAACGTTGTTACAGCCGTCACTCGTGACTGTTCCCGAAAATTCTTTCATCAAAAGAGTATGCCGCGTCGGCGCTAAATTAAATTGTGTACACCTCGCTTACACTGCTCCGCACCAAGTGTGTCCCTGGACGATTTTTCTAGTGTACCAAAACTGCTACAAAATGTAGTGTTGGGAACGAACAAAATCACCTCGTAGCTTTTTTATTAAAGTGTCACAGTTTCTGAAATAAGGAACTTACACGTAAATAATTTAATATGAATTAATGAAAATATTCCATTGAGTACCTATTTGACGTCATAGAGACTTATCGTAAAGTTTTATTGTTTCATGTAAAGTTTATAGGTAGGTACTACTTTTTCCTGTAGATGTGGTATGCATGAACACGTGCTGTTATTATTTCTATAATAAACTGTGTAGTGTATTAATATTAGGGTTGCAGACTATTAAGACAAATTCGAGAGACCTTTAGAATTGAACTCCTCTTAGCTGTCCCAAGTCAAGCAAATATACCTATTTCTAGAAATCATTCTCAATAGAAATCAGTACGGTAATGAGTATATCAGTTTTAAATATCCAAACAAATTATTTGGTTTGCATATCTTAAGCTAGTCCAAGCGCGACTATACACAAGACGTAGGGAACAGATTCAACACCTATGTCGATCAAATTAGATAGCTATTTGGGGTTACTAAAAGAAGTTTTAATATTTAGATAATAATCATTTCTAATTCAATGTTAGGTTTGTCATAGTGACGTTAATTCCATAGTTAGACCCTTTTTCGCGGAAACCGAATTGGCAGAACACTTCACGATGCTCGTTTAGACAATGAAATAATCACCCGTGTTTTATGTTTACCGTGTATTTTGGGATACATCAACATTATCTAAGGCCTGGCTGTTTTCTATCGTGCTCTCGCCTTGAACAGTTCAATTGTCTTCCTATTGACTTTGAATCATGTATCTATAGTCGTTTCATTACACACACTTTTTGACAGTTATTGTCGACATTTTTTTGGCAGTTTTTGATATACCTACCGTTTTTTTTGGCCGTAACTTTTGTTGGACGAAAGAGGTTTGAGAATTTGTATAAATAAACAGTTTAGTATTGATAATCACAAGTGATATCATTGCCATTCCCTTTTCAGACACTTTTAGACACATACGCATGCTTAACTAGACCTTCATCATTTGTTATTATTTATTATTCAATGAATCGTTAACCTAATGCTCGTGTGAGCATGATTACTAAACATTTAGCCCTAAGCCCGATTGCTAGATTAAGCCAAATTAAATTGCAATTGCTCAATAGTATCGGTATCGGCACAGGTATCGGTGCTTCGAATGATGTTCCGAATGTAGCAATAGACCTAGATACTAGATACGTCATATTATCTACAACTGATCATGAACTCAACTGGTTTAACTATCAAAGAGTAAAAAAGCTGAAAAGTGCTAAAATAATAGAGATCCCAACGAAATCTTTGAAAATAGAACTGATGTTATATAACGCTTTTATCAGGCGTTACATTCCTACAGCCTTGTTAATTAATTCCACTGCATATTTACATTTTTATTTATAAAAAAAGATATCTACCTGCTTTTCACGTGATAAAAATATTAGTAGGTACATATCTTGGTAGTTTTCCTCGTTCCTGATAAAGTACTGATTACATACTAATAAGGCGACAAATTAATTAGATACAACATTACATAACATCTGCTTATAAGACCCTTTTTAAATGAAAATCCAATAAAGAATTCAGTAAATCACTATATCTTCACAATAAATTTTGTTAAATATTCTCAAATTTGATTTCCGTGTCAAACGGGCAAAAACATGCATTGCAATAACTGTTTCATGACCACTAGTAAGAATTTGAGCATTATACGTATTTCAAATAATATTTTTCCCGCCCTCCGTAGCTCGCCCAGGATCCAATATAGCGAACTCAGTAGTCCCACGTGCGACCGATAAATCAATGAGTCGTGTCTAATACCTACTTAAACACAGATCCTATGTATTACATAAGTTACGAAAGTAACACAAAATTCGTCTACTAAAAATCCTTTATTAATATGCTTAGCAATACGACTCAAGTACTTTGAACTCTGCCTATCTCTTTACGATAGGAGCGTTAAACCTTTATACTTACTACCAAATTTTTTTATCAAATATGGTTGTAATTTCATAAAATGTTTTATCTGCAGTTAAAAATAAACTGGGTAATTAGATTTTTATCTTAACTCGAGTTTAATATGTTAAGCGATCATACCGAACGTAAACAATATTTTTAATCGGTTTTCATTATTACGGCTTCAATATTATTTTGCTAACTTTTACTTTACCGTGCTGTATCACTGTGTACATACGACTTATTGCATAATATCTATACTACGGCTGTGATCGTACCAAATAAAAAGAGCCTGAGTTCACTACTCGTATCCAAGAAACCACATTTCTTTTGAAATCGATCGGTTAACCGAACCGATACAAGCGCAGGGCTTGTCATTCACTGACGTCGTACCCGCGGCCCGACTGACGCATGCGCGTCTGGCTAACGTCTATCCCGTACGGATATAGATGAGTGTTGGCTTGTACATATTTTCGTAGTGCGCTGAGATCTTTTCATCGTGGCCGCATTACTTTATTGCCAGAATTCACGTTCGAACGGTTATCTCATTTTGTCGCATCGTAATATAGATAACGTTGACGTTGGTATAATATTTTATCAATTATGTGATAGCGGTACAGCTACTATTCATATTATATAAATGAAAATTAAATTGCGACAGAAGCATGTAGCGTTTAGCCGAATGTCGTGTAGTGTATGGGGCGCATGGATAATCGTGAAGGATCGTGTGTGGTGCCCTCATCAGTCAGTAGAGCGGACTCGGATCGCGCGGACGCGCGGCGTGTCGGTGCTTGTAGTTTTTTAGTTTGACAGTTGGCGCGTTTTTCGTTTTGGTTCAACTTGATATTTCTTGTGGAAATCATAGATTTTAAGTTAGTGTAATCTGTGTATTTTCTGTTGATTTTAAGTGTACGACTATTCATTTGTGAATTTTCCACGCCGGCTGTGAATTGAGTGGTTGCACGCCCTGTGTACCTGCTCTCGTCGTGTTGTGCAGAATTTTTGTGATTTCTCCTTCGGAAATTGTTTTGTGGACAAGTTGCACCCGCTGCCGGGAACGACAGAGGTGAGTGACACACTTTGCCGGTACATTTAGCAGATTATAAACTTTCTAGTCGGAGGAATGCAAGTGTTTTCAGCTAATACGAATTTAGGGCGTACAATTTCTCTGTAGACTCGAGTAACGGGTTCCAAATATAGCAAATCAAGTTTATTCCGAGCCCATAAACGCTTGAATAGGTAGTTAGATGTTTATAGGTTGTTGGAATTAGTGATTTTTCCTTGGTGGCCGGGCTGAGACGATCCAGACAGCTGAGTGTGCGTAACGGGTAAAAATAAACACGGGCATTATCGGCCGGTAGACAAATCGGCTTTACTGAGGACAACGCGTTATTATTAGTGCATATTATACAATACTGTGCTAGGTGAGGTTATGTGCAAAAAGGTTCAAGGCTATTTAGGTACAGTTGCATCAAAGCCCCTGTAATTTACACGTGACGAGTAAGTAGCCATTAGTGATAAGAATTAAATAGGTACCTAACATCTGCTAACAGAGATAATAAGTTATTGAGGTGAATATTGTAGCTAAGTTGTGTATATAAGTTTGAGTATGTCCGCACTAAAAGTAATTTGTTGTGTGCAGACTGGTGTGAAGTTCTCAGCACTCAATGTTCAGTGCATTCCATATTTAAATACCTACACAGACTTTAAACATAAAACTAGAATGAACACTCACACATTCTGCCTGGAAAATAGAATTAGGAGACAACACCAATACTGTTAAGACTAACAATATCATTTACTCTATGAAAATGAATTAGCTAAATATTCCAATTAGATAACAACCTGCCAATAATGAGAACATTAGGTATATAAACAATACAAAAATGACTATAAGTCTCAGTCAAAAACCTTAAATGTTTGTTAATGACAATGTAAAATCATCACTACTTAGCAACAGCTAAAAATACTGCATTTTCCTTAGGTATTAGTTCTTTTTACTATAAGTAGACACTAAAAGAATTAGGCATGTACCTATCTAATCTAATCTAATAAAATATGATTTCTTAATAAAACCTTAAGATTTAGTAACACAGATTATTTTTTTATCACTTTAATATCACCTGATTATACTTAATCTTACGAGAAACTGTTATTTTATTTATAGATTCAATTTAGCTATTAGATTGTTTTCCTTATTCTATCTCTAATCCTTAAAATAATGAACTCACTTTTGTTCAGCGTTGGGCACACTATGTCATTATTTAAAAGGAATTGACAAAATATGCACAATTACCTTACTATGTTAGCACTTTGCGAATAAATTTTCACTACTATTTAATTATATTTTATTTTTTAAACAAGCTACCTACATTTTGTACTTAATTATTGAATATGTAGGTTAAGTAAATACTGTATTTATATCTAATGGAGTCATTACAATTAAAATTCTAGTGTAAATTACATGAATAACAAAAACTCTTGTGTTTGGTTAAATAGGCTAGATAAGGACAAGTTTTCACACAGTTTAAAATGGTATAAAATATGGTATAAGTCACTAAAATCATTCATTTAGGTAAGCCACAACATTCTTCGAGTATTACCCTGCACTTTGTTGAAATGTAGATCTACACGAGATGCAATGCATATTCTATCCTGTAATAAAACATTCTACAAAGACCACTCCTAAATGTTATTTACCTATTATTTGCATGTGAACCCTTAAAACATGGTGTTGTTGTAGTAAACAAAATGTTTGTAAAACAATAATCTTAATACCATTAATTAGAATATAAAATTTACATTAGATTAGCTAATATGGTATATAAATGCAAGATTTGTTATTAGATTACTAATGAAAAATTAATGTTCTAATAAAGACCTTTTTTGTAATAATTTGCTCTAATATTTGCATACTACAATGTAATGTATTGCATGGTGATATTAATGTAACATAGCACATAACAAGCTATGTTTTTAGAATTGTAATTGTTCACAAGTTATTAATGCGAGTCTACTTTAGAGAAAAATACAGCTTAATATTAACATGAAATCCCTTCTAACAAGAGTAAAACATGACCATAATCCACAGGATCCCAATTGTTATGTAATAAAAAACTCATGTTCTATTTTAATTACACAGAGCTTAACTGATGAAAAATTCTCCTTGTTTCTTCCACTATATGTGACCCTCTGCATACCTCTTCCCATTTTAAAAAGTGTGTCAATCTGTATTTAAAACTACTGAAATTGTTGGACCCTTTTAACCAGTAATTTTCAATATATTGGTGAATCAACACTCCCATTTGTCATACTATTGAAAACCTAATTTTGAAGTATGAAATAATATTTATTTATTTGGTATGATTTCATAATATTATTACCATTTAAGGTAGGTGGTATGACAATATAGTTTCAGGTAAAATATTAATTAAATTTTATTATTATTAAAGCATTGTGTCATTTAGTTAGTTACCAAAGATGCTTAATGTCCAGTAGTGGACGTAAATGGGTTGATGATAATATATCATTATTTATTTGTTTGTTTATGTACTTAATAAGGGATGTTTTCATACTCATGTTATTTGTTAATGTCTTATTTGTTTATAATCATTGAGTCATGCAGTTGTTTATTCGCACCAAAAACTACTCTCAGCTTAATATTCCAAGCATTACAAGTACTATGCTGTAAGTGCATTGATCTTTAGGTTTTGGTATATATACCTAGGTACTGTAAACTAATCATTTGTATGCATAATTTTATGATTTTACACAATACTGTAATGAATATGCTTTTGATATAGATTTTTTTATTTGTGTTTATAATACCTATATTTTTTTACTTGCTTCTATTATATGAAATAACTTTATGCTACAATTTCTCAAAAATGTACAACCACAAAGCGACCTTCTTTGAAAGATTTTCATTCTTAAAAACTTATCATAAAGTCGAAAATCAATTGAAGAAATAACATCCAGTTTATCTTGATTTTGTATATTCTGTTTTCTTCTATTTTCTCATGATTCTCACTTTCATAATATCTAAAATAAATATTATAAAAGTCTAAAGTAAGTCTTAAGATCTAATTAATGCTAATGATATACTGTAACTGTCGACCTAATGAATGAAATTAATACAGTACTTACTATTTTTAGAATGTTATAATTGTAGCATAATTTCAAATGTGGGCTTTCTAGACAAAATATTTTTGTACCTACCTGTATACTGTAGAAAATATGTCTGTATTCGGTGTACATATTGTTTCATAGGTATTTCGTAGAAGTGAAAACAATGAATAGTATAACACAACTAACTATTTACAGTAAGTAGATTATACTGTCTAATTATAATTCACAATGAAAAGTAAAAATATTGTTGAGTTGTATTTATTATATTTAATACTAAATATTAACCAACAGTGTATTAAAAAATACTGGAGTCTAGAATTGTGCCCGGTATGTGGCAATAGGCTCACCCCCTATTACATGGGACTCAAAACATAAATAGTGAAAAGTGGGTGTTACATTGTAGTAGCCATAAGTGCCGTAATGTGCACCTCTGCTGCCTACCCCTCCGGGAATAAAAGGCGTGATGTTATGTTATTAACCAACACCCACAAGAAATTTTTAGCTAAAGTAGACAATAAATTGATCTATGTCAATATTTGTTTGTTAAAAAACAATTAACATTTACAATTCTATCTGTCTATGTAATAACAAATGACATTTTATTTATTGTTTTCGAGACATTCAATAGTTCGTGTATCGAGGCTACATGTTATATGCCTATATGTAATTTGTATTGATATTTTGCTTGGCCTTATGCCAAAATGTAATATGGAATCTGAAGTTGTAGTCGAAATTAAGTATTCATTCATTGCTATAAATCTTTTCTATCTTATTCATAAGCGGCGACTGGAGTCATGTACCGGCACTATGACCTCATATCTATTGGAACTTGGAGACTGGCTTGTTCTCCGTCGAACCGTCAGGGTGACCATGCTGTCTTTGCGAATGTTGATTTACTCTCGTAAAGTTTCTAATGTGGCCATTACTTGTCATAAACTTGCCATAACAACTAATGATTGGATTAGTAACAGTTCTTTTAGTTTTATTACTAACTGGATAATTAAATGAGCACTCAACTTTTTCTTTTATTGTAAGTAGGTACTTGAAATAGTGCTTTCGACCGAATAATGTTCTCTCTAGTGAAGTCTAGTGTTTAATTAACTACCTATAATAAATCATTGTATGGTACAAGGAAATGTTGTCATCCTAATTGGAGATGTATAATAATACTATCAATAACACACATATATATATACACTTCATTATCCCCCTGTGACAAACACCGTTTATATGAACCTGGTTTTATAAAACTCATGGCTACTGAATGCTTCATATATTTCAAAAATTCAATTCTGAAGTAGTAATAATAATTTCTCCCAAGCTATTTGGCAGTGCAACGCTGCAGTGGCTGCTGGCGAGCCTGGAAATGGTAGGGGGAGACTATACGCCGGTGATTTTAGCTAAAATATGGCGACTAGACGGCCGTTACCCCGCTGTGACGCTGTTCCAGATGCCTTTAATTACGCTACGGATTGCGGTTGGGGGGGTGAAGCGGTGTATTTAAAGCGCATGCGCGAACCACTCGCCGCGCAGCGTCATCGGCGCGTGCGTCACTTCTAAACGCGAATAGAAAACTGGTGACCCTCGGATTGGATGACGCCACCCGCTATGCGTGACGGACGGCTCACGTTACTCGATTGTAGTGAAAGTGTCGTGACATATTCCCGGGATGTCTTACGGGAGCGTTGACGAATGTTACGTAGTTGTATAGAATATAGGTATTAATTATGTACAGAACACACAGTCTATATTCAAATTAACTCGTCGAGTACCGTATTTTAGACACAATTAAAGAACAATAGGTTGCGGTCACCGGTGACCGCTTGGTGTTTGACAGTTTAAAGCCATACTATAACAAATTTCTATTGAAGTTTAACAGATATTTACAAGTGTCTGAAGTCATCCGCTAAAATCATAATTATTACTTCACTCGGAACTGAATCAAAAGAGTGTCAAGTCAACAACGAAAATGTCAGAAACATTTAATTCCAAAAGTATTCTTTATGACTATATGACCCGTCGAATTCCTTAGCACGCTCTCATTTAGTTTTATTACCTCAAACTATCGTCAGAGATAAAGCGTCCTTGGTGGAAACTCTTAAATGGACTAAAATATATGAGGGAACCGAGTGTACGAATACGATGTACCAACGATGTACCCTACGTCAGATCCGAGTATGACAAATGACATCTTTGGAGAACGTAAAAACTGTATTTCCGAATTTCACCATTTATCTCGTCTGCGTTTATTTTCAGTGTTATTTTTTCTTAACTCTGACCCTGGTTGTCCTAAAAAAGGACTTAAATAATACTGAAATATATCTCGGTTTCGTCCCTAAGCAATTCAATCCATACTAAATTCGAATCTGCCAATTAACAACAAGTTTACTTTCCTCTTCCTCGTGGTTTATTTTTTGCGGAATCTCGAAAAAGGAACGCAAAGCTTCGACGGTAACCGATCGCTCCGAAATGCTATACGAGCGCTCGATTGTTTAGCTTTCCAGAGAAAATAAATGCTCTAAATGCGGACTAAACAAAAGGTACGATAAATTCCGTCATCTACGTAGGTTATCGGATGTATTGATCACAACAGCCTTACTATGTTTACTCGTCCTTGTCCAAACATATTTCACAGTTGTCCATCATGTAGAATGAACGGAATTTATTATTGGCAACACTGTTTGTTTATCGATTTTATTCTATTTAAATTGACCTGTGTGGATCGTTAAGTTACGGCTAGTAGCTAGCCGTTTATTGAGACTAATATAAGACTCGGTGCGGACAAATTGTAGTACAACTTCGAATATGCTCTAATTATGACATACACGATAAATATGTCGGGGTTATTTAAAGACTTGTATCACTCTTATCGCTTCAATGACTCAGTTGCTATGAGGTCAGGGGCCAAAGTCATGGTGACATCATCATAGAAACCATTGCAGGTGGGTGTTGGCCTTTCAATTAAAAGGTTACTGACCGTTCTGTACTTATTTCTGATACTGGCCAATATTTTGACCTTCTAATTATGGGACTTACGGGGCGAAAGAAGGTGACATTTGAGGTGATTTGTGATAACCCCCATACTCTTAACATTAAGTAGTTAGTTATTATATGATTTTATCTTGCAATGCCAAAGAAAGGCTCAATGCGTTAAGTTTAATGATCTTAAATATAAATACGGACAAAAATGTACTATCAAGTTAGTTACTAAACAAATTAAAGCAATGTAATTAAGACTTGATGTTTTAATTTAAATTAGCTAACGAATGTTTAGGATTGCTTTTTGACCTCGGATTTGTTCCTCAACTGTTTAGCGGAGTCTGGTTCATAATTTCACAATCTGAGTCTTGTAAAACAAGGTATACATTTATCTAGATATAGTGTATAGACTGTTTTGTGCTTAATAACTACAAACTCACAAAATATATCTGCTTTTTTAGCACACAAGTGCTCGGTCCATTTTTCAGTCCTACATCTTCTCCACAATGAACCAGGCCCAAAATCTTTTATTGCAATGGTGGTGGTTACAAAACCAGCGACAAAGGTTATTTTTTTATAGTTACCAGTTTAGCGAGACTTAAATCTACATCCAAATGAATAAATCCATCTATTACCTATTCCAGTACAGCAATATGATGATAGTAAGTCTGATCCAGTTTCGACTGACCCGTTCAGACGTTTAGGTTTCAGACGAATAAGTCTAGAAGAGTTATTGATTGCAAATGATTCAATGAGGTCTATTGTATTGAATTGCCTAATTGCTGTTCTATTTGTTAGCTATTAGAACTCAGTGAGGAGTAATGAACTATCTCACGTGATGATTTATTGGTTAACAGTTTCAAATGTTAGCTTTAAAGATGATTAACCTTTTTACACAAATACTCATAGTATCTTCATCATCAGACTGGTTCTGTCCATGCTGGGCATGCTTCTCTAATAGTGCGTCACTGAACTCTGTTTTACTACAAACTATCCCGTGCGGTTTCACCAGCACTGCTCGGCTCCTATTCATCGTATCGTCATGTTTTATAGCCTGTAACCTTCATCAATAAATGGGCTATCCAACACAAAAATAATTATTTAAATCGGACCAGAAGTTTCTTATTAGAATTAGCGCGTTCTAACAAACTCTTGATTAATACTTAGAAAAGAGGATAGTAAAGATATAGAAATGTGTCAGAAAAAAAAACACTTTAGGTACTCATTGCGTAAACACTGAACACATGACTTAAGTACGGAAGTAATATAACTTAATTTTTATTATCAACAAGTACCATCACAAAATGAACCTTAGTTATCATTGAAAGGTGCACTGTAAATGTTAGAATAGAACGTGTAATTGTTACTCTGACTTTACGGTCACTATTTGCAGTTTCTCCAAGTAACAAAATGGCTGCAGCGTATTGGCCGTTCATTATACATGAATGTGCACTTACATATTCCGCAGGACATATCCATTGTTCCCTAGTCCCACAGTGACGTCACAGGGGCGTTTTAATTAAATTTCCAGCTAAGTAATTGTAATTAGAAGCGTTTAGAGATAGTTACGTGAATGTACTTAGCTACTAAGCTCAAAGTTGAAATGGTCGCATGAAATTATATTAAAATGACAAGAAATCATTAGTACTGTTCGTTTCATTTCCCTGAAAAGCTGCAGCATTGAATGACTGACAGATATAAATTACCTGGAGAAGAAAATAAGCTAAATTGGGCCGCTTGAAATGACATTAGTTAAATGATAAAACGACGATGATATGACGAAAAATTTAGTTCCAGGCCTTCAATGTTCCGTAGGATCTACTTTAGTATGGCTTTAGTTTAGTCACGTTCATCTATTCACCCACAGATAAGATTATTGTCTTTGGAGTTATTGAAGTTAAAATATCCGTACTTAGATACATAGAAAATGCTCAAGCACCTGATTTAATATTCAAAGTACACCTACGCAGCATACATTAATATTAATATGGACAAAGGATAACAATAGAAAACAGGGGTTCGAGTAAAAGGGATGAAAGATGCCTGCCACCTTGTTTATTACCGTAACCCAACCGAATGGCGAAGCGGCATCAGTTTGTATTTGTGTGTATAAATTTTGATGTACTGTTTAAATCGCCCGGTGTCTGGCAACTTTGGCGTGCGTAGGAGTGCTCGATCGCACGGTGACTCACGGACAAAGATGGCGGACCAACAATATGTAATTATCGGCAACAGACCAGAGCCGAGTTTATGCAACATGCTTGTTATCTGTTTCATAAATAAAAATAAAAAACCGGTTTCTGATAATAATTTGTCGATTGGATATGCTAGGCACGTTATACGATGCAAAAGCGCACCTAAACTTTGGAATTTATAGTGTTAACGTTCCTAAAATTAATGTTAGTTTAGCAGAATATTTTACAAGCGCTCCTGAGTGAAATTACTGCTTGTATTACCTTTAAATTGTTGCATAATGAAAGCATATATACAAAGATGTCGGAGGTGTTCGATAATTTTGGATTAGAATTAGGAGATAGCACGTGCACGGCAGAGTCTGTTCGTCCCACGTGTCGCGGTAATATGGCCAGAGGCCCGCAACCTCTCGAGGTCACCGCCCAGCATTACATCATTGCAATTTTTTTACGGACCCACGGCGTTTACTATGCCCCTTTGGTAGAACATATTCATTTGGAATAAAAAACTCCACTTGTTTTTTCAATAGGGTCTACGTGTCTTGTTTATTCATACACGTACAGTACATCCGTTGTAACCTTCGGGTTTTCGAAGCACCTCATACCCATTTATTTGCTACTTTGGAGTTCAATATGAGGTTTTTTCCACCTCACGTATAAAACTATTTTACCTGGGTTTTTCATAAAATATCTTTATTTTTCTGTGCCATGTAAAAATACGAGTGCAGAAAAATATTTATGTATACGAGCTAACAACGGATCGATGAGTGAATGTCCTGTCCAGTTTCTGCTATTAAAAAATCTAAAACCAGTTTGACAACTTGTTATTACATTCCACTTTTAGCTAGATGGATGTTATTCTAGTCTTAGTCTATACTTATAATATTCACATATTTTGGAGATCCTTCCTGTAGAGACTGGTCAATTCCATAGTGAGATCATGCATCAAGGCTAAGCAGATCAACATTGTTCTCTTATCTTAGACTAATTAAGGAAATCATTAGCAAACCCAGGCTTTGTCGAAAGTAGATATCCTTGCATCAACAAATATTTTATATGACCTCAATGTCGCCCAACTGAGTTCGGATGCACTGAAAGTGTGTCGTCACCTTCATTTGCAAGTCGAGAGACTGAAGGTTTCAAGGCTTACAAACTGTCAACTTTTGCATCGCTAAGACGTATGGTGATCGTTGAATTCCATATTCTGCATGCAAACTTCAAGAGCATCGTCGCATCGGTAAAGCAAGTCCCCAGAAATGGATAAAAGGGTGAACGATGCCGATGCTTCAGAAACATTTTTAACTATAAATCCACTTCGGCTTTTAGGATTGGCCGCTCAGCGAATGTGTGTCAGCATTCTGACGGCAACGTCGCCCCGCAGTTTGTTCGATTTCTCGCTGTTCCATTTTGTTAGCGCTCTAAACAAATAAACCCGCTTTGCCGGTCCGATTGTTCCCAAGTGTTAGCTTCGTTTTGCGTCCGACCGACGTCGGCTCGTTCCGTAGCTTTGGATTTGGAATATTGAAAATTTACCTTTGTATTCGCGACGACGCGTCTTGTGACGACTCGTCTGCTCCTTGATGCTTCGTTTGATGTTATACATAAGTTGAAATGCACGTCGTACAGTACCACTTGACGACGAATCGTTCAATGAATTTTCATTTTGTTTTTCCTATTGTAACGTCTATCAAACCTTCAAAGATGTGAGTGAACTAAGCCATCATACCATACGTTGTAATATATTGAGAGTGATGAAGATGTTTATTATAAAATTCCCTTGAAAAATTCCTCTTGCCGCAACTATTTACTTTTTCGATAAGTAATTATTAATCAGCGTCGATGTTAGTCGATAAATATTTATACATACATACGCTCAGAGCTTCAATATGATAAAGTCAGAAATTGTTCCTACGCCCAGTAAAATACACCGTATGTAGGTGTAGTATTGTTTCTTGTTGCCCACAAGGCAAGATATGTTTATAAAATCCACTTTAATCAAGAACAAGAATAGCAAAGGTAAACTGTTCAATGACCTAATAATAATCCGCGAAATATGAGCCTAATGTGGGATCAGTCTTACGCTTACAAAATGGGAAGTGCGACAACTGTGTAATACCACAGTGCCACACGTGAGAATCAACATCGGAACTCGTTAACTGCAGGTGACTGAACCTAGACACGTGATGTCCAATATTATCTTAATGCCATGCTTGAGGGGACACGGCAGTTAAAGACTTGTGTAATACATGATGAGATGAAGTTTTAAGATGGTTGGGAATGAGGTTTCGGGTAATGGTGGACGGGACATGGTATAAACAATTGTTGAAAATGGAATTTGAAGAAAGGAATAATGGGAATGCAATTTTTTGTGAAACAGATTGAGTGATTTCGAGCAGTTTTTGATAGCAACAAATTAGAATAATACAACAAAATTTGGAAGAAGGATTGAAACTGTTGGAGCATACCTTTAAGAATATAGACGAATAAGATTTCGTGTAAAAAAATTGCAAATTTACGAAACTGTTGCCTTGTATCTTTCACAGTTTTTTAAGTGTGAAATGCTAAACTGCCTCTCTAACTTCAATGACGCGTTGTGGTTGTACACTTGGAGTAACTTGGATCTAGGATTGATGTCTAAATGACGTCACGTTAAGCGTCTCATATTACGTTGGATACTCATCTCAGAATGCGTCAGTCTAATGGCTGACTAACGTCAGGAATAAACCATCTTCTGTGTAATGCAGATGAAGAGATGTACACAGCAAATAGTTTTAATGTTAGACTTTTTGGACTTAAAAAGTAAATAGAATCTTAGACCCAATTATAAGGAGTAAAAGGACGTTTATTGTGTAACATTCCTATCAACTATTGATGTCAATTTTACCTATCGAAATGGTCCTTCAAATCCTAATCGGTTGCGAATCTGAATTGCGAACAAGTTTCAAAAACCTTTACTTAACTTTTGGGTCCGATCCTTGTGACCTCTCGTTACCTCATGCTAAACTGTCGGTGATACTCGTATCCTTTGCTTGCATAATTTTGAATAAATATTCTCTCGTTCTATCGAAATTTATTTTAGCTAGAAAGGGTCTTTAATCAGCAATTTTGAACTAATGTTGCCCTTAATGTTATGAGTCATAAGGTTCGAAATTGATGAAAGACCCGTCCTCTAATTTTTCGATACATTAATTGTTAATGTGCTATCATTAATAAAACGTTCCCAACTTCGACACTTACATGGTAGGAACTTATGACCTCGGCACATCGCTCGGGAACTATGCAAAACTTTAATAATAAGAATAACCGCAGTTTGGCAATGTCTCCCCATGTTTCCGGAGACTTACGCTCCAGCAGTTTACTGCATACAATTGTACGAGAAACTTGTAGAAACTGTAAATGATGTCGTTGAAATATCTATAAGTTGATCGTCTCTTCTAAAAGTGGTGTATCACCCGACGCTGGTCGGAAAAGTTGTGGAAAATAGGTTGTGGTTGCGGCCAGATAAACTGTTTCTTACTTATGCATCGTTGCTGGTTTTAATATGTGCCAGTTATTGTAGCATATCGTTTTTATATCTTTTTTTCTTGGCCACGAGAGCTGTGTTTGTTTTTGTATATAAATGTACTTTATCTTTTATTTATTAACTTGTATGGTGCGGTCACCTTTTTCTTGTTCAAAGACATTTGTGTTATGATAACACAGAAAATAACAAAATTATATTCAATTCAGTCATTCACCACCTATTCCAACAATAGGTATGCCATTCTGAACAAGTTTGAATACAGTACGTTTAAACCACTAAATAGCAATTATGATTGGTTGCTAGACGTTCGGGTTTCTGTAGTAAAAACTTGAATGACTTTAGTCTTACATAATTAAACGTCTAGCTTAGTGCTAGTCATATTTAATAAGCTAGAAACAACAATACTATTTCTTATTCAGATTCTTAAAGAAATGAAGGCCTTACTTAATGAGATTTTGTCTAGAACTCGTATTATTATCTTAGTACGGCTAAAAATGTCTTATCAAGCCGCAAGGTGTAAAAGTCAAGTGAGATATCCCGGTAAACACGTAGGTAAGGTCGCCCCACACGACTCAATATACGGTTATCATGTCTGACCGACCAGTTCAGACATTTTTTGATGTGATCATGCTATTTTCTGACTGCACAATCTGCACATGGAACTTCCCCGTGTTTTGGGGTCATGTTCCGAAGATAAATGTTACATTGTGGAACATTTTTGCTTGAAATTGTTCCGTAAAAAGGACGTAGACCGCTCGTAATATCTACATGTTAACAACAAGATGAATCATTTCCCTTGACGGGATATATATCCATTTATACTACTTATTTTCTTTACGAGAACTTGCTGAATTATACGAAATAATAAGTAAAAACCTAAATGTTATATAATAGAAACAGTTGGCAACAAAATGTAGTGAATTATCATGATTATTTTGAGTGAGTCAGAATGAGTGAATCGACCGCTACCGTTTTTTCTTCCTTTCAATAATACACATTTCTGTGACGCAGTCTTTCGCAAGAAGCTGAATAAGCCAGGGGGCTGACTCTTTCAAGCGTGTTATCCTTTGATGAATAACTATTTGTATATACATAATATTTTACACCATTCACAGACCAACTTCGTTTTATTATGTTGACGATTACTTCAAACCACAACACTACTTAAGAAAATTCACATGTCCTCGAATCAGCTCGTCAAATGAGACCTTGGGAAAATGATGACAAACTTAATAGTTTGTCCGTAGGCGACAAAGATTCCGACACTATTGTCGCTTCTCACGAAATATTATAAGACACTTTATTTCCGTCCGTGACTTCAATCGTCTAAGCAGCTCGTGCTTGTACCAGCTACCAAGTATCTGATCTTAGGTAGGTACTTACTTCTTTATAATTTTACGTGTTTTCGCAATCTTCTCGTGAATCACCCGGGAACTAAGTATGTTAACGACTGGCTACCTGCATCCAGCTCCGTTTACACTAAAGCGTTTATTATTAACGACGATCCGCAAACAGTGACGTAATACTTCCCTACCAGCCAACTGAAATATCGACTTT
Organism: Spodoptera littoralis; assembly: GCA_902850265.1. Taxonomy (NCBI): domain Eukaryota; kingdom Metazoa; phylum Arthropoda; class Insecta; order Lepidoptera; family Noctuidae; genus Spodoptera; species Spodoptera littoralis. Next base: position 7,140,936 of record LR824561.2, on the reverse strand, counting down.
ATCCCAACTCAAACGACCGACTTTTATTTCCTCAAATTACAACTCAAATACCACTGTCCTTGGCGTATATTTGCACTTTTTTGCCAGGTTTTAATTTCGACTGTGGCGTTCATTTCCTATCAAGGTTATTCATTGTTAGACGAATTTGTAAGCAGCTGCTTTGGATTAATTGAATCTATGATTGCACCTAATATTGGAGTGAAAGAAAATAACAGTCAAACATTTGAACAGATGATCGGAATAGGTATGTTAGCAAATGTATTCGATTTTCGATTTATCGATACATTTTGTAGGGAAAATTGTTCGGTTGATTCACCTCACTATAGACTGGTGCAAAAAGCGTAAACATTTCAAAAGCATTTGCGCTTTACATCAGTTCGCTTGTCCAAACAGTAGCGTTAGGTAAAACAAGTTCGTCCCTCGCGCCAACACAAATTTCCAGCAGCTTCATCTGTTATAAAATGTCGTAATCTTTTGGAGGTGAACTCTAATGAGAGGGTCGATTTACGCAGAAGCACTCCTGCTTCCAGGGAATTAATTGCGTTGATTACTGCGTGTAATTACAGTTCGTTATTTTCCCAAAAACCGGGTACGATTATTTTCTGTGAATTGCTGATTTTCTCACAAGTTTTCCATATCGGGTTCATAGACGACACACAGTTTTGCGGACTGAAATTACGCTTTGGGGAAGACAAATGACTTAATTAAATGACTAGGAGCGGTTAAGTGACTAGAAAAAATCGTCAACGATTCATTAGGAGCTTATTAAAAGCTGAAGAAACGTTGCTAGCTATCTTACTAGTCGGATGACGCTTTATAAAAAGCGCCAAGTGTGTTTTAGTCCAGTTATTTTCAGCTGTACCGAGTCTGGCTCGCTGAATTAGAAATTCGAAATTTGTCACTTGAAATATTCAGTGTGCGATACGATTAATAAAATGTACGTTTAGCTGTTTAGACTTACACCTACGTTGTTTCAAAACGTTGCTCTGTGAGTAATGTACTCTCACGTTAAGTAATCCGATTATCCATGTAAGACTTGCGATTCTTGATTTAAATTAGACTTACAGGATGACGGATGGTTACATTTATCAGACCTCAGGGAAATATATAGTAATTTATTACTTAGTTAATGCCCTTAGTTGACTTCTCCGTTTAATCGGGGAACTAACGAGGGCAAACTTTGGATAGAAACATAGAACAGAATTGTAATGGAAGAACTAGAAACCCTGATGGAGGATCTAACTATAATTAGGTGAAGATTATTTTATGGTGATTGGTTAGTACCACTTAATGAAAAGTGACTTGGTTCAGGTCAATGAAAAACAAGCTATCAAAAACAATAATGGCTGCAATTTTAATCACTAATTATGTAGCTATAAAAGTAACTAATTAAATATCAATATTAATTATAGAATCTTACGTAGTTAGCTGGTCAAAGACCTCGTTTAATTATTCAACACACATGTAAACGGCTACCATATTAACATATATGGTGACTGTTATGTTCTGCATTCTAATAGTTACTTTCTTTCTTATAGTTATATAATTTCGGCTTGTCGTAATTTAGCTTCCAAAAAAGTTTCGTAGTAATTGGTGACATCAAAAATCATTTGATCAAAAAAAACTATCGATAGAACTAATAAACAATAATTTTTGATGTTGTTATCATAAAACAAAATGGCGGTTTTATACATTATTCCGTAAATCCTCACAGCTCTACGATAATCGGTTGCATTTTACGAACGATGTTAATTTATTCTATTGGAAGGTCATTACGTCACACTTAGTTATGCGATGATTGGCGACACTTGTTGGACTAGTGTTTAGTACAAATTGTTTTGACACCCGATATGATAATCAAGTAATATTAGGAGTGACCTTCTGGCTTAGCTTCAGTACAAGAATATTGACAATCATTATTTTTTACACGAAACGTTATGGGATTTTTCAAGCAAATCACATTTTCGCCCTTTGAACCCAATTCAAAATCGGTTAAACTGGATTTCTATTTATATTTCTTAAATTGTGGATAAATAAATGTAATTGAAAATAAAAGTAGGTTATAATTGTTGTTTTATATTTGCTTGTTGCAAATTTATTTCCTCTACGTTAGTTGAAATTGTCAAATCACAAAATCGCCATTGGAGTTTGAGAAAATTGCCCTCAATCAACCCTAAAAGAGTGAACTAACCTTCCCCTCTCTGTAAAAGTAAATGGTGCGATCTGAAGGGAGTAATGATAAGATAATAAAGACTGACAGTTAAAGGCACTTGAGATTTAGAGAAGATTCGATTAGCCTCAATCTCAAATGGAATTAGAAGAAATACGCATTTATTGCCAATCACGGTTCGATTGGAAGGATTAAAAATCTATAATTTAATAAAGTATAAATGCCAAGCAATATTAATAAAGATTAAATTGTATTTTTGGATGTAAAGAGTCTTAAATCACTTGGTTGACTTTTGGTCAGGCTAAAATAGATTTTATTTAATGTCTTATCCCATACAATAGCTCAGAGCTACATAAATGTCCTCCACATCGCTGCTCGTATCTCAGCTATATTATCCAATCCAGATCAATCTTTCTATTGTAGTTCCATTGTGGGTACCCTAGCTGATGACGGCCATTGAATTGTTTGACACGCAAAGCTGTTAATAGTAATAGAGACCCTCACAACACATTTAGCTTCAACTATTGTTGGAATCTAGTTATAGTTTATTCAGTTTGAAAGTTTTAATTGACCTTTAATCAACTTTGTACAAGGTTTATTTTTGTTTGTACTGTCTAGATTTGTGATTGTTTTGTCTTACTTGGTTTGCTCATTTTATTCACAGTTTTATCAAAAACTATAGATATTATTCTAATCTATCTGACCTCTAGCAAGCAAAACCGACAAGGAACAGAATGCCGTGTACGCATATGAAAGTCTGATATGGTAGAAGGTAGAAGGTAGAAGGTTAGGCTGAAGTATGGTTAAGGCTTTGACTGCCAATAGAAAACTGTTGAAGGTAAATCCTCCGCTAACGTCGGTCACCGGTAACCCCCATGGCGTTTAATGTGTTAAGTAATTAAGGTACAAAATCTATTGTACATTTTTACCAAAACTACTACTATACTATACTTAATTAAAAAAAGTCTTGTGATAATTCCATCCCCTAATGAGTTATTCGAGCATAATTAAGTAAAGATGTCCGTTCGTTTCTTTTGCTTCAATTTTTGACGTGAAACCGTAGAAGCGTAGAGATTCGTCGTTAATCATATTTTTGCGAATACCCTTACCCATAATGTGTTTGTAATTGACGAGATTTATTCGATTCTAATAGCTTTTTCTAAGATTACTTCACAATTCTGTTTTTATTTACAAGATGTACAGAAAATTTTATGTTTATTTCGGTAAATTCTTACGTATATTTCTATAGATATCATACATGTTTTTAATAGCCATTTATCATATAAAAATCAATTTGAGAGCTCATTAAACCGTTTTACGGTTACCAAATGCTGGTAAATACCCACCTAGCATGAAAAAAATATTATAAAGAAAATGAATTCATAACTTAAGGAAAATGTTGGTTTTTTCACCCCTCCCATCTAATATTGGTTTATCACGAAAAGCGAAATTAATTTAAGAGGCCTATTGAAGTGTAAATAGGATTTAATGTATTTTTTTTATTGGTCGATATTTTATTGGACTAGGGTTTGATAGCTAAATGTGCCAATAATAGTTTAACAGTAAACTTCAAGCTTAATAGGGTTAATTAAAGGGGTAACTTGTATTTGGTTTTTGGTAGTTGTGATAACATAATTATTATATTCATATTATAAGTACGAAACGTTGTATGTTTGTTACTACTTCATGTCAATTCGGCTAAAGGGTTCGGGGTGAAATTTGGAACAGTGGTAGGTTATAGTCTGGAGTTACAAAGACTACTTTTATCCCACGGGAACACGGGCGAAGCACCTGACAGGAGCTAGTCTATCATATACCTATCTCTATGAGTAAGATTCGATATCTGGGTCTATTAAGGAATATGTCTGAAATTTTGCTTGTCGTTGAGTATACCCTTATTTAGCAATAATCTAGTTTCTTATTACAATAAAACCTATTCTGCTGCCTTGTTGGCCGAGTGGTCGTAAGTGCGACTGTCGGGCAAGGGGTCTCGGGTTCGATTCCCGAGTCGGGTAAAGTATTACTGTGTTTTTTAATATTCTCAGTAGTAGCACGGAGTCTGGAATAGGCTCATCGCCTATTACATGGGACTCATAACATAAATAGTGAAAAGTGGGTGTTACTTTATACAGTGGTATAATGTGCACCTCTGCCTACCCCTTCGGGGATAAAAGGCGTGATGTTATGTTATGTTATGTGTTAAAACCTATAATTTTAATCAATTTATTATTATTTATTACAATGATATCTTTCAAGGAGGTCTTACTTATTAACCTTATTATGATTATTTATAAGTGTACCTGTATCTACGTTACCTAGATAGATATTTACTATATCTATGTATTTTATCATCATTGTGTAAGCTTACAATGGCGTGATTGTTTTAATCTGATTTAAAACTAATGTTTGTGATAAAAACGTATCTAATTAAATAGGAAGTATCATTGCCAAGGGTATTTTGACTAGTCTACTATTTGTATTATTAACCTTTAGTAATACCTAGTTAGATAAAACAAACTCGACTGCAGAACAAAACGAAATCAAAGGCATGTCTTATGTGTTTTCTAACAATTGTATTCTTAGTTCAGCGTATGTCTAACCTATCTTTAAACTCAGCTAAATCGGCTATCGATCAGAAGTTTAGACATAGCTTAAGTACGTATATATACTTGGTACTATTTTGTTGACGTTGGCTTCCAACGTTGCTGTCTGAAAATTCTACGCATTCCTACGAATTTAACTTATACTTGGGAATTGGTCCGATCCCTTACTGTCCCATAGTGAAAATAAGGCAACATTCTAACGCATTACAAAGTTTCTCACGTCACTTAGTAACATGTTAAACGGAAAGCAAATCAAGTTATCCTACTAACACAACATAGTTTCGACTTTATTACAAAACAACAAAGTTAAAAATCAATGTCTACTAACACAATGCAGAAACAAAATTGGAAATACAACTAGGTTTTAGGGTTCATCGTCCACCAATGAGAACAGAAGACAGGCCAACGTATGCCATTTCATACAGTGTAAGCTATAACACATTCTTCAAATGACTTACGAGCACACAAGACATTTAGGACTGCACATTTAAAACAAATTGCTATAATATGTCGCGTAGTACATCCATTACTGAATAAACGATCCGCATAAAACGTACACAAAAGGGCCTAAGTACCTAATAAATATAGTATACAGTAAAACAATCAGATGTTCTCTAGCTGCCAAGTCTCTGAACATTAAACGTTTACTATATTACATGGTATGTTCTGTTGCATAAGCTAGCCTTCCCTACTATTTGTTTACGATTGTGGATAGTAAATAGTTTAGTATTAGATTTTAGTACAGCAATGTGACTTACTAGTTTGTTGATGTGGTGACACTTGGGTAGAATTTAATGTGCTTTGCTATAGTTTTCACAACATTGAAGTGATCTTTTTGACCTCAAATAAAGTAAATTGGTCAGTTAAGGAAACTAACTAAAACTAGCAGGTTACTCACGTGAAAATACTGAGAAAAGCTCTATTAGTTTCGAGCCACAGAGGGGCTCTTCCTCGTGAGCAGCGTTTGCGTTTAGTGTGTCTCATAGTTATTATAAAGACAGTTAAGGAAACTATTTACCATGATTATAATTTCCTTGTGGCCTTTTCAATGAAATTGCAACAGCAAAAACAAGTTTAGGTGTAAAGAAATCTTTTATCCTTAAATCAGACGTCATTTACAGCGGAAATTTTTCAAATATATTCTCAAAAGTTTCAAGAAATTGTAATGTTAAGACTTGATTTTTGAGCTGAAAGAGTTTCAAACCAGTTGAAGTGTAAACTACAGCTAGTTTACAATTTGCTATAAAATCTAAAAGTTTAACAGTTTTACACGCGAACTTTACACCGGTTCAAACTGAGTTAAGTAAATACTTGTTTAAGTGATGGGACGTTCGATACGTCAGCATTTTCTAACTAGTTTTAATTTTTTTGAAAATTAGTTGTTTGATTGAAGACGTAAGCTTATTAAACCGTGTGCCGAGCTGTAAAGGCCTGACCTAGACCTAATGTGTATTAAAAAGAGGGATTTGAATACACATAGTTAAGTAGGCGTATAGTCCAGACAATAAAACCAGCAAGACCTAACAAAAAGCTATTTTAGCATAATAAAGTGTAACTCATAGCTCTTAAACGTCTCAAACAATTTCATTGTAAACACTAAAATTAAATGCAATACCGTAAAATTTTTACGATGGTGTACACGCAAAACGAGTGTTCAAGTGTTTCACCGCCAGGTAGGTCAAGGTGTGGCCCCACCCTAATGCAAGCTCATTCGTTAAAACCAGTTTCGAAAAACGTTGGGGCGATGGAAATATGGGTCGGTGTTAAATTATCGATACTATAGTTAAGGTAGGTCTTTAAAGTGAAGTTTGGGGTGATTGTAAAGCTTCCATCTTCGAAAAATGTTCTTTTAAACCTTATAGTCTAGAGCACGCAGAGCACTTTTAACAAAAACCGTTCGATACACGTGGATTATTAGGGTCAGTTTCCCACATATCCGAACTATTTTAACTTTCTCAGGGAAAAACACACGTGCATATGAATTTTTTAGTTACTTCAATACACCTGCATTTTAGATATCGATCCAATTGGGCCGAATATAGATTTGTTGTTAAGTTGGAATGTCGCATTGTGGGTTCAAGGTCGTAATATATTGCTGGTTTATACGTTCAGGGAGTTTGCAGGGGTGTTCAAGTTCCTTATGTACGAGTTAGCAATGATCCTCTTGGATATGCTGAAGTCTTTTAAGTCTTTTAAGAGTCTCCTAGCCTATTTATATATCCGTTCTCTCTTTAAAAGAAGTGTAGGAAGGTTAGGATCATAACACCATCTAAATGCCCCAATCAATCTCCTGCTCGCGGTGCATTCAAGATTTGACCTTGATTTTTGCTGGACGCCATGAACTGGTATCGTGTAGAACTATCCTTAAGTTGTTTTTCTAAACGTAAATGATATTGTAAATGCAGATCTTTGTAACCTTCAACTTGAATTTGACTTTTATACTTAACCTGATATAACAACTTTATTTTTGATTTTATAAAAACAAAGTTTCCTTATTTTTCGAAGTTCGATATCGATTTATTGACTATAGTTGTTAAGGAAAACAGAACGATATTGCTACTTATATTAATGAAAGTGGCACTAGGACATTAAATATTAATAGAAATTATCGATGATAAGATAAACAATACACATCCCTAGTAACACATAATAAACAATCAAACATGCATCTTTTGATAGCACAGTAAGTAAATTTTGTTCTATGAATAAAAACATGACGCTAAGTACAAACAGTTGTTGTGAACAATACGTAATGTTATTATAAGAAACACTATTTATTTCTAAACACATGACTTTATTATTTTTAAACCTTTGACATAAGCATTGACGTTGCGTGTTGCTTATAGTAATTACTCGGCTATTTTGTCGATAGTTTTTCGTCATGTCCCCTCACTAACTAAGCTTTGGTTTTAACGTTCCATGGGACGTATGTCCTAGTTCCAAATTAGCGAAAAATTTTGCAACATGAAATAAAAACTTCTCAAAAATATTTTTCGATTGTTGAACTATCCTAAACTGAGGAATATAACAGTTAAAAATAATTACATCGGTTTCAAGTTTTCCTCAATCCTAAGACATAAGACACGTTAAATAGTGTACAGTAGCTACATATCTCCATACGAGTCTGATTAAATAGGTAATACTCGTATAATCTTAAGCAGTATTCTACCTCTAGTTTTGAAACAGTATTTTAATGCTCTTTGACTAACCTAACCTTTATAGCTCCCGAAAATAGACTTGAACTTGCTCTACCAATGTCTAGAATATAGTCCTTTATAATCTAGGCGTCGAGATAGCAAGTTGAGTTCATAAAATGTAACCAGTTTCCACAGTTGTGTAGCGTCTACCTTTATTACTGAGCGCTCCACACATCTAAAACCTCACGTACACGATTAAGCCGTAAAGAAGCCTCCTATTACATAACCTTTACTATCGCGAGCTCGCTTTACGTCTCCTTCATACCGCGTGGTTTATCAACCAGCACGCTTGTGAATAACCACTTAAAAACTATACATGCAAGCTAATTACCCTTAAAGAACAGATTACGTAACACCGCGTGCTCGCCTTTAAAGAAATTCCTCCTTAATACCTTCAGTACTGGTCGCCATTGACCGTTATTTTTTCATCCAATCATCACAAACCCCTTCCGTAGGGATTTAATTAAATATGAAAGGTCCTATGTCGGGTGTCGTAACTTCACGTCGATTATTCTTTTAGCTCCTCTCTCTCGCGTTCGGTTACGTCCTTTTCTGGCAACCTATATTGTTTCCGTGCCAAGTCTTTATATCGAACCGTACAACCTAGCCAGCTTTATAGATTTTATATGAGATTCTTGTAGTACAGTGACAAAATGTAATAGAAGTAATGCGCGTGTGGTTGGCGAGTGGTAACAGCGTCGTAAGTGGCACAGGAAGTGCATGAGTAGTACGTTCGTGGGGGTAACCTTGGTGCTGCAGCTGAGGCGCCTCCCGCCGCGTCTGCCCGGGCCGACGTTCGATTTTCACTTGGAGCATCAGCGCCCGTGTCTCGCCCGGGTGGGCGTGGTCTGCGGGCCGGTCAATAGCACGGTCTCCTCCCTCTCGCTCGCTCGCGCCGCGCGCCTCTAGCCCCGTCCCTGTCCCCCCGGGGATGATTGAAACGTCTGATGCCGCAGGCGCCCCGCGCGCCCCCTCGCCAAGGACGTTCAGTGAATCCGTCCCTCTCTGCCGCGAGAGCACGTGTCCCCGTTACTATTTCATAATATAATGTGTGCCCCCTTGGTACCGCGCGAAAATTCACAACCAATTATGAGTCAAGTGCCTGATAAATTAGGTGACAAATTTGATGCCTGAAAGGAATTCCGGAGTCGCTTTTAGCGATGTGCGAGGAACTCAGCATTTGAGGACTATGAGGTGCCCCTGTGAAGTGATATGGAGATAAGAAGTTGTTCTGGGAACGTCACCTCTTCGTGTTTTCCGTCCTGTGCACTCTCTTGCCTTGATACTGCACTCGTGATATTTTCAGGTACGTGCTTTAGACGATGCTTTATTCGGTTATGGTTGTGGCCGATTACCATACCGATGCGGCGGATCGGCGGCGTACCTCGGCTAACCTCATTCCTATGAAATATTCGGTATGTTAGTAGAGTCGAATAAAATATCCTGGCGTCGTAATATTTCCATAGAGGTCGCCTGGCCGTCGCCGGGAGTCTAGACACATAATAATTATACAACGAGCCAACAGGGCGGTTCTGGAGATGTGACTCACCCGAATTCGTCTTCGGCATCGATCGTATCTCATGTATTTTCTGAGGAGGTCATACAGTCATATAAAACGACACCTATTGTTGGAGATAATAGCTAGAAAACTCGCGTCGGCACGTTCACGTTTATAATCTGCTCAAAGTCGAGAATACGCGATGCTTATTCATTGCGTGACCTATATGTAAGTTGTAGCATTGAAGTAAGGATTAATTAAATTGTTCTAATTGTGCTGGCAGTAGTCGAGGTGGTTTGGTGACGTCATAACAGTGACGTCACCGGGCTGGTTGCACGCGGGTCTGATTCATGCCTGCACTGCCTGAGGCGGCTTCGACACCGGTTAGCATTGATGCGATGTGATCATCGTCTGTCCCAGGGTCGATTTACGCAACCGACTTCACACGGTTCACGAGATAAACGCCCACTATACAGAACAATTCAAGTAATGTTATTCAAAAACATATTTTTGGAATTTCCTCTTATTCCGTTAATTTTAGCTGCAACACGATAAGATAAGGTTAGAATTGAATGCCAAACATTAAAATTAGCAAACTAATTTTAATTAAAAAACCTAAAATTAATGAACACATATTCAACATGGAACCTATTCAATATGTTAAAGAATACAATACAAAAAACCTTAAATCCACGAATACCACAAACATTCAATTTGCCGCAATCGCCGCTTACGCGTTAAAAACCGCGTAAATGTTCGTCATGTCCATTACACACGACTATATTAAGGAGATTTACGTACAAATATGTCAATACGGTATTAATATAAGTATTCCTGCTTCACTGCCTTCGTTAAAGGAAAATTGACGCTATACATTAACTTACGCAAACTAAATACGTCAACTCTAACTTCTTGAATTTACGTCACACTGTTTAAAACTAAGCTAAATAGGTACAATACATTTGTCCCTTCCCGCTGATGTCAAATCCAACTAACTGCACAAATTAATTAATTAAGGTTTTGACTGCCAGACTGATGAAGGCAAATCCTCCGCTAACGTCGGTTACCGATGACCCCCATAGTGTTTAACATGTTAATCCAAAAATTTTCTATTAAGAAACATTTTTTGACATTACTTGTACCTATGGAATTACTGGCAAAAACCGACATTGGTCCAGAAATTTTGGATAACGATGGGTTAATCATTTTGGCCGTAAGCTACATATTTGTTAGAGACCGAGAGACCGATCAGTAGGACTCTGATAAACCCTATGGAAAACAGTCAATTTTTGTTTTAATTTCATACTCAAGAGCTGCTAACGAGGTCAGACTGGACGTTAGGTAAAATAACACGTAAAACAAATTCATAAATAATGTATAATACATGAGTCATATAGAAAGGAAATACTCACATAGCTGTGTTAATAACGTCAATTGCATGATAAAGAGTTTAATACCACCAAGCTACTATTTATAACATCCGGATCGGCATCATAATTATAATTAATTATATTCGTAATTTGTTTGTTAATTTAAGTATCTAAAGTTACTGTTGACATAATTATTTGTATGCGTAATACGTTTTCTTACAACCTCTTCATGAAACTCCAGTTCCATATTTTCAGTAGTATTACAGTCTCATGCGTATTTTTTGGTTCAAGTGTTATGAAAAAAACTTTCCTTTCAATTTGAACTGAAAATACACCAAGTCAAAGGTACAGGAATATTCTAAGACTTTTTAAGTCAAAATTTAGTTTTTAGCAAAAAGTGTATATATTCCTAACGTCTAAAACAAATTGTAAACCAAATAACGCCGTACTTAGCACTGATTAAGCTACGCCTAATCAGAAATTATCAGTACATCCACTATTTGTTCTACTAACTTGCAAATTGTCTGTACATACACCAGTTTTACTGCTAAATGAACACCAAATATTCTGTCGTATATCAGTTTCATTCATGTAAAAATAACTAGTTAATTCATATAAATAAAAACACTATATTGCCCATTAAACGAATAACCTCCCACACCAGTCGTGAATGTCAAATGTGAAAAATTCCCTGCCAACTGCACGCTACATCAAACGATACTGATAAGTCACATATCTACTGTTTTTATTTTTTATTTTATTACTGTAATGGTTAATTTATAGAAAAGATAGTAAATGATTGTGACTCAGTACCTTTCCTGTCTGCGAATGACGAAAGTAGTTGGTCTTGATTTCGCTACTAGAATAGAGAGGGAGTGTTTATGGATGTGGATTAAGCTTTGGCAAAATTTATTCAAACCATCCATCCAGTACATTGATTTTCTTTTGTATTCTGTTTGACTAGAGCTTGTGCTATTTTGGTTACTATCCCTATTCGATAAATGATTCAATAGATGTTACTAGCTTTTGTAATTTAAGACTTATTAGTGGTAGACTTTAATCTAGCTACGTTTGTGACTTATTATAAAATGGTTCTTTTTTTCGCAAAAATATCAAGTTAATATTTAGTATTACCAGTACGTTTCAACACAAATCCCCTTCAAAACACCATACTTTCTACTCTTCACAGCTGAAAGGCTACTTAACTTAAAGACGTCCTTAAGTCTTTCTGTCGCTACAAGACATCTTAGGAGTAAGGGAGATAGCACGAGACTTAAAACTCTGTTACTTCCAAGTCCCGGCTTATAACGCTGACACAAGCTGATGATTGGTTATAATTTTCTGACAGTGTTACCAACATTAAAATTCAAACTTAATTTTTTCAATGCCAAAAGCCTAAGTGTCAAAAATTTCTTTAAAAATAGTATACCAAGGTTAAATTTTAAGCCTTGTTTTAATAATTTAAATGCTCTTTACATGTGTTTGTCTCCCGTTCACAGATAGCTACCAGGAAGAGTGTAATTACATTAGTTTAACGTGTAGGTGTGCACACAAGCGCACAAGTACCGCAATATTTGCACAACAGCTTTATCAAACGTCAAGAGCAACAGACGTGTTTAATGTCGCATCTGTACAAAATATAATACAAATAATACCACTGTTTGTCAGTTTGTGTGTCTTAGTTTTTAGTGTATGGGACGTGAGAATTGTCCATGACGTGTTAACTGTTAACATTGGTCATATATGACATATAACACCCACGCCTCACGTGGGTGAGGTAAAAACTGATATCAGAAGTTACCAGATTTGTGCTAATTATAACTTTAGTCTCTGGTACACGACTCAAATCACTCTTAATATACCTAATAATTAATCTACAAATAAATTTGTTGAGCAGAAAATTTGCATTCATAAAGACAGGCCCTAAGACATGACTCTAACCAAAAGATCATCTCTAAACTGCTCCTAATTCATTTAGATACCAGGGTAGCAACATAGCAAGGAGCTAATAGTCAAAAATGGATAACTCAAACTCAATGACTTAAGAAAACCTACCAACTTATCACCCCTTATCATCCTTAATATTTTTATCGTAAAATAAATATCAAACAATCTTTCCTTGATCTAAATATTATACAATTACTCTAATGACACATTTTAATTAATAATTAAATGTTTGTGTAGTTGTATCTTAACAAATCTACGTGAGATAATAACCTAAAAAATACGTGCAAGTAAATAAATCATGACACATGTATCGTTAAGACTTTAAACACACGTGTTGTGTTTTACTTGTTTGTTCTATATGATAAGGAATACCGTGTTTTATGCTTCAAGAGTTAACGGCAATCTCATTTAATTATTTTATTTGATACACTAGTCTGTACTAAGATAACATATTTCGTTTGGAACTACCAACATTTGGTTCAGAAGTACCGTCGCGGTTGTGGACGCTTCATCTCGGAAAGTTTTTTGTATCAGTGCTTGAAACATACTCGAAGTTAATTTGGATTTTCTGCCTTATGCTTTGTGATTGTGCAATTTAGACGTATGTATTTTTAATTTAGATTTTACATTGACTTCAGTCTTGTGTTTAAAAGTTGACAGTTTATGCCTATTCTTTGTCAGTTATCCGGTCGCTTTCGCAGTAGCGAAAGTGTGTTTCGCAGTAGTGTCTTCTTACCAAACGGTTAAAGCCTTCCACTAAGTTCTTCAAGATGCACCGCAACCAACGTCCAATTATCCAATAATATGACGTCCAAAACAAATAAGATTTGTTTTGCCAGACGTAATGCGTCACAGTACGACACTTGACAAATATTAGCACACTTGCTTACCCCGCCTCACGACCTTATCGCTGTTTGAACTAGCTCTTACACCCTACCCCTCTTGGGCCCATCCCAGATACAGGGCTCTTAAGGACGTTTAGATAAAATCTTCTAAGCATTTCGTCTTAATTTTTGCGAGCCCTAAAGTCTGATGGCCGGCCATAACATCCCAAACGATCCTTGAACAATTTGTTTGATAATCTCCAAATGTAGGCTGTAAAAAATCAATTACCAACTATTTGAAACTTCACTAAAATATATTGATAAAGTTATAAAGGAGAGGTAATAAATTACAGAGGCATTCAGCTATAGCGTAATTATACGACTCGTTTCTGATATCGAAAATCAATTCTGTATAGAAAAGGACTTGCGTGAAGGTATTTCAGTAATCTTACACCGAACGCCCGTGTTATACATATTTATTATAGTTTCTAAGCGTCTACTACGAAACGTAGTACTTACTCACACATAAAATGTTACAATGTCGACGTTGTTGTACTATCTAGCTACATGATTACTTTGGTGACGATGTCGTAAATGTTGTCTATTACGATTATGACACATCCTCGTCTATTTATAAACGATAATAAAGACACTAATCACTTTTATTCAGCGATCTATTTTCAATGAAATAAACGAGCCAAAGAAATGGTCTTTCCAAACGTGAATCTAAAGTTTCGATTAACTAACTAGGATTCCACGTGAGTTCGATTTGTTTTACACCCAAGGGAGCTGTCTGGTTGGAATAAAATAAATGAGGCTATAAGCTCCCTCTGTGTAAAGTTGAACTCGTCCAAGGATTTAGGAGCTGTAGCAATGAATCAATGCTAAAATACAAGCAATTACACGAATCAATTTGATTTCAAACTGTCGGACGATACTGATTATTCAAAAGGTACAATAAACAATAAACAGAAATAATATTACTGGCAGAATCAAAACTTAACACAACTGCAAATGTTTCTTACCAATTTTGTTTCGAATCACGCCCCAGAACTTGTACAAAGTTATTTGCTCAACGTTATCCCATAAACCAGTAATCTGAACTCGCAACACCAAGTTTAGTGTAAACTCTAATACCCGGGAGATATTCCAGCTGTACAATAATTAATTCTCCACTGAAGCCAATACGACTGGCTTTAAATACATGCACTAAGATTCTGGCCTAGACAAAGGCATGCTCCACATTGCCCACAGTACTGGTTGGGTTCACAAGCAAATCTATTGTGATATACGCTCACGGACCGCTGCGTTATTCTCTCGTGTATGAACAGAACAATATCATTCAGTTGTTCTATTACCGCTCTGACGTAAAAAGCTCAGTAGTAAATAGTAATACCAACTTTACCGTTGTTTTCTTTACTTTTGTTTCTAAAGCTACTTTTCTAAAATAGTCGAGGTCTTGATCATACAGAACTTTTTCACTATAGTCAAGGAGTGCTCAATGGACTTGGGAACTACATTCCGCTTGTCTATATTTATTGGTGTCTAACCCAATCTATCTGTCATCTTACCTCGTTTTCCGCTGTTACAAGAACAAATCGTTTAACGATTCGTGCTGTTCTTACATTGTTCTACAATGAAATAAAAGATCGTATTTCCGACATATAATATCTTTATGTATGCATAAACATTAAGGTCGTGACCAACATTTTGTTCAGCAAGCGTGCAGTGGATGTGAAATATTTTGTATTTAAAAAGCTTTACGGTCACAAACGAAAATAGAAAAGTCATCTCTTTTATTTAAAAAGCTGTTTGCACCGTTAATTGGTGAAAAATATGTTCCGCAAATGTTTTTAAAGCTAGTATTTTCTCGGTCAGAGTTGTTTGGTGTGGTCGTGTTCACGTTTTATTAAAAATATGTTTTATTTCGCGAAACATTGAACTAAGTAACGGATAGTGGTTACTGCTGTTTTAACTTTAGTATTATAATTTCTCTCATGCATAAGCTTCAAATGAAATCGGATTAAACAGAAAGCCTGCGTATCAGTTACAGCGAACCCACTACCGCTTGCTATGAACGGCTTTCATTGAACAAAATCGCAATGATATATTACGACCACATCTAACGGAGCATATCGCGGTACCAGGAACAGTATCCGGCACAATTCTGAGCTACAGCTTTGCAATTAGTCACTCGATCCACTAATGCTTGCATTTGAACGCGGAAGTGCAGCAGGAATCCATTCTCTAAATATAAAATGCCCTGGTTACACTCAGTAATGGTTTGCCGGTAAATGGACTTGTCTTGTTCAGTCCTGGCGAAAATAGATCAAGTCTCGAGTGGTAGCTTAGAAATAATTTCTACCACAGTTATTGCCACATAACATTTTAAAACGGTCACACCAAAATCTAAACACTTTAAACATAGCCAGCTCACGACCAAGTCATTTACATGGAAAACGTAAAATTAAAACCTAACTTTGAGGTTTTTCAACACTAATTGATGCTAAGTGCGACTTTTTGAACGTTTGAGCAACTGAAAATCTGACTAGGAGTTCTCTACGGACTATGTAAATGAATGCGCATAATATGGAAGTTACCCAAGCATAGTTCACTTGCTAATTTCTAATGAAAAAGAGTTTTAGTGCTAGAAAGAGTATAACTGCAAGGCAAGGTATTGCATAACTTC
Organism: Spodoptera littoralis; assembly: GCA_902850265.1. Classification (NCBI taxonomy): domain Eukaryota; kingdom Metazoa; phylum Arthropoda; class Insecta; order Lepidoptera; family Noctuidae; genus Spodoptera; species Spodoptera littoralis. Next base: position 7,124,638 of record LR824561.2, on the reverse strand, counting down.
CTACTTCGTCTTCACTTAATGTTTAAAGAGATAATGGTGAATTATCTAGAATTGTAGTCTGTTAATGTACATAATGACAAACTAGTATAATTATAATGTTTTAAGAAAGAAATTGGACTCTGTGGTATTCGATTTCCAGCGATTTTCAATTCCTTCTTACCTTACTTTAACCGTGATCGATCCACCAGCTATTTGTTTGCTCCACTTTTTGAGGGACGTAGTGACGAATGTTTTTCCTGTTCGTTTCAATAAATCTGTTGTTTCCTTGTTTCAGTTCGCAACCTGCAGCATAATAGGGAGCCATACGCCGCGGCGGAAAGACGGGTGCGACACGCACTCGTGGTATGTATCCAATATACAAGTTTATTAAATCCTTTAGATGTAGTGATTTTCAGGGACTTCGAATTACTACATAAGCTAAAACTTCGTATGATCCAGAAACCGTATGACTAAAACCTCACATTAACAAAAATTCTCAGGTTAATATCAAAAGAAATTAAGTTTCCCGTCGAAAAAACATTTCATTAAATTCATCTCACAAAACAGGTATGCTGAAATATGATAATTTTTCCAAATTATAAAGTCACTTTCGGAATATAAATTAACCGCGTAATTTTCCTTGTATCCACGGTGGTTTTGATTTAATTTTTAGTTGAACTTAAATTTCCATCGCTTTAGTATTTTATTCTGCTATTATTAACAACATTTTCATTTTCCTTACGTCTGTTTCTACACGATTCTGTTATAACTTCTCCGTCCCCGTTGTGTTTGCATACTGTGACATCAGTATCTGCTAGTTCCGATTTGTGTTCAATGTTAACAATAAACTGAGAGGCTTCTGCAGTAGCCTATCTACCTCGTCCGTTATGCACATCGCTTCTGACACACTCCGCAACAGTTACTCACTTACCGTTGATACCTTCACCACTCGTATTTCAACTGTCGATACGTCAACTCTTTTTGTGTCCACCGTTCAGATCCGATGACACATTTTCAATCCCAATTCGATTTCTCTTTTGTATCCATTTATGCTTTTAAGGTTATTCGATTTTGTTGCTACATGTCTGATTACTTCAAATTGTTTGTGATTTATAGCATTATTTTAAGGAACTGTTTTAATAAACTGTCCTAATTGCATTGTGGTCGGATGTATTATTTTAAGAATCAACTGTGTAATGTTCAAGATCTTTAAATGGAAATTAATTTTAACATTACAGCGATCCCTCTGTAATAGATTCAAGTATAAAATAAGACCTTTGTTCATGCATATCACGTCCACGGTCAGAATTGTGCCGAGGTTCCCGCAAATCGAATTAAGCCACGTCTGTACTCGGTGAAGGTATAACGGAGCTTCCATTTAGATTGCACTAACAATGCACGGAGGGTATGTTCGATTAGACGAATATCGATTACAATATGTCGACTGCACGACGTAATCCCTCGATCGTATCTCGTTTACAGACATACGAGTGCGGTCTGTTAAAATACAAGATAAAATGAACCGATCCGCAGTAACGTGGATATCTCGCCGTCCATTATTCTAGATAGGATTTGGATGAAGATTAGTTTCGCGGTAATAAAGATTTAAATTGCGGAAATTGTGTAAGATTATTCTCGACGGCCATCCCAAAAGAAAGAGACTATAATGGCGCTATAAAACAGAGACGTGTTTCTATAGCAGCGACTTGACAAAAAGGCTAATGATTAATTGCTTTGAAGAACGTACGTACCACCGTATTGTTGGAAACGTTTACATCAAATGACTAATTGAAAAATCAAACGACCAAAAGGAACGTTTAATTTTTAGGTTAAGTGCTATTGGAAAAATAATTCCCTATGAAATTCTTTCCAAGAAATAATAAGTTTTCTTTCTAACTGACTTCGACTGGCGACGCAAAGCAATTAAGATTTGCTCGAAATGCTAGAGATTGTGGAATTTGTTCCCGGCAAACCATCCAATTAAATTTCATCATCATCAATCTGGTGGAGCTGACTGCACATCACAACATAAAGCCGGTTGAAAACCAAATCCAATTACAAGAACGACCCGTTCAGCTCAAAACACGTCCAATTTATCACAATCTCAATGAAGTTTCTCAAATATGATTTCTATTACGAAATCAAATAGAGTTCTATCAGATCGCTCTTTTAAGACTCGGAAATGGAATCGATAACTTAAAAGGCTTGCAGTGATACGTCACTCGTGTGCTCGAAGATGCCTTGAAATGCAGAATGCGTTTCCATTCAGTGAAGGCAGCTCTTGAGATAGTAAATAATTTATAACCGGTCAACTTTGAAGATTAAAACGTGGGCAGTCATTGGATGTTAACGTCAAATTAATTCAGTTTTATCTCTAGTTGTAATAAAACGTCACATCGGTCTGTTTTAGGACAATGGACACGTAGAGCTTAAATTTTAAAAAGTCAGCCATTGTTATTTCGTAGTTAAAGCGAGCACCGCTATCAGAATGGATTAATCTAGTTAATTCTGTAGTTTCACTTCTATAAGTGATTGTTTAAAGTGACGTTATACATACATTTGCGGTTTCTGGTCCCTCTCTGTAACTGCAATCAATTAAGGGTGTACTGCACGTTGGAAACTAGTTATTCGAATGGTGCTTAGCTGTAGTATATATTGTTGGGCCTCGTGTGACACTGTCCTGCGTGCTTACGGGTTAGTTTGGCTTAGTTGCAACTTTGTGAGACAATGGCTGACACTATTAATGTTGGCTGACTGAATAGTGACGCTATTGAAAAGTCGAGTTCCCACTTTGACGTTGCTGGTTTTATCGAACGTGCTCCATCGTTTGATGATCGAGTTGTGTCATAGTTTTATAGAATTTTAGAAGCTTTTGCTGTATCTTTATTGCAGCTTCTTTATCTTTAATCCGAATCTATCTTTTATCTTGTTGTCTAAACATTAGTTTAAATTAATGGTTTGCTACGTCGATGTTTCTATTCCCACGGCATATATTTCTAATTCGTCCCCAAGGACTACTAAAAGGAGTGTCATTGAACTTAAATGTCTTGAAATAAGCTTTCTTTGTTAATATCTGTAGTAAAAACCCTACAATTTACTTTTATAAGAAATGTTATAACACCTTAACTGCGTGCGTCATGGTCTACTGAGTTTCTGGAAAGTTCTATGAACCCGATTTTTTTTATTTGAAGTGTCGTAAGATTGTTTTCAATTGAACATGTTTTTCCACTTTGTTTTTTTCAATAGCATGTTTTATGCCTATGTAATTCTATCTTATTTGTTATAAAAACTTCAAAGTACACCCTGATAGTCTTAATAATGTTGTTTATTTACCGTACTGTCTGTTTTATCGTTGTGGAAGCATGTTGACTTAAAGAGTCCGTCTATTATCAACTAAGTCATAATTATTCGGTATGAGTTCCACGTCCATAGATTACTTAATGGCGCTTTATAAGCATGATCCATGCTCCTTACAGCTGGCGCTTTGCCTACGAATGACAATTACCTCATAGACGTGACGAATTGCCGATAATAAACACAGAATTTTTATAGTATCCGGGCGCTTTACTACGAACGATAAAAAGCTAAATAAGAAATTCGCAATAAATATTTCCTTCACTCCAACATTTTCTCCATTAAAAACCCTCTGCAGTACTTCAGTATAAAAATTACCGATTTCTGAACAGTTAACGCCAGTTAACCGACCCCACGTAACCCACTTAACGCAATTTATATAAGGATTTAATATAATTAAAACGCACCCGTTTTGTGTTGAACCTAGGCTAATTAACCGGCCAGAATGCCCTTTATGGATTTAACTTTTTCATATTGTTCAGCTCGACTAAAAACAAACTGTCGATCGTTCAACTTTTAATGAAGCCAGCCGCCTTATAACGGCCAGAAGTAGCTTAAAGAGAAACGTTATCTCAGTTTATTTTTGGGATAATAGATTAAGAAAACTGTTCCATAAAATGAAGAGATTCCGAGCCGGAAAGTCAACGTGAGGGACACGTTTTTAAGAGCGAGCTGACAGAAAAGGGTCTTTACTAAACGACTTTCTTGAGTCTTTCATTTTTAGTTCGAATTGCATAATAAGAACCATACTCCTCTTTTATGTTTCACCATATCCAAAATGTACGTTTAAATTTGGCTACAAATTCTACCGCTATTCTAAACAGCCTCTGTTAGCTTTGACAAACTGACGACATTCTATCCGGTTTGTCAGCGCAAACATAAAATCCAATATCCATTCTCTGCCTAATCACAACACCCGACCGTGATGACACCTATCAAATAGACCAACAAACAAATAGGATCTAGTCCAGTTTGCATTTATATTAAGTTTCCCAGCTCTGACAAAGTAATATAATCAAAAACTTAGTTCTGGTCAGGCCAGCTCTCGGCGTGCGAGTCCTGATTAGTTCGCCTCGGTTTAACTGAACCGACACGTGACCCGAATGTTTACGACACACGTTAGCTCATATTGATCCCCGGGTCTATGAGCAAGTAATTTGATATAAAGCCTTTGGAAAAATGTTCGCTCATTGTTTTACACTTTCTTTTACATTTCTTGCTTCTATCCTTACCGCTTACAGTGTTGAAATAAAAAGACTTATAAGTCATGCCGCTTTTAAATACGTTTATTCATTTCAATGGTCATTTCTATCTAAAAAACTACTCTTCTAATTGAATACAGATAAAACCCGTCTATCTAATTTTGGGTCTACCTAATTTATTATCGGTCCAACATTCAACCTTTTTGAATCACATCTAAAACAGATCAAAAGCTTTTGTGCTGCTTTTATCGTGTCTTTTGGCAATCGGTTTTCATCCCCGATTTTCCCATTACAGGGACACACATCTAGGCCGCATAGCGGTAGGGCGGCACAGCGGTAGGTACATTGGTAGGGAAGCAGGGCTGGCAGTCACGAGATATACTGATTAGCGGTGACACGGACCGGCTGCGGCGGCCGTGCGCTGAATACACTAGCAATCTCCTTTTAGTTCCGAACTCCTGCTCCGTCAATGTGATATTCGATTGCTTGTGGATTTCAAATTGGTTCTTTCCTGTATTTTTATCTTGGATATTGATACGTAAGTAGGGAGATACAAATAATATACTGTTCGATGTTAATAATAACCGTCCATCATTCCCTTTCATAAGACTTGGAATTATTTTCATGAAATATTGGAAAAGCGACGCTTGTTATTATATTTTTTGTTGATAAAATATTTTCTTCCATAGCTTTCGATTCCAATTAAAATTGCCAATGGCCGATTGGAAACACCCGCTTCATTAGTTCAAAATGCGATTCTGCTGTTACACGGCTCGTCTGTCAGTAAACAGAGTTGCCATTTAAATATCTGTGTCAATGTAGTATTTCGACAGTGCATTTCTGTTTTGTTATTCTCGTAAATTCACAGTTGGAATTTTAAAGTCGAGAGGTGATTGCGTTCTGGCATTATGTTGAATTTTAACATGAAGGGAAGTCAATTTTGTTGTTTGATTTTCTTTATAATATTTGGGACTTGCATCAATTTCCCAATTGTTTGCGATTGTCGTAATCTCGACGTTTCCTGAGTTTGATTGTTTATGTGTACAGGGCGTGGATAGATGGAATCAGCTGTCATGTTAGCCGTGATTTGCTTGTATGGATGCCAAGTGTCGGAATTTGCATTGATATTTGCCCTCATTATTCCACTGGATAAACAATAAACTGCCTATCAAAGTGAAGAGCGCGTAAATAACAGATGTGGTCCAAGTCGCGTGTGTAGGTCGTGGCTCGTGGCTTCACAATACCATTGTTATATCTTCGCACTTCTTTATTCAAACCAAATTCTGTTGAGTAATAACCATAACCGAAATTTTCAAGGCTATGTTCAAAGCTCATATCGATGAAAATAGTCTAACTATTACAATTTATATAAACGGAAAAGAAAGAGACAAAATGCACGTACATACTCCATTCATAAATAAAATATTATCTGTCAGAACAGTTATATTTTTGAAGCTGTCTATAAAGATTTCAGCAAATAAATTGAAACACACCTTTCCATTTTTAATCCTACCATATTCTGGAGGGAATAAACCTGGTGTATATCGTTTTACACACATATTCTCAGATAAAGGTGTCGCAGTGTGTACGTGGGGAACATAATAATTGTGTTGCGGCTTTCTTCTCACGTCCTCCAGGGTACCGTATGAATCGGACATGACACCATGAATAAAGATAAATCATTGCTACGAAAATTTCGTTTGGTTCTGTACCTTTAGTTACATTATTTTATGTCTCAGTACTGAGAAAATGTGTTATGATAATCCCTTGTCTGATTTTATCGTGTTTTGCAACTTTCATGTTGATGATACTGGTACATTTTGCTGTAGAGTTATCTAAGTGGTCGATTGGATGGTCTACATTTTGAAACAGTACGCTTGTCTTTGCGCATTCTCCTATTAATTATAATAAACTTTCTTTTCAAGATGCTCGAGCACGAGTTTCTTCGTTGTCACTATCAGAAACTTTGACACCTCTTTCGAACTTCGTATTAAACTTTGTTTTCCTGCTTCCTATTCAGGGCCGACCGTTTCCCGGACGTGACGTCACCGCGCCGCGTCGATATTAACCGTAAGCCTTTTAAGGTTTATGAACACGCGATTGTTCTTGCATAGAAACTACACGAAGTAAAAGGTAGTAATCGTATTTGTAGCTGTTACTATAACATTACTGCTACACTGTTGCATTAACAAGATTAACGAGACACTGAAATAAAAATAAGCCATGAAATTGTTATACATAAATAATGTACCACACAGGCTTGTACACAAACATTAAAATAATAACCAAAGAGAAATACAAACTCAAATTTAAACGAGACGCAACACAAGAAATATCTCCATCCATTTATAAGATCTCCCACAACTCGGAGTTCACAAGGAAAAAAATTAAATGCACTCAAACGTTTACACTCAACTGAATGAAGATTGGATTGAAAAAAGTGGAACAAACTCTGGAATAAGAGTAACCTTTTAACAGCGGCATCGGGTCTTGTCGAGCGTGCACTTTCGTTCTTTACTTAGACTTTTCAATATTAAACAACCGATGTGAAAAGCACTGCCGTAGCAAGAGAAAAAATACTGCTAGAAAGTAAAATGCATGTTTCATGTTCTGAAAAATACCTTTTGTTACTAACACAATCAGCACTCCATCTAGAATATAAATTGAACTAGCTCAAGATGACCTGGAAACTAAACGATTCTAATAAGATAGACCAGCTAAATGTCTAGTTTAGTACTTTATTGGGGTGTAATTTCTAAAATCGCTCGGCAAATCGACGAGCCCACATTTAATAACTAAGTTGCGAAATTCCAGGTGTGGCTCTGATAAAACCCAACGAAACACGCGATGGGACCGTACATCACTACTATTGAATTTGTTATAAATTATATAGGTGTTAGTTAACCTTCGCGTAGTAAAAGCCACGGTGTTTCTTTTATTTTACGAAAACCATTTGCGCATCGAGTGATTTGTGGTTTTCGAATTTATCGATGTATTCGATTTATTGGTTTACAGTTAACATTGGAATTGTTACGGTTTAAATAGAACTCGGTTCTTTTGATGCTGGACCAGTGTTTCGTGTCAATGGATCAGTGATCTTTATGGTGGAGCACGGCCTGCAAGTGATGACTGATAGTTAAAAGTATTTGATGATGTGAATTACTAGCTTATTTTTCTCGTGTGTACGTTACGTTACATGGAATTGTATATTTTCATTTTATGTAAATGTACTGGGAGTAAACAAAAAATGTTTTGCTCGATCCTCTTTAGAATGAAACGAACCAAGCAACATTTGTTGTTTAACAAGTCTGTCCGAAACATTGTTACAAGACTTTTCATGAGTAGCATTCAGTATTGTGCACGTTCCAATTTGCGAGACAATTTTACAGACTACCCTACATTTTAGATGTCAGTTTCATCTTTGTTATTTATAGTCTGAAAATATTTGAGTCGCGTCACGACTCTTCTCTTTGATGTAAAGAGATTACCAGTCGTGGTTAAACCGAATTTTAGGTGACATTTGATAAGACTACCCCTATATCTTCTCTCGATGGGATATAACTGAGAGTTTCTGCGAATTCTACTTTTCTTTTTGTGGTATCAATTTTAATCTAATATTAATGTGTTACGTTAATCTGTGTCATCGAAACACAAAGGTTCTATAAAGGTATCGTTTGTAATGAACAACTGGCCTAAAAGTGAACTGAACTATGTAGAATTAACATCGAATGTAAACCACCAATAACAGTCTCATTCCTGACGAATTACGAAATTGAACGCCAGCTAATATATCACATCAGTTTAGTCATTAATCATTGACCATAGTAGGCAACGGTTAGGCTCGTTCGATTTATCCCGTTCAGTGTAACCGATTAGGGGCACTTTCAATCAAGATTGTTTGCCTGGCTGTGCCAAGTTTGCTCAGAAACGCGATGATTGACCCACTTAGTGGTACTGGGTATATTGTCGCCGGCAACCTCGTCCGTTGGCTCCTTTTAATTGCTTTCTAAACATCGCTGTGTATGTACGGCATTTGGATTAACGTGTGTATGCAATACCCGACTCAAAGGCTAGCTGTTTATAGCCTCTGCATTTCAATAAAGGCCTTTGTAAATTTACCCATACACCGATGATGGATCTGGTAAAAACTGGTAACAAAAAAACATCATCGTATACTTACACATTTATTTATCTTGACCAGTAGTATGTTAGGGCAGATCAGTACCAAATGTTTTTGTCTTCAAACTTTGAACTTGTTTATCGCAACACTTGTATCCATCTTTGTTTCTAAAAATAGATTTTCTTCCAATAATATGTTCGATGTCTATTTCTTTTTTCACCTGGATACGCTTCTTTTTTAGAACAAAGTCAAAAATTCAACTTTTAGCCAAACAATCGTATGTTATTCTGTTATCTATTTATTTTCACTGGCAAACCGGTTATTTGGCGAACTAGAAGCGTGTTCAAATAGCTGCACGTCTATCCACGTTCACTGTGTAGCTGTGTACCACAAACAGATGAAACTATTTCTATTTGTACTCCGTGTGGACTCGTAATCAATAAATTATGCTGGACGAATTGACCGGAATACCGAATTAATATTATTCCGTCGGTTGATCAAACCCAGTATCACGCTAATATTAATTTATAGAAAGAAATTAATTCGTCAGCCATTCCGCTGGGATGAAATGATGCTAATTTACTGAATGCTTAATAATTGCGTGAACAAGTGAATAAAATACATAATTGGTAGCTTTTAACTAGTTGTTCGAACTATTATTATTTATGTCTCCGACCATAAATTGCTGGGAAAATGCATACAATTAATCTGGGCCAAGTTACTTAGCCTGTTAATTTTATAAAGCAGAACGGGATTTTCTGGCTTTATGCGCAGACATAACAGCGGGCATAGACTTAACAAATCATAACCAAGCACGACGCATAGAGCTAAGCCAACAAGTTATTTATAGACCAATAAAAAGCCAATAAACATGTTGAACAAGCCAAAGATTCAAAGATTTCCCGGCGTCTTGGAGGCGCGTCGGAGACGGCGATGTCGACCTAATTGCTGGCCGTTCAACGACACTCAACCCGGATGCTGTTGGCAGCCTTTGCAGGGTGGCTCTCAGGCTCTTCCTCACCCTCCCCCCCTCCCTCGCAGCCTGCCTCACTGAGGGATAATACTATATACTCGAAATATTGTTGGGCAGTGACACGAACTAACAATTGAATTTTGTTTATCTGTTTTGTGACTTGGAGTCTGATTGTACCTAAAATTTTCGTACATCTATTCAGTGTGTCGTGATTGTGAATTGTGCTTTTGGCTGTGCTGTTTATTTATTGGGATTGAAAATACTGTTGGTGCGTTGTTTGTATGTACCTACTTAAACTTTTACATTGACATTGAAGATAGCTTAGAAACTTTTTAGTTGTTCATATCCATTTTCATACAATAATCTGCCTTCGTCTTTCAACATTTTTCATTCGCCCATTTTCTCTTATAATACGCGACTTCTTAAGATAAGTACTGAATCTAACTCTTGATCATCGGACCTTAAAATAATATTAATTAAGCGGGACCCACCAATTATAATAATATGAACCTCATACACATAAGTAGTACAAGTAATTAGTAAAACATGTGTAATTAGTTAGTGGATTAGTTGACTCATGTTTGTGTACCCTTGTGAATATTTTGGCCTTGTTTTTGTAGGCCTGTGGTTAATTAAGGAATAATTATTAACTAAAAATAGGTGTGTTATCGATATGGGTAACGTCACTTGTTTCATGTCTGTTGCTAACCGCGTGGGTGATCAATTGACGTTATGTTTTGAGTAATTATATCTATTACCATTTGATTACTTTCGTCTGACCTTTTATTTTAGATATTGTTTCTTTTCCAAGGGTTTTCTAGTCAGTATCTTGTTTATTCTTATCCAAATCTGTTCTTTCTTCACCCTTTTGCATAACAGCATCATTTGCAATCATCTTAACTTAACACGTCGCCCATAACTTCCACTCGAGTTGGTTTTGCGTATATAAAATACGAGGATACGCAGAACACACCCCCTCCCCCGGCACACCTCTATTGTGTATTCAGTACGGTTTATGGAGTACTTAACCCTCTCTTTTTGGCAAGCCCCGCCCGGTAACCATGTTCCTAAACAATAGTGATACGTAAGTAAGTACTGTAATTTTAAAAGCTTAGTCCTAATGCTTGAACCTGTCGTAAAATGTCAGACGTATGCTAAGTACTCCTCGTTGAAGCCCAACCCTCAATGTTTCAGTTTACTTTGTAGGATCAGCTTTCATTTTGACAGCTGAATTATCTTTTGCCTCGGAATATTTTTGTGTTTCCTGTTCTTTTTTATTGTTATGTGATATTTTGTCTTGTTCTTTCCAATATCTGGCTGAAAGAATGCCTACAAATACATCAACGAAATTGAGATCTTTTTCATTTTTACGCAGACTTTGGGATTATTTCCGAGTTTGCTTAAAATTATTATATGAAAAGCAAAGGCAAGCATTTCGTCAGGTAAAATTTCAGAGTTGAATCATAATTCTGTTGATCTTACTTAAGTCATCATAAAACTGCAGAATTAAATGTTTACTCGTGTGTTACAAATTCTGAGAAAGTACATTCATCGCGTATCTTTTTATATCATTCACGAGCTGTCTTCATGTTGCTTCTAAATTATGTACGACACTGCAATAAACCATCTGATGTCTTTATAGCGTTGTAAAAAGAATGTAATAGCTTTGCAGGTGTGTACTGCAGCTGACACTCTTCGTAATTATTGATTCGGGTTTAGATTACGAGGACCCTTTCTTTAAATAGATTAATTTGCAAAACACAGTACACAAACTACCATGTTCGTTATGGCTATACGGTTATTCTTGTATAAATCATCTAAGAGCTTTGTTTCCATCCTATCCACTACTTAACGACCCCACAGAATATTATCTTCCTTTGATAGTTTAATAACTTTCCTCTAATCCCCAAAAGTTTCCTTGGCCACCTAAATCCTTCGAACCTGCGCTGAAATAATTATATTCAATATCCTTTACCTTTACCAGTAATTATGTGGGACGAGGCTCACGCCCCTGCAGAGTAGGTGCGAAGATCCCCCACCCTTGTTTAATTATGCACCGTTCAACGCTAAAGTGCACCCGACGGGAAGTTTTATAGCGCCGTAAATAGCGCCCAGGCTTCTACTTATACAATGAGAATATCGCAGAAATACTACTCTGAGTGTCTGATGATTCCCCTAGCTATAATAGAATCTGATTTTCTATAAAAAACTACGTCAGAACACATGTGCCATGCACATATTCATCACTAGCTTCCGCAACTTGGCCGGTCATAGTATCGTAAATTTCATACAGAAATGCGAAAGTCTTAATTTCGGATAACAAATGTGAAGAATTCTCGGAAAATGTAATTTTATTTACAAATACATTCGCATTGTCAATTCGCAGATATTTCGTGAACGTCATTGGCTCCTTTGACGCAGGTGCGTCGTCTGGAATTCGTGGTCTTTAATCATCGTGCATATGTTTGGAAGCTTTTCCTTTTCTTTTTGACTTGAGCCTCTCTTTTATTAACTGCATCCTCTTTACCGATCTAGATTAAGCAATATCATTCAGTTTCCATTACAATATCCTATATCTCTGTTGTATCATTTTGCATAATTACATTATTATACTGCTGCCTAACAAATTGCATACCAACAATCTCGCAGTACACATTGGACGATTGTGTCTGATGAACTGTGCGTGCCCATGCATCCGCCCACTGTGCCTACGTAGGCGGAACGCGACGTAGGAGTAGTAGTCTTGTAATCTACTGCCCACACCTACAGGGGATTGCAGATTTTATTTCTGTTCTATAAAAATGTTGTTGATCGACTGTAAATCGATTCTTGGAAATTAAAGGGATCTTGACCTTGTGGATCGATGTTTGATTCTCAGATGATTTGTATTAACTGTTAATTTTTTTTCTTGTTTCAGAGCTAGAGGGTTGTCGGGCGTGGTGCGGGCGGCGGCCGCGAGCCCGGCACCATGGCTACGGTGGAGGGGCGGCCGGCGCAATATGGCGTCACCCTACGGCAGCTTCGCGAGCTGATGGAGTCTCGCGGCGCCGAGGGCCTGGCCAAGATCAACGCGCTCGGTGGTCCGCAAGAAATATGCAAGAAGCTCTACACATCGCCCACAGATGGTCCGTACCAATTCCTTATTATTCTCTTCATTACCATTACCTTTCAGCCCAACAAGAACAGTCACTTACCTTTCTATAGACATTATTGCGGTTAATCCAAATAACTTCAGGTATTTAAACCAGAAAACAAATACGCGTTGAAATCCTATATGTACCACAAAACAGTTGTAGCTTTCATTAGTAAATACCACGTAAACCGCAGAATTTCATAAGCTCACACGAGAAATTGTTCGCCTTTGATGATTTGACAAGTTGATTCATAGCTGCAAGTTAAATGGAAATTCTTTAAAAATAGACCGCTGTGAGCTCTCGGTTATGACGGAAATATAATTCTCCAAATGTTTAGTTTGTTCTTACCTACGTATGCCTTATCTATATCTAGTCCTTAGTGCCAAATGCTTATAAACTTATATCAAGTTGATGAAATTTATGTCTCTATAAAATGCATTGTTCAGTTAGAGTATTTCTCAGTACTGAGCTCTATATTACGAGCAGCTGATTGTCGATACGGCCCATTGAGAGTCCTTAGAAGTGCCGCATTCAATTCTGACATATTTATTCAACCGCGACCTCCACATGACAGGCGTGACGGCCTAGTTCTTTTTCCGTCTCGAAAATATCACATTTTTGTCGTAACGTCAAACATGTCAACTTTTTGTCTTTCTTATTTAAACTGCCGCTTTAACAGAACAACGTCGTCCCATAATGCCCATTCATCAATCTAATCCAAACAAAGTTTTAGGAAATTGGAGCTTAACGAAAATGCTCGAGTAAATGTCCCATTTTTTCCCCCGAACATCAAGTTTAATCTTGTTGAACTGTTGTCAAAACCGCTATCAGATCGATAGCTATCCGAACTTCTTGAACAGGTGGGGAGGCTAGTGGCTTCTTATCCTTTGCACCCTTGATAATGTTTCCGATAACAGTTCACTTAATAGCTTCGTCGCTTATACCTGAATCGCAGATTATAACTTGTTAAGTAGGTCTTTAAATATTATATCATTAACTTTATTCGCTAGCACTGCCGTTATTTCATTAAGTATTCACATAATGTGTGTGTCCATAATGGATATAGTGCTACGGTAACAAAGAGCGTCCAATGTCCTTTTTTAATGTCAAGCTGGTATTAATCTCCTGTCTAATATTTCTTTTGACTATAAAATATATTCTTGCTTGATTCAGCAACTTCACATTAATTTCGGGTTTTATTGTTAGTTGTAAACCTTTGTTCGCGTATTTCATCATCATCTATTCTGAATTTAATGTTATCAAGAAGATTTAAACATGCGAAATGATTGATATTTATATCAACATTAAATTTTTTGATGTTGTTTAGAAAAATGAACGTAACACATGTACAGTGATAGCTATAGTGCATCAAGGTTTATCGATGATAGTTTACGAGTTTCGGTATCTCGCGGTATTTATAGTGGCTTTTAAATCTAAAAAGGGTTTTTCGCTCCCTCTATCGATCTTCCGTTCCTTACGCTTTGATATAAATATACACACATGAAATATCTATTTTTGGGATTAACATCGCCGTTGTATTAAATCACGCGTGTGCTATTAAAATTGTGATTACGTTGTGTTTATTATAATTTATACTGTACGAAACGTACAGACAAAAACGGTATTAGAAAATGTGATTCAATTTACCATGATACAAAAGGATTTTGACAGTTTTGAAATTTACGTTATCCAGTTTGAAAGTTTGTCAACACCGTACTTAACAAAGTTAAATTCAAAAGGGAGCAAATGTCGTAAATCTGGCCGTAACAATATACAAGTTTACCTACAATCTCAGGTTGAGTTACTTCGCAGTTAAGTTAACCGCAATCGGTTCGGTGACGGGGGTGAATCTCCTGGGATGGAGGCCCTACGTGCTTCATAACAGTCTTGGACGTAGAACTTGCTCTTTTATCTCCCCACACTCAAATGATATAATTCCAAATTCTTTTTACACAACGTACGTAGATACCTTCCTTGTTTGTAATGCAAGATAAACAGGAACCCGTTTCTGTCGCATTTCTTCCCTGTGCCCCGCAATTTCATTAAGTACCTCTTAAAACATTTCTTATTTGACATCATTGAAGAAACTCTTGAAATACTTTACCTTTAATCTTGGTCTTTATGTTTTTTGTATTTTTAACTTCACTGGAGCCAGTCTTACTGTATATTGTTTCAGAGTTACTCGAAATACTCTGTTCCACAGAATATAAAACGCGTATCTATTACAAAGTGTCCAGTATTTGGCATCGAGTCTCATCATACCGACACTATCGCAGCAGACTTATCGATATTGTTCGGAAAATGTCACGATACGTATCAACTAACCGACAGCGACCATTTATTCCGACCCAACTCGCCTTTACCAGATCGGATACTTTGATTCACTGCCAAAGGAATATTATAGAAAAATATACCAGCTACATGCCAATGTCAAAGTTGAAAGACCTAAAGTTGATGTTGACAAAACCTTTATTGGCCCAACGGTAGTCAAACGCCAAGCTGAAGGTTCCCTTGAAGCGGCAAAGGTCAAACTGAGTACACGTTAAATGTCGACAAATGGATTGTTTGACCCCAGAAAGGACGGTTGCAGAAATATATGATTTTTGAAGTAACCACTGAGATCGATTGTTAATTCGGCCATGTTGAAATTCGATTGTAAGCCCTCTTAAAATAATGAAAAATTGATGGCGCCATTTTTAAGTGATTACATTCAGAACAAAACATTCTGCAAAAAAGCAGCGGAACCATCAGGGTGTTGTAATTTGAAATACAAATAGACTTAATTGAGACGTCGTAACAATCGACTCTGATGTTGAATTAGCGTTTGAAAGCGATGTTAAAACCGACTGCGCTACCTAACAGCTGCCAAAGTAAACAGTCAAAATTAAAGTTTTCGTAGTGAAAACGGCTGGAGACAATTCCGCAATATCCCACGGCACAAGGCGAGATTAGCATTTTGTAAACCGGCACTCTCAGCGGTCCCAAACGTCCGTCCGGCTCTATCTTTACTCGAGTACATTTCACGCTGGCTTGCAGCCGCAACCATAAACTAAAAACCAGTACAAGCCGTCTGAATTAACTTACACAAAGAGACACTAAAGAAAATCTTATTCATTGTTCCATCATTAATTAGAACGCCTTGAAATTTCGAATCTATTTTACAAGTAAATTAATGGTAATGAGCACAGCAATTCATCAAGATTATACATCGCCTGCTAACAGCCTTAATTGGGTAAAGTACTCGTACTTTTAGAAAATGGAGGCGGTAATGTCTCCTTTGTTCAAAGCTTTGCTACAAAGTGGTGTAGCTGGCTACACACGACACACAATGCACATTATGCTAACGAACGGAAGGCAACTATTAAAAATAGAACGTTTTATGGAAAATGCGGCATGTGTCATGTCCTTTTAATGCATCTCGTAATCTTGTTACTCACACTTTGCTCATCAAAAAGTAATTAGCGCCAACTAAAATATGCTATGACTAAAACGTGGCGCTCTGCACACCGCGGCACCGCTTCGACGACGTGTCGCGACAGAAAAACGTTTAGAGGTTAATAACATCGCGGAATTTTACACATTTTGTAAAAATAGAATCTAAATTACCCAAAGGTTTTGGGAGTTTAGCTTATCAGTCCTTAAACATAAGAGTTAAATCGATACGCAAATGTGGCGCATAGCCGCAGGACACATCAATATTTGCTTAATTACATTAAAAGGTCACGTCTGAACCGGCAATCCTTTCGGTTGGTGTCATGGCGTCCTAATTAATAAATGTCTGCACCCACTCGATGGAGCCCTAATACGGGAATTTAGTAGGAACTTTATGGTCCCCATACCGTCCTCGCAGTTAATGAGGTCACGCATTACTCAGCACTGTTCGACATGTCTTGGTGCGAAATATCAACTTTCAAAGGTTTCTATTTACTTCGCAGAATACTTCGACTTTACAAAAAACTTCTCACGTCAACAACTTAAAAATTAGGCCAGGTAATCTTATATTTTGCATTGAAATTTCGGGTCAGGTTTCCACTTAATTTTGGGCGCCATCTATCCATGTCAAGTCCGTCGTGAAACGCAAAAAATCCTTTACTGCCTCCCATCATGAAAGGCCCCGAATTTTATGTTCCAAAGTTAGGGCCCGCCTTGATGAGTCTGAGAAACTATTTTATATATCTTCCGACATTCTGGACGTTTTGTTCCGAAGGGGAAACGAGGATTGCCGACGTTACTTGAAAGACGTTGTATTGACCTGACCTTTATTTAGAGTTCGATAGGTCTCGTGAGACTAAGAATACGTAGAATAGCTACTATTCATGTTTCAAACAGAAGAATTTGTGCTAGAATCTTGGAGTCGATACCATTGCGATTTGTGTCAGGCCTCTGGTGACGTAACGAGTCGAGATGGGCGGTCGATAAAATGCCAAATATAAGAGACCAAGTCGGCAACTCTTTGTGTTATATTGAATGTTCAAACGACTAAATATTGATCGAAACATATATTATGTAGAAGTTGGTTAGCAACTAAATTTTTCGTTCTGCGCTTGATTTTGAACCGTGGCTATGGCCGAAAAGTAATTGACTAAATTGATAAAAAGTTGGAATGCTGAAAGAGGAATGAAAAGCTTTTTACATGTTTGGTTAAACAAACACGAGTTAGCAATACTCTTGAAATATCCGAACAACCGAGTAAATACCATCGTGCCGTCTAACCGTAAGCTTGCAAACGTCTATTCTAACTTGAAATTCTATCTGACAATTCACCGGTTACGAACCACTCTAAAGGCAGTCCGTTGACTCCAATTCAATTCAAGGAAAGGTCCTATTGAAATTGAACTTTGTAACTGCAATATCGTATGAAAATTTAATGCAGGTAGCCTACAAACGTTGTCTGTAAACCAATCTGGTTCATGACAACGTCTTCTGAATTATTTAAAACGTTTTGTCGTAACCATTTCGTTGAATAGCCTTCCGAATTGATAGACAGTACGTTTTAAATAACCTAGTATTATTACGTAAAGTTGTAATGACATTTTTATTGACTTCCGTCACGTCTCGTTCACAAAAAACTTCAAGAAAGAATGAGATGCCCGTTTTTAATGAAACACGTATCCTGCAATAAAATTTAAATTACATTGTCTGCGTACCTTCCCATACATTTGACAGTTTAAACTGCACAAATTACGTGTGCAAATAGCGACTGTCACTACGGCTGATAGCAACTGTAATATTTCATTATGATATATGCGAACGCCGAAATTCTCGCGGACCAAACATGCGATTATACGCCTTATTGTAAAACATAATTTATACACATTATCGACATGCTCGATACATTTTGGCAGACAATTAGTTAATCACAATTTACAAAGGTTTATGAGCACAATAAATACTAAGCGGCTTCAATACAAACGCTATTGTCGTATATTAATAGAATGGTAATTCGTTTATCGCTGCACTGTTGACGATAAAATTTTTAGGTCAGCAGCAAACGTTCCTATCGCTACTACTTTCCAAAAGTTGTAGTTATTTGTAGGTCCCCTATTTAATTACCTATTCTCATTGTAACTGTTTGAAACCTTTATCCTTTTTTCTAAAAATAAGAGCATCAGTTTTTCATACGCAATAACATGATAATACAAAAATTTACATTCACGCTGAATCCAACGTATGAATTCACCTTTGTTCCAAGGGTTTTATTATAATATCAAACGGGCCGAAGCCGAAGCTACGGAAACCCGCAACCTCTTTAGAGCGCGGTATTCCAAGAAATTCGGGATATCGTTAACTACAAGCAATTTTGCTTCTTACCGCTTTAAATACAACGTTGTTTTTCACTTGCCATTTGGAGCGTAATTCTTCGCCTCTGATGGATCACCTCTGTCAACTGTTCAGCCAACAAATGCTAGGGAAAAATGATCCTCTTTGCGTCTAGTGGAATAACATCTTTATCCAGACTAAAGCGGGTTATTACTCATGCACTAGATTATAGGGTTTTAAGTTGAAACTATACTGAACTGGAGTTCAATAGTGTGTATTATCGCCTGAATCAATGCCAAAGTTACGATAACATTGTTATGTTTGTTTCAAACAGGACTACATCGAAACGTACAGGTGCAAAGGAGAATCAACTGGAATTTTAGGAGAATAATACATGGCATGGGTTGTTAATTAATTGATTGAATGAATACGACTGGCAATTACTCGTTTTTATTAATGGAATTGCAATAACAGCAAGTTTATACGAGTTTTCCATTGATGGTTACAACTCAATTCAATTAGACCGTATCAGAACTAAAGTACTTATATATCTTCGAAAAGTGACGGGTTTTATAAACGATTTAAAGGGACTAGTGACTATATAACCACTTTCCTTATATGGATGTCCCAAGTTTTCTTTAAACAGGACCTATTTCATTTTACAACCTCGTAAACTGAAGTATTTTCCCGGTCAGACGATACGTGTAAATACTTGAATAATTCATGGTAAGGGCCCTAAGCTACCAATTTAGGGATCCACAAATCGTCCCGAGTGAATGAATTAGATGGAAACGGTACGGAACCCATTATACTGGCGCGGCCTTTTATGTAGCAAGTGAGTACTGTGATTGGATTTGGCGGTTTATTAACTAAGCTATAAGATTCGAAATAAATCAGTCTAGGTAGACTTTTTATACATACAATATTTTAGTGGTTCGATAAAACACCTCTCAAAGGCATGATGAAATAAATAAGTTAACACTGTTCTTGGTTAAATTCATTTTCCTTATAAGATCTCGTTCACCATGACCGTTTAACCAACTGATACATTTCACTGTACCAGTGTGTATGTGTAATGCACTGAAGCTTAAATCGGCGTCGGTTCTCGGAAATCCAAAGGGCTATCGGAATGTGCAAATTAACTGCAAAGCCAATACCCACACATGTAGTCTTTAACGAGACATACCAACAAACATTGGACGAAACATTCCGAAC
Organism: Spodoptera littoralis; assembly: GCA_902850265.1. Classification (NCBI taxonomy): domain Eukaryota; kingdom Metazoa; phylum Arthropoda; class Insecta; order Lepidoptera; family Noctuidae; genus Spodoptera; species Spodoptera littoralis. Next base: position 7,104,901 of record LR824561.2, on the reverse strand, counting down.
TATACGACCAATATTTTTTTAGGAAACCATACCAACCATTTCCATTCACAATTGTCTCACAAAAACCGACATTATCGGTCATTTTTTACAGTCCTATGTAACGCTTGGCTGATCTTCGTAAGCTTTAAGGATACAAGCTTCGGTGATTCCAAACCTGTGTCCAAATACTCCAAATGTGTATCCAGACTGACAATCATTGGCACCCAACACGCCTATCTTTTGCGTTAATAAATTCAGTTGGATGCCGTCACGGCTTGAATTATGCGAACCTTGTACTACAATTGAAATAAGCATCAGTACGGATGAATGAAATTTAATCTTAGCATGGTAGTACAGTCTATATAAATGTTAAGAGATTTATGGCTTTTTCGAGGTCTCTGCTACAATAAATGTTTTTGCAATTAGACGAATCGTGGCTTGTGATGCGAAATGTTTAGGTAACGCCCTTATTATGAAAGATTTCATCGCATAACGACAACTAATCCGCAGAGTATGTCCTTTGTTAATCCAGTTAAGTACACAAATTATAGCGATAGTTACGTGCCATTGTAAAGAGCCTAGCTAACCTTCTTAATGAGGTTGAAAAATAAAGAACACTTCGGTCCTCAAACTAATAAAAATCCTGAATGAAATAATTTTTCTACAAACTTTTCCCTCGTAATTAATCAACAGAGTTTTATAAGTTTAAAGTAACTAACGAACACAGTTTTCTCCCAACAAACTAGCCCCTGAACTTCGTTTCCTTCGAAGGTTTCTGTGTTATAAAGTTTAAAAGTAACCATGAACTCTTGTGCAATACAGAACTATTAGAAAGGTGATTTTAACAGTGGCGAAACAATTTAACGAATTAAAAAGTTAATTTATTTATACCTGAAGCTCATAATTCCTTATCAAAATTTTCTTACTTACGTATGTAAAACCACGAATATTAGGATCCGTTAGTCTGCTTAGAACAACTTGTCTAAACTAGCTCGGATCCCATAGCAAGGTAACACAAATCGCATTAGAAGTAATCGAGGGTCGAAGCAGAGCGGCTATACGCGGCTAGCTGTGTATCAGTAAGGGCTGTAGAGTAGAAGGACATTCCACATCAGACGTAGATTATTCAACCATTAATCTATAGATGAATATTTATCGCTTGTTCTGTAATAAGGAAGATCACTGAAAACAATACAATTGTAATTTTAACATATAGGTAAATTCTAATCACGTACGTCCTGTACAGGAAAATACACCTATATTACCTATACAAACACATAAATTACTATAAATATGACAGACACATTTTAATTGTTACTCGGTTGAGTAATTTTAATTTAACGACATAGAAACGTCTCCGGTTCGTAAATAACGTTTAAATTAATATTACGAGTGTAACCGAACAATTCACTTGTGAAGCTTGCATCTCGATCAGAGGCCAGGGGTGGTGTGAGGCGGGCCCGCGATCCTATGACGTCATACCGATGCTCTCGAGCCTACCCTCATATGTCTGCGTTTGACAGCTCATACAAATGATGCTCAGTCACGTCGATCTCATGAACCTATTTCCCTTTGTTTTACAGCCTCCAACACATATTGGTCGCGAAATAGATTTTAATATTGAACTTGGGACAAAAAGTGCCAATTTCATAAATATTGTATAGAAAATACCGTTCCAAGGCCGGGCGCCACCATTAATTATGGGTATTAATTTGTTTCAGGGTTACATGGTACGGTATACATGTGCGTTTCTTTAGGCAGTGTCCGTGTAGAGGGTTAATAATTCAGCTTAACCTTTCAGCATTTTGTTTAGGCGTAGAATGTACACATACTTTGGTTTTGAGATCAAAAAAGATTGAGATAAGTAGAAAATAAGTTACTAGTATTATTTCTGAACCGAACCGATTGTATATTTAAAGTGTTTTAATCCATAAAGCAATATCAATAAGCCGGCCAAGATATAGTAAAATGATTTCTACGAAACAGGTCGAGTGTTATGCGTAGAGGAGAACTGTTGTAAAATTAGATATGATATCATTCATATTATTGTCTTAAGACCCGCTGAGACTTGATACCTCAATTTACTATACTTAGCGTCTATTTCGTCCATTTAAACTTTTAAATAAGACATGGAAATGAATACAAGAGCCTCAAAATTTAACAAAACAAAATGACACAATTTCCTACATTTCTGTTGTTGAACTAACAGTCTTTGTTTGCGTGTATTAAAAATTATACTCAAAATACCATCACTCAAAGTCTATTATTAATACTTGCATTCTCCATTCAGAAGGAAGGGATATAAATTACTGTCATTCTTGATTGATAAGCACACTGACATTAATCTTACCAAACTAACTTTCGTAAACTGAATCAATATCATTGACTTATACAGTTATTCAGGAAATAATAGTAGTGGTTATTGCACCCTGGATCGCGTGCACAAATTGTTTACGCTAGTACTCGGTCTGAAAGCCAACTAAACTAATTTGTGTGGTAACACTTCTTGAAAGTAACACTGTTAAAACGTTAATAGACTCGTTAGCAAGGATCCCGTACAAAAACTTTACTAATGCATTACTTAACTTGTATACACCTTCATTTAAATTTCGGTGTAAATTGTTTCACATTACTGTTGTTCAAGATTTTATTTCCAAACTTACTATGTTATTTAAGTCATGCTAAAAATTAACCTCTTCAACTGCAATATGGTTCAGAAGTTCTATTTTCTCGTTTAATTCATCAATGTCGGCTGAAAGTGCACCTTTGACTTTAAAAGAATGACGTCAGTAGTCTTCAACCTCCACTAAACCATTTTCATTGAGGTTCATACCTTGAGGTGTCCGTGAGCCAGTTGCACCCTTTTACTCGGCTGAACGCTCTAAGCGCGCGCCCTCAACTCTATAAAGACCAATTACGTTTAACACCAGTTTTGATGTAACATTTCTTTTCTAACTCGGTTAAATCATATTCTTTACAAAGAGGAAATTATCTATTTTCATCGTTGTTTATGTTCATATTAGTTTATTATCCCGATGTCATCAATGTTTCATCCTACATATAGTACCTACAGTCGTCGTACGTCATCAATGACTAATCTGTGTCTAGAAATTTTCTTATTACTAATTCGATCCAGTCTTTATTTAAGAAACATATTTATAAAAGTGTTCTATTAAGGCTTTGGTCCGGTTTTGACATATAAGAAGATTAAATTTGATATCCTTAATTGATTGGTGATGTCATTGGCATCTGTAACAGCCAATTTTGGAAATCGTTATATTTCTTTTCGTCTGTCATGAAATCTTTAATGGCTGCTATAAAATTAATGTGAGAGGATGTCACTGTGTGATTGATAGATGATTAAAAACTTGCATCGATGCCAATAAACTGAATTGAATACCATTGATGACGTCATGCCGCTTAAGGTCGCTGTCATCGCTGTGACCAGAATACTTTAATGACGTGTGATGATGTCATTAGATGTGTAATGATTAACTGTGTCTCATTATTTTATTGCAATTCACTCATTTGCAGTCAACTATGTAGGTAACTTAACCTAACAAACCAACCGTTCAGAAATTACTGACGCATCTGAGGTTTTACTGACGCAAACTAACAAAATGTTTAATTTTTCTGTATTTTTTATTCATTACCTCTTTAGTTAATGAGTAATATCATTTCATAAATAATGTTAATACAATTTCTATCCAATTAATTGGTAGTTTGAGCAGAATACCTTAACAATGTCCGACTAAAACATTATTGACTCACTGAATAAATAATTGTACACAGTATTAAATCAGTTCTACAAATGAACTGTTATGACTCACGTGTTAATATAGAGATGTTTGTCATATTGTCATGACTACTTCCTATAAACATAAAATAAACCACAATATGAAATAAACGTTTAACTTGACCTCTAATTAAATGCTACGCTATGTATGACACATGGATATAACAGAAATATTATATTCAATACTAAGAATACTGACACATTCATTTAAATACTTGGAAATCAAATAAAATGTAGTTTCACTGATTAACCTATGGATAACAAAACTCTACCCGCAGGTCGGGCAAAGTGTTATTAGATTTTCCATTTTCGTTTTTATACTCAGAGATTGTTCAGAGAGCCTCGCACCTACATGGGAAATTAAGAAAATTGAGTGCTTTAAGAAATAAAGGGTCCAGAATAAAGAAAACATGCACAAATTTCGAAAGACGATAATATTCCTATCATAAGTTCCCCACCATAAGTAAATTCTGTTCACTATTAAGCTCATAATAAAAGTCACGTGATCACACAAAAAACTTACCTGACAAGAATACGATAATGACGTATGAATGATGTCATGTTATAAAACCGCGGATAAAATTGGCGCCATTGTTGTAGCGTATAAAAATATCTATGACATCAAAATTTTGTTTGGTGTGGTTAAGCAAACGAAGATTTTAACATGTCCTTTTTAAAATTCTAGGAATTACAACTGATACGATTTTATAGTTCCTGTTAAAAACTATGTGGGTATGAAACACCAATTATATTTATCAGCGTCTCAAGTGGGAGTTCAGAGTCAAGCAAAGAATAATTAAATTTTATTGACATCTTCAACATTTACTAGCTAGGTATTTTTATGATTTGTTAATGTAGCTATCGGTCTTCGTGTACTCAATCAGACATTAGAATTATCGTGTAGGCATCGCACGTATTAACTGTCCTAACATCACGATGACTTATGAATACAATCTCATGTTTCATGAAGTCAATATCACAAAAATGATTCTAAGTACCCTTGCCAAGCTCAATACATAAAACAATAATAGATTCAACTAATAAAATCGCAAATATAAACGATTTAAAATTTACATTTTCAAAGTTGCGATGCGTCTGATACATTCACATTAACATACATGGCGTATTGTGTTCATTGGTGTGTGCAAAGAGCACGATTATATGCTAATTCGAGTCATTCCCAGAGTATTCGAAGAAATATTATAGTACTATGTTATATATATACTCAGAATCCACCACTTACAATAACAGTTTGATGGTATAGCATAATAAAGAAATAGGAAAAGATGAGCAATGCATGCATTTGATGCCAGTTATAAGTTTCATTATAGGTATAACCTAAGGATTTGGAATCGAAAGACCCAATAATATTTTGCCAACTCTAGGATTGATCCTGGATATTGATGCTCGGTATTACGCTTGCTCACATGATTAATGATGCCAAAATAATGGACGTCTGGTGTTCAATTATACCGTTTTCCGATAGCACCAATAATTTTGCACGGAATATCGGAAATTGCACTTGAATTTTTAATACCCGATGCCGAGTCAAAATACAAAATGATATCCGTTGATTTAACTGTTTATTGGCACAACATTTAATTTGTTTTCAATACACGAAGAATTTATTGAGGATATTGGTAACTAGAATAAAGACTAAATTCATGATTTTAGCCGAACTTTGTATGATATTTTTCAATGAAGTTTTTCCTCTAGTAATAAGTCGTTTTTACGGCTTGGGTTAAAAGAATTACAAATAAAACGATTTACGTAATCACAAAGATGAATGTGAAATAAAAGTAAGCAACCAATATTTGCCGCTACATTGTTCAAAATAATCTTAAATCAAACTTTCAGAAGTGCAAGAACACCATTTGTTTTCTCTACAAACTGTACGTCTCATACATGTTGTAAACTTTAAAGAAATAGAAGAGCACTATTTTTATATTTCCAATAACATTTGGAGTTTATTTATAGTAGGATTCACTTCTCAGTATATTTTAGTGTCCGTTACTTTTGCCCGTAAGAAAGAAAGAAAGAAAGAAATCATTTATTTGCTAATAATGTAGGTATACATATAAGTTGGAATAAAGTTAATTGACCCAGTACATTTTACCTTTCGGCATGCAAATTAAATTATAATGCGATCTGAATGTCGTCAAATAGATAACTAGGTATACAGTCAAAATTTTAGAATAATTGAAAAAATAAATAAATGCTAAATTGCTACGATCAAATATAAGCTATACAAAAAGAAATAATTAAATATGATGCAATGTCAACGTGGGTACTTAGTCCAAAATATAATGTTACAAAGTTTATGTCAAGAAATGTCAAATGTTACAATTAACAATAAATTAAGTTATGTCGACGATTATCAAATAACGAAATAATATCAAACTAACGAAGTATCTTAATTGAAGTCATAATGTAATGCCATAAAAGTCACTAACGCAATCAATACATAAGTGTTTCAATCTGAGCAAGACATATTACAGTGTTTCCCAAAGTTTTGCTACTTATTATTATTAAAACGTACAATTTTCCTTTAGAGTTCTGTCGTTTAAAAACTCTTTGATTGTGTAGTAACACTTAGTCAGTAGCAATGATGTTAATTGGTTTTTAAATTTATTTAGAGGTATGTCTTTTAAGTTTTCCGGGAGTTTGTTATATACCAGCGGTCCCATGTGAAAGATGTCCCGTACTCTGAACTCTTCGTTGACCTCCCTTTGCATTATTTTACACAATGAAGGCTAATTGGCTTTATCACCACGTCCGCTATGTTAAACTAGGTGTACATTCTGTCCGTCACGAAAACTAGAATTACTTAATTCGCCCTAATATTTGTTAAAATAATTTTGGTTGAACCGCAATTTTATTTCAGCCTCGTCTCGGTATCAAGGTCGCCGGTATTGATCTCCTCGAAGGCATTAGCCTAAATAGTAACATGATAAGCGATGCTCGCGTACATCTACTGCCATTATACGTAGAATAAAAGACAGTCCCCGTCCGACTTAACAAATAAACCACTAATTTATGTCTAGTCGACGGACGCGGCGCCTTTGTTGCGGCCCCGTTTTTCGCCTTCGAATCAATTTCCATGATGACGTCACCGGCACCCCTCGATCCCGACCCTCTCCAGCCCCCGGCCGCGCCCGCCACTAGGAACAGGAATACGACTACTTCCGCTCCTTACGTAGCAATGTCTTTCCATTTTCCTCCGACTTACATAAACATAAATGGTGATCTCTCCCTCCCAGAATATGTTAGCGACACTTTCGGACTTTTCCAGTGATATCTTATCAGAACTTATTGCTTTACGAGCTGATGATTTACGGTTGGTAACTTTCAACAGATAATTCCATTACGATACCGCATAATTATTTTTTGGTGAACCACGCCGGCGGCCGCCGTGTGGCGCGCTGCATTATTTTAATTATGGATTCTTGTGTTAACGCTGGAATCCTGCATACATACGATGATGAAGTACTCGCGAAACACGCACACATCCATTAGGCAACAACTGAGCTAACGGAAACATAAACCGTAAACTGTATACCTAAAACGAAACTCTAAATTCGTGCGCAACAGAAACAAACCAGGTACAAACGGTTTATGATTGAACGCTAGCAGGTATTTTCGTACATAATATTAATGCTGAGATTAAAATAAACCTTAGATTAACGAAAGACGGACGACCGGCTTACCTCCTTAAACAAATAACCAAAATGTTCCTCAACACACGTTACACAAGCCCGTTATTGAGGTGCTACATCATTTTATTTACAGCTGTTGCAGGTTAATGTGGTACAGCAACACGAAACAATCGAGATATTTTTGACTCCATACCTCGTATGTAGTACATACAAGTAATGTTAGCCGTATCGAGACCGCCTCTGCAGACGCGTTACGTTACATTACGAATCCTTTGAAGTTCGCTCGCTATCAATGGCGAAACAAAATCAATAGTATTGCTATTTGCACTTTTATTTCTATTGTGAAAACTTTCCACTGCGAGTGAACGTTCGATATGTTTACATTTACAACCAATTTGGCAAACGGCAATAATTTTAAGTACAGTTGCATAACGACCTGTTGTCACCAAGGTAATAGCCCTGAATTCATTATCTAGCATCATTTCATATCGCTTAATAGCAATACCAAACATGTTGGATGCTTTTATGGTGTGCGAACATGTCACTAGGAATGAAGTTGTAATTGTGAATGAGATCGTAACAATTAACGAATGCGACCCTATGGGTACAATTATCACTGAACTGTTCCACATCCCACCTTAATCCACACGTTTTTAGCTCGTGGATCATTAGTCACATGATTTCTGATGTTCCCAGACACATAGAAACGAATTCCGAGACATGTTTTGCGACGTTCAGAAATAGAACGCAGCGGGTACTAAGCGTGTTCGCGCTGTGACGACGGCTGGTGTTCCCATCCCGCTCCCTCTTGTATCCAGCACGTAAGCGCGTCCCTTTCTTGCGCACTCACTTCATTGTTTCAGCGTGTAGCTCCGTTGGCCGGCGGACTGAAATAGGTCGGGAGCGTCCGAAACAGACGGGTTCATGCTATCGAAAGCTATCGCGAGGTCACTGCCGGAGAATCGCGGTACGACCACGTTCAATTCCTGAAACTGTCATTTTTCTTCATCACAATAGACAGTTACTCATCGTTGATTACACAATCGCCTATATTTATAAAGCGTAACATCGGCGTTGCCTCGCAACTAATTATAGTACGGTATTACATACCGAAAATAGAGCAATAACACTCTCACAAACGTATGTACTGCAGTAAGCAATCAGCGGATTGTTTCCATAACTGTTACTGGCATTACGTAACAAATTGTATTACACTCGCGTACATTGCCGGCGTACTATGCGGAACACGGAGTAGTAGTCGGGATTTAGTTGTGACCTCAACTTGTTCGTCGTTATTCCTTTTGTAATTCTTCAGGTAATCTCATTGAGGCAGACAAACGGTTATGTCTATTTTCTAATCTTCGATCCCTTTTATCGTTCAGGGTCGTGATCGATTTTGTCCAACAATAGTTAGGTTGAAATGGTTGAATATTTATAGACTTACTGCTATGCTGCTTTATTAAACATTTCCACTGATATATTATGGTTCATTATCAGCGAAAACCCATTAGCTTTGATGTCTAGGCCAATTTTCTTTTTCGGATTTTATAATGGCTTTATTAACTTTACAGAGCAGGATCTGAGCAGTCACATTGTGTTCAACTACAGCAGTATCTATTTTCACGATATTTTCTCTAGAATCCACATAAGCCTCGTATATAAACAGGAACGAGTAGTTTACGCATTCTCCAATAAAAAACATCGGTATTTCTTTGGATGTTTGATAGTGTTGTTTCCTCACGTAATTTTTCTACAGTCTCCCGAGAGAAGGATGAATACCAGCTAAACGTGGTACATTATTCTTAACAACGGTTGCGTGTATCTGGGGTCTTATTTATTTTCCCCTAAATTCGGGGTTAGGAGAAATGTTGGATTATATTATCAAAATCATGTCCAGCGCTTTTTTGGTAGGCATGAGTTATTTGTTCTTATTTAATCCACGAACCATTCTTGTTTTCATTTACATTTTTCTCATCTATAGGTATTTTAATTCCTTGGCATTGTATCATCCTTTATTCTATTTTATTCAATTTTGTCTGATGTTCTTTAATACAAACTCGCAATATTTTCTCAAACTCTACGATTCTGTTTTTGTTAATAAGTGCCATTTTTGTTACACAAAAGATATGTATTTTCATTTTACATTCATTAACATTTTAAAACATAATATCCATATCGTACCATCTTTCTCATAGATGCTTTAAATGTATATTTTTGCATTTACCAATGTCATAGCGAACTTGTGGTCTGTGACCTAGAGGTCATGTCGGAAATATAAAAACAGTTTCGTTCATAAATATTTAGGAGCTGATGTACTTACTTAATAATATTTCATATTTTGCATATTTTGGTTGGATACTATCGTAGTAATGTCAGTTCTGTCCACATAGAAAAAACGATTTATGATTCCCTAAGGCTTTCAACGTAAGAAATGTGTTCCAACATCTTCATCGGCTTCATGACTAAAGAGGCTATTCAGATGTATACTAAAAGAAAAAAAATACGAAAATTACTTCCAAAAAATTCTAGCGAGTGAACCAACAGACATTTGACATATAGTAGTCGTTCATACAAACATGACGCACATACATTGCGGGGCTCCATGAATTTTGATGAACGTTGACTAGCAGGCACTCAGCAATGTCACTCGGCCCTTTGATGGGGTTTGCCGACAATTTGTCAATGAAATTTCGCGTCTATCGCCTCTATAAAAATGTAATGAGATTTTTTCGTCCAGTGTCGTGTAACATGATGGATTTTATAGCAATTTCTGGGCCGATGTGACTTGCATATCGCGAGAGATTAATATGGAAATTAATTAATGTAAATTGTTGATGTTTGTGAAATGTGAATTATGTGCTTATTTATTCCTTTTATGACAACAATGCTGGAACAGTCCTGATAAGTTATATTTATAGTCTTTACCTTTGACTTCTGTCAACAACATGATGTTCCCTAAATGTAGAATCCGAATTTAAAGATCTAAAATGGTCACTATTCGGTGCCATTTCGTGAACTCTCAGTCGCCCGCCGATCGGTCTATTTCCAGACCAAAGCCAGTTTGGTTGGATCGATCATCAAAGCGAGTTGGGATGCCGTTGTTTATTCCACAACGGACGCGAATTTAGAAGCTATCGACACTTTTCAAGTTCAAGAAAATTACAATAAATCTACATTTGCTAATGAGTTCTTCGACCTCAGGTTCAAGGGGAACTAGGGTACTTGAAACATGAATGGGAATCTTAATAAAAGAGATTTACTTGTCTCCATTATTTTCTACAAACTCTTTCTTTTCTTTATTTGTATCTGTGTAAAGTTTAAATTCAATGTTGATTTTAAACTCACCCATTACTTACCTAATTAACTTGTGATTATACCTTACATTATTCAAACTATTATTAAATAATTTACCTACCAACCCTACAACCTCTGCCAGTTTCAATTACTGTTTTGTTACTTCGAGCTTCTGTTTCTAACCGTACGTCATATACTATGAATATGAGAGAATAATTTATCCACATGCTCTGGATAGAACTATTTGGACTTTAGCAGAAGGTGGTAAGAGTGAAATTGGTTTGCCGTACCGAAAGGGAATGTTTTCAGTACATTGAGTGCCAGATTCGCAGTTGCTCGCTTAATTACACTTCTTCGATTTTGACAGGGGATATGCTTGTTATAACACATGTGGATATTTTCGCACGTCTATATTTCTGTTTCCATGTTGGTTTATTTCTCACATATTTACACATAACTCCCTTATACTCGTATTTGGCTAAAAATACACGGAGCTTTTCTTAGACGTTGTAGGAATTTTCGGCACAATGTCTGTGAAGACTTATATTTTTGGAGGTAATATTATCTTATTTAGAGTGTATTGTAAGAAGAAAATGGGTTTTTGCGTTGCTGTAAATATATTGAAGTATGTATTAAACACACGTATCATGAAATGAATGGAACAACTCTCATTTCTAGAACACTCGACGTCAAACCTCTAATTTCATTAATATGATACAGTATTAATTTGATTCATGATACTATAATCCATTTACCGAACCAAAATGTTGGCCACACCTCTACTATAATCTCTTGATTGAGTTAACGTACGCGTTAGCGTAAACGTAAATGCGTATCCGTAGTAATCCAAGTAGTCATGATCTCAAATGGCGACGATTGCCGATTACTGTGAGCTCCAGTTACTGTTAATAAGCACTTCATGCTTGAATTACTCACTTAGACGCCACTTTAAAATCACAAATCTGTAACTGATACTGTACACGGCTTTTCTCTAACTACATAATATATTTAATCCAATTAGCAACTAAACTAAAAAAATAAAGTCCAATATGGCTCCTGCCATTGTTTCCTTTCAGACCGTAAATGGAAACATGCTACATTATAGAAACTGGTTCTTCGTGTCTGACCAAACTTTGTAAAATGGAAGCAACCAAAGCTCGATTAAATAAGCCAGCATCATATGACCGTAATAGCCTCAATAGTACCTAAATAGTAGTGTACAGGTATTGGTATTAAACGAACCGAAAAATAAAAAATAAATTATCCTAAAAACAGTAGACTAGTAGAAAATACATTTGAAAGAACTCGCGGTGTACGAGTAAAAGTAAAACGATGGACAGACCATGCCGCCGCCATTGACGATTACAGTTACGGTGACGTTAATTAGGTCGAGTACACGTGAACTCGACGCTCGCGTGCGGATGACGCTAACAACGAAACAATTGGTAATTCGTTAGCAAATAGTTTTTTGGTCCTTCGTGGACAGTTTTGTAGTCCTTTGGTACGTGAAACGTAATAAATACTAACGCTTTTCTACATTTTGGTTGATATAAAAAAGTTAACACCTGCTCCAAAATTGTTCGTGATTTTTCCATTCGTAGATAAATTCATCAGTCAGCTCCTAGAGTAATCAATTTAAACTTTAACAATATAGCCATCATGGAACGAGGCAACATGATCCCACCCGATCCGGCCGGCACAGATAACCGGGCAATTTATCACACCATCAAAAATGATGGTTGGCATAAAATATTAACAGTATATACGAACACTCGTAAACAACAGTAATCACCCTATCCACGTGGATTTTAAAAATAAAAATTCGCTAACGTATCTCCCTTTTGAGTTATTGGGCAATAGAAAATTCCATGATTATTTATTAAAGAAACCGAGGTAACATAAAATTAACTGTTTGTTTTCTCGAATTGTATGAGTCAGCTGACAGAAACGTGCTACAAACTACCAATAGAAAAGTTTTTGACTAACGACGTTACATACTTTATTCTAGACTCCATAGTAACAAGATCTGAGAGGTAGGACAAAAAATATAGGTCTCGCCTGTTACATAAATTCTCGGTACAGAATAAATTGGAACTGTGCCCAAAATTGGTCCTATCTCACTAGAGCCTATCGGCAAATACCGGCATCGGCTGGCTGTCGATCCGATAATACCGTGCCTTTTAGCAGATAGAATACACGCTGATTTTTTATATTTCAACGGATTTGATGTTATAATAATGTCAGTAGAAAGCACATACTTGAGAGATGATATTTTTGATGCCAGAAGTGAAAATATAGTGACGATTAACATAATGTCAGCCAAACCCATGTCTGGTGACGCGACGGTAAACGTCGTCTTTCGTCTTATAGACGTCAATGCGGTCGGTGACGTTGGAGACCAGCTTCATGTTTACTCCACCAATAACTATTGAAATTCTCGTGTCATGATTATGACGTGGAAGCCAGACAGCTAAATAAAGAACGCTGCTCACATTCCAGATATAATTGGAAAGTTTGACATTGTAGCAACTTAAATATACCGTGTCGCTACATTGAAATAATGTTTAACAGTTCTTTTGAGTTTTGAAGAAGAAATAACTACACAAATCATACAACTAGTATTTAAAAAGATTAGTATCTAAAGAAGAAAAATCTATGGACGAGAAAATCTTAGGGTTAAAAGAAATGGTGGATATATTTTTAAAGAAAATAAAGTCTGAATGAATAGAAAGAGTGCAGCTTATGACACCGTACAAGTTGCTCACTGAAGGAAAAACAGAACAGATTAGTAACGCACTATTGAACGTAAGACTCCTTTATAACAATGTAGATACTATCGCAGCAGACTACAGACACAGTTTCATATTAACTTGAAGAAAGCAAATGAACTGAATTTATCCAACGAATTGGCACATTACCTCGAGAAACTCTATTTCCTTGTATTACAAATACATTCATTTGGCCAACACATGATTATATCGCTTGAAATCCCTCACCTCACAATACTACATAAAGCTAAAACATTTTAACTGATATCAGCAGATGTGTTCACTTGAAGATCTTGCGTTATTAACAGACGAGAATAGGTAAAATATCCATATGAATTGTTAGCATTTGGACGTGCGCCCGCGCGGGTCATGTTAGGCAACTGATGCACGTCATCAACGCCCTAATATCTGTTCGGAGTTTTGATACTTCATTACAACTGTAATCTCTAGGCGATCGCGTGGGCGGAGCTTGCCTCGAATAATTCAAATGTGAATTGCAATACACAATCACAATTGTGGACGTAATGTCTGTTTCAAATTTCATGATATTAATCCGAGTTTAATCCCTACAGCATTGATTTCAAATATTTGTCCAAATTTCGAAACGTTTGGAAGGGATGAGGGGTCAAGATCCCTTAAACTAACAATCGAACAACTTGATATCAAAGAGCAAGTTTAGCCAGTTCTATCTTAGAGGAAGCTTATCTTGCCGTCCGTGGGCTTGTGTTTGATCAAGCACTACCATTTCAACTACAAAGATTAGACAACTAATATCCAGTTGGAACCGAGTTTAGAGATTGTTGAAACACCCTCTGAAAATGATCCCAACATAATCTAATAATTCAACTGCGAAATATAAAACAGATTTTTTTCGTTATTGTTATCGTGTAGCAAATATTTACGTATGTTTATTTTATCACCTTTATTCGTGGCCATTTCGGCTGAAATAAGTCCTGGAGATGTTCGTGTTACCGCATCAAACGTGAATCTGTATACCGAGTCTCGAGATTTTATTATCTGAACTTGCGAATAGGATCTTTCATCAAAGCTAACATCGCGGAAGCAATTTTGTTTCGTAGCCTTTTGCATAATATTGTGCTTGTATTATGCATGTTTTCACTGCTAGTGTATCTTTCAGATTAAGTGCCATGTGGACCATGTGCTTCATGATGTCATGGTTCGTTTTTCCTCTGACTACGATCATTCGACTCTTATAATAACTATAAAGATGTTCATGCATTTTACAAACATTAAGATGTAAAAGGTATGGAAACAACAACCTGTTTTTGGTCCGTTCCAAAAAGTTCCAAGGTGACTCGTAGTCTTACCTTAAATTCCAACTTCCAGGGACATAACAAGAGTTATGTAAGGTCAACCGAAATCACTTTCACAAAAATAAATTATAAATGAAACGTGAAAAATTCAGTGACGTCACCATACGATATGGCGTCATCGCGTCGGTACATCTGTGCTTTCTCAGGCCCTTGGTAGATTTAGCGTCGATTAGCCCGCATTACTTTTCTTAATGTTACATTAGCGGATAGCTGTACGTCACAATGATTGATCGAAACACAAGAATATCCTCAATATTCGCAGCAGTAAGTGACAGCTAATTAAGAAACTCACATGTGTTTTATTTGTGCCACTGTAAATTGTTCTGAATAATCTCCCTAGTTTCTCCTATGTCGGGTAAAGAATATTCGACTCTATCCGGTGGTTTTTGAGCATCTTTTATGTTGTCGGTTATGAAAGGATCGCGGAAGCGAAGCTGTTGTCTAAATATAATAAGTATTTTTGGACTTACATCTCTTGTGTAATGGTTGTATGCAAGTTTTGAATGTCTCATCTGCGTCGTTTACGTCTTGCTCTACTGGTATGTCGCTGTCTTTATGGTTAGTAATTTTTCTAAGCTGTTTTTACAAATAGTTTCTACTATACTGTTTGTCCAACATAGATCTCTTGCCACAACATTGTATGTTTACGACAGAAGACACTTTCAGGATATTACTTGTCCCTGTAAATAGCAAGATACGTATTTCCATAAAAGAGCCCGCTATTGAGATTTCTGGAATATTTTCTGTGTTTGACAAAAGGCACAAAGGTTGCCAGTACAAAGTAAGTGCAGCGCTGGAAAAAATAATAAAGGCAGTATATTGTAAAACAAAACTCCTAAAGACCCGTACAAAGGACTACAAACGTTATGCAAACGAGGTTTTGATCAGCAATAAATGTGCCGGCTTTATATTCCAGTAACTTCCTGACCACACTGACCCTATCGCTGCATTTAGCAGCCGTTGTTGGCAAACTTATGGTTATTGGCTACGCACCGTTCCCGGGTTCGACGCTCGGATAATCCCATTTGCCCAACACTTAGCTATTTTACTGCCTTTGCAAATTGCTCGTGCAAACTGCTGGGTATTTCGAATGGTTTCTGAATTTCTTGGGCATTTTTAACGCCCACGTTACCGTGTCTGTCTAAAAACAATTTCGTTTCGCTAATGAGTTGTTCAGCTTCGTTCAATGAGATTCGAGTCTTGTTTTACGACTTTCTTCCTAAAATATGATTACAATTGTTATGCTTTCAAGTTTTATAAGATAGAATTGAATATAAATGAGAGATTTGCAATATTTTTGCAATAAAATTCAACCCAGATGGACCTCTTCATTTATACTTCAAAGTTACGAAATCGTTTCTTCTCAAACAATTTTTATGTTACCAATAAAACCGGACGTTTGAACGGAAGAATATCTCAATCTTAATTCGATACGAATTGGCCATTTTCACAGCTCGTAAAACTGATAGAAACTGAAACGCCTGAATCGAAACTATCACAGTGAAAGACACGACTGTTAAAGTCGCAATTTTATCACGCACGACAGTAAATTCTCTCGAATAATCGTATAAAACATTGTCAATGTGAAATAAGAAGAGATGTTTGTTTAGGATTCCAGTAAACTGCTTGTCCGGTTGATATCAAAACAATTTCTAATCTAAAAGATTTTCAACCTACACCAAACATAGTCGGTGAAATAACCGCACATTACCGCTACAAAATAGCCACCCCAAAAATATAGTAGCTACAATTGTACATAAAGATTTCAGAACATATACCAACAAGTTACCTGACTACTAAAACGGTACACATATTCGTTATAATTTCGTACCTATAGTGGCTATCATTGCCTGCCCCACATACCAAATGCTCCACTGTCATTGTAATCAAGTATATTGTACCGCGATATATATAAAATAATCTTTGTGTCGAGAATTTCACTGACCATTATTTCGCATGTCGACCGAAGCTGGATCGTTTTTCACGCCAATTGTGAGGGCGCTTGGAGACCGGACGCCCGGGACCCTTTTACAAGATTCCCTCCAAGATAGCCTAATGCGTTATACCTCTATTTATTTCTCGGCGCGTACGTGAATACTTCCAAGGTTCAGATTGGAAAATACCAGCAGTTTTATTGTTATGTACAGAATGGTCCTGTGTTTAACGGTCTTTTGTGTTTGCTAATGTTCCAAGTGTCGTCTCGCTAAGCGTACTGATGATAAATGGAGTAGTGACGATGGGCGTAATGATGGAAGCTAAAAGGACCTTGAGGAAATTAATTAAGCTTTTAATAATGACTTGTAGGTCGCCATTTAACGCGAAAACATGTCTGAAACTAGAGCAGCTACATCAAAGTCTAGCAATAATCGTAAATATGTTAAACGATTTAAGGTGTGGTACTTTATCGATAGCTGTCGAGCTTATCGATACAAATCATCTACTATGATTTCAATTATATCTAATATATAGCATATCTTTAGATTAACTACTTTTGACATTCATAGCACACGTTTTCCGTTAAACAGAACATAATTAGGGTACATATTAGATACCTTCCCATTTATTTTAATGAATACCACCTTCCGTTGACGTCTGCGGCTGTAATTGTTGGTATCCTGTTGTCTAATTATTGTGTAATTGTTAGTCATGTTCACCAAATATTCTCTGAATTTTCATACAATATTCTATTGTTGCTACTAGTGAAAAAATGCCCGATTAAATTCACGCAAAGCCTATTAAACCGCGATGGCCATCCGGTATCTAAAAATCAATTTATGTGGTTCGGATTCATAGAGTAAATGTCAGAACTTCATATTTATTTTACACGGGTGAAATTTATACCGGTATTGGTATTTTATTTTTACAATTTATCATTCCGGTCGGTAAGTTCTCCCCATGGGACGCGGCGTGTGAAGTGGGGCATTCCACCATACATTTTCGCATCGAGTATATTTCAGATAAAGCGTAACATGTATTTATGTTGTACTGTACGTACTTTGATGTTTTGCTTTGATATTATATTACCTTTGTCATTTATTTATTTGGAGCAAAAAAGCTTCAATGCCAGTAACCTAATTGCTTTTATTTTATTCGGTTTCAGGCAACGCCGTTTGTTTGATATATTTTCCTAATGGAATGATCGGAGGCGAACGATCTCATTCGGTAATAAGCAGATCGATATTCGATTTTGTTGATACAGTACTTCATACTTTATTGTCGCTAGTCTTCAATACTTTTAAAAGTAAATCGATTGTTCTATTTACCATGAGGTTTGATTACCGAGTAAACTTTGGAATAGTAAAGTCTACGATAAACTGTTGAAAATTGGAGTTAGTCTCCTTGGGTAGAAGCGCTCAGGTCGGCCAGTATCGATGTTCTATTTCCGTCGGCACACGGTCAGACAGCTGTGTCGATGTGACGGTCCATCAGTTATTCAGATATCGTCCATTGTATTCCACCACGTGACACAGAGACCTTGATATAACTTCGGTCCCATGGACGAAACAAGACCCATAGAAATTTTGAATTGATTGATTGACTATCGAAGACCTCGTGTTACTCTTTGTCTTAGAAACATCTTATTAAATTAATGTACTTAAATGCGACTGTGAAATGATGGAAATAATAAATGCAATCAACATACACAAATAAACATTTGAAGCAACAGAATTGGTATGATATTATTGCTGGTACTGGAGGAATCTTTATATCATTATCGACATCGACTGCGCTCTTGAGCAATCAGTAAGCTTTGTTCTCAACAAATTCTATTTGACTCAATTCTCCAACAAATAGAAATAAATACAAGTAGGCCAATGGAATAGAGTTTGCAAACTTTCGTTTGTTCTTGTTTGAAAGTCCAATATAGATTATAATCACTGACAACTTCTTCAATAAGCGTTACATTGTTTTCTGTTTAATTCTTCGGCCCGAACGTGTTGGCAACTACTTCAAATGTAAGCTTAACCTGTTCTTCCTGTGATGTAGTGTTGATTTTAACTGAATTACGATGTCAATATATTTCTAACGCACGCCGAACTGTTTGAATGACCTCAACAAAACCTCTTTTAAGTCCGTTCGTCGCAGTCCTATCAAAGTCCATCCTGGATCTATCTATAGATATCTTCACCTCATCTGCTTCCGTATTTCCAACTCTTTAGGTATTCAAATATGTATTCTAATTCCTTTCATAAAAACCAATTTCTATTTAAACTCCTACCCCAATTTAGGCAATGTTAAAATTTCAAGCAATTAAACTACAATTACAAGGTTTTCATACAATAACTAATTGTGTACCATGTTACATTAATACGTGTTACGAATGAAAGTCATGTTATTTTAATAATTCGTTCGATAGCGTTTACTATTTCGACGTCCCCGGTTTGGTTGCACGAAGGCCGTTTGTGTTCGCGGTTCAAGGACGCTTCCTCGTGGTCGTGGTCAATATTTTACAACCTTTGGGGAATTAAATGTTACTAGTATAATTATTTTATTTCTGTTCTATTTCAGCTAAAAGCTGACGCATATTTCGCTAAAGGCTGCAACTGTTTACTTCATTAAAGTCGAGAGCAACTGTTCTCACAATTATTCGATTTAAATTTGTCAGCATTTTAATGATGTTTATCAAGTGTGTACCCTGTAGAGGGATGTTAACGAACAAACACGTGTCTAGGACCCTCAAATGAAGTGCTATGCAGGTAGAGGTACAGCTGTTAATTAATTATTTATTCGTCACACAGTGGCGCGATGGCGCCAACCATCTCACTGCTAGCGCCAACACTGACTCGTATTTCGCGCACCGCGCGCGCTCCGTGTATTTTCATTTTATTACACGAGTAATTTTATCACAGGTATGTGTGTATGTTTGTACGGTCGCGAGAGGCCTCATTTATCCGTGACTACAGTCGTTCACTCGATTTATCGCCAATAAACCGTTTTTCGTACTCGTTTTATACTCAGGAGTACGCAAATATAAAATTGCTTACGATTTTTAATCGATTATCAAAATAACGTTTCGTTAGTCGTCTGTGTGGGTGTAATACAAAGTTAACGGCCATTAAACTGACAAGAACAGATCTGATTTGTTTATTCTGTGGGCTGTAGGCGCTTGTGGAAACAATGCTTTTCCAACTGAATCGCCCGGAATTTTTTCGTGGAAAGTATGATGTCGAAGCCGAAAATATTTGCTATGATTAAATAGACTTCATGATTTAAAAAATATACCAGGTAAACTGGTTATATAATTGCTATCGTTAGTAATTGAATATTATCGTCGGCTTCCAATTTTTCCTATAGGTAATAAGAATAGATTGGCGCCTTTATCATAATCAGTAATCGACCTAAATATAATTATGCTTGAAATTATCAAATTGAATTCGTATCGTAATAGGTGATCAAGTGGAAGCTTGAAATTATGATGGATGACAAGTTATCAGAATCAGATTAAATAAAGGCATTGTTAATAAACATTAAGGACATGATATATTTTTAATTATCTAGAAGGCCGATCTCACAGATAGTCGCCAACTTCTAACGTGACATGCAGATTACAAAAAGACTCGCAAAACAAACTACAAAATTGAATAGTAGAATAAAGAAATGGCTGCAAAAGTCACCTTCAACGAATATCGGTGAACCACACGGAAATTACCATAATGATCAACACAGCTACTTATCACGCACACAATAAAACTGAGGGGGAAGCAGCGCTCATTACAGATCTTAATCTTCTATTAGTACGTTGTAATAGTCCTACTAAACCCCTCTTGTTAATGTTCCCTGTAATAATATCCTGTGGGCGAATTAGGGATACATGCGCTTATAGCATTTTTACCTTTGTAAGAGAAATAGAATCATTATTTGTTGGTAAAGAAATGGTTGTTCTGATTACATGTCCGTGAAGAGGATTATTTTTGTCTGGTTTGTGTGGGTAATTATTATCTATAGAACAATCTATATAGATGAATTGATCAATTATTACTAGTACCTATCCTAATAAGACTATGAAGTAGAACACAACAATCACCACAAAATGAAGAACTAACCGATTCTAAATCAACATAATAAGACATATAGCCTTCAATTCACGACCAATTTACTTAATCACCGCACTCAAGCATTCTGCACCCAAAGCAAAGTAAACAACAAAAGTCAATAAGCCAATTGAAAAAATGCCGTTTGTGTAACATACGTAACATTACGTAGGCATGGCAAACCCAGTGCACTGACTTCACATCAATATTTTACGGTTATCGCCAACCGTTCCGGTCTTCCGCTTCGATATACGGCTGTTCATTCATTTATGAACCTACCTGCTTACATTTTAAGATATTTTTTCGGGTGTAACGAGGGAGATACGAAAGGCTTGGCTAAAATGATCTCGGAAGTCTGCAGATGGTGTTGGTTGTAGTAGAGATAAGTTACTAAGGCTTTCAAGGTATGGAGGAAATTTTGAAATCGAAAGATGTAATCGATACGAAATAAAGAGAAAGTACGCATTCGTGTTTATGGAAGCTTCCACAGTTTTTGATGACCTATCTTCTGTTACCAATAATTGTACATTTAAATGACGGTATATATTACTTACATTCTTCATTGCTATTATTTTCAACCCTTCTTGTTTGAAATTCAAGTCGACTTTGGAAATTCATAAACACACACAATTTGACAATTTCCGCAAAGAGACCATTATCTCGTACGTGTACGCAAACTTCAGTCAGTCTGTTAATTGTTTATACAATCCCACCATTACCATTTTCCTTCGAAATGCCAGTTTTGATATTGACACAAGTAAATATTTTGATCGTGACTCGTTCCCCTTAAACGTTTTGCTTATAAGAGACTATTTTCATATATAGGAATCCTCCCATCAAACCCCGATTATGAGGAAGGGATCATTTGATTTTGAAAACAAACTTTAGCTGGCTACGGATAAAGAATAGTTTGCATTGAAGCCTGAAAGTGTAACCGATTTTTTCAGCATAGCTTCTTTTAAAACGAACTTTTGTTTTATTAAGATAGAGTTGATGATTCTTTGCGCGAGGGTTATAAAAAATGTTCATCAAAATTTCTTATAATCCAAGATTAGCCTACTATAAAATACCTGCATACATTGTCCATAACACGATTGTTTCTGGGCCAGTTTACACAAGAGCTTCTAAAATAAGAAGTGACGAGGTGATTAAACGGAATGTCCAAACAATTTGATTTGCAGGTCACGACACTTTATGGGATGAAAGGGAATCATTGCTATTTGTGAAGGAGCTCATCTGGGGGTGCCATCTTACTCACGTCTGATGATCTAAGAATTGTAAGCAATGAAATCAGGAGATATTTACGGATTAGGACTTGTCTCAGAGTTAGTCAGTTTTAGCGAAAACCCACATGCTTTTTTTGCTTTTCCAATTTTTCATTTTGATCTTTCAGCGTGTTTAAAATTTTCAAAATACATGCATCTTCCCCAATGAGTCACCGTCTGCTGTATACACATTGAACTATTTCTTCACGGTAGCATCCGAAATTTCAAAACACTTTTCTAAAGTAAGTGGCGATGACGTAAAATATAAACTGAACACAACAATGCAAATTGAAAAATGTGTTTCGACAACAAAAACAAGAAATAAAACACTGTCATTTTATCATCAGTTAATTCATAAGTGAGTCAGAAAGCCATAAGTAAAGATTTATCACTCTCTTGACAGCCTTTTCACAAGACAAACGAGGCTTAGCAAACAATTCGCCTCAAGAATTAATATTCATCATACAAGCACAAATATTACATCACCACGAACATTATGGGGTGTGTACGGAACATTTAGGAATGCCTCAAACACTTTTACTCAAGAAAATAGCAAAGAAACTATACGAAAACAATCTTCTTGTATCCTTTCGAGAACTTTCCATTAGCACAAAATAGTATGCTAAATAAAATTGAGTATTTGGTTACGTTCATTCATATTTTATTTTCATTCAGTGCATGCATATCAACTTGGTTTAAATGTTCGTTCGTTTTTACGCTCCATTCATTGCTCGCTTTATCTGAATGAAGGAATTCGTCTTATCATACTTGTAATACTGCAGTTTCATTGACTCTATCGGTTTCTTTGACGTCATTTTTATACAAGTGTATGTTTATTGCGATATTATTTGTATTACATACCTGTTCTGTAATTGCGACCTTATCAATTTCTCATTTTCCGAACCCTACGTACCTAATTGAAAACTGCAACATTGTATTACAATGTACATTTTTTCTTGACACTTTCATAAAATAGCATGACTTGGTCCAATACTCTGAAAGTATTTTACTTCATAAAAATGCAGGTTTTAACTACCATGTCGTGTCTGCACTCCAAACTAATGTGGTGGAATGCCTCACCTCGTTCTTAAAATAGCTGTTCACACAACATTAGGTGAAAACAATAACCTCATTGATAAACTAGGAAGTGGTGGCGTGAGTAAATATAATAATGAAGGTTTAACTAAAAAATATACACAAACACTGAATAATTGAGTAATTGTGGCAATTTTGTGACTAAATTTAAGGTCGAATCGTACGGAAACATATTTGTTCTAACTCCTTAGTTGTATGTATTGAAATACATGATGTTCTACAGAAAGAATTGGCTCTATCTTGCAAAAATGATTAAGAAATTCCATCACAAAATAAGTAAATGAAAACATCAGAGTCTATTTCCAAACAGAAATTCCTAAAACATAACATCAGTTGTAAAAAAACAGCTTAAAAACGGATGTCAGTAACAGAACGGTCACAAACCTTCGCCCCTTACTTTCAAAGTAATGTCTCGAATAAAAAAACAAAAACAAATTCCCTTTTTTTATTTCGTCTCCTGAAGCATAACGCTAAATTTATTTGGCAAATTACGAGATCCAATTCAGTGAACAATTTGAAAAGGGGAGGCTCAAGTTTTATCTTTGAATATACATAATAACAATTGTTTTACCATATGCCTGTTTTATCAGAACACTGTTCATTTTTTCGCTGTTGCTAACTGTTTTTACTTATCAGTTCGTTTGTGAATGGTAGTAAAAATAGTAAATTGAGGGTGATATTTCTAGTGTCGTTTGGTAGGTGTAGTTGTTATCCTACTAAAGTTGTCAATGCGTACTTCCCTGAATAAAACAGCAAACCTTAACTATATAATTAGCCCAAATTCATTCATGAATCATTTCCTACATCACATCCCGACAAGGAAATCAATGATTCAACCGAATCCCCAAACAATTGGACCTAATCTCATTCCGAAATTGATTAATAAGTAATACCTAAATGTATTCAAAACCCATATTCAAGCTGAATTAAAATTTTCATCCCTAGATTCGTTAGGATCTCCCCTTAAGGAGTCGTTGATAAATATTCATAGAAGGACGAACCCCGTCAGCGAGTATTTCGCAAGGAGGAACGGCTACGTAATAAATTCACAAGTTTAGCCTGATAAGGAAGGTACACGGATTGAAAAATTTTCTCGTAAAATTCGCGGATTATGAGCCTTATCACGGACGTATAACTGAGAGGATGTTTGATACAACTATCTCGGGACGAGTACAGATTTAGTACACAATCATAAATGTACGCAAGCACTCCGCCGCGTGTGAGTCAATTCTCTCGGTTTCCATATGCCAATCACTAAAAACCTCTTAAGCATAAACAAAATATTTATTTTTTATTTATACAACACATCTCATAGAGAACATCGTAAAAGTTATAAGTAGTTCAGACTCGTAGTAACATCGTTCGCTGGTATATTTATGTAGTACGCCAATGTTACTGAGGTCGATGCTCCATACCGAACTAATACACAATCAATCAACCAGATTGATGTACATGCGTTTGTGATTGATAATATGATTGACAGAAACGGAAAATGGAAAAGTAACCACATAAAGGAATTAATGCCAAGATTCCGGTTTAAAATATTAATAGCAAGTTTCCAAAGTCAGTTTATTTTGCTAAAATACGACGAAAAAGTGAAGTAAATAAATGGAGCCGCTGTAAAGAAGGCTTGTTGACTTAACTAAAATGAAGAAAGCTTTGAGAACTCTCATATTTTAGCTCGAGACTATATTTCTATCCGGCTACATGAATATTTAGCAACTATGCAATCTTCGGTGGAGTTACGCGATGAAGACATCAAATTATTTTCAAGATCTTTTTACAAAGAAAAGAAAAGCGTAGTTGCTTCATTAACATGTAATCCTTACTGGATTGTTTCTTTTCTTCTTTTTGCTAATGAATGCTAACTCCATTGCTTTTTTGTTCCGCGAGGCAACATAATGATGGTCGGTTTCCTTTTCGCCGACATGGAGCTTCCGTTTGTTTAAATTTATTTTGTTACATTCTAAGTAGAATTTATGTACTATTTATTTTTATTAGGTACTTTAGGATTTTGTTAATGTTATTTATTGAGTGTTAACGGTTTTCGTGGAAGGTGTTTCAGTTTTGTTTGGCGAATTTTAAGTTCTAATTAAATTATTGAATTAATTTAATCAGGTTTCTGGTGTCAATCAGGGCGTGAATCCAAAACCATCAAGGTTACGACTTTACTGTTCTCCTATAACTACTGACAGGCTGTATCTAAAAAGCATCAAAGATAATAAAAAATCTTGTTTTCCCAATCAACAGTTTCATTGTACATATAAATTTTATTACAGGCGTAGCGTGGGTAGTTTGTACGTTATCACAAGCCCGTTCATGCTCATCCAATATGAATCGTAAGGAATACGTCGCTTTTATACCGCCATTCCAAATTTCGCTTTACGATATTTTTCATCCAAACGAAAATAGATCTTACCAAAACGTTTCAGAGCACAAATCATATTTTTATTGTAATTGGGTATTGGTATTTACGGTAGCTCAAATATTTTATACGTAATTTCCAAATATCACATCATATCATTCAATGAAAGAAATTCCACGAAGAAAAATCAAAGAATTCATTTCAATTATTTCAATTATTGAGTACAACTTGAGTTCTCAAGGAGGCTGTCAGTTACAAATAAAGTTGAAGGTAGTTAAATCAATCGATTCTACTTGAATCGATAGGTATCGAGAGGTCTTAGAATCGAGACATGAATCGAAATATTCAACGTTTCGTTGTAGGCGGAGACTTCAAACGTATTAGAAGATCTTTAAGTGTTTGTTTATGTAATTAAAGAAACAGATGTTTTTGTTCGACATGTTTTCTTAGTTCCAAACATGTTTTGTCATTGGTTTTTTCTTGTCTCGGTTTAAACAGTAACTGGGTGATAAAAAGTAGGAGACGTCATTGAATGGAAATGAAATTAACCTTCAGGTTCTAAGATTAGATTTAATGGTCGAAAAGGTTAACCATAATGTCCGAAAGGCGTAAGTGAACTGTGGTTTCTTCAAATTTTTCATTTGTTCAGCTAAGTTTTTATACCAATGTTTAACCAATGTTTTTCTCTTGTCGCCAGGTCTTAGCGGTTCGAAAGCCGACCTGCAGCACAGGCGCGAAGTGTTCGGCTCGAACCTGATCCCACCAAAGCCCCCCAAGACTTTCCTCACGTTAGTCTGGGAGGCCCTGCAAGATGTGACCCTCATTATTCTGGAGGTTGCAGCTGTAGTCTCCTTAGGGTTGAGTTTCTACAAACCGTCAGATGACCCAGCTGATGTTGGTAAGTTTTATCAAGGTTTTAATGTGCAATACTTTATCAAGCCCTAGATTGTCAGCCATAGGTCCCTCAAATTCAGTTGCAAAATCATAATTGGTATCATTAAAATTCTCCTATATACGCTGACTCATAAATGTATGGAGTCAATCGATAGCTTCAATCAAAGTTTCACGCAATAACAACCCTTATTTCATAGACAATTAAAAGAAATAATTTAACAGCAACATACAATTCTGAGTCGGAAGTAATATGTTGTATTGATCTTGTATAAACTATACGTATGTCCAATTTGTGTAACATATCCAGTCCCCATAAAGTCATTGCCGTAACTGTTACCATAAGATACCATGGAAAGGTTACTATCGATCGCGAACCATGTGCTCGGTCTGAATTATTCAGAGCCCGGTTTTTGCCCGTCTTTTTAACGCGTGTGCCACATGCAAACTTTAGTTCAATACAATCTTCTATACATTTTATGTTGTCAATGTGTGTACATAAAGGCTTTGCAAAAGCTTCCAGTCAGCGATAGTCAAATAAGTAGGTCTTTATAGGAAAAATGCTTAATGTAATTGGCGATGTTCTCAAAATTCATCCCACAAAAAAAGGTTTATTATTTCGCTATTAGCTCCGTAACTTATTTTACTGTAGGTACTGTAGATAGATGTTTAGGTACTATATGGACGTAGAAATTATATCTAGATTTACTGTACACTTTCATTTATAAGTACTGTTAGAAAAACCTAAGGTAATGTATATTAATTTATGTATTTTTTCTTTTCAATAACAATATGGAACATTAGACGATCCTGGTAAGATTATGTGATTAAAGTACGCGATTGTTCGTTGTTAGAGCTATGTAGGTACTCGAGTACAATTGGCGAATAGTATACCTTTATTCTGGGTGCATACTGGACCTATGAAAGGTGGTTTTCTAACGTATGCACTCAGCTGAACAAAAAAATCCTTCACACGACAAGTTTGCAACTAAATCGATACGCTACTGTTTCTAAATGTCTGTGTCCGGATATTTTATGTGTTGTTCTATACCATGGTTTAATATTTACTCAATTAGTGCTGATATATTAATTCTTGTTTCCTAAAATTGGCCAGTTTTGATTCCAAAAATATCCTTAATGAACGAGACAAAATATCAGCACTATGAAATGCAATCGGCACTAAATACTCTAGCATCTTGATCAATTTGATCTGTTTCTGAAATTTACACTGCGTTTACTAGTCGAAATGGACCACGGAAGCATCTAAATTATGTATGACTTTAGGTCTAACCCTAATTCATAATGCCGTTCTAAACCTTTCTTCTCGTTTTCCGATGGTTTCGACTATGAAATGCAGTTTGTCATCTAAAATATGATTCCGACCGTGAAATGGTCGATGATATAGACCATGGTAATGGGGCATGTAATTGATTTAGTTGCGCACATCTTGAGTACCACAATGTAGTTGCACTTTAATAACCCTGTCCAACCCTTTAGGTTTGTCTGTCTTGCTTGCTAGTTTGTGTAACCTCTGATCTTTCTACCAAATATCTATAAGATACCAAACCATTTAAAAATTAACCTACTTCATTAGAAGACAAAGGAAAATTCGGTCAACGAAATTTTACATAAGTCCACAATCGAATGATGATAATGAAGTTACAATTTCAGCTGCAGATAACTGCTACTATGAAAGCCTACGTGAATTCAATGAACTGAAATGAATCTACATAATCATAGAGGCTTGTCCAATCCAATTCGAATATGGACATATTGGACATATTCCAGCAAAATTTTAACGCGTTACGTTCGTATTTTATAAGTATTGATTTCTTTGACAAAGGCTGTATTAAAATCATGTAGAATATCTTCTGAGAAGCCTCTTTTAGCTCCGATCAAATTTTAACATTGAAATTTTGAAACGTATGTCCACAAATTAAGCCTATTAAATATTTTATGCAAATAATCCTTTGATAATTCACTAACTTGTAACCTATTTTGAGTTTCTCTATTATCATTAACGAATATTTTATCATCACCCGTATCACTAACAGATTCTAATACATCAAATTCATTACTTTTAACATCAATATCTTCAAAATCTAGTTCATCAGTATGCATGTAATCTTCGGGAATAGTTAGTTTGCCGGCCAAAGGTGGTCGCAGTCTTACCACCTCATCAATTAGTCCAATGAATATTACCATCTCAATTAAATTAAATGCCACACCGTTATTGAATCTGTGTGCCACCTGATACGGGTCATGACACCTTCCTTCTCTTTCACTCTCTACGTCCTCTCTATCTCTGTCTCTCTCTAGTTGTGTTGCATTACCGTTGTAGTGATGTTCCTCAATGGTGTTTGATTATGAACTGTTTAAAAGACGTCTCGTTTCATTGTTTAGTGAATGGTAATCTATGTTGTTATCATTGTTCTTTGGAAGTTATTTAAAGAAAATATTAATTAAATAAGATATTCCTTATTATTGTAATACTGACGAAAATTATATTAGTGTAACCGCTTTGCTGAATTGTCCTAGCATTGTTTTATGTGGTTTTAATCACAATTGTTCTTTTACTGAAAGAGATAGCTTTATTATATGCGTTCTATCTCTTTCATACATTCGAACAATCGTGGTTTTTTGCACATCACATATAACCTGCTGTTTGCTTAACTATATTATAGTCGATAAAGCAAGCAATATCACCAAACCACAAATATACAATAAAATGTATTTGTATTTACAAAACAATGCTTTTATCTTAGTTACTAAAAAGTCCTGTGTATAAAATGAGCTTATTGCTTGCTTCAGCCCTTCGGTTGAGAATATAGAGTCAGCACTCACATAATATGTGACGTCAACACTAGCCTTTTTGCACAGCCCGACAAAGTCATAAGCTATTAAAAACTGGCAATCTCAAAGGCTTAGTGAGTAGATAATTCTAACATTTATTGGATGACAAAATCATGACTTCTTTCCAATTGCCACTTTGATTCGTCTAATGAGAAAAAATGTATTTAGAAAACAAAACAAAATTTGAATTCATTTTATATTATCGGATATTTCATAAGATAGGTGAGTAAATTACGAATTGACCGTTACAATTCGAAATTTCGGTGTTGCAATGTTTGAAAATATTTAGTTTATAAAATCTTAGTTAAATAAAACCAAAACCTTCTAAATTGGTGTAACTGTAGTTTAAAAGACACTAAACTATGAATTCTAAATTTAATAAAAAATATAAATTAATTTTTTCAGTCATGAAAGTGCTTTACCTCCTTTGCGTTAAAAACATGTAGTTTATATTTTGTAATGTTGTTACCACAATTTTTAAAATATAATGAATGGATTATTATCATTTTATGTTTCTGTGGTATGGTGTTTGGTAAAGCAATTTCATGACCAACCGGCCCTTCTTAATTCTTCTAGAACAATATTAGAACCACGTGTGTTATGTTAAACAACCAATGCACATCCTTAATATCATTTTATTCTAGACTTTATTTCCATAGCAACAAAGCTGACTTTCCATCAGAGATTTACCAACTTCAAACATTTTTCAATAACCAATAGAATCGGTTTATTTTAAAATGCATTCTGTCTTTGATCAGTGATAAAAGCAAGGATATTATAACGCCTTCTAATTTTAAACTAAGTAAAATAAAGCGATGCTATTGGCTGATAGTATTCTAGAACATCTCTGATGAGAAAGTAGCTCAATAGATTTTTGTAGTTCACTTATAAAGACTTATGTTTGTTTGTGTATCTGTCTATATAAAACTATATCTAATATCAATATTAAAATGTTTTCCAGCTCATCTCGACGAAGAGGAAGGTCATTATCAATGGATCGAAGGTCTGGCGATTTTAATATCAGTCATAGTCGTCGTTATAGTTACTGCGTTCAACGATTACACGAAAGAAAGGCAATTCAGGTGTGTATTGAAACCCTTTTAATAAATAGTTATGTATTAAAAAGAATCACCTACTAATAGAATAATGAAAACTAACCCAAAAGTTGTACTAAGTCTAAAAGAAGTGTTCTACTAGTCATTGTAACTTTTGAAAAATGTTCAATATAATTATCTTGCGTCACTGAATCGCTATTAAATTTGTTAAATAAAAGAATATTTCTCATTTAATATTTTTTAAATCCTTAAATTTTAAGTACAATCTAAGGTTCCATTCCTACATCAGACAGAGAATCGATATAAATTACCTTTTTAACTAAAGCGTCAGGATTAAGACAACAATATTATATTTTCTACAAAACTATACCTATTTTTACAATCTATGACCTAATTTAAACGAGATCCCAATCTCAATTACAGAGGGCTTCAATCTCGGATAGAAGGGGAGCACAAGTTCGCGGTGATCCGAGGCAGCGAGGTCAGGCAGGTCCCAATCAGCGAGATAGTATGTGGCGATATATGTCAGATAAAGTACGGCGATCTGCTGCCCGCTGACGGTATACTGCTGCAGAGTAATGACTTGAAGGTAAGCAGAGTTATGATCAATTATGTATCTTTAGTGGTAAGTTTTAACTCTTTCAGTCACACTTTTAACTGGTTACGAATATATTTTATTCAATTATACTGAAATGTTTAAAAACCAATGCAAAATAATTTGAAGCATACTTCAAAAATTTAATTTCTAAGAAAAGGTGGTTAGTTACAGTGACCACCAAGACTGAAAGAGTTAAATATGGTCATCGTTGTTTATATTAAAACTTTCGTGAGACGTACTTAATTAATTATTAGCTTTTCGGCTTACTCACGTAAATGTTTGACGAGGAACTCGACTAGTTTCAAGCCATGCTAGAGGCTCATATTCATGTGCAAGATTCCGCGACCCGCGACGCGGCGACTGTCGCGCTGCTACTTTAAACTAGTCGAGTATACTTTAAACAGTTACGGGAGTAAGCAGAAAACATAATAATAATTAATGGTCATAATTTTTAAAATGTCTCTTATGTAGTAGTTTACTACTAAGTTCCTGAAAATTGCAACGTTTAGTAGGCAGAATGAGAATTGGAACTTAGTTTTTCTCCGTGGAAGAAATGAGAATAATTTAATTTTAACTTGTTGGTAATTGTTAAGTTGTATCATAGTAATAGATTAGTAATATTTCCGTCGGGATGAGTCGTTACGTTTTTGAATTAGATCGATATAACTTGGTGTTAATATCAAAACTGATAATACCAGTATCATCAACCTGACCTATCCCTTTATCAAAGAACAAACTGTAATATCTTTTGGAACACCTGATCATCACTGGTCCCTATTGGCAAAAAAACATGACAATAAACTTAACACACATTACACACTATAACCTATATATACCTGTAATCGACTAAACAAATACAATAGGCGGCTGCCTCGTTGGCCGAGTGGTCGCAAGTGTGAGTGCTGGGCTAGGGGTCTCGGGTTCGATCCCCGAGTCGGGCAAAGTATTACTGGATTTTTTAAATTCTCAGTAGTAGCACGGATTCTGGAAATGTACCCGGTATATGGCAATAGGCTCACCCCCTATTACATGGAACACAACATAATTAGTGAAAAGTGGGTGTTACATTGTACAGTGGCATTAAGTGCCGTAATGTGCACCTCTGCCTACACCTCCGAGGAAAAAAGGCGTGGTGTTATATAAATACAATCAGATATTTTAAAATCTGCAACCGAAACCAACACTATCGTAACATTACAAAAATAATAGTTAATTTCTTTTATGTTAACGCTATGGACACGTTTATGACGTTTGATGTTCTGATTGGCCTGCTCTAAATTAACCAACCAATCAGACGAGTTAATCGCGGTAACGTTTAACGTAAAAAACTAACTCTAGGTTCTCAGTCCCCTCAAGTAAATATAAGCACCTAGGTAGTAATATCTAATTTGTAACAATATCGACAGTGTGCGTCAATTGATAACTGAATACCTTACTGATCAAACACTGATAACGCGTTATTAGGTTATCAGTAACAATGTTATATATAAAAACGTGGATATAGTGCGAAAAAAATGAAAATATTTACCTGTTTTCGCCTTTTTAGAGGTCAGTTTTTGACCTTAGTTATTTGAGTACAAAAGGAAGAACCCTACTACAAATTCTACGATAGTACTGACAATTCCCACCTCAATTCTGCTACGCTATTCTGTAACTTTCAATTGGAAAGATCGAGGTGAAATCGATCGGTGTCCCCCATGTAATTACTTCAGAGAATAATCGCGACCAAAGAGTACAATCGCATAAAGTACGAGAATACGATCGAGCGCACTTTCAAAGTTCGAATTAACGGTTACAGCCACCTAATAAATAGCCAGTTGATAGCCAGCTCTGACTACTCTTCGTATGTTGAATCAATGGTTTAGTAAATAGAAAGTAATCTGTCACCTATGGCTATCAAAACTCTCAATGAAACTTTGCAAAAACCGTCAATGGAATATAAAACCTCGTTCCACCTCCTTTGCCAAGATTTCCTACAGAATTAACAAGATCCTTCAAAGTCACTTCAAAAACTTTTATCTCAAAACTCATAATCAAATGAATTACTGCCAAACTTGCACACTGAGATATACAACTACTTAGAAAGTCGCATAATTGTACAATTTGCGTCATTATAAAGCCAAGATTGTGTCGATAAAACCCTCACTGAGATACCAAGTTGTTTTAGATAAGGAACAAACTGAATACCGCAGTTTTTATCTTTTATTTTAATATTTAATTCTTATGTTTAGTTACGAATTATGTTAAATGTCGCTAGATTATAATTATGATCTATGGCTGTGTGATGGCCATGTTTGATTACAGATTTTCTTGTGTTACATAATGACACTTTTGTAAGTCATGTGCATGGTCTATAAATGACAGAAGCTCAAAATTAGGTTCCAACATTGCTAAGGCTTTTTATCAGGCGAGAATTATCGATATCGAGAAATAAGCTGCAGGATAAATTGGCAATACATCTGTATTATGTAAATTCTTTATGATAAGTCAACATGTTTTGATAAACAAACCTAGGATAGCTTAACGGCCAAAGTCCTGTCACTAGCTCATATTATAAAATCTATTACACAGGTTTTTTCAAAAGGAATCCTTCATCATTGCATTTTACGTTACAGGTTGATGAATCATCGCTCACTGGTGAATCGGACCATGTCAAAAAGGGTGAATCGTTTGATCCCATGGTGCTATCCGGTACACACGTCATGGAAGGTATGCAAACCGCCACAACACAGTTATTGTAACAGAAAATATGTTACGTTTGGCCTTGATATAGTTTTGCGCATAAGTAAGAGGTTAGCGCAAGTTTGCGCATGTATCCATTAAATAACTTTCATAGATTAAGGACTTAAGTTGCCAATATAATAAATTTTTGACTTTTGAAGTCAACACTAAGAGGAATCTATTGCATTTTAGCACATTATGCTAGCCTCGATGGGCTGCCTGACCTATTCCCTCTTAATAACTGAGTCTTCATTTGCATGCATAACTATATCATCTTGATTCAATTTCCAGGCTCCGGCAAAATGCTGGTAACAGCGGTCGGTGTAAACTCCCAGGCTGGTATCATCTTCACGCTCCTCGGCGCCGCTGTAGACAAGCAGGAGAAGGAAATCAAGCAAATGAAGAAAGGTCAGTAACCTTGTGATGTGTTCGCTAACGTAGCATAGTGATGTCCCCTTAGATATGTACCTCCTTTCTGATGAAGCGGTGATGGTCATGTGATGTCCAGTGGTTATGGTTATTTTTGTCAATGTCCAAAAAGTTTAATGTTTTGTAATAGAAATGTTAAGCTTACATAATCATCAGAAAGGTCGTCCTTTAGCGAAAATCCCGCAAGATAGTTAGCATTGTTACTCTGCTCATTTAGGTGATGACGCTTTCTGCGAGTTGCTTTAACAAAAATGTACTTAAACATGAGACTATAGAGTATGTTTTAGCTTGGCTAAATGAGCATAGTACGCCCCAATGCTTGGTGCATACATTAGTGTAACCAGTGACGTATGACCCCCTCCCCCCTTGTCATTGAGCCACCGCACTTAACCTCCATTTTGGAAGGAGGTATTAAAAAAATTATAACGAAATTGGGAAAAAAATAAAGCTTTCCTCTACACATCTGGCCAAAATTATTGGCACATTAAACCTTTTTTATGCATTTTTGCCAGTTTCGTTTTTAAAAGTGAGATTATTTTATTTATTGATGACTGAATGATACGGATTGTCATTTTCTTGTCTTGATTTTATTGTCGTTCCATACAGTCTTGTTGAACGTTGTCTGTCTATGTTATATGTTTTAACTAATAGCCTGAAATGTTTTGTGAGAGCATGACATATTTTTAAAGCGAATATTTTCATTTGTACGATATTATTTATTATGTGTACGTTCGATGTTGTTCTATTATTATTTCGTCTCAATAAAGAAATAATCTCTGTACAACAATCCTAAAATTATAATTAAAATGATCATAAAAGCATACATTTGTAAATGCAATTTTAGTCGCTACGTTTGAGCTGTTGAGAGTTTGAATATAAACCTTACTTCAATTAATATAAGACTGAAAACATTTCTAGTAACCAGTTTCAATAAGAGTGATATTACCTCAACTGTTCAAACAGCAATTGACATAAACCCTTTAGATTTAGTGCCACAACCAAACATATAGTGTGATCCGTACAATGACATCCAACTTTTTTTTCTCCACCCCCGACCCCGGCCTGCTGCACGCATCTCCATGTCGCCGATCAACAAAAAAATTAAAATTAAAAAAATACATAAACCAAAAACCTAAATCAAAACATACACATTGAATGCATCGTGTAACTGTCGTGTTGACTGCATGATGTATCAAAATATTATCCAATCGTTGTCATTAATGTGTATGCTTATTATATTTTGGATAAAAAATATATTATCGATGGGATATTGGACAAAAATTGACTCGAGTAGAGGCTAAAAAGCAGCAACGCAAGTCTACGCAACGCAAGAGTTTGACTGGTAAGTAAAATCCTTTGCTATGCCCCGCTTTAAAAACTACCGTACACTGAGGGTCAGAGAAATTTCGCCTTTATTATTATAATGATACATGTTATATTTAAATAATGGTGATGGTGCTTAGTCTGTAGCTTCGAGCTTAAATGTGGGATGGGTAGATTATTCTGTCCTTTAGTGTACATAAAACAGGCACTACAATTATGGAACAAAGTTACTCTAGCGTTCTTCCTAGATACAGTATTTTAATAGATTAAAAACAGTAATATTATACTAATTTTCTCTCTTTCTCGCGATTTGGTAGGTTTCTTAAATAATAATAATAATTTATTGAAATTTAAAATTTAATTTTAAACCATTCATTTTCACTTAACAGCATCCTAGTGCATTTCTTTTGTAGTAACACTTTAATGTATGTAATTGATTAACTTATAGTATAATTAAGGATCTTCTAACTAAGAAGGTAGGTACAACCGTAGATGAACTAAAATTCAGTACACTTGCACTACAAAGTACAAATACCTAACAGTAATTAATTTTCTATTTTGTAGTAGAGACACTTTTTATTTTTGTTTTTCAAAAAGCAGCCTACAGTCCAAGCTGAGTAAGTTCTCTTTTCTTCGAGAATTTTCCTCTATTAACAGAAATTATTAAATTTTCAGGCTGTTTTAAAGTAAAGCTATTTGATTTATCGAATTGGCACTGTAACTAGAGATTCTGTTAAATTCTGGGCTTAACATTGTAAGCGATAGTTGCTCAAGTATTTCAGCGTTGACTCGCAATCGAGGGGTTATGTACTTTATTTCTGTAGTCATAAAGTTCATTTTTTTACATACATTAACCTCTGGATAGTGAGTTACGTCTTAGAAAAACGTTGTGATACTGTACTGGTATTGTTTTATTATGAATTGGCCATCTTTAGTATTCATTTTCTAAATTAGTATGTAGTAGTATTCAATGTCAATTAATGTAGATATTTGGTTATTCTATTCGATTTTCTTTCTGAATTAAAATTTTCAAAGTAATTTTAGATGTCAAAGCCAACATTTCAACATAATTTTGGACCTATTATGTGACTAGAACTCTAACCGTACTGAGATAGTATCTATACACAACATATTTATTATTAGGTACTCTAAACTCTATGTAGCTTTATTGGCAACGTATTAGTTAGACAAATTATCACTGTAGACGAATTAAACCCTTTATTTATTATCAAATTCCAAACTACCAGTACACAATCATAACAACATATTTGAGTAAATTATCGCTTTACCCAACAATATACTAACACGGTTATTACACCACACAGGTGACGAAGACGCAACGTTGCCGGCGTCAGGCAACAGCCACGGCGCGAACCACGCGCGACCAGACGACAACCACGTGCCTGCGACCAGCGACAAACCTCCGCCAGAAGCTGCACATAAAAAGGAGAAGTCTGTACTGCAAGCCAAGCTCACCAAGTTGGCTATACAAGTAAGTAAACATGCATATTGAAGCTTATTGTAACACCTTTTATTCCCTAAAAGAATAAGGTAACATATATTAAACAGAACACTTTTTATTGGCTGAGTAAGAGTCCTATGAAATAAGGACTCAGCTTAATGTCATATGATGACGATATCAGTCTTATCTCAGTGCTTCTAGCACCAGACAGAATTCTAGATGCGTGTGTGTTTTTTTTACCGAAAATTAATATATTTTTATAATAACTATCGTGAGACATACTAAATTAAGTAAAAACGCGGGTTACTCACGTGAATATACTGAGAAAAGCTCTACTAGTTTCGAACCACAAAGGGGTTCTTCCTCATGAGTAACCCGCGTTTTTACTTAAAATTAATATATTTTAATCCGACCTCGTAATGAAACACGAGATATCTCTGAAACCGCGCTTGTGACCTCTCAACTGACGAGACAATCTGCAAAGCATTTTCAAAATAAATCTCCTAAAATGTTTAACACCAGTATAGCACTATTAGTTTTAACAACATATCATACGGGTGTTTGGAATATGTGCGACAAACTTAAACCAATTTCTTCAACAGATCGGCTACGCCGGCTCCACAATAGCAGTTCTGACGGTGATCATCCTGGTGATAAACTTCTGCGTGCATACATTCGTGATCGAGCAGAAGCCGTGGAAGGCGACGTATATCAACAACCTGGTGAAACATCTCATCATTGGTGTCACCGTACTTGTCGTCGCCGTGCCTGAAGGATTGCCGCTTGCCGTTACTCTGTCGCTTGCTTACTCTGTCAAGGTATGTATCTCAGTTACTTTAATTGGTTTTTGTTCTCAACCGTTGTGACTGTAATAAATAAATAAATAAAAAAAATCTCTTTTATTAATATAAAAAGCGTTCGGCGCTCTGATTGGCCGGCTCAAATGACCAACCAATCAGAGTAACGAACGCGGTCTCGTTCTAATGGTGTTACGCCATATTTTCTAATATAATTTGTTTTCAACATAAGACGTAACAAAGTGGCCTATAAAGTTTTGAACTGTTCTCAATGTTATTATACAGACAGAACATTTGGACTGGATATAGAATATCCTAGTTTTCTATACCTATTGCACTTAATAATTCAACCGTTCACTGTATATACAAAATAAACAAGATGATTGATACTCTTAAGTAGCCTACAGTTCTCTTTATTCACCTTCCCCTTTATAACACTCACATTATCCTTCCACAGAAAATGATGAAAGACAACAACTTGGTACGTCACTTAGACGCTTGTGAAACGATGGGTAACGCAACCGCAATCTGTTCAGACAAGACAGGAACTCTCACCACGAACCGAATGACAGTCGTACAGTCCTACATCTGTGAGAAACTCTGCAAGGTCACGCCTAACTTCAGGGATATACCGCAAGAGGTCGCCGAAACTATGGTCGAAGGAATATCTGTTAATGCTGCCTTTACGTCCAGAATTATGGTGAGATTTTATTGTTACTTTCTTGTAAATTATTATCACAATTGTTAATTGAATGTTTTCTATATATGTTTCTGGAACAATTTAGCTAGCTGTGAGTGTTTTTTGTCAGAGCACAATTTCTCTTTGAGTTTGATTCAATCCATGTTTTTTCATGGCCATAACTTTAGATACACACTAGCGGACCCGACAGCGTTGTCCTGCATATAATATAATAACAGGTATAGATAAATAACCGAGGCACCGACTGCAGCGCCATCTACCGGGCTGATTTGTGAATCTAAACCATTCCCAGATCCCCTTGAACACACAAAAAAATTTCATCAAAATCGGTCCAGTCGTTTGAGAGAAGTTCAGTGACATACACACTCACAGAAGAATTATATATATAAAGATATACAAAATTAGAGTGTACATCACAAATTATAATTTTTTGATCAAACCTTAACAATATATCGTTCCTTCTTCGTACAGCCGAGCCAAGATCCAACAGGGCCTCCAATGCAAGTTGGTAACAAGACCGAGTGTGCCCTGCTAGGGTTCGTCCTAGCGCTTGGCCAGAGTTACGAGGCAGTTCGTGAGAGACACCCAGAAGAATCCTTCACCCGTGTGTACACTTTCAACTCGGTGCGCAAGAGCATGTCCACTGTCATCCCCTACAAGGGCGGCTACCGACTTTACACTAAAGGAGCTTCTGAGATTGTTTTGAAGAAGTAAGTACCGCTTTTTTAGATATCTAGCTTTTACCAATGACTTTTTACTTGAATTTGGGCCATATTTTTAACTTTCCCTTTATTTCAAAATCTACATGTAACATAGTCTTTCTACAAAAAATATTTTCAATGTATCACATAAAATGCTATAAATAACATAATTCTATAAATTATTTTATATCTTTTAATGTTGACATGGATTTGAATGTGTATTTGAAATATTGATATAATGGTCTTATAACAAATTAATTAATTGTTGTCATTGGTGTAACCGTTGTAATTAATATAAATAAATAAATTATATAACTTCAACATCAAACTTAATCGACTCGAAATTGAAATGTTAGTAAAAATAAAGTTAACCTTCTAATTTATTATATGAATATTTTTTCTTGATTATTATTTCAATAAGCAAAACAAAGAATTGCCATTTAATATTAATATATTTCCTTTCATTCTACAGATGCGCATTCATCTATGGTCACGAAGGTCGTTTGGAAAAGTTCACGCGCGACATGCAAGAGCGATTGGTACGACAGGTAATCGAACCCATGGCCTGTGATGGACTCCGAACCATCTCCGTCGCTTACAGGGACTTCGTACCGGGCAAGGCTGAAATTAACCAGGTAAGCTTAAAATAGATAATATACCAGCATAGCATAGCATAACATCACGCCTTTTTATCCCCGAAGGGGTAGGCAAAGGTGCACATTTCGGCACTTAATGCCACTGTACAATGTAACACCCACTTTTCACTATTTATGTTACGAGTCCCATGTAATAGGGGGTGAGCCTATTGCCATATACCGGGCACATTTTTCCAGACTCCGTGCTACTACTGAGATTTTTAAAAACCCAGTAATACTTTGCCCGACCCGGGAATCGAACCCGAGACCCCTTGCCCGGCAGTCGCACTTGCGACCACTCGGCCAATGAGGCAGCAAATAGATAATATGTTAGTTATAATTACCTGTTTGTTGTTTAAAATGTTCACAAAAATATGTGTGTGCAGTACATTCATAATTACTTTTAACTCAACCCAATATGTATGATTATAGTTGCGATTTACTTACGAACAAATTGTTTGTCTATCCAGGTGCACATAGACCAGGAACCGAACTGGGACGACGAGGATAATATCGTGAACAACCTGACCTGCTTGTGTGTAGTCGGTATTGAAGATCCTGTGCGACCAGAGGTACATTTTATAACTTTTTTATAAGTACTAGAATAGGTACCTTACATTTTGTTTGATTAAATAATGATTTCCTAATCTTCTACTTTACGAATGTGAACATAAACATTTTGATTTAGAAATGATAGTCCCAAAAACTCTTTCAAATAAGGAATTTTGTACACGAACCCATTATTATTTTAATAATTTATACAAGTTATAACTATTTCATTGCCTTTGAAACTCCTTAAAATACACTTAACCGTACCCATCAACATCAACAGTTCCATAACAGTCCACTACTAGACTAAAGGCGTCAACTTAGTATAATCTCCATTCTTGGCAAAGGAGCTGAAAATAAAAACCATCATATAAATGTTTCTTCGTCCCCAGGTACCCGAAGCCATCAGGAAATGTCAAAAGGCAGGCATCACAGTGCGCATGGTGACCGGAGACAATGTCAACACGGCGCGGTCTATTGCCATCAAGTGCGGGATACTCAAACCTACTGACGACTTCCTCATTCTGGAGGGCAAAGAGTTCAATAAGAGGATCAGGGATACTAATGGAGAGGTATGTGACATTCGGTATCTTTTCTGTGTGTATGATAGATCTTATAAGAGTAAAATAATCGCCATCTTAACAGGCAAGTTTAGATATCGTAGTTTAAACAGATCTGAGGGCTTTATACAACTTTGTTTTTTGGTTAACGTGATCGACAACGTTTATGATGCTCTCATTGGTTCGCTCCATAGAACCAACCAATCCGAGGGTACACGTAAAGACTAGAGGTGATGACAAATGTATTCTATTCTGTTATTACCTCGGCCTTTTTTTCAGTCTGAATAACTCAAGACACTCTTTACAATGTCCTAGTAAGAAACGGAACATTATATAAACTGTCAAACACCGAGAGAACACCGGTGACCGCAACCTATTGTTCTTTAATTGTGTCTATAATGACGGTACTCAAAGAGATTCTTCTGTTTTGCAGGTACAACAACACCTACTAGACAAAGTATGGCCGAAACTCCGCGTCCTTGCGAGATCGTCACCGACAGACAAATACACGCTAGTTAAAGGAATGATCGAGTCTAAAGCCTTCGACACACGCGAAGTAGTCGCTGTCACCGGAGACGGTACTAATGATGGACCTGCGCTTAAAAAGGCTGATGTTGGATTTGCTATGGTAAGTTGTTTCTTGTTGGTAGACGGGTAAGGTAGATTTTTGAATGGGGAAGATGACCCATTTAACAACTATTGTGATTTAATAAATAAGATCTT
Organism: Spodoptera littoralis; assembly: GCA_902850265.1. Lineage (NCBI taxonomy): Eukaryota > Metazoa > Arthropoda > Insecta > Lepidoptera > Noctuidae > Spodoptera > Spodoptera littoralis. The sequence continues at coordinate 7,063,320 of LR824561.2, read as the reverse complement.
GGATTTTATTGGTGTCATCTAGTTGATTCTAAAGTGATGAACCTTGTTAAGTTACCAAAAGCTTAGCTATGTCATTGTTCTTTACTTCACTCAAAATCTTGATTGTTTAATTCACTTTACAAAACTTGAAATCTTCAACTTTAATATTTCGAAGCAAAGTCGTATTCTTACATGTCTATATTTTCTATCTTTTATTTTACCCATCATACTAAACATTTATTGACATTACCAAACATTACCTATTGTCATAAGCCCCAACACACTTTCTAACCTTCCAATTCTTCCCCCAGGGTATCGCAGGTACAGACGTAGCGAAGGAAGCATCAGACATCATCCTTACAGACGACAACTTCTCATCCATCGTGAAGGCAGTGATGTGGGGCCGTAACGTGTATGACTCCATCGCCAAGTTCTTACAGTTCCAGCTCACAGTCAACGTGGTCGCTGTTATTGTGGCCTTCATTGGTGCCTGTGCGATACAGGACAGTCCTCTTAAGGTATGTACTTTGAAACAGAATTATTATGTCATCGTTATTATATCAACCACAAGATGCTGATGCTGAATATAGACTTCCTCCAAAACTGTACTAGTGGTTCTTCACTACCATAAAAATAACTAAAAATAGTTTTGTGTTTATTCGAAAAGTCAGTCTGCAATTTTAAAAGGTTTTTAAACACCAATAAATCATTAGTTAAAAAAAGTGTTTTTGCGATCGAATCAATTCATAGCTCCGATCGCTTTCATTTTTTAAATCTTGGGGTCTACTTAGGATTCTTGTTTCGAACTTAAGATCCCTTTCTGAATATTTCGATTTTAACAATTTATCACTGATTTCCCCTTCCAGGCAGTACAAATGTTATGGGTAAACTTGATCATGGACACGCTAGCGTCGCTTGCGCTGGCGACAGAGATGCCGACGCCGGACCTGCTACAGCGCAAGCCGTACGGACGAACCAAGCCTCTCATCAGTCGCACCATGATGAAGAACATCCTTGGACAGGCCATCTATCAGCTCTTTATTATATTCTCGCTTCTATTCGTCGGTAAGTTATAGATGATTTAAGGGACAAAATCTGGTTTTAATAATAATAAATAATAATAGACTATTCTTAATCTTATGTTGAACAGAACGTAACTGACTTGATATAAAGGGATATTCTCATGATCAACATTTTCCAGGTTGATTGTAAATAATTATAAACCTTACGTTCTCTAGCATACAGTTTAATATCTACATTTTCGCTTAATATTGCTATCAAGTTAGACTGTAATAAAATATATGTCATGGATGTCTAAATAATGTACTACAAAAACTTGCAAATAATTATGATACAAATGTCCACAATTCCTATATCTCCAGGCGACAGGCTGCTGAACATCCCGTCAGGTCGCGGCCAGGCGCTGGGCTCGGAGCCCACGCAGCACTTCACGATCATATTCAACACGTTCGTCATGATGACGCTCTTCAACGAAATCAACGCGCGCAAGATACACGGCCAAAGAAATGTGTTCCAGGGGTTGTTTACTAATCCCATCTTCTATTCTATATGGATCGGCACTGCGGCTTCGCAGGTATGTCAATTACATAACATCACGCCTTTTATGCCTTTTATCCCCGAAGGGGTAGGCAGAGGTGTACATTATGCCATTGTACAATGTAACACCCACTTTTCTATTATGTTATGAGTCCCATGTAATAGGGGGTGAGCCTATTGCCATATACTGGGCACAATACAAAAATTTCATATCAACAGAAGATGTGAGAAGGTAAAGTGATCGCAATCAGGTAATAAATGAACGAATAAAAAAACTTCCTTACGCATTGTTGCTGTTGTTTGACGCCATCTTTCATGTAAGGAATCTTTTCATTTTTTTCTCTTTAGGTCGTATCCAATTTCGGAACTCAATAAGTTGTGTTATTAGACGTCGATATTTTTAGTTGAGTGTGATAAATAAGAAACAATATTGTACTAAACTAATGATGACCTTCTTTTATGACCATCGTCAACAACCAGTGTCAGTATCCCATGTTAAATTATGAAACTTTTTTTGTATGGGACTAGCTGACCAGGCAAACTTCGTACTACCTTGAAAAACACCTTTTACTTTATTTATCATTTTTAGTTACATTTTTCTCACCATTTAAACCTTCCCTGGACTTCCACGAACACTTTAAGAACATAATTAGGCAAATCGGTTCAGCCGTTCTCGAGTTTTAGCGAAACTAACGAACGGAAATGCATTTTAATTTTACATTTGATATCGCAATCTAAACCCATTACTACACAAACCCCATCAAAAAAATTCCAGGTAATAATAATCCAGTTCGGTGGCATGGCGTTCAGTACGGCGGGTCTGTCGATAGACCAGTGGCTCTGGTGTCTGTTCCTCGGCGCCGGGACCCTTGTCTGGGGTCAACTCGTCACCACCGTGCCCACTAGGAAGATTCCTAAGAGACTGTCGTAAGTATTTATTATCATTTAGAATAATTTAGATGGTTCTTTCATCATCATCACCCCTTGAACTCCTGGACTTATGGACCCGCACTACAAAAGAAAAAAATTTATAACTAAATAATTACAATTTTTTTTTTTTTTATTTATTATTTATTATTACATTTCAGTACAGTTTAAAAAAATTTTTTGCACCATTAAACCACAGCTGGTTTGTATTGGTACTCACATTCGCAGTTTTATGTTATAAATTTATAAACCCATTCAGTGTGACAATTATGCTAATATAATAAGTGACAAAGATTTTAGATACATTACATATTTTACGAGTAACAGTAAACATCCATGAGCAAAGCATAAACGTACTCATTAAAATTGCAAAGAAACAAAGTACTCGAAGAAACCGATACCGACACACACGGCACTAGCCAATGTTAAACTTTTGCAGTCTACCCCACAATATGCTACATTGGCATTATGTCTTGTATTAGTTCTCAATATGTAACCGGTCCTCGTCAACTTAAAAAATTGTAATATACAGGCTGTTTCCTACATTTTGGTCGTGAATAATTTTAGACCATGTTATTTATGATACTGTGGTAGTATTTTTTATATTTCTGTTTATAGTTTTTGGAGTTAATTTCGTATTTGATATTTTGTGGAATTTCATTCATTATTGTGGGGATTATAAATTTAGAGGTTCGTCTGCCATAATAATTTTTAACTTGAGGTATTATTAATTTATTTTTGGTAATATTCCTAGTGATTATTTTATGCGAAATGGGTACTTGAATACTTTTATTATTAAATTGTTCACTCAAGAAGGCTAGATCAAAACGAAACTGTACAGGTAATATTTTGCAATATTTAAATAATTCTGTGACGTTATTTCTGCATTTGTCTTTTATTTTACTCGGGACCATAAGTTTTAGAAATCGAACCTGCAATTTGGTTATCTTTTCAACAAGTGTTTTAAAGGTACGCCCGTAACTTGTGATTCCGTATGCAATAATTGATTCCGCCAAGGCCATGTACATGCTAAGTAGTGTTTTAAATGGAACTTTCGGTTTCAATATGTAGAACTTAGCCAATATTGCCCGTAACCTGTCACACACTAAGTCGACATGAAAAGACCAGTTGAAACGGTCGTCTACGATTAGTCCTAGGTACGTGTGGTGCGTTACCTGGTCAATTTCCTCGCAGCGACACGCGCCTCGCCGCGTGGAGTGAAGGCAACCGTGACTATGTGATACAATACTAAAAGGCATCATTAGCTTCAAGTGGCTTGAATGGACATGTATTATTTTAGTTTTACTGGAGTTAATAACCAGTCCAGCATCATGTGCCCATTTGGAGACTCTAGTAAAATCTTCCTGTAACCAGTGCGCTGCTATATTAACATCTCTGTGGGCTGCTACAAGGCATGTGTCATCTGCATATTGATAAATTGAGCAGTGATTTACCACATGCTCCATGTCGTTGACATAAGTCAGGTAGTGCAAAGGCCCAATTACTGAGCCTTGAGCCGTCCCGTCAGTGACATCAACAGCATCACTCATCTCAGTACTGATTTTAACAGTGTATTTTCGATTGTTCAGGTAGTCTTTACACCACCCAAGCATTGGCCCCCGAATCCCAGAGTTTTCAAGCTTTGTCAACAGCGTGTTATGTTTAAGCGTGTCAAAAGCCTTACTGAAGTCAATAAATAGCAAAAGTACATGGTTTCTGGCATTGAGAGATTCATTGACCTCATCAGTAAATTTTGACAGCAGCTGTGAAGTAGACTTATTAGCTTGAAAACCATACTGTGTACTGGACAACACGTTCTGTTTGACATAAAAATCTTGTATCTGTTTACAGATATATTTTTCTACTATTTTGTCAATAACCGGCAAAATAGTGATCGGTCTATAGTTTTTATAGTCACTTAAGCTGCCTTTTTTATGTATAGGGCGCACTATACCGGTTTTCAATACTCCCGGATACTTTTCTTGTTTAACACTAGTATTAATTAACTTTACGATAACACTGGCCATCTTGTTACATATTGATTTTATGTCTATGCACCTAATATTGTCTATGCCAGGTGCCTTCTTTGCGTTGAGATTTTTAATTATTTTAGTCACACTGCTGTTTGTAGCCTTCCTAAAGCAAATTGACGAGTTATGGGGAAACATATACTCTGTTTCATTTAATAAACGATGTTTACAATTTGGCAAGATTTTTTGAACGCTGTCTCTGAATTCTTTAGCAAAATTATCCGCGATAGATTTTATTTTTAAATGACTGTTTTTGAAGGCTTTCAGGATAGACTCGTCAACCGAAGTCTTGTTACGACCAGACAAATTATTGAGTATTTGCCATAGGTTTCTGGGGTTTGATTTATTATTATCTATTTGATTTAAGTAATATTTATTCCTAGATGTTTCGATTATTTTGTGCGTTCTATTTCTTAATTTGTTATACTCTAATCGCAGAATTTTGTTTGTTGGATCACTCTTCCATTTTATGAATAATTGATCTTTTCTTTTACACATGTTATTAATTTTATTATTTATCCATGGCTGTATGTTTCTTTTACTATGACTTTTAATTATTTTCGTGTATTTAGATTCCTCGTAACATTTTTCAAATTGATTTCTTATGCAATCATAAATAGCTATCGGACATTCTGTAGTATCTACTTCGCTCCAGCTTATGTTATTTAATAGTGATTTCATTTTGACATTAATTGAATTATTACAGTGCTAATACGTCATCTTAATCGTCATCATCATCATCATCATCAGACCATTTTTTATGGAATAGGAGAACAAATGAACTGACGGTTTCACCTGATGGTAAGCATTAGACACTGGATTGGACCTCTAGTAACCTCACACCTGGTAAAGGAAACACCATAAGGTGGGGTCTCCTCCGGTAATCTCAATCCCGCAGTAAGATACAAAGCTTGGTTATTTTATAACAGTTTTCTGTGAGGCTATGGTAATTGTCCTATGATGTGATGACATACATAATCTCGTGCCACCCAGATGGGGCAGAGGTCAGCCCGATCCAGAGACCATCCAGCCCGGTCCAGACTACGATCCAGATCTGGATAAGAAGCCGCGAGCTGGCCAGATTCTCTGGATCCGCGGTCTCACGCGCCTCCAGACTCAGGTATGCACAACACATAAACGATACACACACACAAACACAGGGATTACATTATGTCTTGACGGATGACATGTGCTTGTAGAGAAGATATTTTTATGATTGTGATATTAAGTAGTCGGGAATTTCTGTTATAAGTTTTAATTGTGATTTGTTTGGTCTGAATAAAATAATGTAATAAAAGAAGCTTTATATTTTTGTAAATCTTTTAATCTGTGCGTTAAATTTAAAAAAGATTGTCCGTATTTGCACTTTTTCACACGAATAACTACTGGTTTTAATTGCCTATAGTTGATAATAAACCTTATTTTGATACACCAAAAAGTATATCTCATCCGTCTTTAAATGCTATGTGGCTGAATTCAGTAGCTGAAAGGTCGCTGGATTTCGTCTGGGGCTTTCAATAACTTCATATTAATATAAAAAAGTACTTAATATATTAATATGAAATTATCGGGAATCTAGGTACACGAACACAAAGCGGGTTAAATGTTGGGGTCGATGTACATCATCATTTTGGGGGTTATAAATGGTTCTAAAAATTTATTCACACTTGAATAAACTATTCAAGTCTGAATAAATTTTTCGCAACTGCTAACAATGGCCAAGATTTGAATAAATATGTTTTTATAAGTATTTTTATGGCTATTGTTTCCAGTTATATTTTTACTGGCGGCATTCTTAATTGTTTAATTATGAATAGTTTATTCAATAACAATATATGAATAGTTAAAGAGTCGTATAAATTGTAAGAAGCTGTCAGTAAATCCTCATGGGTTACATCATGATATTGGCTGTGATTTTGAGACTGGTTATCCAAAGAAACATGATGATATTCCATGCTATATTATGTATAAAAATATACAATTACTGCGCATATTTACTGAATTACTCTCAAGAGGAATGACGTAAACATGTCACAGTAGTTATTCAATAATGATAAATAAATAAATTCAAAAATAAAAAATATTAGGAATCGCAGGCTGTTCGAGCTTACGAAAGAGGGATAAGTTTTGAGTTTACAGCTTTGATACATACAAATATATAAACAGCAAAGGTCAACAGGTCAACACTTCGGATACCTTGGGCATCCTAACGCTAAGTCAACGATACTATAGTCCTTATTATATATACTTTTACTATTTTTGCATACAAACGAATATAACCACCATTTTTCAATATTATGCATCCATATATCTAGAATATTCGACCATAGATTATATAGAGATACGTTAAATCATTTTTATATTACACATCTTATGATTTGTCCGTGCAGTAAGCGGGAACTTTCACAGTACGAGTCGATACAAATAATTAATAAATTCAAATATATATTTTTTTCTAAATAATACACAAAAATAATTATTTCTCCGTAAAAGAAAACGAATTTCAATATAACTGTTAACGTTATTGTTTTTTGATTTTTTTAGTTTTTTATTATTTTATCTTTCTCGTTTATTTATTTTTTTATTCTATATTAATTTTCTTGTTTTTCAAGTCTCTTTATTATTTTTCGTTTCATTCTCCTATACTTCTGTTCTTTTCGAGACATTTATTTTTATACCTACACAGAGAAACACTTTACAAAGTAATAAATAGTAGTATACGCTATCATTATTTTTGGCCCATGATTAACGTAGAAATTAACTAATTGTTCGGTCACTAATTTTGTTTAAACTTACAATTGCTCTTGAAGAAATTATTATGATAAAACTATTAAAAAATGTCGAAATTGGCAACCGAACAATGATGCAAACATTAGAAACTTTTATTTATCCAACAAGACTATATTTCATTTTACTTCTTCAGACCTGGTTTCATGACATTTATGTATTTGTTTATGGAACTTTTTATTATCTATCTGTATTTCAGTCTTGAGAATCACCCTGCTGTCTCCTGCTCTTTACTCCTAACTTGTCATGAGACCGGGGCTATCCCGTAACGCCACTAGATATGAGAGTAACCGCCATGCATGAACCGCATAACGAGACAGTCTGACGCTACCCGTTTTATTTTATTTTTCTATATTTAATACCTGAGTTGACTTGCCGCCCCTCTTCCACTACCCATTGGCATGCTCTAGTAGGCTGTGACAATGTTACTTATCCCTCGTATTTACCTTCAAACAGTTACTATGACTACCCCGATAGTATATAAATATATTACTCAACATAAACCACATCGCGGTATGAATATGACTATCTCTATCTTACTCTATCTTTTATTTAACTCTAGTCATACTGACTGTTTGATTTTATTTTTTTATTTTTGACTATTTTTTTGTTTTGTTTTATTTTTGTCTGTTTTTGATTTTTATTTTGAAGAATAGTATTTTTTGCTTGTGATGCGCCAACCCGAAACATCCTCGCTACTGATCCAAAGCATCCCAGCTCTGTAAATGAACGCCGTTTCGAAAGAACCTGCCACTGCCAGGCCCGCACGGCGTACCGACTAACATGCGTGTAGCGTGACCGATATCAAAATACTAGCAGTAACTTGACTTGTTCACTCGATCACTTGTTTATCCACTTTAAAGTATTATTTTAATATTATTTTGTACCAAGTTGTGTTCAGTTACTGCTGTTAGAATGACTTTATTTGAGTGTGGAGTGGATTTTTTTTGAGAAAATATTAGTAAACACACATGTAGCGAGAGCATGCTCCGTGTGCTCGGACTAACACTTCAGTCTAACCGAATACGGTGGAACCTATCTCTTCCCTTTGCCGTTGTGTTGTTGTCAGTGTTTTTATGTTTTTATTTTTTGTTTTATTATTTTGTGTTTGGTTTTGTTTTATTTTTGTGTATGTTGTCCCCGTAGTGGCGTGTTATGTCGGGTGTGTTCGGTCAGGTGGGTACAAGCGTCAAACTGGGCGGCGAGATCCATCATCCGTAGTTTTGCATTGCCTTGCAGTTGGAAGTTGCCTTCTTTGTGTTAATTTGCGTAAGTCTTGTTAGGCTTGATGTAGTGTCCATTATTGTAAATGTATATAGCGATGATGTTACGCAGCGTCGCAGGTAAGTATACTATGTACGTAGAGAACAAATAACCAGTAAATTACATATATAAAAAGATACATATAACCCAAAAAGTGATATTGTGTAGCTTTCTAATTTTCGACGTTTATGGATTGTGCAAATATCAAACTTTACATTCCATTTTGTGTAAAGAGAAATATATTAATATTTTCAAAGTTCGTAAAGATATTTTCACAATAAAAATTCGTCTGAATGTACTAAAAACACGTAATATGTTCCTCCTTGGCTCCTAAATAAGTGTGTAACGAAAAGTTCACGTTATCGACAGCATGGTAGATGTTTAGACTAAGTATCTGTCACAAGAATTATATGCGGACTAGCGTGCCACCACCATAGAACGCATATGGAATTTGACATAAAAGAAAAAATAAATAGAAGTTACTGTACATTGTTTTTTAAAAGAACGTTTTAAAGCCAGTTGGCAGATATAAATAGGTGTTACCCGAGTTTAGGAATAGTGCACCCTTGTCCGACCCAAGCATTTTTAGGTGACTCCCTGCGTTGTGTAGGCGTAGCTTAGACGTCGATCTCCAGGGTAGATGAGGCCTCGATTCGTACCCTATTTTTTTATCACATATTTTTTTTTAATTTTTATTTTTTTGTCTTTTTTTAATTCTCCTACGTTGGCACTCTTCCGGGTCATATTCGTATCACGCGACACTGGCCTCCCCCGGCCCATACACGCATCAATATACACGATACACTTGTTCCATTTCGTTTTATTTCCTGATTTTTTTTCTTTTAATAAAGGGTCTGTTTTCCGTGTTGGCCTGCTTGCGGCTAGGACAGATATGGAACACGTGATTAAATTTTTATTCAATTTTAATTGGTTAATTAATATTATCATTTTGACCTCATCATCTCATAAATCACTTTTTGTTGCGTTCAATTCTTACAAAATGTATAGCAACAAATTAATGAATTTTTTGTATTACTTTCAAAAATAACAAAACTTCACAAAAAAATCTTTGATGTTAGCTGTAAAAAAATGCAGTTGAATTAAAATATTATAAAAAGCAGAATAAATATTTCATTTTTAATCAAACTAAGTTCCACATAAAACCGATTGCCTTACCAGTATGCACTCCCTCTGACTGCATGGCCAAAGTCCCGCCACTGAGATGATGACGTCACAATCGTAACTTGAACACGGAGTATGACGTCAGCAACACACGTCGCAACGCTATTCAAAAAGAGAAATGACGTCATAGTGCGTCGAGGCACGTGTCCGTGCCATATCTGTCCGGCGGCAGTTGTAAAGCTAGGGCTGCGCACGTAGGACGGTGTCGAATGGGGCGTGGAGCCGCGCGTCGTAGAGAGATGTTGTTGGCAGCCCCGCCCCGTGCTGGAGACCGAGGTGTAGTGGCGGCCGCGCCGCCCGCGCCTGCCCTGCCGGACGCCGACGGTACAGCCCGGACGCGGCGACACTCGCCCGCACGCACCGCACTCCATCTGTGCCCCTAGCTCCGTTACTGGAGATGCAATCCGCGAGGTTCACTCCGAACCCGTGCTGCCAATCATGCAGACGCTAAATTAAATAAGGATTGAAACAATTGGAATGGAATGTGCAAACATAGATGTGTGTGATTTGTAGATACAAAGCGAGTAGAGTGTCGTCGAGTAACCGTTAGCATTTCAATAGTTCTGTTTTCTCGTCTGTTATGCATCTACCCACGACTTCTGGCTGTAGATCTCGCCCTGTCCCCCAGTGCTCCCGTACTGGCACCGTCTCGTCCGCCGCCCCCGTCAGCACCCTGTCTCCGCGACGAGCTACCGCCGCACGTCGCCCCGACCGCGTCCCAACTCGTCCCGCTTTGTGATGTCACTCTCTTGTCTCCAGTCAGCCAGTCATTTAGCCACGTGTTTGTTTTAGCAGTTTATCGCAGCACCTTAGTTCTTTTGTTTTGTATTACTTAGCTGTGAGCATGGCGCCCACCGTTTCCCCAGCACCGGACTCACTCATCGTGCCATCGTCACTTCGGTAGTGCATAGTTAGCCACGAGGTCTCTCGACTAGTTGCATGTCGTAGCCACGACGTAGCGTCCCATCGTCCCCTCCACAGACGTCCCCGAACTCTGAATACAGACAACCGGCTAGGTCAGGGTAGACAAAGAACATCCACACCACACTCTTTGATATCGGTGGTCGGCGCCGCGCGGGCGGGGCGTGGCGTGGCGTAGCGCGGATGGGTCGGCTCGGCTCGCGGCTCGGCTGACGGCGTGTTGTTGCAGCTGCGCGTGGTGCGCGCCTTCAAGTCCACGCTGGAGGACCTGGAGGAGCGCCTGTCTGCGCACTCGGCGGCGGGGCTGCGCTCGCGCCTGCGCGGGCCGCCGCCCGACATCGCCTACATCGACGCGGACGACGTGCCGGCCGCGCCGCGCACCGAGACCACCATATTCTGAGCTCGCCGCCCGCCCCGACCCGAACCGACCGACCACGAGAACGCACTCTAGACGTTTTATTTTTATTCTATGCGAGTTTTTCGTTTGTTCCCGGCGGCCCGGCCGTCGATCGTACTTAACGCCGCAATCTCCCGCGTAATCTCACCGCTACACCGCGCCCCTATCTCGTTTCAGTCTCGATCGTGTTTACGCTTTAATCATTAATCGACTCTTAATTTAGTACGATAAGAATTTTTATTAAGTGTTGAAACTTTTTAGTGCTAGGTAGTTGATAGAGCAATAACTACTAGACGATGTTAGCGGCCCGATGTTAGGCTCCTAGACCGAATCGTGCCTGTTATCGCGCCGTGTGCCGTGCGCATGCGCGTGCTGTACATTGTCAAATCATATTATTGTAACCTGTTGATGTTAACGTTTCAATAGAGAATGTTTGCATATTTTAATAGTTGACAAGTGAGCATAAGTTAGTGTCGGGACCCCTGTTTCTTATACGTAGGATATACGACTCTTTCTACCGATCATTATGAATGAACACTGCTATTTTAGAGATGAACATATTTGTACATAACTTAGTGATCTTCTGAACGTCTTTTTATTAATATCGGAGCAGTGATATTTTGTATAGGTAGCTAACTAGCTATATGAAACTAAATGATGAAACTCCAATTTAAATTGTAAACTTTTTAATAATCCTTGAACTTCGAAATTTTACGAAAAAAAAAGTATAAATTTAATAATAATTACTTATAAATAAAACTTTTGAAAGTTTTGAACTTCGTCACTTACTTAGCTTTTTGTGTAAGTAGTTTGGTACGAGAAAATAATATTATGATTACTATGAGATATTGAGGGTACTTGGCAGCTTGTGTGTTTTGTTTCATAGTAAATTTTGGGACCACTTTTAACCCCTTTCTATCTTTGAGATCTATATCTTCTTTATATATCGGTAAAGAGACGAATAATTTGTCTATAAATAAATCACTTAATATTAATTAATTAAACTTACATAGATTCTTATGTATATGCCTAAAGTTTAGTATGAATGAGACACTTCACGCTTAAAGAGAAACCGAAAGAGCTCTATGATAAAATAAAGTGTACTATAAATTTCAAAACTTGGTTTTTGCGAAAATGTTACGAGAAAAAAAAATATTTACATTGAAAAATAAACTGTAAGCAAATTCCATAGCATTTTTTTTCGCCTGTCTTTGTTCTGGTGGGGGTGGCCATTTAGCCCATACGCTCTATTTCAGATGTTGACGGTAAGTTTAGGTCTGACGCATAGGAAGCGTACTATTGTAAGTATTGTCAGATAATGTAGGTACACGTTCAAACAATAAGTTGATTAGAGCATGGAATCCGTGGTGTCTGCACTTGGCTGCCCGGCGTCTTCGGTCTCCACGGTCTTATTGAATCATATCCACTGTTCTATGAACTAAAATCTCGCTTAAACAAAAACTAAGCATTATATGAACATAGTATACATGTATACTAAATATTTAGTTCCACTAAAGTACTATTATGGCAAAATAGTTTTGATTTATTTACCACTGGTTGCTTTTATACCTAAATAACTATAACAGTTGTGTATCATTCAATAAGCCGTTACGTACACCATTAAAGGTGAGACCTCGAGCGGCCATTTTGTGACGTCACTGTCGACAAAATGGCCGCCGTATCTAGTTTGTAAGTACTGAGCATTATTAATGGAGCAAATGTATATTATTTTGGTACAAAATGTTGTTTCTTTGATTTTGATTTTTTTATTATTTTTTTATTGTTTTTGCTTCGCATTTACAGTGTGATCATGCTTATATTACAGTGTTTTGCATGTAAACTGATGTCTGTGAGTATTGCACAATTTGTAATTTTTTTCCTTTTTTTTATTAATTATTGTTAATGTAAGTAGATGTTTGTAACAAGAGTTTCTGATAATATATTTTTCATTCTATTAACTAAATATTATCAGATCCTCAATGAAAGGTTTTATATCCGAATTTTTCATTTTTATTACTGTTATAACAGTTGAACGTATAATAAAAATGGTTATATACAACCACGATAACTTACTTACAAAACTTTCTAACACTGTAGACGATAAGATAAAATATATTCATGAAAATAAAATCAACGCATAAACTAATATTATCTCCACTATTACACCAAAATTAGTGAACTAAGTGTTATACATTATATATATAAAAATAATAAACAAAACGGCTCTTACATTATTCACTTAATTTTTCTTTTATTTTTTCATTAACTCGGTTGTGTATGTACTTATATAATAAGTTGATTTTCGTAATCTTTTATTTATTTTTGAGTTTTAATGTAACGATACGTTTTATTGTTAAATAATACATACTTAACCGGCACTATAAATCACTATAGAAAGTAAAAACTCATTATAATAAAAGTATTTATTTGACAAAAATTTTGAATTTTATTTGTACCTCAAACACGTTGATAGTATGCCGCTGAAGTTCGAATGCAAATTACCGCGAAGTAGCTCACATACCGGACCATTTTTGATCATTCTGAGTAGCAGTAGTTCCCTCACGGTATTTATACTATATTTTCATATTATTATTTTGTTTATATATTTAGTATTTGCTACTGGATGCCCTCGACCCCGACCCAGCTAGTGAATGCCCCTATCCTAGTTACAGTTAGGCACTTTACTAAGAGACTGCTTCCTACAAATATTTCCATAGTTATCTATAGCTACAACTCTTCACTATCAGTAGTTGTGGTGTTCTAAAGCCAAATGATGATTGTTACTGGATTGTTCCTATACATTAGTCATGATGCCGTTTGATTTTGGAACGCCGCTGGCGAGTTTCCACGTATCACGTCGGCTAGCGCCGCGCCGGCGACAGCTGGTCTGGTAGTTAGGAGAGTGCCGGGCGCGTACTGACACGTCCGTCATGTTGTTTTGCAGCAAAAGGCGGACATATTGGCCGGTCGCAGGATATTTGTCAATAATTATTTGGCGGAGCACCGAAGGATCAGCGTGCAATCTGGCGGCAGCTCCCTGCCCGCTCTCAGCCCGGTATCGCATCAGAGCGATGATTAAATGCCCCAATTAATAATAATAACGACACTAAAGTGAAACTAACGAGTAAACACACACGGACTCAAACTACTGCCATTTAATAAACTAAAACATAACAATCGAACGAAATATTCTAAATATAATGACTAATAACAGTTTTTCGCTAAAATTTCTAAAACAAGTAATAGTCATCTTTTTGAAATCTCTTAAAAATGTAAATGCAGTAGATAGTTAAGAATTGTTTATTAAAATATAAGTAAAACATTAGATGATTCGCTAAATATATTAAATTAGATTTATATGATAACTATGGTGCACCTCTGTTTACATGGAGTATATTAGATTTTGAGCAAATTATTTTATGACCGGTATATATAATTAAAACTTTCTGATATATTTTAAAATAATATAATCGTGTTAATTTTTTCTGTAAATATATAAAACTAAATCTCATCTTTTCCTTGTAATTAATATGTTTAAAAATAACTGTTGTGTGTTAAAAATTAAATAAAAGTATAAAATACGGATAAATTCATGTGCCATTTTTATATATTATAAAAAGTAAATATTGAAAAAAAAAATACAAAATACACAATTTGTGCTATTCAAGTGCTTTTATAAACGTTTTTAATAATAAGATGATATTTAAATTTGCTTGTTTATTATTTTTATTTTATTATTGTTATTATTTATTGAAGGAATGCGATATAGATGTTACATTTTATTACCTTTAGTGTTAGATGATGTGTCTTTTTATTATTCTAGAAGCTCGTTGTGTTTTACCTTTAGTAGTTGGCGGATTTGATTCGTCTGTATGTATCGGCCACAACTACAAAACACAAACGCTATGCTCATATTTTTCTAGACGTAAACATCGGTTTGGCAGACGGTAGAAATGTATGCATTAATGTTATATGGCACAATACTATAGTTTGTTTTTTTTAAATCTTGCATGTACCTTATCGGAAACTTTTTACTATGAAATCTATGTTTTCTTTTATACTATGTATGCTTTGGTAATTTGTACCACCTGGGTTGATTCCCGCGTTGTACAAACTTACCAAAGTACCTTCCTCTACACTACACAACTGTCCACTATTCTTTAGTCTTCCATCTCATTCTAATTTTATTTATTTCTTCTTCACCAAGGTATCTCAAGCAAATTTAATTATCATTCCAATGTTTTGTGGTAAAGTTTAATATATGTTTATATGTTAAGTATATACTAAATATTTAATAAAACCTTTGTGTATTGAAACTTAAACTATAATGCACCACAAGTAGTTCTAAAGTCATGCCTGCTATCAATGCTAAGACTTAGAAGAGGATAGTATACAAAATTAACTATTATACTTAAACTATGGATGAATAATCGTGTCTTGGTGTACACCAAAAATTTAGATTTAAATATAAAAATACGTTTTTTCAAAAATTTAAATAATTATGCTTGTAGTAGGTACGAACACGGCGATAGTGACTCACGTAATTTATTAAACCTACCATAGCAAAGCATGAGATCTCGCTACTACTATCTAACTCGGTATTATCAACTGGTACTGTTAATTCGTTATTTCTAACGCTTCTTGTCTCTTAAACTTTAGTAATAAAGTATCTATACTCCAAAAGTAACTTTCATTTCACCTGCCACATTGTGGAGAGCTGCAATAATAAGGTAAACTTGCAGTTTTGAGAACGTTGATGTGTCGATGTTGGTCCAAATGTTTGTTGTTGGCGGCCTGTGGCCAACATGGGCCCTTTATGTCGTACGGTCTAGTTCGATGTTAGATCCGCTTGGCGCTTACACGCTGTCACTTGTACAGTAGACTCACGAGGCATGGACTAGTGACTAGACGTTGTCTCTGCGTATATGCACATACAGCATACAAGGTAAACGAAACTTTTTCTTATTCGCACTATACTAAGGCTTATATTTGTACTTACACTTGTATGTAACATATATGCATTGACAAACAATTAACTAGAATAGATACGTGCTCCGCTTTAAAAATAATTGCCACGCTAAACTAAATCTAATGTAAATAGTAACACATGTTTAAATCGACAACCCAGGATATCACAGATAGCAAGAAAATTAAATGTATAGGCATCATTTAGTTTAATATCACCCTGTATTATATGTACTTGCTTATGTACAATAGTTGTGAGAAAGCTTGATTAGATTGTCCTATACCGGTACATATATCTAGGTACATATTTATCTGGTATGTGAGCGACTTCGGCGACCCAACGATGTGTGTGCTTCATAGAATAGATCGCATGTAATTATTGAACATACACACACAAGTGCCGAATGTTTACAACGACACAAACACACACACACATACACATACATGATTTTATTTTAAACAAAGTACCACGGAACCCAAACCTTAGTATAAGTGTTCAATGTTAAATGTCCATTATTATTATTATTATGATATTGTGTTTTGTTCTATTAGTTATTATTTTTTTATGTTAATTGTTTTTTTTTATACTTTTTTTTATAAAAGATGGATGTAACGGAGCCCTGGATGGAAAAATATATAAAAATTATAGTATATAAGTGCACACCCCATGAATGTGCTTCTTAAGGTACTTTATAGGAGATACCCCGCGTCTTATATCTTTTAGTTTTCTTTACTGTGTATCTTATATATATTATATACTTCTTCTAATATCTTGCTCATCGCTTCGCGAGGCACACTGCTTCGTCTAGTCCCCCTAATGAACTTCTATACTTTCTGATATTACACTCTGTTGATAATATATCACTGCTAAGCGTTGGACGCGATTCTACATCCTTTACTTCAAAATATATTTATTAAAACTCTTATTAGACGGTGCAATTATATATATAACACAATGATATATAGTATATACAGTAGAATCGCGTCGAACCCCGAGCACCGCAGTATATATCTATGTATTCCTTCCGCGCCGCTACTCGGCGGTGCGTGCGCCTCTCTGTGTCGTACCTTTTACTTCATGTTCTCGTTTTTATTTTCTTTTCCATGAATACCCAATTGCACACGGAAGGTGATAGGTGGCGAGTTACAAGAACGATTGATACCCGTCCCCTACAGCAAGACGTCAACCGACCAAGCTGTAAGATTCACATTTATGAGAGGACCGCCTGTTTCACTCACATTATATTATTTATTTAACTATTTTTATGTTAACATTTTTTCGTTTTTTATATGTTCAAAATGTTTTAATACTGTACTCTGTCTATCTACCTACAACTTATCCGTTCTTATATGTTCCCCACTTGCTTGTGTGTTGTAGTGTTGACTGTGCACTTCCACATTTATATATTACACTTTTTATACTCCTTTATATACGCTTTTACACTGCGTTTTATCAAATATCTCCTATTTGAATGCTTTTCCCGCACTCTGCTGCTTTCTCTCGCCCCTAGAGCGTACACTACACTAGCCTCATCGTATACAGGTTAGTTTGGCCAGAGATCTGCAGAAAAAAAAGAATCTGGATATTTGGTAATCTACCATTAATTCCAAAGATCTCCTGAATATAACTCGCCCTGTATATTGAATATAATCTGTCGAAGTGCGCCGGTCTGTCATTGCATGATCATTTGCATGTTTCCTGACGCATGCGCTGTGTTATTCATCCGTAATAATTATACTATATAATAACCCTTATATATCTAATCCACCTTGGGCTGATTTTGGGTGTGTCGATTAAAAAAAACACATTTTTTTTTCACTATTTTTGTGAGCGAATTAAATGTGAAACTGTGTTGTATATTAATCGACTTCAATTATAACTTTTTTATAATAATTATTAATTATAAGCTTTACTTATATTAATGTAATATAATTGCACCTTTTTTGAAATAAATATTCAATCAAAACTTGAAGTCGATTTCCTTGACGTTGAATGCAATGTAAATACGAATGAATGTAATCTTAACTCGATGTTAACATTGTTTTATTGTTGTGTTAATAGTTTACTAATTAATAATAATAATTTAACACAAATTTCGAACAATGGATTATTAAATTATTATAATAATACTTAGGTAGACAGGTGTCTATTGGCTAAATTCTAAACTGTAAATAGTCAACCGATTTTAGAAGTCCCTAAGTAGAACAAAAAGCTTTTATATTATTTTGGCAACCATACATCATGGCATAGTGATTTTGTTTTTATCTTTTGCCTCACATTATGCACTTACGGCCGATCCACACGTTCGGGACTTGCGTTCCTCTATTGTAAAACTCGGTACAGTCTTTTACAATAGACCAAATCTACAAGTACCCACAATGTGTGACCGCGGCACTTAATTCGTCAATTCGTGGGGTCCTACGATAGTAGTGCCATAAAAAGCCAGGGATTCGTCATAATAGCTTTCAATTCATTTCAAAATCTAGAAGCATCCGAGGTCATTTTTAATCTAAATAGCTTTTAGAAATACAAAATTTTCCTCTATATCTCTGTCATAGGCTAGTACAACGCTTTGCGTTACGTAACATGTTGGTGAGGGAAGGAGACGATCGTGAGGTTGTGTCAGCTTGCTTACATAATTTCGGATATAGGACGTTGTTGGGTAAAGCGATGTGTTGCTTCGTTCATGTGCAATGTATTGTGTACGTAGGGCAACCGCATTAACATAGAGCTTTCGCGCGTAGCTCACATAGTGATGAGTATACAGTCACAGAGAGGTAGGAGTGCTGCATGTCCACGAGGTAGTCCTCCGACACGCGACTCGACGGCCGCGGGTGTCTGTATTCAGAGGGAGGTCCCGAGCGAGCCGGCGGCGCCCGCCCAGCCCCACTGCATGGCATGGCTCGCCAACACCTACATACATTCTGTGACTGGAATTTTCAATTACCTAACGCTTTCTTGCCTCTTTTTTATGGTTCGGTGTGCTTCTATATGTTGACATTGTACATTCATGGTCTGGTTGCCCCTACCGCCGGCGGCGCCCGCGCGGCCGGCGGCAGGGGCTCACTGCCGTGGCCCGACATACGTCGCGCTCTGAGCGACGCCGCGTCCGCCCACTAACACGCCACCCGCTATTGTATGGCACTCCGTGTTCCTCGTGTTAGTCGGCGCGACGGGTCGCCGGCCGCTTACTGGCCACACAGGGCGCGGCGCATGTCCTCGCGCGGCCACCGACTGACCGCGCGGTGCGTGCGCAGATCCGCGTGGTGAACGCGTTCCGGCAGGGGCTGGACTCGCGCGGCTCGCTGGCGGACGCGGCGCTGGCGGAGGCGCTGCGCAAGCAGACGGCGCTGTCGAAGCGGTTCTCGCACTCGTCCAGCATCGAGTACGCCGACGCGGCGCGCGACACGCTGGCGCCGCACGACATCGACGTGGAGCGGCTGTCCAGCCACAGCCACACCGAGACGGCCGTGTAGCGCCGCCCGCGCCCCGCGCCCGCGCCCCGCGCCCAGCCCGCGCCCGCGCCGCTCATGGATGCAATAATTTAGCGATTAATATCAGTATTATGGACGCCGCCCCGACACCGACCGTGCCCGCGCACGTTACTCGAACCGTTACGCTGCCATCGCTCTAATTATATTATTATACATACGAGTAATAATAATGCTAAAACGATTGTGTATAAAATCATATTTTTAAAGGTAACGAGGATGACAAGTTTGGTATATTGAGTTAGACACGTATGGTTGAGGGTGCCGGTCGAGCCGGGCGCCCGCACTAGTCTCGCAGCCACCAGTGTACTTGAGCATAAGTTATATTGTTAACTAGTGTGTTTAATTATTCGATTGTTTTGAAAATATTTTATTATTATACGCGCGCGTCGCGATGCGCGCGTCTGTTGAACAAATAAAAAAAATATTGTCTAATTATTAATTTTAGATTTAAGCGCAAGGATGAGCGAATGGAAGTGTGTTTTTTGAAAAAAAAAATAAAGTTTTCGCATAGCATCGTGTCATCTCTTACACGGAATGAAATGTTTTATATTGCTTTTGTCAAAGACATGTTGTGGGAGAGTGGCGGGCGGCGGCCGCGGCGGGGCGCGGCCTCATCTTTTGTATAAAGTTATTTCATTTGTAGCGCCGATCATCGTTTGTACGTACGCCGAGTGATATTACGCGCCGCGCCCGGCCCCGCCCGCGCTAACTAAATATATATACTTAACTAAATTATTCAACTATTAGTTAAGGTGTTTGTTATAAATTTCAATAACTTTTTTTGTTTTTACGACCTTTTTCCCCTAAATCTAAGTATACATTTAAGTCATATCTCGAAGCGTAGACGCATAAACTGAAAAGTTTCTATACAAGAACCGTAAGCAACATTCTTGTGTAAAAACCGACGTAGTCCACTTTGAACATCTTCAAAATGTTTCAAATAGAAATATACATTAAAATTGTATAGCTGAAGGTATTTATTTGTAATGCTAGTCTCTTATGAAACAAATACTAATTATTCAATTATTATAATGTACTTATTGATTATTGATAAATACTTGAAGTTTATTAAACAAGATATAGTCTACGGTGTAACGAATTGATTTCGGAATTCTTTGTCTATGAGCAATAGCGAGGCGCTCCACATAGGCGACGTAGGATCGCAGTCGTGGCATTTTCAACTTATTACGTAAGACATGTACTTAATCGAGTTAGTGACGAGTTGAACGCGGCGACCGCTCGCCGACCGCAAGCCGACCGCTCGCCGACCGCAAGCCGACCGCTCCCGGCCACTTGTTATAGTATTATATGAGTATAAATAATGAATCAAAACGATCTAGCGAATCGGCAATGTTCAATTTTGTATAGAACGTTTCATAGTAGCGGTATTTGAGAGTTGTTACGTTTGGTTTGTGAGGTTCGTTGGTAGGCGCGTTCGTAGCCGCACGACGCGACGCGACCGCACCCGACGAACGAGTGGCGCGACAACTATTAAAACTATTAAACAATCTTGTAAGTAATTAAGTATTAGCTTCGAATCAATAAAAGCCTTTTTAAAAAAAATTAGTTAAAAAATGAAACTATTGAAACTTCACAATGTTTAAATAAAATAATATTAGTTATGATTTCAGTGAATAGAGAGATTATGGTATCTTTTTGTGTATTATATGATATATTGTTTCGTTGATATTCGTTACCACGAGTTCCCCAATGAAAGACATGTAATTAGGAGTCGATATCTTAGCGGTGCGTGCAGACGCGCCAACCTTTCCCTAACAATCAATTTGTTTGACACGACAGTCTGCCACTAACCATATTAGGTGATAAGTCCCATTGTTGTATTTTTCGTCTCACAATAAATGAAAATCTATTTTATTGTTTTTATACATGTGTTTTATTTTTATTGCCCTTGTTAGCTATGCAGATTTTTACGCCATCTGTATGATATAAAACATTTGAGAGTTTTGAAATCGAAAATGAAAGTATTTATTTGACTATACAAGGAATTTGAGATCTCTCTGGTAGTGTGATTCAATAAATACCTATGGTTGGGTAACCATCAGAACGGAGCCTAGAGTGCCCAAGGCAAGCACCTCATTTTTGACCCACTGCCGCTTTATATGCAGTTGGGCACATGCGTCACCCCTTCGTAACCTGGCGCCCTAGGTACTTACCTAGTCATAATACGGCTCTGGTCAGTATATTTATTTCTTGAGTACAATAAAGATAAATGGTTCATTAGTATGAGCATTATTTTTAGTAAATATATCCTTATTGTGGCTAAAGTAGAAAAAAAAATAGATAAATCATACAATTAATGTAGATAATTTAATCAAAGAAATGTAGAGGTACATAACAGAGAGAGCGAGGAACGTAAAGATATACTTACAATAATAAACTAGATTACAGCACACGAAATTCCAAGTTTAAAAAATAAAAAATTAACTCACAGCCCTATGGCTGTAAACCAAAAAATAAATATGACAATAGTATAATAAAATTTAGAGACGTAAAAAAAATTAAATGAGACATATTATATGCAAGTTAAATACAAACAAAACAACATTCATCAAAACTACTGAATATTCCAGTCAACACAACATTAAAAGTTTTAGACATAAATCGGATACCGAGGGTTGTCATCCCAAGGGTACCTAGGACGAGGGTTGAAAGGTGGCAGTGTAGGCAGAGGGAACTTGTAGTCAGGCAGGTGTAGAGATCTGGCGTTACGTCTGTTATACCCTGGGTGAGTGGGTCCTGTGTCCCGGCTAGAGGACCTCCGGCTGCCTCCTCCGTGCGACATATGGGAGGGAGTGCCCAAACTGCGCGCCGTCCTCCTGTTGGGATCCATTCTTACATCGTCAATGATAGATGGCAGCACTGGGTGGTCGGCTGATGAAGGCGCCTTCGGTACGTCTCCTTGGTACAACCAGAGTGGGTCATCACCCGCGTTACGCCGAGCTCTCATTATGATAGGCCTTCTCGGCGGCGGTGGAGGCCGGTAAGTAGGACGAATTATCAACTGACATGCTGATTCAGCGATCATGAAGACCGCGAGAACTGTCAACACTATTACCAACTTCGACATCTTACTTTCACTGTCTTTCTCTTACTGATGCCTCTGTTAATTACAGTTCGGTATTTATACAGCGTCTCAAGGCAATCAAGGTACTTACCCCCAGATAAAATGATTCGTTTGAAAGAGGGAAGAACCTCACGGTCCATTGTTTATTATTGTTCAATTTTTCCTCTTGCTCCAGTCGTATGTGATTATTTTTTCAAGTCGTTACTTACAAAGCTTATCAATATAATGTAGGAGCATACTATATATCTACCGCACTATGTACCTAAAGCAAAGTCGTAAATTGTATTAGTCATTACAATGTGATCGGAATAATTGTATCAATTCTTTGTGTGATCATTACACAACTAAAGATTTGATCTGCACGGGAATCGAGCCGGCAACACGTTACATAGTAGCCAGCCCAGCCAACTGTACGATAATTATTAAATTTAAACTAAACATAATTTTAATCTAAGTTCTATACTGTTTAGCCATTGACTTCTCTGACTGTGCTGTGAGCAACTTTTAAAGTACCTTAATAATAACACAACAACACTATAGTTTTATATTTTTAAAGTTGGTCTCTACTTAAAATCTAGACTTACAGGAGTTACAGAAACTAGCTGCTACGGGTACCATGTGTTGCGAGATGGATTCTCGCACGTAACAATCCTTACTATATAATATATCCTTACTATCCTTACTATAATATTATAAATCGGAAAGTGAGTTTGTTTGTTCCGCTTTCTTCTAAACCAATTGCTTTGAATTTTTGCAGACGTAAAATTAGAAGTCCGGAAAATTTTGGTATTCCCGAGGGAAAACAGAAGAATTGGTATAGATGGCGCTGTGTGTATTGGTATAGGCTACTTTTATCCTTTTGTAGCGCGAGCGAAGCCGCGGGTAAAAGCTAGTTATTTATAACATAAACATATCATCTAGTCTTTATCCCCGAAGGCATCCCCCAGGCAGACGTGCACATTACGATACTTAATACAATGTTACACCCTACATCCACTTTCCACTATTTATGTTATGAGTCCCATGTAATAGAGAGTGAGCCTATTGCCATATACCGGGCACAATTCCAGACTCCGTGCTACTACTGACATAAAAAAAAACCAGTGATACTTGTGACTCGGCCACCGAGGCAGACAATTATTTGATAGGTACTCAAATTGTTGTTTTGTGTCTGGGTGTGAAATTAATGTGTATGTGAATCTGAATATGTATCTATAACTTGTATGTTAGTAAACGTACCCACGATGTTCTTAGTTGAAAGTCAGGAGCCAGGAGCTACGTCTAACAAAAAATGGGCTGGTAATTGATGGGCATGCAGGGTAAGGAAAACTACAGCTGGTTATGTTCACTTATAAAAATTTGAAACATCTTGACAATGAATATGTGTATAGGTAACTACTAATAATTTTTGAAGTGGAGGCGCATTAGTAAATTTGACAATACGTACCCCAAAATCTAGGGGTTCTAACTAAAATTACGACATTTTCATACACTCCTTTATGTAAACATATTTTTCTGATTAAAGAACAGAGAGAGAGTGACATCGGCTGAAATAAAGAACATGGAATGGCTCTTGTCTGAAAATTGTTTGGTTTTCAATGGATTATACTTAGCTATCTCCGGCCTGCTTTGCTTTTGTTATTGATGTTGTTATATTATTGTTTGTTTAAATAATTAATTAAATTTAATGCCACTCATGACTATTAACCCCAGGTAGTTCCCCAGGCAGTAGGGGTTCTCGGGTTCGATTCCCGGGTCGGGCAAAGTATTACTGGGTTTTTTAAATAATTCTCACACGTACGTTAGCACGTAGTCTGGAATTGTGCCCGATAAGCAATAGGCTCACCCCCTATTACATGGGACTCATGAGTAAAGTGAAAATAGTGATCATATAAATAGTGAAAAGTGGGTGTTAAATTGTACAGTGACATTAAGTGCCGTAATGTGCACATCTGCCTACCTCTTCGGGATAACAGGCGTGATGTTTTGTTATATAATTTTAATTGCTGATGTGTATTGATGAATGCACTCATGATTTAATTATAGACATCTAGAAATGTGACCGATTAATTATTGTCTCGGTGGTCGAGTGATTGCAAGTGCGACTGCGTGCAAGGGGTCTCGGCTTCGATTTCCTGGGTTACATATACTGGTTTTTTTTTAATCTTAGAAGTAGCACGGAGTCTGGATTGGCGCCCGGTATATGTCATGGGACTCATAACATAAATAGTGAAAAGTGGGTGTTTCAATTGTACAGTGGCATTAAGTGTCGTCATGTGTGGTGCACCACTGCCTACCCCTTCGGGGGTAAAAGGCGGGATGTTATGTTATGTGTACTATTGGTACTATTGGTATTAATACACTTCTGGACACATCTAATTGGCCCACCTTAGAGTTTAGGCTTCGATGGCCCCTACCGAAATATGATTGCTACAAGGTTCCAGTAAGATTTCATTATGTATTTTTATTAAATTACCATAACTATGTTTATGTATTAAATTGAATTCTCTGGAAGGGCCTGGAAGAAATCCAGGTAAACATTACTGTTCAATATTACCAGAATACAGTTTTTCCTATATTGCAGCCTTCCAAACAAAATTAACAGTAGGTAATGAATAGTGAATTAATAAACCAGAATATTTTGTAAAAACAGTTTATTTTATGTAAGTACATTGTAACAATACATTAGACGTATCACATAACAAATACATGAAAAAATTAAAAAGTAAGTACGGTAAGGGTAGGTACCAATATTGACAAATAAAGAGCAAATTACATTGATGTACTTAGGCAGCGACTGCCAAAGGTCCTAGTGGTTCCTGGCGTAGATGGGCATCTTCGGAGGACGAGGGTTGAACGGAGGCGTGGTGGGTATGGGTATCCTATGGCTTAATCGTTTGTTAATAGACCTCGCGTTGCGCCGGTTGTAACCCGGGTGAGTGGGTCCGGTGTCCCGGCTGGAGGACCTCCGGCTGCCACCTCCGTGCGACACGTGCGAGGGAGTGCTCAGACTGCGCGCCGTCCTCCTGTTGGGGTCCAGTTTCACGTCGTCAATGATAGATGGGAGCACTGGGTGATCACCCGACGAAGGCGCCTTCGGTACGTCTCCTTGATACAACCAGAGCGGCTCATCACCCGCGTCACGGCGAATTCTTAAAGGAGGACGAACTGGTCCCACTGTGTAACGTGGCCGCGGAGGTCTGTACGTAGGTCTAATGAATTTCTGGCATGATGACTCAGCGACCAAAAAGACCGCGAGCACAGAAAGTACAAGAATTACTTTACCCATCTTGATTCTTCAATCCCCTTTCTTCGACTGATGTCTGTTAGAATAAAAGTGTAATATTTATATGATTTCTTAAGGAAACTGAGGTGCTTATTCAAGATGTCTGTGTGTATAAGGAAACTGGGAAGAACCTGGTCATTGTTGTTTGTTTGCAAATATTTCCTCATCTGTATGTGTCATTTAGCTGATAGCGCCGTCTGATCGTGTTGAATTGAGTTGCTTATTATTTGTACATTGATAGTTGCAGTTACATGTTATTAGATATTGTTATGTTATTGTAGGTAGGTACTTATGTAGCATAACTGACTCTCGGAAAACGTTTATATGTAGGTTGATAGACTTGTTTACCAACTTAAATATATTATGCTACTAAACTATATACCTGTGTAACTGTGTGCCAATTACGTTAGCCTCATGTAATAGGGCACGTATCTATTGGAATGACGTGTGCCGAGAATTTCTAAATGCTTTGGTAAAACCAATGCGAGAAATTGCATTCAGAGAAATCCAATTCTAGACTAATAATTCACCAATTGTGCTTGGAACTCACAATGTTTGTGAAAATAGGTTTTTAATAATTAATTAATAAATTAATGTAATTAGATTTTTAGGTACAGCAGGCATGTATTTGTTTCTCCGTTATGGATTTAAGACCTAGATACTAATTATACTTACCTACTTAGGTACCAAAGGGGATTTTTATCTACGCATTGTATAACAAATATAAACATAGCATAGCATACAACTGCATCTGTTGATAAAAATTATCGTAACACGGTAATTTCATTTCAAAATGTAATAAGTTTACTGGACTACTTGACGACTAGGTAACCTAATTGTAACATCATGACTTAATTCCCAAAGGGCATGGGCACCAATTACCACATAACAAATTCACCTGGCTTAATTAGGGTTAGATGTTAGGAATTCTTAAATATCCGAAAATCCCCAAAATGTTAGGAATTGAATCAAAGATCCCTTGCTCAGCTACAAAAATTTGCTGGAAGAATACTAAAATTATGTTAGCCATAAAATCAATCACTGATAGTGTGATTATTTTTCTATATTTTATTGTAAATTATTATGTTTTCGGCTTACTCACGTAATTATTTGACGAGGAACTCGCAAAATGCTGCTCATGAATATTCGCCTCTAGCATGGCTTGAAACTAGTCGAGTTCCTCGTCAAATAATTACGTGAGTAAGCCGAAAACATAATAATTTATTTAGTATGTCTCACGAAAGTTATAATAGGTACAAATATTTTATTGTATTGAACAGTCAGTCAGAACAGTTTATTTTTGATAAAGGAAAGTACCCAATTAAGAAGTTTGGGCTAGCTTTATTTGTCAAAAGTCAAAGTCAAAATCATTTATTTGAATTAGACCAGGATGGCACTTTTGAACGTCAAACAACAAAAATTTATAAGTGAAGCTAGTTGCTCATTCCAAGGCGTAGATTCCTATGGAGAAGAACGAGCAAGAAACTCCATAGGTCACTCTTTTTCAATCAGGTTTACAATACAATTCTCTAGTCTAGTTCTATTCTCTACTCAAGTAGGGCTTTGTTAGTTACAATCTGTCCTTTGTCTGCACCTCTCCAGTTTATTTGGCTGTTGTTAGTTTTAGCACATGAGGTGCTAAATAGATTTTGTACTTACTACATACATAGTCCAGGTACAAAACCTAGGCATTTCATACGAAATGCTGTTAATATAAACGACAAGTAAACAAAAGATATGTGTTATATTTAGCATTTCAGTTTAAATTTATTCGGGGGTTTCCTTCTTGAAACGTGATGTTAATATTGCACGTGGTAACTGTGCTATATGGTTCGGTTTATTTTATTTGCGACAGGTACGTTATGCCCGCGACTTCACTGTGTATTAGTGACTTACCTACAGACAGATTTTTAAATACTTTTTGAAGATGTTATATAGCCTATGTTATGAAAAAGCAGCTTACTATGAAATAATATTTTGAATCGGTAATTCGTTTTCGCGTAAAAACATAACAAACATGCATCACACAAATATTATAAATGTAAAATTATCTGTATTTGGATGTTTGTCCGTCAATCACGCTGGACTACTGAACGGTTTTTGATGAAATTTGGTATACAGCCAGGGTATGCTCTGACTTAGGTGATAGAATATTGTTTATCCTGATTAAATACTTCCATGTGATAAAACGAGAATATGCGGGCTAAGCCGCGGGTAAAAGCTAATACCTACATATCTAAATACAAAACCACTAAAGTTTCCGCTAAATAATATTAGCATAAATTGATATTAGGTAGGTACAGTGGTGAGCAAGATACTCCACTACTACCTACTCCAATCTGCAATATTTCCATTGGATTCGAAATTTCGACTATACACCAAAATAATAAAGTTTAAAATACAATTAAAACATTGAAAGAAGCGAATACTCTGACCTGTTTGCCACAGTTCTATAAAACTGTGCATCTCTGCTTATCATGTCGGGGAATAACAGACATGGGTTTTATTTCTAGTTATTCACAACTTATCAGGAAAATTAATTATAACACTGCGTTACACGATTTTGGTACCCACGTAAGTGTTAGCTGGAATGAATAGCTAATGAGTCACAGATTAAATGTTCCAAACATATGTGGTATCTATCACGTCTAGTTTTCAAGGTACATGCCAAATTATTTTTCTATTACCCTCACTTTAGGCGAAAACGAAATAGTTACCATTTTTGATGTGTTGTACTTTCTATTATTTTGTTTTGTTTAGTAGTCATTTTTATTCGATAACGTCGATATATTCGTACATATTTCTTTCGAAATTCAATATGAATACTGGACTAAGTGGTCGTCCCAACTGCTTAAATGCACCAAATAAGTTTTGTTATGTTTGCGGACAGTATATTGTGAAGTCACAAATAAAAAATGTTTCCAAAAAAGTGAGAAGTGCATATTTACTATATTTTGGGCGTGCTATTAATCAAGATAAACCATGGATACCAAAGTTAAAACTCAAAGAAGGAATATTTGTAGGACCACAAATACGCACATTGATGAAAGACCATTTAAATTAAAAATTAAATTTAAATTTTGAGAAAAAGGTTACTGACAAGGAACATGATGCCTGGTTATCGCTGAAAGCAGTTATTAAAGGGTTTTTAGGGAACCACAGGGCCGAAACTGCGAAAAAGCTAGTTGACGACATGTTAGAAGCATATAAAAAGTTGGGTTGCAGAATGTCGTTAAAAATTCGCTTCCTTCATTCTCACTTTTCTTTTTTCCCATCTAATCTTGGTGCAGTTAGTGATGAGCAAGGTGAGAGGTTCCACCAGGATGTAAAGAAGCTTGAAGAACGATTTCAAGGGCGTTGCGACACAACTATGCTAGGCGATTACTGCTGGCGTTTAAAACGAGAAGATCATTCAAAGCACAAAAGAAAAAGTTAAAGTTTTGCGATCTTTTGTGTTAAAACTTTTTATAATGTTTTTTTTTTAACCTTAATGGGAAAATTATACTTAGTTAACGTGAAAAAATCTGGTTGTTTTAACTAATTTTCTTTAAAATATGTTTTAGCATTAAAATTTTTAGTAAAATTTGGCACATTCTTATGGAAGAAAAATGAGACGTGATGAATGGAAATTGTGTATGTATTTTTAATAAACTATAAGTATTCATAAGAAAACATGACATTTCAAAGCGGGTACTCAATTTTTTTTTTCATTTGTAACGCAGTGTAATCAAACGAACTATTTGATCTTTTATCTCATTCTATATTGGACGACCTTTAAGATAATATTCTTGGGGGGAATACCGTTCCCTATTTGTTTTGGGGCAAAGCACCTATAGGATATTAGATATACATAAAATATTACGTGAGGTGCCTACGTGTGTACGGGGTGCATTTATAAACTCAAATATTCACACACACAGTTCAGGAGCAATAATAATGTTAATTGCAAAAAAGAAATTTTGAAAACCTCATATAATTAAGAGCGTACTCCTTTTTAAAAGGCCGGCAATGCACCTGTGACTCCTCTGGTATTTTTTTTTTTAAGGGCGTAAAGCCATCGTATGGCTGCTCCCGCCTGGGTGAGGCGGATGGGAGTGTCAGACTCTTACTGACTAAAAACCACCCCGTTTCTTCTCCTGTACGTCGAGTCGGAGCCCCGGTTACGTTCCGGTTAGGTTCTCCGCGACTCCGAATCGACTCCTCTGGTATTGCGGGTGTCCATGGGCGACGCTGATCGCTTACCATCAGGTGATAAGTCTGCTCGTTTGACTCCAATTCCATAAAAAAAATTGTCCCGTTCGTGAACCGAACGCTCGATTCGTGCAGCTGTGTGTCGCCCAACGCCCATGAACAACTGTGTAGTACCTAGAGAACCAAATGATCTGAAGGAAGACAAACATAGGTATTCTATTTAAGTGCGCTGTTCAAGTACTGATGGTGGCCATTGAAGTGGTTTTAGTGAGGTAAAAATCATCATACACTCCCTTGTCTTTTCCTATAAAGGCGAGGCACCTTTTGAAGTTGGCCCCCGTCATGACTACAAAATGTATACCATACTAGCTTCTTCGCGGTTTCACACGCTCTGCTCAGTCCCTATTGGTCGTAGCGTGACGTTTTATGCATATAGCCATGTTCGATAAATGAGCTACCCAACACAAAAAGAGCTATTCAAATCAGATTTGTAGTTGCGGAGATTAGCGCGTTCAAACAAACAAACAAAAAAACAAACTCTACCGCTTTATACGTATAAAATGTCTGGACTAGTCTACATACAATGATCTGTTAGTTGGAAGTCAACATATTTTAATTAATGTAATAATGTAATAATTTAATTATTTAGTAATATTGATAATGTATTTTATGTAATTTATATTATACCTATATATATACGGATATATGTATGTATTTACAGTTATGCATAGTCATGAATTTATTTATATAGATTTTTCTGTGTCACATAAACCATAATACCTATTACACCTACTGTTGCACATCTCTGCATCACCCCATGGTTGACTGTTAGAGAATGCCACCCGGCATTAAGTCCGCCATCGTATGTTTGTTATACAGAAGTGTTAATAAAATAAATAATATTGTTAACGAGTTAATATTCTGCTAACTTATTATCGCACAAATAAAAACAGACAACTAGATATAGTATGTACAATCTTACCTATCGCTAGCTACGGGGAATAACAAAGTTACATCACAAAGAAATAAAAAACCAGAATGATGGAGTCATACTTCGCTTATATTTACAGTGTGAACAATAAACTTAATAGTTAACTTATATCACTTGATACTAATAAATCTAACTAATTATTAGTTGATATTTGTCTTGATAGATGTGATCGGGAACGTGAGGAGCCCGGGCGGCGGCTCCGGCGGGAGGAAGTTTGGTAATGATACGCTGGGGTCTGTGGACAAACAAATCATCATTATCATCATCAACAGTCTATAAGTGCCCATTGCTGACCAAATGCCTCTTCTCACACGGAGAAGGTTTGAGTATTAATCACCACGGTTGCTAAATGCGGTTTAGCGATTTCAAACTTATAATTAGAAATTATAAGCTTAGGTTTCCTCACGATGTTTTCCATTACCGTTTGTCAGTGGTGTCTAGATAATCTTAGACAGGACAAACAAATAATATTGTCAAAAATACGTTTTTTATCTATAGATATTAGAGAATAGATAATTTCTGTAGTCAAAAAATTGACAATTAGACTTAATTTAAAATGATTGACAGGCATAATCTTGCATTTTTTTGAACACATCAAAGAAATCGTAACTTATTATGAAAAAATTAGACCTAATATTATAATAGGAACTTTTGTATGGATCCTGTGCTCCTGGCAGACCACAGCCAGTCAAATGTTTTAATGTGTGTTAGCTAATTGCTGATTAATGGCTAACGGCTGTACTGAAACGAAACAGTTTATGTTATGAATTGTGGTGAAATATACAGTCAAGGACATAATAGGATGTATTTCTAAAATTTATTGTTTATTATCAGGCTTTTTTTAAGAGGGGAAAATCATCGAATGACTGCTCCCGCCTGGGTGAAGCAGGAGGGAGTGTCAGACTCTTCTGACTAAAAACCACCCAGTTCCTTCTCCTGCACGTCGAGCCGGAGCCCCGGTAACCCGTTAAGTTCTCCGCGACTGGTTATCAGGCTAGCACCCAAACGAATTTGATAATTATCAAAGTCAAAGCCAAAAACATTCATTTTAATTAACACAAATGCATTTTTGAACGACAAACAATTTATATTTGTTTAAAAAACAGTCTAGTCTGTTTAAAAATAGTTTATTGGTCATCCCTCTAGTTAAGGTATTTGCTCATTCCAAGGTGTAGATCCCTATGGAGAAGAACAAGCAAGAAACTCCAGAAGTTAATCTTTTTCATTCAGATTCGTAGCACAGGATCGTTTTAACCCTTTGAGTACCGTCATTATAGACACAATTAAAGAACAATAGGTTGCGGTCACCGGTGTCCTCGCGGTGTTTGACAGTTTAAGTTTGCTTAATGAAGGATTAATTTGAAATAAATGCTTTGACTTTCACTGATTTATAATCTCTTTTGACATTTTAGTAAACTCACCTAATTTCGAAGGCATAGGGAATGGTGCTGACATCATAGGCTTGACGCCTGGTTGCTGCAACATTTGTGGAGGTTGCTGCAACAGTTGCGGCGGTTGCTGTAACATTTGCGGCGGCTGTTGCAACATATTAGGAGGCTGTTGCAACAACTGAGGCGGTTGCTGTAACATGTTCGGAGGTTGTTGCAACATGTTAGGCGGTTGTTGCATCATGTTTGGAGCTTGTTGCATCATGGGAGGTTGCATCATGTTTTGTTGCTGTAACATGGGTGCTTGTATCATCATTTGCATGGCTAGTCGTATGTTGGGTGGCGGGGAGCCGGGCGGTGGGGGTGGCGGGGGGAGGGCGTCCCATAGAGGCACGTGGTCTATGTGAGTCGCTGGACAAGGCCAGGCGCAACCGAAGCGACGTGGCTTCTTTTTCTGTAAACAAAATAAACGTTTTATAACTTACTATACAAGCTTATTGCATTGTAGGACTAAAAATATAGAATAGTATTTTTCCCTTTATTGCACTGGTGTCATCTTATTTATACTTTAATTTTGTTCATCTCAATGGGAGTGACTCAAAAACTCTTAAGCAGCTTATCAAAATAAATTAAATCATTTTCAAATTCAACTGTCTTTAGAACATGAATTAACAATTACAATTAGTTACAACTAAATCTAACTAACAAGACTGCACGGTTAGCGCGGTGGCTGGGCAACTGGCTGCCGCGCAACGTGGCGCGGGTTCGATTCCCGCACGGAACAACTCTTTGTGTAATCCACAGATTGTTGTTCCTGGTTTGGGTGGCATGTGTATGTGACTTGTGTTTGTAAACGCACCCACGACACAGGAGAAAATCCAAGTGTGGGGCAACGCTTTTCAAAATAAAAAAAAAATTGAATCTAATTCCGATAAATAGATAAATCTAGAACACAGATGGCAAACATTACAAGCATTGAAAGCAACAAAAACTTGCAAATAGATTAGAAATCAAATAATACACGAGGAACTGGTACTTAAATGTTTCTAACTCTAGATCTGATGATGATCATGGATCTACTGACCTTCCTAACCGGCGGTTCTTCGACGTCGGAGTCTTGGCCGGGCTTGTATCCATCCGCGAAGCTCACTCGTTTAGCTCCACGGTTTTCCGCTTTACTGAAATTATCCAACACATCATCCTTAGTTATATTATAAATTGGAAAGTGAGTTAGTTTGTTTGTTTGTTCCACTTTAACGCCGTAACTACTAAACCGATTGCTTTGAAATTTTGCAGACGTAAAGTTAGAAGTCGGGATTAATAATAGGGTACTTTTTATCCCTGAAAAATTTGATATTCCCGAGGGAAAACCAAAGTATTGGTATAGATGGCGCTGTGTGTATTGGTATAAATATGTCACATTGGCTTTTTATCCTTTTGTGACGCGAGCGAAGCCGCAGGTAAAAGCTAGTATATTATAAGTTAGATGTAACGTCACGCCGTTGTCTCATGGAGACAGGCAAAAGGCTTGAATGCCGTTTTAATCTAGATGTATTGGTCCATCAGTTGGCCACCATGGTCATTTCAATTGGTCCATGAATACACAGATGTAGCATATAGCAAGTATTCAGATGATAGAAATTGCTTTTTATCAGATCATAGTTTATTTACCACATTATTGATATAAAATGTATCAAAACATACAGTTACAGTAACTCGATTAGTTTCAAGCCATGCTAGAGGCTCATATTCATGAGCAGCATAAAAATTAATTATTATTTCATAACATAATAATTAATTTAGTATATTTGACGAACTTTTAATATATCACTGTGTATTGCTGTGTCTATTGGTTTATTTGACTACTACCCGTCTTGAGCATTATAATAGTTGCAATAATGACTTTCTCTTGATTTTATTATTAAAATTTAATTTATTCATTATTAATCTCTATCTATTCTTACGCTATTTAGTAGTAGTTAAGGGTAATTATGGCTACGCTTAAAATCTATTACCAGAATGTGCGTGGTTTGCGTACGAAAACAAACATAGTGTTTCGCGGAGTGTGTCTCAGTTCCTACGATATAATTATATTTACGGAAACTTGGTTAGACGACGGTTTCAACAGTAGTGAATTATTCGACGGACGTTATCTTGTTTGGAGACGTGATCGTGATTACTCCCGAACCGGTCAGTTGCGTGGTGGAGGTGTTCTGATAGCTGTTAAACGAGAACTTACAATAGTCGAGAGGTTGGATTGGCGAAGTTCTGCGGAGGATATTTGGCTATCCTTATTTCTTAAAAAGTCAAAACCACAGGTTAGTTACAATTTGCATATTTGTGCGCTTTATTTATGCAAGGAGAATCTAGGTAATTCATACAGTACCCAGTTACGTAATTTCACGGATAGTTTTAACAACTTAATTCTAGCTCATCCACTGGACAAGTTCTTGCTAGTGGGTGATTTCAATTTCGGAAATGATGTTGAGTGGTGTAATGGGGACATGGCAGTGAATGGGGAATTAATACCTCAAAATATTTCTTCTCAGCATGTTACTCATTTCTTTGATACATTGCAAACTTTCAATATGTCAGTATAATGGTGAACGGAATGTCAACAGTAGAATACTCGACCTTGTATTTTGTAACGACACTGTAACAGTCTCGGAAAGTGTGGATCCTCTTGCTCTGCCTCTTGATTCTCATCACAAGCCTTTAATTGTTCTGACAAAATTTGTCGAAATTCATACACTTGTCGATAAACCTAAGCAAAGTTACATTTTCTCAAAGGGTAATTACGACGCCATAAAATCTGAACTTGATCTAATTAACTGGTCTCAGTTTCTATCGTCAGTAAGCTTAGAAGATGCGGTCACTAAATTTTATAATAAATTGTATGAGCTTGGGGATGTACACGTACCTGTAAAATCCGTAAAACAATCCTCTTATCCTACTTGGTATACCCCAGCACTAGTAAAAATGATTAGAGAAAAACATAAACATCATAAGAAATATAAGAAATACAATAATATATCTGATTATCATTCTTTTTCATTATTACGTAGCAGAATTATTGAGATGGAAAACACATGTTATGAAAAATATATAACTAATATTGAGACTTCAATTGTAAAAAATCCAAAAGCTTTTGGACGTTTGTTAAAAGCAAGCGAAGGGCTGGGTCATTCCCTAGTGAGATGTACTACCATGAGACCTCTGTAAACGCAGGACAAGATATTAGCGACCTTTTCGCTGGCTATTTCCAGTCTACCTTTTTAGAACCCGAAACAACAACGGCTGATGATGAGGGTACTTCTGGTGGGCGATGTAGTAATACTGCTATGTCTGTCAGCACAGTCGACGTAAACCACCCACGTGTCTTGAAGCTGCTGAAGTCCTTGGACCTTACCAAATCAGGTGGACCAGATCTAATACCACCGTTGTTCATTGTTAATTGTGCTGATAGCCTTGCTAAACCCATAACTATCCTATTCAAGCGGTCTCTTTCCGAAGGTAAAGTTCCAAAGATCTGGAAGTCTGCCTTCGTCACTCCCGTTTTCAAAAAAGGGGATAAATCAAACGTTGAAAAGTACCGTCCCATTTCTAAAATCTGCCTCTTTTCTAAAGTTCTGGAACGTATAGTTTATACAGATGTCTACGCGGCTTTTAAGACTATTCTTGGTGATGAACAACACGGTTTTATTAGGAACCGCTCGACTACGTCTAACTTACTTCTGTCACAGGAATTTATTACGAACGGCATGGCGCAGCGTCAAGTTGACGTAATTTATACGGACTACAGCAAATGCTTTGACCGTATTGATCATCGCATGCTACTGGAAAAGTTGTTTCTCGCCGGAATTCACGGAGACTTGTACCGATGGTTCTCATCCTATATAGAGAACAGAACGCAGGCCGTCGTGCTTCATGGCTACACCTCAGGTTGGAGCTCTGTCCCTTCAGGAGTGTCCCAAGGTTCCATTCTGGGTCCTTTGTTATTCATATTGTTCATTACAGATATCAAACAATGCTTTCATCATTCGTATATTCTTCTCTATGCTGATGACATGAAAATTCACAAAGTTGTAAGAGACATGTCTGATGCATATCGAATGCAAGAGGACCTGCACAGATTTGAGATGTATTGCAAACGTAACAAACTCCAATTAAATGTCACTAAGTGTTTCGTCCTAACATTCTCACGACGTACGTCTTTGATCAATTTTAATTATGTCATCAACTCGGAAGTGATTAGCAGGCTGAATAGCATAAAAGATTTGGGAGTGATCGTAGACAACAAGCTTCTATTTGATCAACATGTGAATAATATGGTAACAAAGGCATCCAAGGCTCTAGGATTTATACTCCGCACTACGGCCTGTTTCCGATCTCTTAAACCGGTAAAAATTTTGTATTGCTCTTTCGTACGTAGCCACTTAGAATACGCATCACAGGTTTGGAACCCGCAGTATGAGGTTTATAAGTCCCGTATTGAAGGCGTCCAAAGAAAATTTCTTCGTTACCTTGATTATAGAGCACAGCAATACTCAGTTGACTACAACCACCGCTGTAAACGGTACCACTTCCTTCTTCTGGACATGAGGCGTCATATTGGAGACATAACTATGCTTATGCGTATCGCAAATGGCCATATTGACTGTCCTGAGCTTGTTGCAAAATTAGCATTGCGCACGAACCTAATGGGATTACGTCAGCGACCTATATTAAGTGTACCCTTCACATCGACTAACTATATGAAAAATGTTTTTTCTATAAGGAGTGCACTTGAATTTAATAGACTGTCTAAGGAATTTGACATCGACTTATTCTGCACCAGTGTAGCATCCTTGCGACATCAAATCGCACAAAACTTCTTCGATGGTTAACTTCTTTGTCTAATTATTCTTCTAGCAATTGATATTTGTTAGTAATTAATTGTCTTCTGTACTCTTTTTTATGCCTTTCTATTTTTTCTTTTTATCTATATGTGGAGGCTTGTAATTAGCAATTTGTCAATACTATACTCTTATAAAATCATTTTCAATGTATTAGTCTGTAAGCCTTCTTAAAATAAATAAATAAATAAATATAATCGGGGACGTTGATAAAAAGGCGGAAACAGTCTTTTGAAACCATTGTTTCAAGAGACTACGCCACTGAGTAGCCAGGTACCACAATCGTTATTGTAGCTCCTGGCTACTATAGACTTACACGCAGAACATAAACACATTGACACGAAGGACATCTAACAATATCTTAAGTCTGGTAATGTGGTGAAGCTACTGACATTTTTGTCCTTTAATCATTTCTAAGTGAAAAGTCCTTTATTATAGTATAATAGCATAACATCACGCCTTTTTATCCCCGAAGGGATAGGCAGAGGTGCACATTTCGGCACTTAATGTCACTGTACAATGTAACACCCACTTTTCACTATTTATATTATGAGTCCCAGGTGGTGAGCCTATTGCCTTATACCGGGCGCATTTCCAGACTCCGTGCTACTACTAAGATTTAAAAAAAGCATTAATACTTTGCCCGACTCGGGAATCGAAACCGAAACCCCTTACCCGGCAATCGCACTTGCGACCACTCGGCCAACGAGGCAGTATAATAGCATTTCTGAAAAATTTATGAATTAATTCTTATTTTGACCACTTATTATAGTATAGAGTCAAGAAGATATCGCTTTATCGATCGATAGAAGCACCCTTGTGCCATATTTATTTACTATTTTTTTTAATTATAATGTAATGTACTTATCGTGTCTGTCTTTCTACTTAGTAATTAGGAATAAATACTCACGTGACTAAGATTCCTTTCTCCGGGCCGTCTTTATCTCCGTCCTCT
The DNA here is from genome assembly GCA_902850265.1 of Spodoptera littoralis. Lineage (NCBI taxonomy): Eukaryota > Metazoa > Arthropoda > Insecta > Lepidoptera > Noctuidae > Spodoptera > Spodoptera littoralis. The sequence continues at coordinate 7,025,026 of LR824561.2, read as the reverse complement.
TCAGCTTCCTTAGCCACTTCGCCGAGCACTGTGCACAAAAACATACATTAGGTGCAATTATTCAAATATTCATTACAATATTAATCCACAAAATGAAGCTCTAAAATGCGCCGATATCCCTATCTTTTTTGTACTGATTTTTAACCGACTTAAAAAAAGATTTGGATGTGTGTATGTATGTTTGTGCGCTATTATCTCGCGATTGGCTGAACCGATTTTGAGTAAAGTGCGGTTTTCAGTAAAGTGTGTGTTACACTTAGGATAAGGTTTTAGTATATTAAATAACTGACTTCAAAGAAGAGGTGGTTGAAGTCGGTTTTTTAAACGTAATTTGTAAATAATTTTTTTTTTTGAAACGTTTCAAAGAGACAAAACGAAATTGGGGAAATTGAGATTTACAACTGGTCCACTGTTCGGGTTGGTGATTTAAAAAAAATAACAAATATTTTCTAACCTGTATTTCTCAAAGCTTGATCTATCCTATCATCTAGGCTGCTTTTGTGTTTAATAGGTTCGTTGCTCTCTTCAGCGGGTTGGGGTTCGATGTCCGTGTTGAAACAGTCTCCGTACTGCAGGCGGTCGGACGCACCGTACATGTCTTCGTAGGCTTCATCGTAGCTACTACAAAAAACAAAATAGGACGTAAATGACACAAATATATAAGATCTGATCTTCGACATACCAAAATAACGAGACGAATTCCCAAAGATGACACCCAAAATCCTGATTGAAATCGATTTTTGTCAATAATACGGTAGTTTCCTAATTTTTATTTTAATGTCCGTCTGGTAGATTATTTTAAAACATTAGTGACGTATTTTTTGTTTACTCACAAAATTAAATACTTTCGACGATATATTTATTTGAAATGTCGTGTGACGTCACAGCGTGTCATATTTTGTAGCACGTTATGACGTAACGACCTCCCACTCCTAAACCTAACTCCATTTTATTTAAGTATACTAACTTTATACGAGAAAATAATAAATACGCGTCTAATATTTTTTCATTATCTAACTGACGGACTAATTAGATTTTTAATTTTCTAACCCTGGCAACTACCCTATTCTATATACTTTCGGTTAAAAATTAAGAACAGTCAAGTGGTTTTGGATCGGTAATTAAAATCGCAAGTAAATGACTGGCTACGTGGATCGGCGCCGTCGCACCGCGTGGCTTGCTCAGTACATTTCTATGTGTTTGTTTCAGTCGCTAGACGCCTCGCCCATCGCATTGCGCTATGGCCAGGCTGATAGTCGTCTACAAAAGAGTATATGGCTCACCTAATATTAAGCATCAGTGTCATCCAAAATGCATTGTTCGCCTTTTAACCACACTATTATTGCTATTAAATATCATTTGCAACATACCCTGAACTGTTATTCTCGCTTCTATTAGCAATAGTCTGTATCTGATAGATTGGCTCTTCATTCCGCGGGAGGTAGTCGTCCCCACCTGTTAGCACTATGTTCACCTGCCCTGGTTTTAAGCCTGCAACATAGAAAGTAAGTCATGACTGCACGGTTGGCGCGGTGGCTGGGCAACTGGCTGCCACGCAACGTGTCGCGCGTTCGATTCCCGCACGGAACAACTCTTTGTGTGATCCACAGATTGTTGTTCCGGGTCTGGTGTCATCAACATCAACAGCCTTTAAATGCCCACTGCTGAGCAAAGCCTCTTCTCACACGGAGAAGGTTTGAGCATTAATCACCACGCTTGCTCAATGCGGGTTGGCGATTACAAACTTATAATTAGAAATTTATAAGGCCAGGTTTCCTCACGATGTTTTCCTTCACCGTTTGTCAGTGGTGTCTGAATAATCTTAGAAAGTACATGTAACTCGGAAAAAGTCACATTGGTACTTGCCGTTGGTAGGTTTCGAACCCGCACCCTCATGCATGAGAAGCGGGCGTCTTAAACCTCCGGGCCTCCACGACCGGTCTGGTGTCATATGTATGTGATATTGTACGTTTGTAAACGCACCTACGACACAGGAGAAAATTCTAGTGTCGGGCAAAGTTTTGTTATAAAAAAAAGAGTCAAAGTCAAAGCATTTATTTCAATTAAACCATAATTTGGTACTTTTAAAACGTCAACAAATACAAAATAAATAATAGTCTGTCAGTCAGACCGTCAGTGAAGCTAGGTGAAGCTAAGTGCTCATTCCGAAATGTAGATTCGAATGGAGAAAACTCAATTCGTTATTCTTTTAAAAAAGTATGCTCTACAATGTCTCTGATACATATTAACAATACACGAAGAAACGATATTACTATTTTTGGAAAAGTTGTAGTTTAGCAGCCTCGATAAGCGAGAATATCTCGAAAATTCCTATAAAATCGGCGAACAAACAGAAATTGTAATCCCTATATACTTATTGCAGGATAAAACTTACTGTAAAATAAAATACTCACCCCATCTAGAAGGTCGTTGGTTGTTACTAGGTACAGGAGTACTGGGTTCGTCTCCCGCGCGCCAGTCACATTTGATTTCACCTCGCGACCGTGCTCGAACCACTGTCTCTATGCGTTGTGATGCGAAGAACGGATCTTCACCGGTTGATGGGGTCGACTGGGGTCAAATATTTAGAAGTTAATATTTAGACACACATAACATCACGCCTTTTATCCCCGAAGGGGTAGGCAGAGGTGCACATGATGCCACTGTACAATGTGACACCCACTTTTCACTATTTATGTTATGAGTCTCATGTAATAGGGGGTGAGCCTATTGCCATATACCGAGAATAATTCCAGACTCCGTGCTACCACTGAGATTTTTCTTACAAACCCTGTAAGACTGCCCGACCCGGGAATCGAACCCGAGACACCTTGCCCGGCAGTCACATTCGCGACCACTCGGCCAATGAGGCAGTTAATATTTAGAAAACATAATATTTATAAGTTTTAACAAATTAATTATTCACATCAACAGCCTATAAGTGGCTACTGTTGAGCAAAGGCCTAGTCTTGCATTGAGACGGCTTGAGAGCATTAATCACCATGCTTGCTCAAGGCAGATTTGGTTGGTTAAGTTAGATATCACCGTTTCACGTGTAAAAAAGTCCTGCTTTAGCAGCAATGTGATCAGGCTCGACTGGTGTGATACTACATCCTCACAATAAACAAGCGTGAAATAGTCAAAGCGCTGTGTTTCGTGTAAGTGAGGTTACCGGAGACCCAATACCTTTACAGATCGGTAACGCACTTGTAACTTTTCTGGTTTTACAGGTGTCCAAGGGCAGCATCGATTGCTTACCATCAGGTGATCTGTCAGCTTGTTTGCCCTATTCCATAAAGAAAAAAAGGTTTTTTTAAACCGGTAAACGAACAGATGGATCGATATCGATAAACGAACAGATAGATTGATATCGATGGCGAAATCGATAGCGTACTATCAGGTATAGTACGCTATCGATTTCGCCCCACCTGGAACACCAGACGCGTTAGGAATTTTGGGGATTAGGAATTAGGATTGTTGGGATTTAGGAATTGGAGAGATTGGGGAAGGGAGAGAGGGTAATTGGGTCTCAAGTCTCACTCACACGACGTAACACAACGTTAGCGTTGTTTCACGTCGGCTTTCTGTAAGGCCGTGGTATCACTCCGGTCGAGCCGGCCCATTCGTGCCGAAGCATGACTCTCCTATGCTTGATGGGCTACAGTTTTTCCTATATCATAAAAAATCTCCTATCAACATACCTGCTTAGCGACATCGCTTTGATACGCCATAGCCAACTGTTCATACATCTCATAGTTCCCTTGCTCATACTCCTGGAATTTATCCTCTTCATCCTTTTGGTAATGCTGACTGGCATTGATGACGTCATTGAAACTATAATTGGAGTTCTGTGATGACGGTCGAAGATGGCTGTCGTCCTTTTCATATGGAACATCTTTGCTGGTCGTGGATTCTTGAGAAGATTGGGAGAGGTTGGACTCTTCGAGAAGCGGTGGGTCTACCTGTGGTTGGAGCGGTTCTTGGCTTTCTTGAGATTCCTGTTTTTGACATTTTATTGGTTTAATTTTGACTAGGCTAAAGCAATATTGAAATACTATTCATGTTTCAATTTATACTTAAATATAGCATTATTTTTAACAGTAATATTAGTAAAAGAGATGTTTTTGAAATCTTCTTATCTGTAACTAGCGACCCGCCCCGGCTTCGCACGGGTGCAGTTAGAAACCTCTGAATTTATTTGTGTTTCTGTTATGCATATAAACCTTCCATAAGAATCACTTTATCTATTAAAACAAACCGCATCAAAAACCCGTTGCGTAGTTTTAAAGATCTAAGCATACATAGGGACAGACAGACGGCGGATAGCAACTTTGTTTTATACTATGTAGTGATGTACTTGGGTAGCCAATCGAAGTCGTTTTCATGCTTGTATTTAATATTTACATATTTGGTATAAACGATTTTATTATTTTATACGAAAATGTTAAATGAAGATTCAATATATAATTATGGCAACCATTGTTTGGTTGCTGACAGATTCTTGGGTGAATTGAAATTTTGCTTATTTTATTGTTTGTGTCTAAAGATTTGCATTTTCAGATTCATCGAAAAAAATCTAGATAACAATTATAGATTTTTATACTCAAAGTATGGATATTCAAGCTGACTTTCCAAAACCATATGAATTAACTGAGACAATATAATATTAGTATAGCAAGCATGCACATAAAGTTTTAGTATTATTTTAATAATGAAATACGTACTTTATCCGGAGGCGACGGTGATGTATCGGGTTTAGTAGGGTCGTATAAGTCTGTCGGGGTTGGGGTACTAGGTTCGATTATCTCCTGAGGAATGATTATGATTTTATTAGTGATGATTCCTTGTTAATAATGAATGATGAATGAATATTAGTTTGTGTCGCAAAAACCACAACAAACACGTATTTACTCTTAAAGTTTGTATACAAGGGTAGAGTATTCCACAAAACCTTCATCTTTTTAAAAAAAAAAAATATCCGACTTGGCAATCGAACCCAAATCGTTCAGTTGGCATTTACACGTGGCGGCAAAATGATACAATAAAAAAAATTGCAAAAACAGATTACGGAACCTATAAATTGTGATTGGAGGCCCCCTTTAAGCAAGATATGCCTGTGTTAAGAAACTCTGTGATTTAACAACAACATTAAAACAAAAAGCATGCAAGACATGAATTAATTAGTTATTTATTAATTTTCCTTATGATATAATCAAATATGGTGCAGAAGAAATGACAATGAATGATATAAGATGACCTTTATGAAAAAATCATTACATCGACCTTAAATAACTTAAGACAGAAAGTCAAGAAAGTACAATAATTACTTAAACCCATAAACCTTCTAATATAATGATAAAAAAATACATACTTCATGTGTCTGTGTCGTGTCCGTGTCTTTGTCAGCGATCTGTTCTGTGTGTATTCTCTCTGTTTGTTTTGGCGCGGGCAACGGGATCTCCTAAACATATACTTTTAAATATTCGTTCAAAGAAAACTAGGTTTTAATCGCGACATTTTGCAAGTAAAAGGATCTGATTTTTGTTATTTCACTTTGAGTTTTGAGAATTAACTAAACTAAGCAATTTTTTACACTTCCTAAAGAAACCTTTTTTTATTTTTTTCCTACTGCCTCCCAAAACCGCTGCAACTCCTGTAAGCCAGGATCTACAGTAGATACAACCATGAAAACACCGGAACACTGAAGTCCGGCGCGTACCAGGGACATGAGTAACTGTTTTCGAACCCGCAACGAATTGAAGAGAAACCAAAGAAACCTTATCGAAAATTATTAAATATATATACATTTTATATTTATCAGTCACTTAATCACTATTATTTTTATAATATTTATTATTTTACTAGGTGACCCGGAAACTTTTTAATATCATCTTTTAAACCTTCCCTGGAATATCAGGAACATTTTAAGACCAATATTAGCCAATTCGGTTTAGCTATTCTAAAGTTTTAGTGAGACTAACGAACGGAAATTAATTTTTATTTATATACATAAATTGCATATACGTATCTGCAGGTTGAGTAAAATATTCAAAATCCTTAATGAGTTCTACTGATAAAAACTATTATAAAATTCTTACAGTTTTTTTTTTATTTTTCGAGGATAGCAACACAAGGACGCATTTTAAAGGAACTTTAAGAGATAAATATTATGTTTTAATTAACAATTACGTAATGTTATTCATAAGAATTTTGTTTCAAGTTAAACACCAAATTAGATGCTTGTTATTTCACCAAAGAGTAGGCAGAAATGAAATGATTTCCAGTTCCCATTGTAACCAAACAATAAACACACATATCCCACAATTAATTTTAAAAAAACATAGAAACTCAAAGACAGAAATGATTACGACTTGTGATTGATGACTATGATCACATACAGACAACAAAAGCCCCAAAAAAAGGGTTAAATATACTTCAATAATAGGGTAGTTTCCTAAATTTTATTTTATTGTCCGTCTGGTACATTAATTTAAAACACTAGACACGTATTTTTTTTATTTTCCCACAAAATTAAATACCTTCGGTGATATATTAATTTGATATATCATATGACGTCACAGAGTGTCACATTTCGTAGCACGTTATGACGTAACAACCTCCCACTCTTAAACTTAGCGCCATTTTATCTAAGTATTGCAACTAAATACGAGGAAATAAAAAAATACGTGTCTAATATTTTTTCATTATCTAATTGACAGACTAATTAGATTTTTAATTTTGATATCCTGGAAACTACCCAATTAATGAATTATGAAACTATTACGAAACCGACAATTTCTACAAAAGAGAATATCAAAAACTAACCTGGAAAGAGATCTCTTCCTTGATCTCATGTACTTCAGTCACCTCAGGTGCAACAGGTTCGACGACCGAGTCAGATTCCGTCGCGAACTCCTTCTCCTCCAATTCTATGTCCGTCATTTTAACCACTTCTTGTCTAGTCGTTTCTTCTACTTCTTTTTTAATATGTATATTATTACCTACAAAATCATTTTGTAACTCTTTCACATTGATTATTTCTCTTGGTTTCTGTCTTCTTGGAGAGAAGACTAAAGTTTGTTTCTTCTCGTCATCCGTCAGTCTCTCTGTTTTGATATTATTTAGTATATTAACGTCGAATAATTCTTCGCTTTGAGTGGACTCCGAAGAAGACTTTTTCCGTTTCTTCTTTTTAAGTTCTGCATTTTTCTTCTTCTTCTTTTTCTTCTCCGCTTCGGAGTCCGTGTCTGATGAGCTACTGGATGTTGTAGAGGATGATGAACTGCTAGAAGATTTAGCTTTCGCCTTTTTCTTTTTCTGAGCTTTCTTTTTCTTTTGTAGTTTCTTCCTTTTCAATTTCTTTTCTTTTTTCTTGTTTTCTGTGGGAAGATTTGGGTGTGAGGAGAATGTAACTTTCATTGTATGAATAATATGGTTAGGGAAACATCATGTCATAAGTGTACCATAACACACCATTTTAAATAGAACAGCTATTATGTAGATGGTTGCTAATTATAATTTCAAATAAAACTTATCCATATTACTTGATTTAGACTGAAAGTACATCAAACAGGACCAACCATTCAAATTGGTTTTCATTACATTATTGGCCGGCTTTAGAGTAGTATTGGTAAGCAATCAGTGTCATGGATGGCATCACCAGAGGAGATACAAGTGCGTCTTGAGAGGAAGGAGAAAGATTCAAAGATTTACCTTTTTCTTCATCCTCATCTTCTGACTCGTTCTTCTTCTTTTTCTTTTGTTTTTCTTTTAACTTCTTTAAATACTTCTTGCTTAGCCGGCGACGTTTCGCTAATTTTGTTTTTGCCTTTGAGCTATCCTGTAATTTTAAGAATTTAATGTTAGCCTCATCGTTAGCGGGTTACTGGAGCTCTGGCTCGACGTGCAGGAGAAGGAACGGGGTGGTTTTTAGTCAGTAAGAGTCTGACACTCCCTCCCGCCTCACCCAGGCGGGAGCAGTCATTCGATGATTTACCCGTTAATAGAAAGATCACAAATGCGAATGCCTAGAAAGAGGTGGCGGATTCGGTTCCCGGTTGGGCTACATAATATTAAAGTTCGGTCGCCGTAACATGAAACCTGTAAATATGTCTGGTAATTAACCTTACACTCTATTATATTGGACTTTCTATTATATAACTTGATTGGTAAAAGTGGGTATAGAAAGTATAAGTAGATTATACCTTCTGCTTCTTCTTTATGGATTTCTTTTTCTTCTTTGTAGCTTCATCACTCTCTGATAGTGAAGATGAGTGCTTTCTCTTGCGTATTTTCTTATCTTTAATCTTTTTACTGTTGAAAATGGAACATAATAAATTATATTACTTTGGATTTCACTATTAGGGCTCGTACACAAAACTGTGATGCGAATTTGCATCGCAGAACATTACGACACGAATTGCTGCGATGTGATTTCGTGCGACAAGCCGTCTCCCAGGGTGACCATTCCTTCGACGACCGTCAACCGCACTAAACGTATTTTAAATTGAAAACTAGATCGAGACATGGATCGTAAAAAAAAGTGTGCACTTTTGTTATTGCTTAGGAGATACAGGAAAAGGAAACAAAGAAGATTTTGAGAAAATTTTGATGCGATGCGAATCAATTCGCAAGTCCTTACGATGCGTAGATCCGAGCTCGCACATTTTTGCGATGCGACGTCGCATCGCATCAAAATTTTTGTGTACGAGCCCTTATTGACCATAATCTTCAGATAAAGATCATTTTTGACAATAATTCTATGGAGTGTCCGTCCATATATTTTATTAATTTCGGCCATTACTGTCATGTTAGCATTCTAACTACATTCTATTTTAAACTTTCTTAAATCTTACAATCAATTTATAGTTTAAAAGCGAAACTTAGAAATTCAACAACGCTACACTGTATTATTGGATTTTGAAAAAAAAAAAACAAATTTTCTAAAAAAATCATAATTTTCATCTTAAACTCACCTCTTTTCCACCTCCTCCTCAATATCAGACTCCTGACTCCATCCTTCACTACTCAACTTCATCTTCTTAGCTTTTTTCTTATCTTCTGCGTCGCCTTCTTTATCTTCTGCCTTCTTCTTTCTATTCTCCTGTCTGACTGGCGTGGTACTTCTGGGAGTACCAGCTTTGGACTCAGCTACGTCTGGCCAAACAGCTTCCATGAACCTGGTGATGGAATTTGATGACGTAATCATATTGTTTGGTACTGTGTAAACCTGGAACATGTCTACGTGTGTTCGCAAGCACTAAGAAAGAATATATGGTGAAATATTTTAACCATAGCTTCATGCGTAAGAAATTTCGAGCGAAAACACTACCATTTCAATATAACTGGCAAAAAGGATAGAAAGAACTTGCAATATACTTTATAAAAATAACAAATAATAAACCAATAATAATAATAAATAAGAAATATCCAAAAACAGAGTCAATAGGTGATATAATAGTTGCTACACTAACTATAATACAGTTGTAACCGGACCGCTACTGAAAAACGCAGACAAGTGATGGTAAAAAACTAGTTTAATGTTCACAAAGTTTAATGGAATTAATAACAACTTTTAGTTAAGTTCTTGATGTTTTGTTTATTACATGAGAAAACAATTTCTTTTTGTCAGCGTTTTGGGAGCGGTCCATTTACACACTGTATAGCTATGTAAAGCACGAAGCATGCTAGCCTAAAGGTACTGCTACACATGCTAATTTCAAGCACAAAATAACTCTACAATTAAGCACTTATAGTAGCATGTATGTCGAAATGTTACACTAAATTAGCATGCTCATTTCGGGCATGCTTACATATCGACATTCGACTTTTAATCATTTTTGAGCATGCTTAATATAACATGCTATTTTAGCATGCTATTTTAGCGCATGTGCAATAGTATCTTAAGCACATCAGCACTACTACAAACTTGTCCAACTTTCCCCCCATCACCACACAAAAGAGGACATACGATAAGAAAAGAATAAAAGAAATAAGATCCTCACCTACTGCTGACATACCTCTGATACTCTCTATCCAGGTATACCTCCTCGCTTCTTTGAGGAGTGCTTGACCTCCTCTTGTCCTGCAAATCAAATCAAATCCAATAACTTTAACAGGACATCCAATCTACCACGACAAAACTTGCATCTGAGCACAGTAATATAAAGAGTCAGCTAACACATTATCAACAGCCTATAAATGTCCACTGCTGAGCAAAGCCTCTTCTCACGCAGAGAAGATTTGAGCATTAATCACCACGCTTATATTAATAAAAAAGTATATTAGATAATAATAAATGTTCACACCTTGACAAGAGGAGTTTCGTTCTGACTGTCATCTGCCTCCCAATCGCTCGCTGGGACTATGGGAGTGAGGGCGTTCGATTCTGAGAGGCAGTTCGCGAAACGTGGATACCAGGTTCGCGATTTAGGTAGCTCAACTTCTGGTATTCTGTGAGAATTGGTAAAATTTTGTTATACAATTTTGAATGGTAAGTTTTGCTAATAATAAAATAGGGTGATTGCCAGGATATTAAAATTAAAAATCGTATTAGTCCATCAGTTGGATAATGACAAAATATTAGACACGTATTTTTTTTATTTTTCTCGTATAAAGTTACAATATACTTAGATAAAATGGCGTCAAGTTTAAGAGTGTGACGTCACAACGTGCTACAAAATTTAAACGATATTTGAAAATAATATATCGTCGAAAGTATTTAATTTTGTGAAAAGAAAAAATACGTGTCTAATGTTTAAATTAATCTGCCAGACGAACATTAAAATAAAAATGAGGAAATTGCCCTATTATCTTTGGACAAGCGCGCTATTTACTAAAGTTTGGGGTATTGATTTCGCAGTTCGTCTCAAATTCTGAAAATTACGGTTCTTTAAAAATTCTCTGAAATAGCCTGTCGTCCTGGCCGACACCATAACGGATGTACCTAAAGTGGGCATTAAAAGACATGATTACGTAACTTAGGTAAGAACAAGTTTATATTTTTTTTTATTGGGACCAGCTCGCCGCAACCTCCCAAAACCGCTGCAACTCCTGTAAGCCAGGATCTACAGTAGAGACAACCATGAAAACACCGGAACACTGAAGTCCGGCGCGTCCCAGGGACATGAGTAACTGTCTTGGTTCCCGCAACGAAGTGAATCAGAAGATATTATAAGAGGAGAAGAAAAAAAATGATAGTTTCCACTTCCCTCGGTGAATTTCGCATGTGTAGCAGTACGTTTAGGCTTGCAGGAGACAGAGTGAATTAAGCCTAAAGCCACAAAGTAAAGAGACTGTACAATTGGGTGAAGTCCAGTCGCCAAGCACCACGAAAATTTGACTAAAATCTAAGATCTAAATTTCGTAATAAATAGTAATAAATAAATAAAACTCACTGGTCACATCCGTAGACGCGGTCAACTAGATTCATCTTGCACGTCTCCAGCTCGTTGTACACAATCTCACGATCCTTCACACAAGGGCATATTTTAGCCTTCTCTGAGTACCAGATTTTGGGCACAGTGCGTGTGTATCTGAAAAATAATTTCCAAATACTTAGATATATTGAGATGTTCTGCTCTGTTGCACGGTTAGCGCGGTGGCTGGGCAAGCAGCTGCCGTGCAACGTGTCGCAGATTCGATTCCCGCACGGAACAACACTTTGTGTGATCCACAGACTGTTATTCCGGGTCCGAGTGTCATGTGTATGTGAATTCGTATATTTGTAAATGCACCCACGACACAGAAAAAACCTTGTGAAGCAACATTTATTTTAAAAAAAACGTTACTTATAACAGAATAAAGTCCAATTTCGTGCAGACTTTGTGGCAATAGAGGAATTCGCCTCCAAAGTGACTTATAACTTCACTGGTAAAGTCATAACCCTTCTATAGCTTCGTCATAGTCGGGTAAACAGACAAATACATTTGTCTTTAAAAAAGCTTATTTAAACACTAGCTACTTCCGCGCGGTTTCACACGCTCTGCTCAGCTCCTATTGGTCGTAGCGTGATGTTTTATAGCATATAGCCATCCGCGATAAATGCACTATCCAACACAAAAAGAATTATTCAAATCAGACTTGTAGTTACGGAGATTAGCGCGTTCAAACAAACAAACAAACTGTTCCGCTTTATATAATAGTATAAGAGGTATAAGATAAAAGTAAAGAACTCACCTAAAACACTTGGTATTATCATGTCTGAACAACAAAGGCTGACAGATCTTCAGCACAAAGCTCCAAGTCTCCAGCGAATCAACGGTGAACTTATTAAAATTACCCACCAACTCCTTCTCAACAGACGCCCGGTAGCTATCCCCTTTGCTACTGGCACTGGACTTATACCCACTCTCCGTAGACTTATACCCACTTTCTGTAGACCTGTACCCGTCTGAATAATCGCTTCTACTTGATTGGAGATTCACAAACATTCTCTCATCTAATTCAGGAGTTATAGAGATCCTGTCCACTCTAGGACTCTGACTTTCTTTAGAAGGAGAGTCATATTCCACTAAACCTTTGTCCTGACTGTCTTCATCACTCATATTTCTCTTGTTTTATCTCATTTATGACTGATTCCAAAAACGTGTCATCTGTTAAAGCATCCGACCCTTTACTCTGATCAAAATCAAATATCTTCATGTCTATCGGAGAATCAAAAATATTGCTATCGTCCTTTTTACGAGTTTTTGTTGCAAATTTCTCGATGTCACAACTCTCGTCAAACATATCGAGTAATTCGTCATCGTTTGGATCGATTTCGAATTTAAATGAATCGATTACTGGTTGTAGCTTCTCGATTTTCTTAGCTGGAGTTGTTTTTGGACTCTCTGTGGTATCCTTTTTCGCGTCTGTTGTTTCTTTAGGTTTTAATTCTTTCGGTATTGGTATGTTTTTGAGTTTGTCATCGGCTTTTGGACTGAGATGTGGCCTGTCTTCATTGTCTAACGACCAGCTATCACAAACTAAATATTCGCTTAAATTCACGTCAGTTTCTTTTGGATCTTTCTCAGGTTTGTCTGATTTCTTCTTAGCTACAGGAGTCTGTTCTTTATCTTTCTTCTCATCTTTTCTATCATCTTTCTTTTCATCCTTTTTATCCTCTCTCTTCTCTTCTGTTTTCTCTCTTGATTTATCCCTATCTCTATCCCTATCCCTATGTCTATCTTTGTCGTCTTTTCTCTTATCCTTATCATCTTTTCTATGACTGGAGTGTCGTCTAGAATCTTTATCATACTTATCACTCTTTCTCCTACCTTTATCTCTTTCTTTATCTAACTTTTTCCTTATATCTCTATCTCTATCTTCACTTATCTTTCTAACTTTTTCAATTTCATCCTTTTTGCGTTGGAAAGGATTGTCATAATCTGGTAATATCTTTTGATAATCGAATTTGAATTCTCTACCTTCAGCTTTGGCTTTCTTAGCTTCTCTAATGATTTCGTCTAATTTAGACGGATCTGTGAATAATATAAGAACATTAAGTTGTCTGAAAATAACAATATTTGCATCTAAACTACTTATAACTACATGGACTACCATTATAACTAATTAAAGTAAATAAAAAAATAATTATGATAACTATACTAAGAATAAAATCTAATGAAACATGCGAGGAAGCGAGTATGGGTAAAGCAAACATTGGTTGCAATGTTTGTGCAGCGGTGGCTGTAAGCTGGTGTAATGATACTAATGATGAGAAATTGGCTACAAATATTGGATCAAACTATCACAACATATAAATGTGAATGCGTTGACAATTTTTATAAAGATTCTTGGACAATAAAATTTGATCCAATACTTCAATCAATTTACTTCATTGAAAGTAGCCAGGATTCTTTGATCTTAATAATAATTGAATAATTATGTACTCTTGCCTCAATTAACAAAGTGTTCTTTATTTACATTGAACCAACATAAAATACACCGAATGGTCGTAAGTGCAGCTGCCGGGCAAAGGATCTCGGGTTCGATTCCCAGTTCGGGCAAAGTATTACCGAAGTTTCTAAAAATTCTCAATAGTAGCACGGAGTTTGGAATTGTGCCCGGTACATGGCAATAGGCTCACTCCCTATTACATGGGACTCGTAACATAAATAGTGAAATATGGGTGTTAGATAGTGAGAGTGGCATTAAGTGCCATAGATAATGTGCACCTCTATCTAGCCCTTCGGGGATAAAAGGCGTGATGATGTTATGTAAAATAAAAGGTAAAAGAGTCAATGAGTTATTTTTATGTTATAATTTTTTGTATTCTAGACTTTGGAACAAAGAAATATCTTCATTAGAGGACTGATCGACAGACAGACACTTATATCTTTAAATATACTTAAATATACTTTTGTTTGACTTTCAAAAGTGACTCAAATAAATGATTATAATATCCTGGATACTTCCAAAACTTAAAGAATAAAATATTATCTATACAAACAGTTAAACAAGCAGTGTTCTGTAAGGCAGTTATTGTTGCATAGCAACCGGCGCGTCGTTGGCTGCGGCGCTGCGCGTGCGCCGCTACCACGGCCTACATGCAGGGACGCCGGGGAAGCTTAGGTTAAATAGTGAGTGGATAGACAGACAGACAGATTTACAGTTTGATGATAAAAAAAATTAAATATTTTTTCAGATGTTTTAGGTTACATTATATTTATTTGTTAAAATTATACAGACATTATATTTTGTATATGAAATCAGTTTTATAAAACACTTAAGTCTGATAAAACTGTTTTCATAAACAAAACATCTGCTTAAGCGGTAATGTTACTAAATATAACTTTTTTTATAAGTTTTACCATCAAACTGTATTTAAAAAAAGAAGTACATTTCAATGTCAACTTTATTTATGTGACGCTAATGTTACATTTGAAGACATGTGCTATCACTGACAAGGATTAAAAAAAATTTATATGAACAATCAAATTCATTTACCAAATAGCATATCAAGGGCAATGCACATTAAATAACACTTAAAATCAGCATCAACAAGTGCAGTGATTATTAAAATCTTAATTATGTAGCTATTCGATCCAACCACAGTAAAAAACTGTATTTATGAAGAGGATGTGACACAGGTCACATACCGAAAACGCTAACAAAAGTAACATCAGACATACTGCCGAATGTCCCAAAGAAGGCGACAGATTGTAGTAATTAAATAAAAAAAAAAAATGTAGCTATTAGGCCTCTGCCTCGAATTTTGCGGGCAGCGGGGCGGCGGGGCGGCGGCGGCGGCGCGGTTGGCACTGCTTGACTAGAGTGCACTGCTTGTTGCCCGCCGCAACGCCGCTGTGTTTTCGAGAACCAGTTCATTTGATTTTACGCATAAGCTCCAGCCGCTCCCCCGCCGCCACCGCCGCCGCCCCGCTTCCCGCAAAATTCGAGGCAGAGGCCTTATGTATTTGCGTGTAGTGTAGACAAAAAGCAGTAGAAGAAACAGCTTATATTAACACCCATTGGGCCTATAGCACACGGCGTATTTTATACGCGTAAATGACGGGCGTATACGCGCTTCATACGACATTTGAACGCAACCTTGTAAACTAAGCACACGGATCGTGAAACGCGCCTTTACTGCGCGTATACGCGCTGTAGTCGCTCGTTACACAATAATGAATAAAACAATTGCAACTAAGGCGCGGGCGGGACAGCGCCAGTCGCCTCCTCCCTCTGCCACTACTCCGTTCTATTGTACGCACGTATACGCCTTTCATACGCGCGTTTGAATCATCAATGGAAACGCAAGAATTAGCGTCCACGGCGCTCAAAACGCGCGCTCCTAGTTCGAGCGTCACCTGCATTTTAAATAAGCCGTGTACTACGGCCCCTTATAGTGAGGTTCTGACTTAAAAAGTAAAGTAGTGCTATGGACTAGATTATAGCTAAGACTCAAGAAAACTAATCATTTTTAAACTAAGAATTTCTTATCACTATTCTCTTATAACTATTTATTATCTTTGAGACTAATCCCCGTTTTTTAAGATAGGACTGAAACCCTGATTATAGTCAATTCATGCCAATTTAAATCTTATTATAGGATAAATATGAAATAAATCAGTGAGTTTCAATTATATCCCAAAGTTATATCCTTCACTTTACAGCAAATTAATCAGAAATGGACTCAAAGATGTGTATATTGGAGTTATTTGTTGATCAATTACAGTTTGTGAAGTGTTTAATAAAGTATATTTTTAAAAAACTTACCCAAAAATGTCTTGATAGGCGGCATAGCTTTGGTAGGCATAGCCTTATCATTAGTAGCACTAGGACAGATGAGACCTAAGGGTATGCCTAAGTCCACAAGTTCCATTTTACGCTTCATGTCTTCAATCTCATGTAACGTACGCTTTTGAAGTTCTGTGTAGGAATCTGTAACATTCAGAAGATTATTATTAAATACTAGCTTTTACCCGCGGCTTCGCTCGCGTCACAAAAGGATAAAAAGTAGCCAAGTAGCCTATGTGACATATACCAAGACATACAGCGCCATCTGTACCAATACTTTTGTTTTTCCTCTGGAATATCAAATTTTTTCGGGATAAAATGTACCCTATTATTTAATCCAGACTACTAACTTTACGTCTGCAAAAATTCAATGCAATCGGTTTAGTAGTTACGGCGTGAAGTTGGAACAAACAAACAAACTAACTCACTTTCCGATTTATAATATTAGTAAGGATATTAGTAAGGATTTATTTTCAAAAGAACATTTGCTATAAACCATCTTACTTTTCTTATCATAAGTTATTATATAGTAATAGCACAAATAGATGATTAAACCGAACAGTCCCCATACAGTCAATTTAGTTGGGTAGTCCGGTGATAGCCATTCAAAATGTGCAACAGACCGCTGTATACACTATCCAAAATCCGGAGCGGACAAAAGTGACGGTTTGGTTCGATCGTCTATTTGTGCTTTAAAGGTATGCACTTTACCTCCCATTTTTCAATTGCAATTGCACATTTTAAGAAGTAGTCAGGGTTGCATTTACAGTAACAATGACATTTGCCAGTTCAGAATCAAAGCATCTATTTCAACTTGCCTACATAAAGGTAATTTAGGAAAAGAACTTTTAAGGTTTCATACTTAGAATTACATAAATTAACACTACACTCGTATATTGAAAAGATATTGATCTATAATAGCTATGGATAAGTCTATTACAAACTAAATGAAACATACTTTTTAAGTGCGGGAGAGGCATGCTTCAGCATGAATAGGCTGGCTTGACCGGAGTGATACCATCACCTCACAGAAAACTGACGTGGAACAACGGCGTTGTGTTTCGTCGTGTGACGCACAAATTACTAATCCCCAAAAGCTTAGTTACGTATTTGTAACGCCTCTGGCGTTCCAGGTGTCCATGGGCAGCGTCGATTGCTTATCATCAAGAGATCCGTAAGTTCGTTTACCGGCTTATCAGACAAAAAAAATTACCTTGCATAATCTTCCTAGCCTGACCAGGTTTCGGAGGCTTTGGTGGCTTCTTCTGTTCTGCATCATCTTGTTTTTCTACCTTCGGAGTAGTCTTCACATGGTTTAGTTTACCGATGAATACTGTTGTATCTGAAATATTATAAGAATTAGATGTTAGCAAAATTAATTATTTTGAATATAATAATGACCAATGTGACTTTTTCTGAGTTATAATAATATGTACTTCCATAGATTATATAGACACCACAGACAAACAGTGGAAAACATCATGAGGATACCTGGGCTTATAATTCCTAATTATAAGTTTGAAATCACTAACCCGCATTGAGCAAATGTGGTAATTAATGCTCAAACCTTCCTGCTTCTCCATGTGAGAAGAGACAAAGACTGAAGGGTCAGCAGTCACTTATGTTGATGATGTATCATAAAAACTAGAGTAGTATAAGGACTAAAACTAATAAAGGTTGTCAAGTCAAGTACAGAGAAATTAACAAAAATCTAAAATAAATTACTCACTTCCTCCGCTAATAGCTTTGGGAACAGGAACAGGTGCTATTGGACTCTTCTTCTGTATGGAGAATGCTCTCAATCTCTTCTTAGCATTCTCTACTCCTTTCTGTGACGGGACTAGCTTGAAGCCGATAGTGCTCGTACTCGGTTTAGGAGTTGCGGTTGTTGGTATTCCAATATCAGACTAGAAACAAATATTGTTTGTTTTTTACATTTCATTTTTATATTTACACACAGAAGTGTTTTTTTGTACAACTAGATGTAGACCTTTTTTGTTGTTTATATTTATAAACCTTTCACATTGATCTTAGCTCAAGTGTAGATTTTTGAGCATAGAACGAATAGGATAGAAAAAGATGACTAATGTTTTCTATATCCCAAATTCACTAACACATTATCTGTAGTGGCTGTAGCAGGCATTTTAAAATGTTTTAAATACCAAGTAGAATAAATTGGAAACATTGTGGAACACTTAGAAAATGTAAAGTACCTTCTACTTTGCCAATACACTAAAATTTTGGCGCCATCATAAAATCGGACACAAATACTAGACTGCGAACAGAAGGCTATTTATAAAGACTAGATCAATACTGAAATAGAATTAAACATATCAATGTGTATACATCATCGTTTGTCTATAATTGCACTTGCGGCATTTGCCATGCTAACAAATATAATGATCCTAAGGGTTGAACTTACCTTGTTGAAGTCGGCCTTGGAGATTCCTGGCGGCGCCGGCTCATCGGAGTCCTGGGACTCCGACCCAGCCTTTAATATCCCTTCACAATCCATCTTCAGGCAAAATCACACTGCTATTCAATACGAAATGTTGAGCAAAACTTAATTTTGTTCATCGCTGATACGCTTGAACTGCAAACTTAACTAATGTAACTGCACTACTATTTCAATGAATAATACAATACAATTGAACTATTTAACCTCGAAATTAATTTGACAAACATGCATCTAACAAAACAAGTGATTGTTTATGCATTTTACATTATTTCTCATATCAAAAGTGAATGAAATCGTGCTTGTAAAAACTTGACAAAAAATTGACATAAATATCGGAGGGCTATGAAGATTAAACCGAGACAGTCATAAAATTATGGTAAACATTTGGAATAGTAAAACTGGAACGCGGTTTTCATAGCCAATATTTGCCTTTTATTTTTCAGTAGAAAAACTTTATTCCCACTTTAACACCAAGTATTTATGCCTAATGGTTCTAATATTTTAATTTATTTTTTTATAATATATCCTGATTATGAAGTACCCCTATACTTAATATTCTCTTTGTTGTGAAGCTGTTACTGATAAGTATATAACATAACATTGAAAATGTCAGAATAAAATTAACATTTACATTTAAAATAATGAACACACGAATAAGGCACTTAAAATGGTACAATGATAAGGAATATCTTAATGGTTTAGTAGTTTATGAAAAGTAGCACTAAAATTGTGTGCAGACTTTATAAAGAAGAACTCACTTGGTTTTGAGAATAAGCAGTTTAATTTGAATATGCGCCCAAAAGAGGTCATTGCTGCAGTTTTTATTTTTTAATGTGGCCCCACATTTTGGTCAAATTCAAAGTCAAAGCATTTATTTCAATAAAGCCATAATTTGATACTTTTGAAACGTAAATACAAAGTAAATAATAGACGGTCAGTCAGTTTGTCAGTGAAGCTAGGTGCTCTTCCCAAAATGTAGATTCGAATGGAGAAGAACGAGCAAGAAACTCCATTCGTTCTCGCTAGGGTTGTGGGTGCATTTACAAACAAGCACATCACAACTCAGCTCCAAACAACAATTCATAAATCACACAAAATATCAGGCTTATTCGGTGTGAGGATCGAACCCGTGACACGTCGCGAAGCAGGCGGCTGCCCAGTACCCCTATACTCATTAACTCATTATACTCTTTGCTGCCCAGTCACTACGCTAACCAACCGTGGAATCTTTTAATAGAACATGTGAAAAGAAATATGTAGTCACTTTGTTTCCAAGATGCACACACGGTTTTTATCGACTATTTTGTTAGTCCCCTTTCGCACTAGGGGTCAACCGCGCGGCTAGCCGCTCCGTGCGGTTGACCGCTTTTCCAATTTAATATGCAACCGCGTCTGTCGATACGAACCGCCAAGGCGGTTAACCGCTAGTGCGTAAGGGGGCTAAGACTAACAGAGCTGATGACATACTGAGAGAGCAAAGTGAAAGAAATTTTATAATTTGTCAATGTAATTTATTTTTTAAGTTAGGTAAGTAAGTAATAATATTTTTAATTATAAACACAATTTCATCATTTCAACATAGATTACACGATTATTTTTCTTTTCCCTTATTCTATTTACAGTTTCTATAAAAAACTAAATAATCTTAAAATTTTTATTTAAGTTCCAGGATACTTGACTCCTATCAGAAACTCCGACAGTTCATCATTCAGCTTTATACTGTGTTCAATTTGAGAATCTGTTTCTGCAACTGAAAAAGAAAGTATTAATTAAGTAAAAAAAACTCAACTCAGTACCTGGGACCTGGGAGTTTGAAATACGACTGTCAAGCTTTTTAAATTGTTATAGAGTACAATATTTTTTTTTATGGCGATGGCGGTGTATCACAGTCTGTAGATATGAAATCATAAACATCATAATTATGATCATTCAGTTTCTGTAGTGTCTACTAGTAATTCATATAAATTAATGAATAAATAAAAAAAATTGATAGATGTGCATAAGAGAAAAAAATTTAAAGTTCACTTTGTTTTTACTGCTGTAGAAGAAATAGACATATTTTTTTAAATCCAAATACAAACCTAAAGGCGTAAGAGTATTAGCAATTTCCTCTTTCACATCCAAATTCTGATTGGTTGCAATGTCATTGACATCTGCAAAGAAGACTTCTGGTACCGTAGACACAGTAGCCATTTCTTCTGCCCCAACACAAATCTCAACCAATTCCTTAAACTCCTTATCTCTTCTCTTCTTCTGTGGCAATTTTCTTTTTAGCGCTTTCTGCTTGCCTTTGGCTAAATCTTCTGTGTGTATATTCTTAATATTTAGTACTCTAGTAACTTCATCTCGGATTTTTGATTTTTCTTCTTCCGTCAACTCAATTCCACTGTCATAGTTTTTCACATATTTCGTTATGGGTACATCATCATCGCTACTAGTGCAATCTATGTCGGTCTTTATGCCAGATTTATTGTTCTCTTTTTTGATTAGCTTTCGCCATTTTTTTATTAGATTATCTGCTACTGCCTGAAAATATTAGAATAGGGATGATGACAGGGTATGAAAATTAAAAATGTAATTAGTCCGTTAGTTAGGTAATGAAAAAATATTTGACACGTATTTTTTATTTGCTGCCTCGTTGGCCGAGTGGTCGCAAGTGCGACTGCCGGGCAAGGGGTCTCGGGTTCGATTCCCGGGTCGGGCAAAGTATTACTGGGTTTTTAAAAAAAAATCTCAGTAGTAGGACGGAGTCTGGAATTGTGCCCGGTATATGGCAATAGGCTCACCCCCTATTACATGGGACTCATAACATAAATAGTGAAAAGTGGGTGTTACATTGTACAGTGACATAATGTGCACCTCTGCCTACCCCTTCGGGGATAAAAGGCGTGATGTTATGTATTTTTTATTTTGTTGTATGATAAAATGATACATACTTAAATATAACGAATCAAAGTTTAGTAGTGGGGGCTAAAACGCCATTTCTACTATCAAATGACATAGAAGTGACGTCTGCGACAGTCATCTACCCTATTACATAATGATGAAATTGCTTTCTATGGTATGTCTTGAATACAGCGTCATAGACCATTTATGCTAAAATCAGCTAATGATTTTAGCAATGTTATTAGTTCCAAGCTTTTAGATACCTACTTAAGTCTTATTAAAATCTCTCAATAAATTATACACAGATCAAAATTAAAGAACAGACAGAAAATACAAATAATACTTATTGTACAAGCATATTAAATTGTGGATCGAGTGATCCAACTAGCAACTATTATTGTTATTTAGATATTACAATTTTAACTTTTAAGAAATATCTATAACCTCATAAGTAATTTAGTAAAGAAGTGCTTTCTTACTTACAAAATTAACAGGCTTGGGTATCCTCAACAAGTAATGCTGGTCATGTGCTTCCAGCATCTCACACTTGGAGCAGAGATCGTAATCAGGACAGGTGATGCATTTATATCGGAAACCAAGGATGGACTTGTTGCAGCTGTTGCATACTATGTTGTCATGTGCTGTCTGAGTTTCAGACTCATTTGATCCTGTAATTTTTAATTAAGGTACCTAGTTACTTAACTGAAAAAAGCGTATAAATTAAAAAAATTAAATGCAACAGAAAATTAAAAATAGTTTTTTGCATAGGTCGATATTTGACCATATCTCGCCTGGTGGTAAGCGATGATGTGGTCATTTCGTCCCATAAGCAACCTATTCACTCGGGCCTTGAAGACACCCAAGTTATACCCTTCAGGGAATACAGACTCTGGGAAAAAATTCCACTCCTTAGCAGTATGCACAAGGAGGCTTGATGCAAAGCGCTTCATACTTGATGATAGGTTAATAAAATTGGAGACTAATATTATTATTGAGGGCTTGATTAGTCCAATAAACAAGATAATCCTTTATTTTCATAAATTATATGGGAATAAAATAGATGAATGGATGGAGTACTTTACATCTAGAACTTTACATTATTTTTAGAGGTGAATTGTTTTTATCTGGACTTGTACCCACTATTATAGAAACTATAGATAGAGTAGATACATGTGTCCAAGTAAAATATTTGTACAAACCATCATTTGTATAATTAGAGAGGCATAAAGTAGGTACAGCATCAGCACATAGATGTTTGTTTTTGATATTTGAGGGAGAGAAATGGCGGGAACAAACTCTGTGTGTCAGCTTCTTATGGTCTCTTTCGAGCAAGTCTGTGCGGCCTATAGCTTCAAGCCATTGTAGTAACCTGGAAAACAAAAAATTTATAAATTAGGAAATGCTATTAATGCTAGGTTTTTATTAATATTATTTTATATTTATTATGTTTTTATTCATGCTACTGGGACGCGCTAGACTTTAGTGTTCTAGTGTTTTCATAGTTGTATCTGCTGTAGATCCTGGCTTAAAGGAGTTGCAGCAGTTTTGGGAGGTTGTGTCAGGCTTGTACAATATAAAAAATATGTAATATTTATAGATACACAGCAAGCAGGTAGATAAGTATTGAATAAATAAAATGCAAGAATTCTTTCTATCTGGTACTTTTTTGTATACATATTTTGTCAATTGGAAAGCAAATATTGATGTTTGAGATAAATAACATAACATTGTAAGCCATGTTTACATTATCTATACTCAGGTTTACGAGCTTTAGTTAGGTTTATACTGTATAAAGGTTTGAAGGTTGGTTTCATCTGAAATCAATTTCTGATGACGAATTTTCATTTACAAAGTTGTTTCATGACATGCAAAAGGAAGTTCTGTATGAATTGACATTTCCTCTTTATTACCGTTGTTAAAAACGCAGGAATTTGTAACTATAACAATAATAACGTACCGGTTCCTCTCCTTTGGTAAACCGTAGTAATACAGATGTTTACTGGTTTTGCTGTTCCTACCACATCCGTACACACAACAATAGTTAACCATATTTACCAATAATGAAATTTAATCAGCTTTTAACCGATATTTCTCACAAATTCAATTGAATGAATTGGGCTGAAAAATACAAAACTTTTTGTTTATTTTTGTAAATCACAAACAAATGTCAAACATAAAAATTTTAATCTGTGCTTTAGACGATGTTTATTTATTCTACAAGACGTGAGATGGCGTTAATATTTCTAATGCAACGCCATCTAGTATCCAATAGAAGTATTTTAGTGCACTGTTTCGACTTTGGTAAACAACAAATGCTCTTAATAAAACAGTTCTTCAGATATAAATAAAAAATATAAATTACAGTACCGACACCGCAATGCATTTTATTTTCAAACTGGGTCTGAATTTTAAAACTTGTTTGGAGCATCAGCGGCAAATGTGCATGACCTGCCTCAATGAAGGTCATGGCAAGCGACGACCACTATACACAATTTCACACTTTAGACGTTATCATCTGTATATTTTTATTTTTTCAACTTTCAAGTCTTAACATTTTTTGTTATCATTACAAATAATATCATCGTATTCAATATTAATTATTATACCTATACCATCATTGGTAATGCTATGGAATATTGTAAGTATTAGAACTCTTACCAAAAGAAGAATATTAAGTAACTATAAGTAATGATATGTCGTGGTGGCCCAGAGGTTTAAGACGCTCGTTTCTCATGTATGAGGTTGTAGGTTCGAAACCTATCAGCGGCAAGTACCAATGTGAGCTTTTATAACTTTTTCTGAGTTATATGTACTTTCTAAGATTATATTTGGACACCACTGACAAACGGTGAAGGAAAAACATCGTGAGGAAACCTGGGATTATAATTTCTAATTATAAGTTTGCAGCAAGCGATTATGTGGAAGGTGATTAATGCTCAAACTTCAGTGTGAGAAGAGGCCTTTGGTCAGCAGTGGCTGCTTATAGGCTGATAATTGATGATTATTATAATGGTAAGCAAATTCAAGGAATTGAGCGGTAGCAGTACCGGCTATATTTTATAAAAAGGCACTCTAGGTAGGTGCACTAGGTAGAACCTTTTTGATCTCCACGCGCATGACAGGGTTCCTACAAATCAATAAAGTTCAAAGCCCTATCTACAATCTGAATGGTAACATGGACCAATAAACTATAAGGTAGTGTTTCATAAACACAGAGGAACAAACTACAATGTACAATTTTACTGGAAGACTGTGATGTTATTTTGATTATGATGGAGAGAGAGCGACTGGCTACTGTGAAGTATGAAACATATATCGCGTGTTCGTTGAAACAATTCTTTATGGAACCCACAAATCGTTGCTCCGGGACTAAGTCTGATGAGTTAGTAGACAGTCTGGTGAGTTAGAAGACAGTCATGTTAATAATAGGGTAGATGCCTACCTAATTTTTATTTTAATGTCCGTCTGGTAGATTATTTTCAATTAGACACGTATTTCGAATACTTTCGACGATGTATTGATTTGAAATGTCGCGTGACGTCACTTCTATGTACATTTTATACGTGGAAATGACGTTTTAGCCCCTATTCCTAAACTAATTATATTTTAATTTTCATACCCTGTCATCATCCTAATTTGTGATACCTTACCTAATTGAAACTAGTTAAACATAAAAATCCTACACACCCTTATTGAATATTAAAACTGCGGCAATGATGTATAATTTATCAGATGCAGAAAAGAAAAAATTGGCAATATATTGTATCCAAAACTGCCGCATCCACCACCAGACATTTCTTGTATCGGCTACAGTTCCTGCATCGATTGCTGCTGTCACTGAACTGTAGACTGCTAGTTGCCATGCCACATTATGTTATGTCTCGCCTTCTCGAGCCTTTCATGCAACTTGTAGCCCCATACGAAAATTACCATGCCCTGTGAGCGATGACGGCAGGCTAAAAAAAAATTCTACATTCTCCAGTGTATTTATTATTTTGTTGCCATTCCTCTGTATCCTGGGGGTATCATAAGGACTAACCATGAACTGAGTTTCTAGTTACTTTTACAATAAGATTTCTAGTATCTTAACTATTTTTAAATGGCGATTTCCGACCTGCTTGCTAACTGTGGAGCATCAAACTCTTTTATATTGGCCATAGTGGCCCGTAGTCCAGTAGATAGTAGTGGATCACGGGCTGTTGATGCTGAACCAACGTCGTCCCATTGTTATAAGAGCATACTTACTTAGTAACAGGGGCAAAATTATTCGCCAAAGACAAATTTATACGCCAAAGAGTCTTAGTTCTACATAGTCATCACACAAATATTATAAATGTGATAGTTTCTTATGTTTGGATGTTTGTCCGTCAATCAGACGGAAACTACTGAACGGATTTTGATGAAATTTGGTATACAGGCCAGGTATGGGCTGACTAAGATGACTTTTTATCCTGATTAAATGCTCCCATGGGATAAAACAGGAATTATATTCTACGCGGTCAAAGTCGCGGGTAACAGCTATTTACATAATAATTATGTGAACCAGTCATGTACTAGCCGAGTTATTTTTATGGTCAATGTCATCACAATATACTCACTATACTCTTTGCATCACAATCACACTTCCTTTGCTTGTCAGAACGTTCCTCCGGATAGTGATAATTACAATTAATTGTAAAAGTGCTCACATCCCTTTCAACTTTGGTCTCTTGGTATTTTCATATACTTGTATGTGCAGGTTTTAACAATATTTTATTAAATTGGTTTTTTTAAGGGGGAAAATCATCGAATGACTTCGCCCGCCTACGTGAGGCGGAAGGGAGTGTCAGACTCTTACAGATTAAAAACCACCCCGTTCCTTCTCCGGCACTTCGAGCCGGAGCCCCGATAACCCGTTAGGTTCTCTACGACATATTAAGTAGGTTAGAAATAGGTTTTAATCTACAAAAGACCTAAACGAAAAATGCTAAGAATAAATATAAAACCACGTCTTTTATCCCCGAAGGGGTAAGCAGAGGGGCACATTACGGCACTTAATGCCACTGTACAATATAAGTCAAAGTCAAAATCATTTATTTCAATTAGACCAAGAAGGCACTTTTTAACGTCAAAACAAAATATTTTAATATTAAAGATAAAATGACAGTATTCTATGTCGGTCAGTCCTCTAGTGAAGGTATTTGCTCGTTCCAAAGTGTAGATTCCTATGGAGAAGAACGAGTAGGAAACTCCATTAGTTACTCTTTTTCAATCAGATTCATAATGCAACACCTACTTTTTACTAGTAATGTTATGAGTCCTATGTAATAGTGGGTGAGTCATTACCATATACCGAGCACATTTCCAGACGATACTACTGAGATTTAAAAAAAATTAATACTTTGAATTGAATCCGATAGACCCCTTGCTCGGCAGTCGTACTTTCGATCTCTGGGCCAACGAGGCAGGCTAAGAATAAATATTTGTGACGATATTATTATGAATCTTTTAAGCACTAGTCTTCTTAGTAGACAGAAACTGTTTCTTTTCAGACCGTCACGGACTGTTGATGGTGTACAAATACTTAGTTAGTTTAATATTTTAGAGAATGCTAAGAATAAAACACTTCAAACCCCAACGCATGCAATTAGATCAGGAACATCTATAAATAATTAATAACTTCTATATTGTGGTCGTATTGATATCAGCATCTGTGGTTTATCATGGCGCCTGTATTTTGTGAGCTGTGGTTCTTGAAACTTGATAATATTGTCTCAATATCTTAACCAAACTGCTACTGGAGAAGAAGAAAAATTAGAGATACATGTTACTTAATATTCGTATTGGTTTTTCTCTAAATAGGTGGTAAAGCTGGCATGATAGTCAACGATTATGCCCAAGATATTTTGATGTTCTTGAAGACAGTTCGGGTTTTTTTACAAAAATTAATAATGTTGAATATCTTAGAAACTTGTCACTTTCGGACCAGAGACCTCAGGGCTAATTTTGTACAAAATTAGTTTTATTATCACCTCCCGAAAGGAATACTTCGAGTTACAAGTCACCCTGTATAAAGGTGTGTAGGATGAAGTTTATTTATAGGGCCATGAAACCAACATCAAAGTTTGAATAGACAAAATCAATGCCTAGCATTTTATATCTTCGCTAGCATCAAGTGACACTATTGTACAACTTTAACGATCACGAAACTCAATTTACACGAAGTCTAGACAGTTGGATACCTGCCCAATACATACATATGGTAGAACAGACAATAGGATCACCCCTTTTACATAGTAAATTATGTAAATGGCCAATAAGGTCTTATTTTTGAAGAATGAAACTGCAATTAACAATCGCATTGTCTGCGAGATGAAAGAGTAAATATCAATACAAACATTGACACAATCGCTTTGATCTCGTCATTCCTCTCAATGAACAGGCAATTGTTATCAAAACATGCATACACGTTACGAATACAAAAAATAAACGCATCATTCAATCCCTAACAACACATAACCTTGGGACGCAACAGTACACCATCCATATTATAATAGCAAGTCACTAACCTCTGTCTCCCAAGGTTTTAAGTCCACAATGTAATTGAACATGTCTGGATCCCACACATACAAACCACCCCCCACACACGCACACACACAGCTTCACAAGTAACTCGAGCTATCCTGACCACAGATGTCCTACCAATCGTTCAGTATATAAACTCGCCGGCCGGCAAAACATTCAAGTTATCCCCAGTCTCACTTGGTGAAAACAGGTTTTATAAACAATAATGTCTCTACTACCTTTTGTGCTTGGAACCACCCCTCATCGTCTGGCTGACCAGGAGTTTGGCTTAGGCCTCACTCCTGATGATCTGCTAACAGCTGTGGTAGCCCCAATGATGGCTAGAGAATACTACAGGCCTTGGAGACACATGTCTGCTGGAAGAGACATTGGATCCACCATCGTGTCCAACAAAGACAAGTTCCAAATCAACTTGGATGTACAGCATTTCGCTCCTGAAGAGATCAGTGTGAAGACAGCTGATGGTTACGTGATTATTGAGGGTAAACATGAAGAGAAGAAAGATGAACATGGCTTCATATCCCGTCAATTTACCCGTCGCTATAACTTGCCAGAAAATTGTGATCCTGCTACTGTTGAATCCAAGCTTTCGTCTGATGGTGTGCTGACGGTTATTGCTCCTAAAGTGCCTCCAACTTTGAAGAATGAAAGGTCTGTTCCTATTTCTCAGACTGGACCTGTTAGGAAGGAGATCAAGGATGCTACGACTCAGCCAGCAGGTCAGGCCGACGCCAACGGAACAGCTAAGTGATTGTCCAAAGACAATATGCAACAACCCTATTGGTTCGACTGATTGCTCGATCTCCGCTTCGCAAACCTATTTCGATTGGTTATTAATGTGATATTTAAATATCTAAAAGTCGACTTTTTTATTACAGTTGTATGTATATGTGTAGTGTGCACCTTTATAGAGTTTTTAATTAGTGATAGTGTTTTCATAAAATAAATCTTCCTATTGCTGTATTTGGACGTTTAATTTACCTCACACAAGCATCTTTTTCATGGTTAAAAGAGTAAGTACACTTATAGGCAAACTATATGTATAAGATTTTATTTTTATTTTTTTTTATAAAACGTTCCACGCTCGGATTTTCTCCTATGTCACTGATGTATTACGTTTACAAACATACAAGTTCACAATATACTCATGACACCCAGACCCTAAACAACAATTGGAATCGTACTCATTACAAGTTGCGCGGCAGCCATTTACCCAGCCACCGCGCCAACCGTGCAGATTATGTAATTAGTGTAGGAATTCAGTTAAGTACTAAATCAACAACTCAGGTTGAAGATGTAAAGAGAAGTTCGATTTTAGTTTTGTAAAACGTTTGCAAAGTTAAGTAAATAATAAACAGAAAATAACATTACTTTTAGATTTTCAGTACAAGTGAGTAACGTATGAGTTTTAGGATAAACTGTTGTTAAAATGCATTACAGTTATTGTATCTACCTATCCTTTTAAAATTGTTTCAGTACAAACCCCTCACATAATAAAAAAAATGGATGAAAAATAAAAAACCAAGACTTACATTATCACGAACATTTATTAAAGTAAAAACACACGTCTATCAGTCTTAAAAACAAAATGTCATGATGTTACTTGACTAGCACTTAAAATGTAGAGAAAACTCCGAAGATTAGGCCTTGGAGCAGGACTGTTGGTCAGCCTGGCAAGACCCTTGCACGTCTTCCTTGCCTTCATTAGATTCCTTCGCCTCCCTTCGCACAGGTCCAGTCTGAGTGATAGGAACCACTCGTTCACCCTTCACAGGCTCCACTTTACGAGGAGCAGAAACCGTCAGGATACCATCACTAGATAGTTCAGAAATCACCTCCTCAGACTTCGTACCTTCAGGTAAAGCGTATCTCCTCACAAACTGACGAGACACGTACCCATGTTCATCTTCCTTCTCCTCATGTTTAGCTTCAATCACCACGTAGCCATCAGCAGTCTTCACTGATATTTCTTCTGGAGAAAAGTGCTGCACGTCCAAGTTTACCTGGAACTTATCTTTGTCGGTCTTGATGGTGGAGCCGAGGTCCTTAGTCAGCTGTGTCAGGTGCCTCCAGGGTCGGAAGTAGTCGTGCAGAGTCCATGGCGACATCATCGATGTTAGGAAGTCGTCTGGTGTCAGCGCCAGGCCGAATGCTTGGTCAAACAGCCTGTTGCCCCGTTTAGGTTGTGGTTGAGGGCATTTTTCTTCAGCTGTAGCGAAGTATCTTGCTCCGCCGAAAAGTAAGATTGCGATACTTAGGAAATATGTGAAAGACTTCATTTTTACGTGTATGCAGTGCGTAAAATGTCTGAGCGCTTCTTCGATGCGTTTAATGCGAATGCTTGATTCAAATTCACTGACAGCCGCCGAGTTACCTGCGTTTATATACGTGCCCTGACATCTAGCGGCGAGTAGAGCATTCTGGAATTCACTATTGTGTTCCTTGACGTGCCAGTACTGAAAACAACCACGTTTGTTGCTATGTTTACACTGCTTAGGACTTTATCTTCACAACATTGACATACAGCATTTTGATTGGTCCAAATAGCTTACCTGCTTGCATTTTATTGGGTGCCGTGTTAAGATTGTGTTATCAAAACATTGCACAATTATTACAGATAAAAATGTGTGATTACATTATCGGTTTAAATGGAACAATTACTGTTAAGTAAATTTTTATCACAACTATTATCATATTTACATAATTCTTGTAAAAAAAGGGCAGCTTTTAGAACTTTCTACAAACTATTTCGAAACTAGAGTGACATCTAGCGGGGAGTAGGTGTAGTTTTGAATGCAGGGAGACGTCCCGCCCGTTCCATTTGTCGTAGGAAGCCATTGAACTGATGTACGATTCCTGGCCTGCACACATGCATCCAGTACTTTCCAGTAATTTCTATAGTACCTATAAATTGTACTGATAGTTGTATGGACATAATACATACACAGGGAAAGAAAGAAAGAAAGAAAGATTATTTATTTGTAATGTATGTAGGGAGAGCCTTTGTTGTATCCGTGGAGTTGGAATTTTGGGTTTCCTTTCCTAATATGTACCGTATTATTACCGTAATATAGTATTTGGTCCGTATCTATTAACTAGTATATTCTTATAGAGTAGGTAATATATTAGATGGGACTGACGTGTGACCACTAATAATAAAAAATAAAAACAACTACTACCTACTATTTTTTATTTTTGTTCACTTTTCCTTGGTTTTTATTGAAGTATAGTCGACAACACCATTTTGGAGACTCGGTTGCCAAAGAAGGAAAAGAAATTTATAGAAATTGCGTAAACAAAATTCAAGGTAACATGTTTTATACCGTATAGCTAAGGTAAGCTTGATTGGTAAGGACTTAGGTACGTCTGGTCTAGGCACTTGAAGAAAACAAAGATACACATACAGGTGATTATGATTATTATTTGTATTATATGTTTTTTTTTGTTTTTTAAACTTTGGCCCACACTAGGATTTTCTCC
Organism: Spodoptera littoralis; assembly: GCA_902850265.1. Classification (NCBI taxonomy): domain Eukaryota; kingdom Metazoa; phylum Arthropoda; class Insecta; order Lepidoptera; family Noctuidae; genus Spodoptera; species Spodoptera littoralis. Next base: position 6,993,417 of record LR824561.2, on the reverse strand, counting down.
TGTATCGTGGGTGCATTTATAAACATACAAGTTCACATACACAATGACACCCAGACACAAAACAACAATTTGTGGATCACACAAAGTGTTGTTGCGTGCGGGAATCGAACCCGCGACATGTTGCACGGCAGCCGGTTGCCCAGCCACCACACCAACCGTGCAGTTTTTAAGCAGCGGTGATTAAGTGTGGCATGAATGAGCCGGCTCGACCGGAGCAATACCACTGCTTTACAGAAAATCGACGTAAATCAACGCTTACGTTGTGTTTCGTCGTGTGAGTGAGGTTACCGGAACACTTATTACTTATTCGGGGATTGGGGAGACTGGAGAGGGGTCTCCAGTCTCCCCAATCCCCGAATCTTCCACAATCCTCAAATCCCGAATTCCCAAAAGGCTGGTAACGCACTTGTAACGCCCCTTGGCACGGTAATATTTTCATATTGGTGTTTCAGGTGTCCATGGGCGGCGCCGATTTCCCCTATACTTATTATACTCTTTGGCGCCGATTGCTTACCATCAGGTGATCCGTCTGCTCGTTTACCACATTACGAGTAATTACGACATAAAAAATAATAATTTAAATATCGAACTGAAACAAAGAAAAGGCATTTATTTGAGAGTAGGCACGCACAGAGATACAAAAATATAAAAAGGAAAAAATAATTAGGTACAGATACTTCCATAGGTAATTAAAAACAATAATAATAAACTAAAAAGAGTAATGACAAGAACAAAGAAACTATAAAGTAGGTAAGTATAACAAAATAGTGACAATACAATAATAAGACGTTATAATCTACCAATTATTTTCATTATTATTTATTAAAATAGCCTTTTTCCTGGGAAGATTTAAAAAAAGTCCGCTAGGGGCAGCACCAGTGGTTTTGAATTCTCTATTGACAACGGTCGGTAGTAACGTGGTGGCTGGCGAAATGGCTGCCGCGCAACGTGTCGCAGGTACGATTCCCGCACGGAACAACTCTTTATGTGATCCACAGATAGTTGTTTCGGGTCTGGGTGTCATGTGTGTGAACTTGTATGTTTGTAAACGCACCCACGAAACGGAAAATCCTAGTGTAGTCCAACGTGTATTTTCAGTAAAAAAAATTGTAAAATGGATATTAAATTGTAATTTGCATACCTACGTGGACATTTACTTTGTCCCTTTAGAGATTAAAATCTATAAGGCGAAACTTAGGTATAACGTTGAAACTACAACGTGAAATCAATTTAGTTTTCGTCCCGAAATAAAATGGTTCTGTCTTAGTACGTAGTTTTACTAAGAAATAAAATGTTTAAAGCGCATGTCAACTCATAGTACATTATCAAAACATCGCGTCATGTAATTCTCGTGAAGCATATTTCTCGTCGGGTGGTACTGGTACGTGCGATGCGAAAACTGCCTACTTTACGTCTAGTGTTTCATGTGCATATTAACATAAAGTATTTTTAATTAATAACATGTATTTTTTTATTTTTAGATATTTATTTTTATTTACACAATTTATTGTACACCATAGAAAAATAAACACAAAGAATGTGTACAAACCATTGTTTGTACACATTCTTTATGTGACCGCCCATTGGCGGTCTGTGATTTTTTACAGACAACCTTTTGATGGAGCCAGTAATCAGGAATTGGAAAAAGGGGGTCGTCTAGTGTACAATAATAATTAAACCAATACATACAATAAGTATAATACTATCTATACCTACATACCAAATAAATATAACTATATTATATTTTATATTTATAGTTTTTACTTTATACATCGAAAGTACTCCTTATGGCAAGTTGTTTTGCCGCGGGATGAAAAAGACATAGATTTCACGGTGTATAATCAAATTGTAAACTGTTTTGTATTTACAAAACAATATATCGCACGCTGATGATAAAATTATCAGGCAGTATAATATATTTTACGCGTAATTTATAATCATATATATTTGTAATTATAAAGCCTTACAAACAAACATTCTTCGTATATTGAAAAGTATTAGCAATTGTATATAAAGTATATAATTATATTTTTTTTGTAACTTATTAGTGTTATTAAGGGATGTTTTTCAATGTTATAAAGGAAATCGATGTCATTTTTGTGATACTACCTAAAGTAATCCTGGTCAAGCAAACGGAGCTGATATTTTCAGATATTCGTTTAAGATATTTAGTAATAATTATTATTTCATTCAGAGTAATAGAGAATAAATGACGTACTATACTAACACAATAATTCTAAACATTACTCAGGTAAGTATCTATTCTCTCAAGTCTAAAGGAATAACATAAAAATAATAACATAAATGTGTAGAAAATAATAAATCGCATTTTATTGATGTTAAGCTGTAAATAAATAACAACGCAACCAATATCTGTTCGTACAATTAGCTATGAATATTTTGTAAGGCCTTCATTATTATATGGTTGAAAACAAACATGTAATAAGTTTCTTTTATTTTATAAAAATATCGGTATTTTGAAAAGATAAATGTTTAGATACAAAGTGTAGGTAATGTTATGTACATTTATAGGTATTATTTGTCTTTTTTGTGTCATAGTACCGGCATTTCGCATTGATCCTTAAAATAGTGAGAGAATTTGAGCTTTGTATATTTATTTAGCCAGCTTTTGTTCGTGTGTCCGTGAGATATGGAGCCTTTGTGTTAATCCAGGGCTTATTCTAAGGTAGATTGAGATAGATGTTCAAAGCACCTCGATCTCTTCAGTCGATTTGACGCGATTGAGTAAAAATACACAAACATTCGCATTTATAATACCAGTAAGATAAATAAGCGTGGACACATGTATTCAAGTGTTTTTATAAAATCGATGGAGGGTGAACACTGTCCATAATTAATGCTATGAAATTTGTGTACCTACCTACTTATAGCGAGAAATGTTACCTAGCTTTTTTTTGAGGGGGGAAAATCATTCAATAACTTCTCTCGCCCGGGTGAGAATCCTACGTTCCTACTCCTGCACTTCGAGCCGGAGCCCCCACCCGTTAAGTCCTCCGCGGCTCCGTATCGGCATCAGCCCTATTGGGCCCCATCTGTACTTAATGCAACTTTGAATTTAAATAATAAGTGTTATTGTGTGTTGAGTGTTGTGACCGTGTTTTGTTTCTATATGTCAACAGAGTGTGATAGAACTTATAATTTTCTGCTCCTATGTATGTACATACATACGTCTGTGTTCTGTATTTGTAAGGTACTCGAAATAAAAATACAGTTTGTAAGAGATAAAATTAAAAAGAGATTATTTATTATAAAATAAACTTAAACCTAATTAAATACAACACAATTCAGTCTCAAAACATACGCTTTGGAATTGGAATTCGCAGTAATTAAAAAAATCTACGCGACTAGAGTAGAGGCACTACTTTACTTCTCAGCCACTCCGTTGCTGCTGCTGGCCTGGTCCTTGATCTCCTTGCGGACGGGACCAGTCTGTGAAATAGGCACCTTCCTCTCTCCCTTGATGGCTTCAGGGACCTTCCTGGGCGCTGTGATGGTCAGCACGCCGTCCGAAGACAGGCGAGACTCCACCGTCTCAGGCTCCGTACCCTCAGGCAAAGCGTACCTCCTCACGAACTGCCGACTGATGTAGCCATGGTCATCCTTCTTCTCCTCGTGTTTGCCCTCCACCACAATAAAGCCGTCAGCAGTCTTCACAGATATCTCTTCAGGTGCGAAGTGCTGTACATCCAGGTTGACTTGGAATTTATCCTTGTCGCTCTTGATGCTGGATCCCATGTCGCGGTTCAGAGATGCCAGTTGTCGCCATGGTCGGTAGTAGTCCTCGGAGAGCATGGGAGCTGCGACAGCCGTGAGGAGATCGTCAGGAGTCAGGGCCAGCCCGAAGTCCTGGTCGAGGAGGCGGCTTGGCCAGTAGTGGTGTGAGTGCATGTGGCGAGGGCGCTCGTAGCCAAGAACAAAAGGTAGCAGAGACATTTTGTTGAGTATTCTTCAACGAACGTTGAGAATTGAGTAGTTAGGTTTGTAGCGTAAAGCTAGTTTTCACTTCGATCGCTCGAGTATGAAATGCATGCCGGCTGGGAAGAACGCGCGGTTTATATACTCGCTACAGAGCGCCACCTAGTAGCGAGTAGAATTACTAGAAGCATCTCGAAAACGCCAGACGTTTCGGCGCGTTATGACGAACTCATACTCGCGCAACATGACTCACACATTGAAATGTTGTGCTAACAGCGCTATCTGGCGGCGAGTAGCGCATTCGAGAAATTTCGCTCGGGTGGGTGTGCGATCGATACTCGTCTGTGCACAGACGCGTAATATGTGACTCACACATTGATAAGTTTGCATGTATTCGATCGCTGAGTGGCTGAAGTCGGGAATTTTCGTGAAGTTCGATGACACTGACGTAATACCTAACGTAGCCGTGATGTTAGTAAACATGATAATGTAACAACAATGTTTTTTGTAAACAGATTATTCAAAATAAGGCGGCAATGACAAAGATGTATTGAGACATTCCCAGTTAGGTTTACTATGATACAATTGGATAGGTCAGTAATGCAATCAATCAAGCGAGAAATAGGTAGGTTAGACTAGAAGTGTATAGAAATGATAAGACTATAAACGAATGACAGAATTTATCAAAACGTGCTGTTTCATGTGAATAAAGTATAAATAAAATAGCTAAAAGATAATATATATTTATAAAAGATAATATATATTTATAAAAGATAATATATATTTATAAAAGATAATATATATAGTATATATTTTCGATTTTTTAAAAGACTAATAGTAGTTAACGGCTATTTCAGGAGTTTTGAGATTTCGAATTTCAAAATTACTCCCTGTTATTCCATTCTTGAAATATACAAATTAAATAGTTTATTCGAAATATCAAAAGGTTATCAGTGTGTTGTACATGAATCTATGTATATGAATAAAAATGAATATCCGTTCGTTAGTGTCGCTGAAACTCAAGAACGGCTGAACCGATTTCGCTTTAGTTTTGTTGTGTTTGTGGAAAGTAAAAATTAAGCGGGATGAAGTTTGCCGAGTTAGCTAGTAAATAAATAAAATAATGAATTTGACTGATTGGGGTTGAAGCTTTAGGGCCATAGGGCACAAGTACACATCTTCTTTACAGACATATTGTAAGGAGGATGGTTGAAGGTTGACACTTCAGGTGATCGAAGGGCTGGCTACTACCTTGGGCAAAGGTTAAGCATTGCCATTCAACGTGGCAATGCTGCCAGTCTTTTGGGCACCCTACCTCTCGATAGCGATGAGGAAAAAAATTTTTTGGTGCCTCAAGCCTAAGGTACCATTTTTATTATTTTTTAGGTGTTAATATTTTAGTTCTTAGTTGTTTGTATTTTAAGTTGTACCTATATATTTATTCATAATTAAGTTATTTGACTGATTTGAAACTACGCTTATTAGTTTTTTTTTAATAACAGTTGGTCTCTCTATTCATCTTCCACAAATTTCGTACTAACTTAACAGGTTCAAATCAACATCATCCTTGTCTACCACAACACAAGGTCGAATATGGCTTGTCTCGTTTTATGGGGGTTCGTTTTACATGACCTTGTGACAGAATATTGATCCACGAATTTACTCGACTCCATATAAGAGGGTAGAACTTTCTGGAATTTGCACGATACAAGGTCTTACCTACATACCTACTTACTCACAATGTATACGATTAACGATTCTTGTTTATATCTTGAGGTTCATAACTGCCTTATTTTGATCTATCCTTACTAATATTATAAATCCGAAATCGAGTTTGTTTGTTTGTTCCGCTATCACGCCGTAACTACTAAACCGATTGCTTTGAATTTTTGCAGACGTAAAGTTAGAAGACCGGATTAAATAATAGGGTACTTTTTATCCCGGAAACTTTATTGGTATTCCCGAGGGAAAACAAAAGTATTGGTATAGATGGCGCTGTATGTATTGGTATATGTCACATGGGCTACCTACTTTTTATCCTTTTGTGACGCGAGCGAAGCCGCGGGTAAAAGCTAGTATGGAATAAATAGACTTGAACTTGACTTTGTTTTGGCTCATAAAAGATAGATTATATTGACATGGTTTGGTGCATAGATATGATTTTTATTAAGGGGGAAAATCATCGAATGACTGCTCCCGCCTGGGTGAGGCAGGAGGGAGTGTCAGACTATTACTGACTAAAAACCACCCCGTTCCTTCTCCTGCACGTCGAGCCGGGCCCCGGTAACCCGTTAGGTTCTACACGACGAATAGATATGATAAATTTAATATTTCTGTGGTTTAGTGTCAAAATTTGTGAAAGTGTAACTATTCTTGATACATTAGTGATTAGCCAATAGCCACCCCTTTCTAACTCAAAGACATAATAGTTTTTTTCATATATACATATATTTGATGGGCCGACGTATGACCACTATTTCGCCTGGTGGTAAGCGATGATGCGGCCTACGATGGAGCACGTCGTCCCATAAGCAACCTATTCACTCGGGCCTTGAAGACACCCAGATACCCTTCAGGAAATACAGACTCTGGCAAAGAATTCCACTTCTTAGCAGTACGCACAAGGAAGCTTGAAGCAAAGTATAATGATAGTAGATACTATTCCTATCTAAGTATCCTACTATATAATATTAGAACTGTGAAAGTTTGTATGTATATTTGTTACGCCTTCGCGTCAAAATGGCTGAAGGGATAGGGATGAAATCTAAAACACGGGTAGCTTATGATCTGGAATAAGACATAGGCTATTTCTTTCCACGGGAAGATGCTAGCAGAAGCTAAAAGGTACATTGATAGTAATAGGTACATTAGAAACGAAATCTGGAATAAACGATATGCTACCTACTAGTACCTACATTACAATGGATAAGCAGTGTTGACTTCTGTCATATAGTTAACATGATATGTCCTTACGTAGGTACAGAGGAGACCATACAAATGCTAGGTACACTCAGGTATGCTATTTACAGGTATCTTCAAATAGACTTGGTTAAGTTCAGTTACCTTTAGGTATGCAAGCAGTTAGGATGTACCTTTCTGAAATTTTTACAATTTCACATCATATGATCATACAAGTGTAGATAAAACGATTCAAATAGGTAGGTATATAAAAAGACAAGTATTGCAAAAAATATGTAGAGGTATAATTTCACAATGAATTATTATGTTTTCGGTTTACTCACGTAATAATTTGAAGAGGAACTCGACTAGTTTCAAGCCATGCTAGATGAAGAAGAATTTATTTAGTATGTCTCACGAAAGTTACAATAAAATTTCATAATGATATAAAGACAGAAATTATTCATAAAATGGTATCAACGGTCGCCCCAAGTCAGCCCTAACCTTTCCATTAATCGCCATTCATACTAAACTTTAAAATGTCGTTTATCATTTATTTTGTTACATGGAGATTCGTATTCAGACTCAGACTGACCTTGGATGCCCAGAGGTTTAAAAAGAGGGTCCATTACACTTCAAGGTCACTTCTACCCTATCCCGCAATCCACAAATACGTCTTTGAAGGGGGATGTTTATACAAAGGAAGACCGAAAAAGTTCGTTATTTTTGAAACTTCAAGGTCAAAAGATATTATCGATTTTGATACAGTTTTGGTTGAACTTGTATGGAACTTAAGGTCTAACACACAAGTTCCATCATAGGCAATTACATTCAAGTTTTTAATCAATTACATTTTCATTTACCTACACATTAAAAGTAAGTACTAAAAATAAAGCTATTTTTGAACAGAAAACTGTGTATACCTATATAGTAATTTTTTTTTAAACTACGTTCTAAAACCGCCTACAATTCCATCTTTTTTTGTCCGCCGCATAAAAAACCGCAGTAAAATCAGTACCTACAGCCAATCGTAAGTCGTGAGATAATCGCGCACATACATACATACATTCATTCATACATACATACACACATACATAGGTACATAAATAAAGGTTAAACTCGGAACCTTCTTTTATTGAAGTCGGTTAAAATAATTATGATTAGGCATATACCTATCTGATTAAAAATGTTAAATGTATGAAATTACTGGTTACCTACCTACTCGAATTTTCCTGAAACATGCATTATGTATGAACTTGTTTACGATTAAAGACCAAAAATAGTTATCTTGGGTTTTTACCTATTTAAAACAATAAGTTCATTAGTTTTAATATTCGAGGTTTAGATACCTAGCTTCACTGACAGACTTAAGTACATTCAAATTCAATACTTTGAAATTCAAACTGTCAAAAACGACAGTTTTCTATTAATGTTGTACGAGATTCTGTATTGTGACATTACGTGTCACTTTTTAGCGGTTTTAGCGTAAAACAGAATTCGCAGAATTTGCTGGAAAAATACTAAAATTAATTGGGTCATAAAATCAATTACCGAATAACATCACGCCTTTTATCCCCGAAGGGGTAGGCAGAGGTGCACATTACGGTACTTAATGCCACTGTACAATGTAACACCCACTTTTCACTATTAATGTTACGAGTCCCATGTAATAGGGGGTGAGCCTATTGCCATATACCGGGCACATTTCCAGACTCCGTGCTACTACTGAGGTTTTTACAAACCCAGTAATACTTTGCCCAACCCGGGAATCGTACCCGAGACCCCTTGCCCGGCAGTCGCACTTGCGACCACTCGGCCAATGAGGCAATTACCGAATGTGTGATTATTTTTTAATATTTTATTGTATTGATCAGTCGAAATAATTAATTTTTGATTACGGAATGTACCCAATTATGGATTCATTGAAATAAATGCCTTGACTTTGACTTCTAGTAAATTGTCCTGACTTATAATATTTTTGAGGATCAAGAATTGGACGAAGGTTTTTTAACATATACTTAATTTTAGTAGGTAGGTGGGCTACTAGTTTAGGGTGACGAGTCCTATGTAAAAAGGGACAAGCACATTGCAATACACCGGGCATGATTCCAAAATTCATGTATCATAATCACTATAAATTAATGTCAGCTCATTTGAAATGAAGAACATGATACTATTCCTCATGTGATTAAAAATAAAACGATATAAAACAAAACTATTAAAATATTCTAGAAACACATTAATAATCTAGTCAAGTTGAACAAACACACATAAATAGTGTTGATTCATCATAGTCGTATAAAAATATAAACTGTAACAGATATCTTTCTAGATAATTCTTGTACAATAATCTTTAATTGTATGTCAGTATATTCTGCCAAGCGTGGAGATGAAACCAATCCATCATCATGTGCAGAGGAGGTCCACAAGTCCAGCAGTGGACTGTAGATGACGTCAGCAATATGTGTTGCTAAGCGGGAAAACTGGAGTATGACTGCATAGATTATATTCATATTAATTTGCAACTAAATTGTGTTGCCAAGCAAAACTCGTAAACGCTAATTCACTTTTGGTGTGTTGCCAGGGGATGCCTTTTATAAAAAAAAGAAAAATAAAAACACTGGAAATTTTTGGATATGGCCATTGAGACATCACGCCAGAAAAATAAATTAAACTGTTATGGACTATAGACTTTTTAATACCTAATAAGTGCACAATTGCTCGATATTATTTTTAATTGGTTGTGAAAAGGGCTGGTTTTGATTGGTTGAACATTTTTTTTATTTGCATTGGAACGCTGTGTTCAATAATTTCTATTTAATAAAAAAAACAGCGAATTAGGCTAATGATTAATTTTTGTTAATGTGCATGTAATTAAACAATTGTACTTGGTAAACACTTTGTTTCCAGAAAACATTGATAATATTAATAACAGAGTGATTCAGCAAAAAATACTATTGTTTACTTACAATGTAGGTTAGTAGTTAGGCAAAGGTGATGGGTATTATCCACCAGATAAACCATCAACCTAAGTGGTTATCTGAATTATTACGTCAGTATTTGTACAAATAAATAATTATTTCTTTTTAATTTCGTATAAACCACATTAAAATTAATAACTATTTTATTTATCAAACAACGCAATAACAAAACGCAAGTGATCATAGTCATAAAAAAAATGTCGAATGGAAATCGTGAACATTACATGTCTAGAAAAAAAACAGAGAATTCAATTTTCGAACATTTGTCAATTTAAAATTAAAATTATGGCACCAATTGTTCATACTTACGACCATAATTTTTTTTAAATATTATATGATTATTGTTCCATTTTTAAATATCAGTTTGTCCTTGGACGTGACCTAATACAAGGTTTCATTAATTCAGTCGCATGGAACGTTGTAGAAAACCATGGAATGTTTTGCTCGGGCGGGAGTTGCTAGTCGATATTCTCGGCGGTTCCTCGGCCGTTAACCCCGATAAGGACGAACAGCTGAACAGGGGTTCTCAAGTCGCTGTCTCACGGGCCGCTTTGTATGGAAATAGGTTTTTTTGTTTGTATGTCGAAAATATGCAAATTACTATCTCGAATTTTGTTTTATATTCAAATAATCTAAAATTACTATTTGAAGTTGTATTTATTGGTGTGCTTCGCTGATGTCACAATTTATAGAAACATTTTGTTGAATTCAAAGTAATTACGAAGATTAAAACCAAAAAATATTTCTAAATGGGTTAGTCAAATTAATTCTTCTTTTTTCTAAATTTGGAGGAATTCATTATATAAAATTATAAATAAATATGAAATAAAGTACATATTAAATCAGTGCTGCAGTGTAACAAAAATTAAAATTGAAAAAATTCAACAAATTGACTTAACATCATTTGCAACCCGTAGAGTTGAGCAGCTCTGTACTATACACAAACACAAACAACAGGTATAACAGCTGACTAATGTTTGGTTCGAGAATTTTCTACTGGATACGAGATGGCGCTGTTGCCAATATAAAAGGCCATCGAAGCGCGGCACGGGCATCAGTTTCAAAACAAGCGAACAAGTGATAAACAAACTTCTAGCGCTCTCAAAGCGACTCCGGGATATTTCCCAGCGATTTTTCTGAAGGAAGAAAGAAGTTGTTATTGTTTATAGAAAGCAAGTAAAATGTCTCTGCTACCATACTTCTTCGACGAATTCGGCTTCCAGCGCCCTCGCCGCTTGGTGGACCAGCATTTCGGCCTCGCTTTAACACCTGATGACATCCTCTCCGTTGCCGCTGGACCTTTTATGACCAGGGAATACTACAGACCCTGGAGACACCTCGCAGCAGCTGTTAAAGATCTGGGATCCAGCATTAAGACGGACGGAGACAAATTCCAGATTAACTTGGACGTTCAGCACTTCGCGCCGGAAGAAATCTCTGTGAAGACGGCTGATGGGTACATTGTGGTGGAAGCTAAGCATGAAGAGAAGAAGGATGACCATGGCTTCATCAGCCGACAGTTTGTGAGGAGGTACGCTTTGCCTGAGGGTACTACGCCTGAGACGGTGGAGTCTCGGCTGTCTTCGGACGGCGTGCTGACTATCACAGCGCCCAGGAAGGTTCCAGATGCTGTCAAGGGGGAGAGGAAGGTGCCTATCGCTCAGACTGGCCCCGTCCGCAAGGAGATCAAGGACCAGAGCAACAACACAGAAGAGAAACAGGAGAAGTAGAGTGTTTGTTACCTGTACCTCTGATTTTGTGTTTAAATGTTCATTTTGTGTCCCAAAGTTATGGCAGTGCGAAATAATCAATGAGACTGATTTAAATCTACATAATGAATGTAAATTTTTATTTTTAAGTGTTATTTAGTTAATAAATGTAAGCTTGTAATCCTAATAATTGTTTTATTTATTGTAGCCTTGCAATTAACGAATTTCTCTCGATCTTTTGAGAGCCATTTCAATGCATAAAAGGTCTCTTTAAAGTCACTACATAATTATTAAACACACAATATTCCCACACAGTTTAGTAACCCAAATATAACTACACATAACCTTATGAGATAATTATTATTTTTTAATAATAATAAACTGCATTTCCCCACGGACTTGTGTCCGTGCTCTTGTCATATTAGTTACATTGTTTTCCTGGTCAAATAATTGTTATAAAGATCTTATACGTTACGCTAATCACTAATTACACTACACAAAGATAACGGCGCCATATTCTCTCTTTTTTTGTCGCGGAGAACCAACGCGTAACCAGGGCTCCGGCTCGACGTGCAGGAGAAGGAATGGGGTGGTTTTTAGTCAGTAAGAGTCTACCACTCCCTCCCGCCTCACCCAGGCGGGAGCAGTCATTCGATGATTTTCCCCCCTTAAAAAAACACTAATTACAATACAAAGTATTTGAAATAATCCATTTATTTACAGATACATACTTTTCACCTAAATAACGGAGCTAAATGCTCTCTTTTTAAAGGTGTCTAAATTGCTTTTTGTCTTATATACGGACATACATTACCAATATTACTATAACACTAGTATCAGAAAATATTTATCAAGAAACAAAAAACAAAAACGCTATCTCCGCATCTTTGCTCCCAATTGTAGGTACATAATCATCAGGGACTAGGAAACTCAATGGTTAAGAGTGATAGACAAGACATGCAAAATGAAATAAACTACCTATTTCATATTTACCAACTAACAGGCATCAATGTCAAAATTGTTATGATGAATACAAAGAATGCTATACTCTGTTGGAACCAAAGAAGGATCATGTTTCATGTACAACAATGTACTAGCTTAAATTCGTCATTATGTCGTGGTGGCCCGGAGGTTAAGGACGCTCGCTTCTCATGCACCAGGGCGCGTGATCAAAACCTATCAACGACAAGTGCCTATGTGACTTTTCCGAGTTAAATGTACTTTCTAAGATTATTTAGACACCACTGACAAACGGTGAAGGAAAACATCGTCAGGAAACCTGGGCTTATAATTTTTAAGTCTCAAATCCCCAACCCGCATTGAGCAAGCGTGGTGATTAATGCTCAAATGCTTCTCTGTGAAGCCTTTGTGCCCAAGTGTCACCAGTTTAGGCTGTTGATGCGTGTGATTTGTAGTTTACATTCTGAGACATCATCGCATTGTTTTGTTTGACGCTCGCATACCTAATTAATAAACACGTTCTGTAAACCCGATATATAAATAGAGGTGTGAATCTATCAACATGTATGATTGATGATAAAATAAACGTGATGCCTGTATATTTTTAGCATGGATGTGATCAATGTTGAATGAATGGTCTTCCCTTACAAAATTATAGCGAGCGACTTTAAAAATTGTATATTCATGAAGATAAGTTACTTTAGCTATGTTATGATAGGTATGAAATAGCTCATGCGGCATAAATGGAACACAAAACACACACACGACACACAACAAATCACTCGACATTATGTTTCGCTTCTCCACGAAGCATCTTCCAGAGTTGTAGACTCGGCGGCTCGGGAGTGCCACATCTCTGCTGTCTGAGCATTAATCTGTGGGCGGGAGGGTAACACCACCCTATATAGCATACAGCGGAATAAAAGTTAAATATTTTTATTTTAGTTGTTAGTGTACAGTGGCGTAACTAAAGCGTGGTAACGCGGCAAAATACCACGGGCCCCCGGCTGAAAGGGGGGCCTCGTTCAGAGGTTTTCATATGAACTTCTCTGTTTTTTACTAGGAACGGGGGCCCGTCCGATAAATTTGCCATGGGCCCCGAACGTTATAGTTACGCCACTGATAGTATAGCATTGATTTCTACAAAATAACGCCTGACTCTATTCTATATACAATGAATGTAGGAAATATTTCGCATTGCGTGTATAATTTCGACTTAGTCTTTGTGGACATCATTTTTCAGTCTAACTGCCATAAGTAGGCGTTCCCCTAATCAATAATAACATCCATCTAGCTCCTGGGCTATTATATTAGTAGATATATTCGCATAGCAATTAAAATATTAGGTAAAATACAAGAACACGAAAAACAGATAACACCTCAATCACATTTTTATTTTTCTGCTCAATATTTGGCGAATGAAGAAATAATTGCTATTACTTTTTAGTAAGGATGTATCTGTATGTGTTTGTGTCGTAACCTCTATCTAGCATAGCAAGGAAGTGATTAAAGTATGGCCTAGAAATGGAATTTCTTTCTTCCCTCACAGTCCATTTATATCAAGCTCTCATCTGAAGACGCCCACCTCTCATACATGAGGGTGCGGGTTCGAAACCTACCAACGGCAAGTACCAATGTGACTTTTTCCGAGTTATATGTACTTTCTAAGATTATCCAGACACCACTGACAAACGGTGAAGGAAAATATCGTGAGGAAACCTGGGCTTATAATTTCTAATTATAAGTTTGTAATTGCCAACCTACATTGAGGAAGCGTGGTTATTAATGCTCAAACCTTGTCCGTGCGAGAAGAGGCTTTGCTCAGCAGTGGGCATATAGGCTGTTGATGATGTCGCGGAGAACCTAACGGGTAACCGGGGCTCCGGCTCGACGTGCAGGAGAAGGAACGTGGTGGTTTTTAGTAAGTAAGAGTCTTACACTCCCTCCCGCCTCACCCAGGCGGGAGCAGTCATTCGATGATTTTCCCCCCTTCACAAAAAAGGCTGTTGATGATGATGATGTGTCTGTGTATTGCACAAATTTGTGTAATATGTAATTTAGCTAGATTCGCTAGGCTTCGATTGGATACAAATAAAACACAAATATTGTATGAATTCTCTTTATTTAGCTACAACAAAATGACATAAGATGCACGACGCGCGCGGGCGACGCTAAACAATACAATTATATATGACATTATGTAAGTATTTAGTGTATAAAACAAGTATTTTTAATCTTTTAGAAGCTCAGTTACGCATATCACTACGGTGCTGTGTATTCACATTTTTTATTTATTTAATTTTACCTCTTCAATATCGGTTTGGAAATTTTATTTTCATTTATTTTTACTTTAGTAAAATAATCTTGCAAAATATGATAAAATATATGAGAATCTAAATTGGATTTTTCGGAATAAGAGTTTGCTTTAGTAGGTTATAATTTTTTTATATTTTTAATTTATTTTAAGCAATTTTATTTTTATTTTTAGGTGTGGGTTTTGGAGGTAAGGTAAGTAAAACAGGGAGAATTGATTCGTGGAGTCAGTTTTAAACATTGAGGTATTTTTTTGTAATTGGTATCGATAAACAGTTAAGAAAATTACCTATAGAAAATGGTTATAGAAAACAGATTCTACCCTAAAAGTTTTTAGGACGGAAATACATTACCTTAACTTTTCAAGTACGAAAATTTTATCTGTAGGTATTTTGCAAGAGAATATTGTAAAAAGTCCTCTTTGAAGGCAATTTTCGATTCCCAAACCGATATTAAATATATCTACGATCATTAATATTGCTATACATCGACACTACATGAAGTAGCTGACACAATAGATTACCTAACACACATTAAAGCGAATTTAAAATTAAAATTAACAGCAACAGTTTAATAAACAAGAATAAATTTAAACACTAAAAGTAATAAAAATAAATTATTAATAAGTAACATTACAAAAAACCGCCAATCGATATTATTTTACCACAGATATTTTTAATAATAATAAATATATTTTCGTATCTCGATAACAATAGTGAATAAATTCCAATCATTTTTTTTTATTTGTGATATGTTTTTATTTGTTAAAATTATGAAATTTAGTACAGTATGGGTGCGGATAGTAAACATTTTTTGTTTTATAAATTATATAGTTTCCAGTGTAGATAGTATTAGTTTTATATTCTCTATATACTCTTATCAAGGTACATGGAAGGCATGAGGCGTGTGCACTAACAATATTCGTCCGAAATAAAGGACATATTCAATAAAAACACAGTTTCTATACTAACCAATAAATTATTAACATCTTCATACTTTACATTTAAATGAAAGTCAAGTACTTATACAATTAAATGAACCAACATTTTTTTATTTAATATTAAATATCATTAAATACGACATCTCGATTCTACAACAGAAATCAACATTTAATTTATTAAGAAATATTTTTCTAATTTCTCTTGTAAATTTATTTTATATTATAACTACATTTTTTTTCTAAATTCTAAGCTACATAAAGATGTACGCCATACTGCTTTGCAACATCTAATGCTAGAAATACAATAAGTATAAAATTGAGCTTTGTTGATATGTATCGTTACAATTAATCTCAAAGTTTTCATTTTGATATGCATGTGTTACTTTGGATCACTACATTAAATGAAATGAAATTAAATGAAATAATAAATACATTTTTTCAACATTAATATTTTTTTTATAAATTAATTAATACAATCATTCTAATATATTACATAAGTAAAGTGTGATCCAATAAAAGCGTATTTTACAACATTATATTTTTAGAAATAAGAAGGGATTTCTTTCGTTTAATGTCGACAAACATTATTTCACTTTAAATGAACATGTATTGTAACAAACATGAAGCGTGTTTGTGCAATAATTTCCTAAGCGATCGGGCCATTGTTTAAGTTAGATATTTTCAACTTAAAAAGCCGTGGGCCGACATTATATTGCTCTTTTTGGTGAAATAAAGCTAATATGGAAGGATATACACAAATAATGTGTACTTTTGTGTTATAACTTATTATTTTTAAATATTTTGTGACATTTAACCCGTTTTTGTAACTTTGTGTTATAGCTTATAGTATTTTGCAACCTATTTTGTTTAACCTAAGCCTTTAAAAGGTTTTTTAATAATGTTTTTACCTATACAAATGTATAGGCCACGCTCAAAAAATCTGGAAATAAGTTCATGTATATTGAATTTTTCTTTAATTTTTTGAAAGGCTTAGGTCATGCAAAATTTTTGATTGTTTCTTTGATTAAATATTAGGTACTTATAAACTAAATGCATTCGCTTCAACATTGGATGTTGTTGATTTCGAAACTCATACACTTACCTATTTTTTATTATTAAATGGAACTAAAAAACTGAGAATCAATTCAGTTGGAAGGTACTTACCTACATAATAATTTATTTAAAACACATTATTTTCCCTTTATTCAAATATAATAACATCACATTAATTCACTTAACAAAAATGACATTTCTTTACATTAAATTATTTCATTTAATTTTCACTTCATTTCATGTGACATAATTTGTTTAGTGAATTAATGTGTATTTTGCATTAAATTTATAAGTCCAACGTTGAAATATATTATGTTGGATTTATTTTTACATGGCTGGGTACCTTTCGTAGTTAGTAAGTACTTTAAAAAAAGAGAACCCTTACTACGCCAACGATGAGAATGTGGTGATTTTAGTTCGTTTAACATTAATGCATTAATGTGATATATTTTGTGTTAAGATGATAACATATAGAATGAAATAGCATTAAAAGGGTTTTAAAGTAATAGTAAATGATCAGGATTAATATTTATTAATAGGTATATTCTGAGATATTACTTCCTAAACAGATATGTCACCAGTTCCTTCGAATTTTAAAGGTAATTTATTTTTATTGTATGTTAATAGAATGAATAAGTAAACAATAGACTCATGATGTACGCAACGGTCCCGAAAAACACCGACATGTGATGGTCAAAAACAAGTTTCATTTTCATGGATTTAAATGTTTCTTTTGTGTAACAATAGTTGTAATTAACTGCTCAAAGTTGCATGAAAAACACGATTAAATTTGCAAAAACAATTTCTTTTTGTCAGCGCTTCAGGAGAATAGCGTGTAGGTATTTACTTATTTTAATCTGTTATACAAACGATTAATGCTACTGAAGATTAGATTTCGTAAATTTGCAATAAATACTGCAAATGTACTCGAATCCGAAATAATTACATGTTTTCTTAAATAAACAGACAACAATTATATAATAACTATCGTGAGACATACTAAATTAACTAAAAATGCGGGTTACTCACGTGAATATACTGAAAAAAGCTCTACTAGTTTCGAACCAAAGTGAGGTTCTTTCTCATGGACATAATTCAAACGCGCGTGGTGTCCGACAGAGTGCGCGATGCGCTCGCAGCGTAAGTAACAGCACCGATGCAGGCGTTAACGCTAGCCAGTAGGCTGTCGCGCACGCTGCTCATAAAGAAGAACCCCTTTGTGGTTCGAAACTAGTAGAGCTTTTCTCAGTATATTCACGTGAGTAACCCGCGATTTTTAGGTAAGTCAGAAACAGTGCTTCAAACTTAGTTTAAATGAATGAAGTATTTTTTTGTTATCCTGTAAATCTACTTCAGACTGAATATACAAAAGCGAAAATTGTAAAAATAGCTAAGAAAAACCTAAAATTCCAAGGAACTGCCAACAGTTAGACATTAGTCAGAGAGGCATTAACAGTACATTCTAAACATTTCTATACTTTAAAGATTCTTTTAGAACACAAGAGATCTACGTCTACTTCAAATTAAAGCTTTATTCTTTACCAATTTACATTACATATATTATGTCGTGTAATGTACAGGGAATACATTTATCTAAGTGTATTTTCCTAATTATATAGAATCGTGTTTCGAACAAAACTCTGTGATAGCATTGTGTCTGATGAGACCGGTTTTTTTTTATTTCATAAAAGAAATGGATTCCAATTTTTGAATAACGAATAGATTAACTAGATAGAAAGAATAGCTTACATATTTTTTTTATTTTTTCAGTGTCTTATCCATTCCTGTACATAAATTACGTGAAATGTTTAAGGGGGGAGGGGATAGACTCAAATGTCATCTAATCTTACGCTGGAGAGAAAATCTTACGGGGGAGAAAATTACGTAATTTTTTTTCTGATTGAAACAAAAAAAATATGCTATTTTATTTAATCATCATTTCATTTAATCCAGATTGTACATGCTTAAGATTTAATTGTACATGTAGGTACTTGGATTTTTTCTTTTTTTTACAATAACAATCCAACGCGACGTGAAGAACCAACATTTTGAAAAATCTCACGTGAGAATGGGGGATGGGGGAGGGTGTTGAATAAAACCTCACAAATCTCACCAGGGAGATAGAGGGACAGCAGACAATTAAAAAAAATACACCTCACGTAATTTATGGACACCCCTAAAGAAAATCAAAGTGCAAGAAGTAAAAAATAAGATACATAAGGTACAACGAAATCTCAAAAAACAACAAAGAGGTTTACACTCCAAAATATATCGAAAAAAGAGAACGTCAAGTAATATCTTGTATAAATCTGATTGCACGGTTGGTGCAGTGGCTGGGCAACTGGCTGCCGCGCAACGTGTAGCGGATTCGATCCCCGCACGGAGCAACTCTTTGTGTGATCCACAAATTGTTGTTTCGGGTCTGGGTGTCATGTGTATGTGAACTTGTATGTTTGTAAACGCACCCACGACACAGGAGAAAATCCTAGTGCGGGCTAACGTTTTTGTTTAAATAATAATATTCAGACTAGGATACTTAAAATTCAATTCACAATAAGCAGCCACTGTTAAACCAACTAAACATCTATATGTCAACTGTTTTGACCACGAGTTGATTAAAACATGTTCTAATAAATAACCATCAGCAAAGTTTTGCTCGGAACCACGTATTCTCTAATAGTGCATTCACATTGATGGATTATAATATATCTATATAACAGTCGACTAACAGAAGGGCGATCACTACACCAGACACTAACTAATCTAAGTTAGGAGAAACCAAGAACAACAAGGGTTTCAATATTGCAGACATATCTGTGAACCGTGATGAAGATAAAACGTCTTTTAATGATATAAGTGAAGAGGTACATAATGATAAACAGGATCCAAGAATATCTGATGAAGATTTTGAATCTAATGCAGTAATAGATAATAATCTTAGAGTACAGTTTGAATTGGAAGATAGTGATGAGATTGAAATAAATCTCACCATTAATGAAGAAAGAAATAAAAAAAATACAGAGATGAAACGCTTGACACTATTGTTTTGTGGATACACAAGTGTAAATCTAATAGCATTGATTTTGAAATTGATTCAAAAATACTTTTTTTGATCCAAAAATGGAATTTAGATGTACTTAAGACTAGTTGAGAAAGTAGAAGAAATAAAGATAAGTCAATGTCTGCAACATGAAACAATCTACGCTACCGGAGATACGAACCCAAACTCTAACAGTGTAAAAGGCGTAATACACTTATTTACAAAACCCAGCCTTTAAGATCGACCTACAAGCACCAGTTCTAAGTCGAAAATAAAACGAAATACAACTATGATATGTTTCATATAATCTTGTCAGTCTTCAAACTACTTCTAGATTCAGTCCTAAGCTAACGGATTTTATAATCCCATAAGAAGAGGACGCGATATTTCCAAAAATGAAATCACCAAAAAGCTTCATCGAATCATAATAAGTACATCCAATATCATAATACACATCTCTAGAAAAATATTTAAGTATAATTGCATCAGCAACAAGTTCATTTAAATTATTAAATATTGTAATACTCACAGCTTTTATGATATGTATCATTTCCTTAATATTATTTACATCTATAAAACTTATATCTATTTCATTTGTGATATGTTTTACTCGTGAATTACTTGAAGCAAGTGCATCGTGCTGATTGTCAGTGTACTTAACAACATCTACTAGTCTAATATCAATAAATTCATCGTAACATTTTAAAATAGATATAAAATTGATATTTTCTTTTAAAAAATATCTTTTGAAAGGAACGATGGCTAACGTTGAAGGATTGCGTCCTTCGAATCTTAGCTTAATAGTGAATAAATTCGACAAAGAATTGACGAAAATGTTGAAGAAAAGGACAGCTTTGATGAATGTAATAGTGTCTTTGAGGTTGTAGAGGATAGTAAGGAGAATTATGGTTAGGTAGAAGAGCTTGACTGGCTTGTGGGAAGTAATGGCCGAGCTGGGGGGCGTTGGGTACACGACGTCGACTTCAGCGATCTTGAAGATGGAGAGCAGAAGATGGGAGGAGATGTCTTCGTGCTGGGAGTTGATGCGGGACTTCACGACTTTGAGGACGTCGATGCATTCCTCCTGTAAGTTCATTAACAAATAGCCAATATTGTAGCAACGTTATACACTTATGGCAGTTACAGTATCAGTTTTGTTAGATATATAAACGCCTGTATGCATTTGATCC
Organism: Spodoptera littoralis; assembly: GCA_902850265.1. NCBI lineage: Eukaryota > Metazoa > Arthropoda > Insecta > Lepidoptera > Noctuidae > Spodoptera > Spodoptera littoralis. The sequence goes on along the minus strand of LR824561.2, from coordinate 6,972,397 downwards.
TATAGTATAGTATGGTAACAATATTCTTGAACTAGTATGGACAAAAACATTTAGCAATCGCTGTGTATGTTTTCTTTATATCATCACTCGCTTTGCATTTGTTAAAACGTTCTTTCATTGACTTGTGACCACGATCAAATGTAACGTCTTACGTGAGTCTAAAAGCCAAGTCAACTTCGGCTTCAAATCTTTTCTAGTTATTAGGTAATTGTTTACTTTTCTCAGTCCATAATATCCCATCTTTATTTCAAGGACTTACCTTTTCCCTGTCCAGCAGTGCGTCTCCAGCCTCCCTCAGCATCTCCTGCTCCCGTGGTGGGACGCTCGCTGAGATGATCACATTCTCGTTGCTGATGTTGAACAACGTCAGCGTGCAATTCGTCTGCAAGAGTTTAGAATAATCTTATTTTGAACAATTTGCGTTTCTTGGGGCGGCAAACGAGCCGATGGATAACCTAATGGTTGCAAATCTCCCCGCTTATGGATACCCGTAACAGCAGTGATAACGGACCTTTGAATACAGGGTGGGAATTGGGGCGTTGGGCCGTGAAGATTATTACTATGTATAGTGAAAATAAATTAAATTCGCAATCAAATAGTTTTCTACATAGTTGTAATACATTTGATACTTCTGATGCTGTGCTAATAAATAATCTACTAGGTAATTATTTTATGTTATCTCGCATATTTTTTATATTATTTAGATCTATTTATACATGTTTCGCCATCTATCGAGCACCGTGGACAATTTTGACATCGTAGGCAGATTATTATTTGCGCCCATTAGCGCCCATTGCATCCGCATTGTGTGGATACTAAATGAACTAAACGGTATTGAGTTTGGCTTTATATTCCGTACTGCCGTACTCTGAATGCTATTGTAACAGCTATAATTGTGGTTGTATAGTTTTGACATTGAATAATTATTGAGATTTTATTGGATTGAAATTGCATTGACATTGAGATTGGTTTTAAGAGTAAGCACCCTGGTCAGGTTAGAAAGAATCATGTGCCCCAAACTTACCCCCTCACTGTGTACCGTGTAAAGGTACTGCTGCAAAAGACGCACAGCATCTTCAGCTCCTAAGCCAGTGTGTGGCCGAAGAAGAGCTTCATCCACTGCGCTGAAGCCCAGGAGTAGGTAGACGCCTTCTGGTAGCTTGTATTCACCTGGAATTATGATATTATTGATTTAAACGGTTAAAAAATTGTAAGTAGATAGTAATTGCATGTTGTGTCCAGTTAGCAGAGGTGAAAAAAATAAAGGAAGTGGTATTTAGAGCCTCTGGTCTTGAATTAAGTGGTATTTCTCCAAGAGTGGGTAGGCAGCGGTGCACATTACGGTATTTAATACAACTGTACAATGTAACACCTACTTTTTACTATTTATGTTATGAGTCTCATGTAATAGGGGGTGAGCCGATTGCCTCCCGGGCACAATTCCAGACGCCGTGCTACTACTGACCAATTAAAAAAAAACCCAATAATACTTTACCAGAGTTCCTTTACCCAGCAGTTGCATTTGCGACCATACGGCCAACGAGGCAGTCCAACTAGTGTAATAATAAATACCAAGTCCAACCACTAAATAGTGTATCTAATAATAAATAGTGTTAGGTACTCAATCTAATTATTAGTGATCTTGTAATTTGTTATCTTTCAAGTTCTAGTATCTACAACGTGGGTGAAGTTCGGTGTTTAATAACTAGAGAATTGCATTGTGAACCTGAAAACGAGTAACCTATGGAGTTCCTTGCTTGTTCTTCTCCACAGGAATCTACACTTTGGCAATGAGCAAACGGCTTCACTTTAAATTTTTTGATGTTCAAAAGTGAATTTCTGGTCTAATTGAAATAAATGATTTTGACTTTGACTTTGACTTTGATTTCGAATCAATATTTTCAAAATGACAACAATTTGTGTGTTCCTCAAATTGTGTGGTCATTGTGTATGTGAATGAACTTGTATGTTTGTAAACGCACCCACGACACAGGAGAAAACCCTAATGTGGGGCAACGTTTAAAAAAATGGTGTTATAATAAATATAATCTGCTAATAAACCTCTGTTATAGCTATTAGTGGTACATTTGCAATAATTTGGCTTTTTCTACATAGTGATTAATTGTGCCTGTACTTCAATATTGCGTGAAAAAAAAATAGAAAAGAATAACAAAAATAATGACTGACACAGTTTTTACCTTTAACCTTACCTGGATTAGGCCTCATGCAGATGAAAGACCCAGAATAGCAGTAGCATCTTCCTCTATAGGCCTGGTAGGCTGGTGCAGCATGAGAGTAGTGGGCTAGGCGAGAGGAACATGGGGCTCGAGGTACACAGGCCACCTTGCAGGATACCTGGAGCGTGGCCTCGCAGACGCACAGGTCTGTGCATTCTGCCAGCTCAGCTGAACGATATAGCTGGAAATTTAAGAGGTACTCTGTAAGATCAAGATAGGCGTGCGAAATACGCTGAGCAGGCATCAAATACTATTATAATGAATTGTTAATGTCGAATGTCTTTTTTTGAAGTCGTTTACCGACTTCAAAAAAAGACTTTTAAAGAACACTCTGAAAGAGATGTTCAGCTGATTGTTTTTTTTTGTTTGTTCGCGACTTCCTGGCACTGACTTCTTACCTATCAGTGGGTGGGTAACCTATCAGTCTATCAGTACTAATAATAGTTATTTTTTGCTTTTTAGTTTTGACTTTTTGTTTGTTATTAGTTTTTGGTTTTTTGAAGTCGGTTTTTTTAAACGCAGTTTTCTTTAGTAAAATGTAATGGATGACTTTTATCAAGTAGGAAGTCTACAATCGTAGCATTAAAATTTGATTGCTGTCCTGAACGCTATTTGAATATAGGATGCTTAGTTTTTTTCAGAGTTGATGAATACTAGTCGATTAAAATACATAATAGCTTTGGACGTATGCGTTCGGATTCTTTTACTACGAAATACGTTTTACTGAGCAAATTATTGTTCAATAATTATAAATGTTTACAAAATACATTATTGAATATTAAGAAAATGAATACTTACTCGTCGAGTTTCACCCATCTTGATGTACTGCGCCTGATCATCACTCTCAGGCTTTTTCACGATGCAATATTTAGTCGGTTCCAGCGTAGTAGTCGGTCTCGGTGTAGTCGTAGTAGTCGTGGTAGTCGTAGTAGTCGTCGTCGTCGTAGTTGTCGTAGTCGTAGTAGTCGGGGCTGTTGTAGTTTCCGTCGTAGTTTCAATTACGGGTTCGGAGATCTGCGCCACTTCGTTGGGTCCCACCGTCTGTTCCGACATGGTGGTAATTGGGCTTAGTTCATCTCGGTTCTCCTGGAAATTTAGCAGAATATTTGTAAAAGCATGGAATTTAAATGATGGATTAAAAGTAAGTTTTGGGTCGTGATATGCGTGATATATATGTATAGCTTTTTAGAAAAAATACAGTGTTCTTTACTAAAAACATGTCAAATGAAATTATGTGTATGTATTAGAAAGTGCACCGAGAGGAAAAAGAAATTACTAAGATTACTTTCGTTAGTGGATGACGTTGTGTTATGATCTAGTATTTTAGAGGATTTTTGGTTAAGGTTACCAAAATGATTTGAGAATTTCTTGGATGTTTAGGATTATTAATTTTGCTTATAGTAAAAATGGGCATATAGTAAAAATTACCTGAATAGTATCAATTTGAGAGCTCTTATCCTGCGTAGTATGGCGATGGTGATGGGTGGTAGTACGATGGTAGATCGGAGATTCCGGCGCAACCGTGATGTAGCGGATACCGTTGTCAAATGGCGTGGTCGTCATCAGCGGGCCGTAGGTCTTCATGTGGTAGTCGCTTTGAGATTCCACTGGAATTTTTAATGATGGATTAGAGATCTAGAGGAGCTAGGTTATCAGAGGTACCCAGAGTTTAGTAAAGTAATGTTAAATACTTAAATAGACCCTTAACTGCAACTTTCTCTAGATAACCATATTTTGTTCTCATTCAAAAGTGCCTTATTAGTCTAATTCAAGTGTGGGAGAGCCATGCTTCGGCACGAATGGGCCGGCTCGACCGGAGTGATATCATGGCCTCACAGAAAACCGACGTGAAGCAACGCTTGCGTTGTGTTTCGTCGTGTAAGTGAGGTTACCGGAGGCCCAATTACCCTCCCCTTTCCCAATCTCCCCAATTCCTGAATCCCCAACGATCCTCAAACTCCTAATCCCCAAAAGGCTGGTAACACACTTGTAACGCCTCAGATGTTCCAGGTGTCCATGGGCGACGCCGATTGCTTACTATCAATCGATGCGTCTGCTGGTTTACCGGCTTATGTCATAAAAAAATTAGAATAAACTTATCGTGGTCTACAAGATTTTTAGCAAGATTCAATATTTGTCAATTATGACTTGATATTAAAATAATATAAATTAAATAACAAAACAAAATGTAGCTCACCAACGCAAGGATTAAGCCAGAGTAGTCGTTGCCACCCAAGGCAATCATACAGCTGGGCGAAGTCAGTGCCACGGCAGGCACACGCTGCTCGCAGCTGGGTGCCTAGTACTGCAACCACGGCTGCCCTGCAGGCGGCTGGAGAGCCTGCACAACCTTGGGTAACTGCGTCCACTGCACACCATTGCTCGTAGTTTTCTAAGCGGATCCTGGAAATTGGATTTGTTAAAGAATTTGTGTGGACCCGGGTACGTCCTAAAACTACGATCAGACACGGAGGAATGGGCCGCAGCATTCAATAAATACATCGGTGACCTAACTGCGATCCCCAAGCCGCCTGCCAAGCGTGGGGATTATGGATTAAGGGGGAGGCCTTTGTCCAGCAGTGGACGTCTTCCAGCTGTTGATGATGATGAAAGAATTTGTGAAGAATGTGTTGCTATGTGATGTAGAAGATATTGGATTAAATGGTAGTGAATTCTCACAAATTGATATTCGCTGAAATAACAACTAGGTGTTTAAGAAAAAATATACAAAAATAAGAATTGGGTTATAAGAAGAAGTTCCCTAGAAAAATGTACATATTGTTATTTTATGGACAGCTCAGGTTATATGTCAAAAAATTAAAATTGTAGTTATTGGCTGCTGATATTTAATAATAGCCCATTTACTAATTAACAAGTGTACCAACAAAACTTCTCAATATCAAAAACTTCCATAAATACATCCATCGATTTCTCATAACCAAAATAACGACTACATAAATCAATACAACTTGAACGTACAAAGTCTACGAACATTGAAAATCTCGAAATATTCAGTTTCATAGTGAAATCCATGGGAAAATCTAGCACTAACATGGTCGTTAGTGAGTGTTGTGGATCGCAACGGATCTAACTAAGTGTAGCTTGGTTTAAGCTAAAAAATATGGAGATATGCTGCGTATTTCTGTGTGGTTTTAGGTTTTAAAAATTTGAAGATGTTTACTGACAAATAGATGACTTCTGTTTTTACATTACGTACGTAGTATTTCGTTTATATGTCTTTTCTTAGGAAACGGGTATTTTAACTTAAATAACTCGTCGTTTCCATCTAAATTCCTTAGCTTAAACCAACTTGTTATCACTAAACATCAATTAGTCAATCACCAATTTAACTTAAATAAGACTTGTATTTATTGGACGAAATCGGTAGAAGTGATTCTTAAAATACATCTACTTTTATAGTTAATATTATGTATTAGCTTTATTATATTTCTAAATATTAGGCACAATAGGGTAGATGCCAGATGCCTAATTTTTATTTTAATGTCCGTCTGGTCGATTATTTTAAATCATTAGACACGTATTTTCGACGATATATTGATTTGAAATGTCGCGTGACGTCACTTGTATATAAATTTTATACGTAGAAATGACGTTTTAGCCCCCATTCCTAAAGATTCGTTTTATCGAAGTATTATTTTATTATGCAACAAAAAAAAATACGTGTCTAATGTTTTTTCATTACTTATCTTACGGACTAAATAGATTTTTAATTTTCATACCCCGTTATCATCCCAATTCCATACTCTTTGTGATTACTGAACATCTAAATCTTCCCTAGATTTTAGAATCATTTAATCTAATTGGCATTACCAAACAACTGCACAGAGGCACCTTCATATTCAAAACCCCCTCCTCTTTCACAAACCATAGCTGTCCATTTGTCCCATCTTCATCCTATCAATCACGGTCATTACATCGCTAGTAGGCAAGTGATGTCCAATCAACTAGGTACCACAATTGGAATGACTAAGGCCGGTCTAATTCAGCCTGTGTTTCTAGATTGGCTCTTGTATGTGGTCATAGTGATTTCGACCTTATTGGAGTGGTTTGCTGTCAATTGCGATTTGATATTTGCTTGTTGGCTTTTTTGAAGGAGTATTCTGTTCTGTACATTTTGTCAATGGATTGATTATGTTTATACGTCTATCAGAAGAAAATTGTTTTTCGTTTGAAATTGTTTTGTGAAAAGGGTTTTTTCAAGTATGTTTGACTTAGGGCTCGTACACAAAACTGCGATGCGTTGCGATGCGAACTCGCAACGCAGAAAATGACGATGGGAATTGCTGCGATGCGATTTCGTGCGACAAGGCGTCTCCCAGGTTGACCATTCCTTCGACGACCGTCAACCGTACTAAACGTAATTAAATTGAAAACTAGATCGTGACATGGATCGTAAAAAGAAGTGTGCACTTCTGTTATTGCTTAGGAGATACAGGAAAAAGAAACAAATAAGATTTTGGGAAGATAAAATTTTGATGCGCGATGTTCAATTTGCAAGTTCTTGCGATGCGTAGAGGGAGATGGCACATTTTTTGATGCGACGTCGCATCTCAGTTTTGTGTACGAACCTTTATATTTTATTACATGAGATTTGAAACGCGAGTAAAGGCCATCAAGATTGTCAAGGTGATAGTTAAAAATTGTAATTAAGTCAGTAATAATAGGGTTCAATTCATAATAACTGAAATGAATGTAATTTTTAAGACAAGTAATACGTAAGAGTAGTTCCTATGTATGTTACCGTTGACCGATGTTTATACCTATTAATAACTAAGTTATCTTTTTAATACATTCTCTATTTGTTATATTTTTTCCAGAAGACAGAAATACTTTAATAAAACAACAACTATAGTGATAGAGAAGATAAACGAACCTGCACTCCGGTTCTTCTCTGCAGGCATGCGCAAGAGTGTGGCAAGCTGGGAGCGGGGAGCCCACAGCTGGGCGCTGCGCACACGACGGGTGGAGACGCTCCTGAGCGTTCATGCACGAGTCCTCGCGATTATCAGTTTTCCTGGTGAACATAGCAGGATTGTCAAGTATGCATTTGAAGGTATTATTTTTATCTATAAAATGGGTCGGTGTTTGGCTTCTATCTCGTCTGGTGGTAAGCGATGATGCGGCCTATGTTATTTAATAACATAGAAGAAAACGATCTTTTATACCCAAGGAATGTCACACTGTTATCCCCGTCAGAGTGCTGACACTTCACTCCTCGCCTAAAATGCATACAACCCCGTCCTATACAAAAACAGTCAGTGGTATTCCATCCACAACCTCGTGCACTCGTGAGTCACACTCGAAATTATATGTACCTATTAATTTGTGATCGTGGTGGCCCGGTGCGGGTTCGAAACCTACCAACGGCAAGTACCAATGTGACTTTTTCAGAGTTATATGCACTTTCTAAGATTATCTAGACACAAACGGTGAAGAAAAACATCGTGAGGAAACCTGGACTTATAATTTTTAATTATAAGTTTGTTATCGCCAACCCGCATTGAGCAAGTGTGGTGATTAATGCTCAAACCTTCTCCATGTGAGAAGAGGCTTTGCAGTAGTGGGCATTTATAGGCTGTTGATGATGATTAATTTGTGAAGTTTAAATAAAAATAATTTTGTTCTACGAACTGCAGTATTTTCTTTTAAAAGAGAAGTTATAATATCAAAATCTAACAGGTCGTTAGAGAAGTATTAGCCCAGAGATAGTTATTAGGCTTTAAAGGGACGCCTTTATCAAAAGGTTCGGAGTAAATATTAAGCCTTTGATTGTTAATAGAAAATATTTGAAGGTAAATCCTTCGCCTATATGGCTCAAGTTTTGACTGTGTCGGTGCTTTAAATATTAAATCGACGGTTAAGAATCAATAATGTCTATCTCAATTTTTTGCATTTTGTACTTTTGTACCAATTTTTTGCATTTTGTACCAATACTATCTAACTCATGGTATCTTGGTATATAAGAATATGAAAACCATCTAAGTTTACCTATCTTTTTCCAGCATTTATTTACTATTTTTATCAATTTTCACCTTTCTAGTAACTTATTATTTCAAGCAAAGAAATATTTTTTTTATCTACTGTAAAGTTGACTTTTGTGAGATAGACACAATTGATTCTTAACCGTCGAAATGTAACTCCTACTTGTCAATAAGAGTGGGCGTTAATAGTCATATACAGGACGCTTTACTAAGATTTGTCTCATTACTTAGGATTGTAAAAATAGAAAACAAAAGTTTAATTTAAATAACTAATTCTTTACAAATTGTATTCTTTGCTCTGCAGTCGCGTCTGAAACTACTGAGTAGTGAGGCTACTGTATTACTTCCTGACGTTATCTTCTTTATAAGTAAAAACTTGTGTATCATAACTATCATAACAACATAACACATACAATATAACATCACGCCTTTTATTCCCGAAGGGGTAGACAGATTACGGCACATTACGGCACTCAATGCCACTGTAAAATGTAACACCCACTTTTCACTATTTATGTTATGAGTCCCATGTAATAGAGGGTGAGCCTATTGCCATATACCGGGCAGAATTCCAGACTTCGTGCTACTACTGAGTTTTCTTAAAAAAACCCAGTAATACTTTGCCCGACCCGGGAATCGAACCCGAGACCCCTTGCCCGGCAGTCGCACTTGCGACCACTCGGCCAATAAGGCAGTCATACCAATTACTTCAGGTATTATCATAACAATTACTTCTACTTACTACCTCTTTGTTAAAAAACCCACTTTACGCTATATCATTAAATAAAAAAATAAGGTTGTTAAACACATCTGTTTGTTCTACAATCAACATAACGGTATGGGTAATAAGAAAAGTAAAAAAACTCACTTGCAAAGGCAAAAAGCGATCTCAGTATTCCAATGCACTCCGGTCTTCCGATAAAATCCCCTAAGAGCCGCCATGCACCCTTCCCTGTCACAATCGCTGGTATGACACTTCTGCAGCACAGGAGTCAAAGAGGTCACGCACTCGCTGTCCTTGATGCAAGCGTCCAACGCCACGTGGCACGTAGACTGAAGAGCCACCTTCTCATCACCTGGTTTACCGTTTTCCTTTCCAATTCTCTCTGTAGGTTGTGGTCATGTGTTAGTTGTAGTGATGTCTGTTCGTGTTCATGATCATAAAGATGTTTTAAAAGGTACAAAACCTCTTTTAGAAAGTATATCAGTGTATACAATACTAAGACTGAAATGATTACACAGCAACGAATTGTTAGGAAAGTTGAATTGGGTAGTTTCCAGGGTATCAAAATTAAAAATCTAATTAGTCCGTCAGTTACATAATGAAAAAATATTAGACACGTTTTTTTTTATTTTCTCGTATTAAGTTGCGATACTTAGATAAAATGGCGCTAAGTTTAGGAGTGGGAGGTTGTTACGTCATAACGTGCTACAAAATGTGGCACGCTATGACGTCACACGATATTTCAAATTTATATATCGTCGAAAGTATATAATTTTATGAGAAAAGGAAAAATACGTGTCTAAAGTTTGAAATTAATGTACCAGACGGACATTAAAATAAAATTTAGGAAACTACCCTATTAGACCATCAATGTTTGTTTGCCTAAAACATGCCAATCATTCTTGAAATCCAGAGTAATTACTTTGTGAATCAACTTTTACGTCCAAAGAGGCTGTAACGAAATTGTTTAGGGTTTTCCAAACATCAGTTAAATAGGTTTTGGGGTTAATTTCGTAAGTTTAATACTTTTGATATTATGTTTTATACTTTTGATGGAATGCCAATCAATTTGGGATATATATCGTTCGTTAGTCTACGCGTTTTAACCGGTTTAGTTTATATTCCAATTATTTTAGTTTATTTAGTTAGTTTATTATTTAAGAAGGTATTCATCTAGGTTAGCCAGACTCTATTTATTATTTCACCATTATCTCTCCCTAAACACCTAAATTATGAAACGTTAAAGAAAAAGTGCTTCTACTCATAAGACGCAGTTTATTTAAACGCAATAGTAAATATAAAATAAATAAATACATTGTAAAAAATAAATAAATGATAAAATTATTAATGGAACATAAGATAAAAGAATCGTTATACTGAAGTGTGGGTAATATGCTCATGCTAATATAAATATAATTTACATCATGTGGATAAAAATTGAGAATAATAATAATTATGGAATATTATGTGTGAGAGAACAATAAAAAATTACGTGTCGTGAATAAACACGATGAGTTTGCCAATGAAATCGATATAATCAGTATGAAAAATCTTACGTCAAATACAAGCGTTAATCTCAATAAATCAGACATGCTTTCAAATTACGTAACTCTTTGTGAGGCAAAAACTCCATGAGATATTTGTGCCGTTTCAAAGTTAAATATGAATAGAATATTTAATGGGTACATGCATAGTGGACCGTGTACGACTATAAATAAATAACACTTCTTTCCAAATGTTATATCCGTGCTACACCCGGGTAACGTGGACAAGTCACACCCGTGGAACATGAATCTTGGGCGTAATTTGCAAAGCTTCGCGGAGATCCTCATCTCTAAGCGTTCTCGCTAAATCGCTCCTTTACAAACTAAATTCTCTACGAATTTTCGGATCAGGAAAGGAAGCACTCGAGGGCTCTAAAGCTAGTTATCCCTTCTAGTCATTGTCTCTACGCAAAGCTTTACTTCGTGTCCGGTTAGGTTTCTATCATTTACTATAAAATTGTGGAGGATTCTAAACTAAAGTGCTCGGAATACGGGGGTCGAAACAATAAGGGGGGTAAAGAGCACTCAGAATAGTAACATGGAGGTGCTAAAGAAATGAATCAGATCACCCATGTATCAATGGTTTCCTAAAACCGTCTAGTATTGTACAGTTTGGAAGCTCGAAGTGATGTGACTTACGATATCTATGGTTAGTTGTACTGTCTGTTATATATGTGTTTCTTTTTTTTGTAACACCTCTTATTCTGGTTACGTCAACTAATCTTTTTGTATCACTTATGCTAGACATCAATAAAGTGTAACAGATAGATAGTGTGGTGGACTACCGACAAAAAAAAGATTAGTCAACGCTTTGATATACCAACGCTATACGTACGGTTTTCATCAATGTATCCTGGCCCGTAGACTGTCTTGGTCGCGTACAAGGGATCTTCGCTCCCCCCCGGCTCATGGTTCCAGCGATGGTAATGGTGCCCGTGGGGATTGTAGTGAGGACTTGCATAACGGTGGATGTGCGTCATAATTTTGTCCGGAGCAATCAGGTTCCCATCATGTGTTATTGACATTCCGCCGATCCACGAAGTCACACCGGTCCCATTTCGATTCGCGATTCTTCCATCCGACATCAGCTTTACTGGAATTTCATCCATCGAATCGCTTAGCTGAGGCAAGCTCGACGATCGAGCCATAGCGCGACGGGACTCCGAAATCGTAACATCAGAGGCGATCGCGCCGGTCGATCGACGTACATCGATATTTAGAAAAAACTGACCTTACGGACGGTAAATATAAAAATGACAATCCAATACAAAACAACGATTAATCGCAAACGTTACGACATTTAACGGGCAAAAATGAAAAATTTCCAACGATTTAGAAAATGTCCCGGTAAAGAAATGATTAGCAAAGCCTCCCCGGTTGGCAGTCCCGCTCGAACTATTTTCAAAGCCAGTCTATGCCGCGCAGTAACCATAGAGATCGTAGAAAAATAGGAGATGCAGAAAGAAAACATGCAGACATGCGCATTTCAAGATTCCACAATAGACTTTCAGTCCGTCTAACACAACATCACGAGTGAAAGTCTAAAATGGTGTAAATAGGAAAAGGAGAGCAACAATCTATAAAGCATGCAGGCATAAAGTAGGAGCGGATTTCCATTAAATATTCATTAGAATCATTAAGGAGACTTAAAAGCTAACTCCGCACTCACTAAGTATGTAGCTAATTGAAATTCTATTCAGATCCTTATTATTAAAATTGGGTCAGCCTTCACTAATATAGTTTTCAGAAAAATTCTAGAATTTCAAATTGTTAAAGCCGTGTCTTTTATTAAAGAAAGCTGAGACGATTTGTATATTCTAAATTGTGACGTTCCGTGTAATATTTCATAAAAACCGCTAAAAATGTAAATAATTTGAAAATATTTGCTATAGTGTATCGGCAGCCATTTTCTGGTAGACTTGATTGTTGGCACGTATAGCCACGCTCCTACCTTACGAAGCGTAGTGCGAAGCGTGCAGTGCGAGAGGCGACGGAATCCGACAGACACATAGAAAGAGAGAAGATGAAGAGAGGGTGCGGCGGCGGCTCACCGTGGCGGGGCCGAGGGGGGCGCGGGGAGAGGAGGGCGGCGCGCAGGAGGCTCGCGGCCGCGGCGCGAGTCATCAGCCGCGTGCCGTTCTCGGTGAGAAGCAGGATGGTACCGTCGGGAGCAGCGTAGCGTGTGAGCGCCGGCGCGCGCGCAGTCGGGCGGCGGGGCGCTTCAAACAGCGCCCGAACCGCCGGCGGGCAATCGCCCCACGCCGCCGCTGCCCCACAACCACGTTACCAACAAACACTACCACCCACCACCTCTGCTCGCTCACCCACCGCACTACGAACACCCTCAAGGGAGCTCACTCCCTTGAGAGTACTCAAGAAACCAGGTAGACGTGACTAGGGTTGTGTGTGCCGCCCCGAAAGACGATACTGACAAAAGACCGATTACCGAAGGCCGAAGGTGTTGGAAGCCAAGAGTTGAGGTAACTGCGGGCATTTGTACGGTGTGTGGTCAGGAGTACACTAAAAAGAAGCTAGTGTCCAGTGAAACATAAAGTTGAAACAGCCTTGTGTGGTAAAGTAGTGATCTAAGTCAATCCTAAGGCCTATGCATCTAAGTTGTGTTCAAATAAAATAGGCACGTATAACAAAGTAATGGAAAACGAAATCAAATACGTAAAACAACTAAGTAAACACGTTGACGGCTATTTGAAAGTGAGTCTAGTACTCCTTCAGAAGCATTTTATAGTGTAGTGTTATTGTTTTGTTGTTATTTATGTATTGTTTTATGCTGTACGTTTTGTAGACCCGTGTCGTATGCTTAAATAACATTATTCTTTTTATTACAATAGCTTACATTAACATAACATCTATAGAACACATAATGATGTTGATGGTGTCCCGCAAGGATGGATCTTAGGACCAGTGTTTATACATTACATACATACATCAAGACAGGTTTTTGATAAGTGTCACTTATATTACGCGTGTACCTATGCGTTGCCAGTTTAAACACTTAAAGCTATTGCTAGTTAGTTTCATATTATTGAGTTCACGAGTTCTGAGTGAATACTTTACCAAAAATTATACAGATACATGACAATATTTACAAAAACACATTTCTGGAAATGAAAAAAGATAAAAATAATTCCTAGTTTCTAGAAAATTCGAATAGGAACCTAGTAACTACTATAAAACCAGTGCTAGTAGCAAACAAAACATGAGCTATTCTTCTATTTTCCAACAACATGTTGGAATAACATCGCTAACGGCTTGTCATTTTCAGATTACCTCGAACATAACAATACAGTTTGAAAGGTATTTTTCACCGAACGCCTCGGTTCGGATATTTTCCCCTGAAGCTTGATAGCTGGAGTAATTTGTACAGATGTATATGTTCCCACGTCGGGGCAGCCACGTTATATTTTAAACTTTGAACAAACAGTGTCTTTCTCGTTTGAAAATTAAAATTTAGAACGGTGCGTTAAATCATTTTATCCTGTGTGGTGTTTGAACGCTTTTTTAATGTATTTTTATTGATAGGTATATCATATATTATATCATATCCTTAGCTTTATACATTTATTAAACTTTTCATTTTTACGAATTGTGCTTAATTTTGTTATAACCAATGTTTTTAAAATTCTATTAAAAGTCTTTAATTTTATATTCCTTTAACATTAGTAATGTTGATTACATAAAGAGTAGTTTCTTTTATTTCTAAAATTTTATTTTCATTGTGGGTTTGTATAGATTTTTTTTATCACTTAATTGTAAAGTTGGGTAACCTGTAATTGGCGACTGTATAAGCCCAATACCTTCGTTATTTTTATACTATGTATACAGAAGCTATTGGTTTACCTATTCAAAGAAGTCGGTTAATAAGTAATAGGTATTATCGTAAGTAATTAACTTAAAAGGGTTAGGTGTGTAATGGACTTCCTAGGCTTGAACGAGGCATTTCGTCTGATATACTTTACATACTCGTATATATTTTTATAGTTTTTATTTGTCGTATACTGTTTTTTCTAAAATGAGATGTCGATGTCAAACTATAATCTACTATTACTAAAAGCTAAACTAAATTCTATCAAATTAGTTACAGAATCAACAATTAATTGTTAAGTGATTGTTGTTCGTTCCTAAAGTAAAGTTTAATAAATCAAAATTGAGTTAAGAATAATTATAAGATATCTTAGATATCTTCTAAGAACAGATTTTACACCTGAAATATAATCAAAAACGCCGGCGAGATATGCTAATATGTTTGTCAGAAAATTCAGAGTAACGATTTCTGAGAATGCCATTAAAATTACACTTATTCTTTTTCTATTGTTTGATATAATTGAGGTTATTTTTGTGTACATAGGCGTGACTATAGATATTTGTGTTTTTTGAGAAGCTTAAATATACAGAGAACACTATCGCTTCCCATAGTTAAAAACGTCAATATTTAAATATTGAAGTTTTTAACTAAAAATCGCGGGTTACTCACGTGAATATACTCAGAAGAGCTCTACTAGTTCTTAGCAGCCTATGTAGCCTACGTAGGCTGCGCGACATCGCCGCGACTGCGCACGCTGCTCATGAGGAACCCCTCGGTGGTTCGAAACAAGTAGACCTTTTCTCAGTATATTCAAGTGAGTTAACGACGATTTTTAGTTAATTTAGTATGTCTCACGATAGTTATTATAAAAACATTGTTTTTTTTTTTGTGAAAATGTAAGCACTGGTTACACTTTCACAATTGTATTTACGAACATTCAATCAACCCAGTGCCTAATCCTCGTTTTATTTGCACTTTAACGAAGTGTAAATACTTGAGTACACTGACAATAAAGGGTCGGGACTCTTTTTTCCGTTTCCCGGTCATTATGAGTCGGTTATCCGCCTGTTAGCAACGCCCCGGGTACAATATTACCCGGATATTGCCCTAAAACGATCCGGTACGGACACACGGGGAATTAGACAGACATGGGAGGTCACATATACTTTGGGGCAATTAGAAGTGCAAGGAGTATTGTTTCTTATCGTTTTGAGTATTGGATTTCTTTTTATTTGAGTGGTTTGTTAAACGAAATGGATTTGAAAATATCTGAATTATGATTCTATAACCTTATCTCTGTTGCTTTGTTTATAGAGATACCATCATATCACATCAACAGTCCGCCTTCCCTGACTGTCCACTGCTACACGATGGACCTCCTCTATATAAGTGGGGTTTGTCTTTGACATAATCGCCACACCCGCTAGCAGGCGTTAGGCGGCTTTTATGAAACCCACGACAAGAGTAGACCCGTGCGTAAGGCGCGTCACCTTCCGTTCGCGCCTCAAAGAGTCTTCTGACCACTACAGATGAGGCCTAGTAAGGCTGATGCCCGATATGGAGCCGCGGTAGGCCTAATGGGTTGCCAGAGCTCCGAGTCGCAGGAGTAGGAAAGGGGTGGTTTTTAATCAGTAAGAGTCTGAAACTCCCTCTCGCCTAACCCAAGGCGGGAGAAGAAGAAGGATGACAAGTCCTTAAAAAAATTCTAATACAGGTTATTATAATATTTTGATTTTTTCTAACGGTTTCTATTAAATTCTAGCCAGTCTTAGGGCCTCAACCTACCTCTAATATTAACTTCCCAAATAACAAATAATTGGGTCCAGTATAACCACAGCTTTAGTGACCTCATCAGGAAATAGGAGTCACGATCTAATATTTAATATATGTTCAGAAATCAGGGCATAACTACGTAGCCAAGTCCTTGAACCGGACCAAATATTGACAGTAATGATATATGAATGCTTGAACCTAGTTAGAAATAATCAAAGAATCTACCATCACGTCATGTCGACCTAGAAACTTGTCAAGTTTTATGTCGTGTACAAAATCTTATCTGGCCCCGTTTTTGGTACACACTGTATATAGATACAGGGTGATGTGAGATGTGTGTTTATTTCTTTTATAGAAGTGTCAACATTTTTCTTTGCTGTGCAATAAAAGTTAGATTTTGGTTTGCCTCAACGGTCGAATGATCGTAAGAGTGACTGTCGAGCAAGGGACGTTGTGTTCGGATACCCAGTTCTGATTGTTGTTGAATTTTCAGAATTTTAAAACAATACGTTTATAAGTGTCAGAATATTTAACAATTTGCCTGAGACATGCCCAATATTTGCATGTCCAATGGATAGAACAAAGACATATGTAATTCAAATAAATAACATCTTAGTCACTTACCTATGTTCAGTAAATAAAGATATTTGATTTGATTTGTAATAATCGCAAGTGTAGCTATATGTTTGGAATAGGTATGGCGTATGATACGCCCACAAAACGTAGCTAGAGATTAAACGTAGGTAATTATTTTACCCCAGTTCACCTCTTTATAGCATGCATAAAAACCGATACATTTAACCAATTTCAATAAACTATCTTAATCCAAAATCTGTCGATATAGATCAATTATTGACAGTAGTTGTACGGAGTTTCTGTCAAAAATCGATCTTAATCCACATATTTTGGATTACGATATGTTATAGAAATTGGCAGTAAATCTGTAACTGTGGGCTTCGCCTTTTCTATAACCAAAGAGAGCGAGTTATTTAAATCTTCTTTTCCGTATCCAAGAACACGCTGTACAAGGGACATATACTAAATAATTCCACTACCAAATATTGTTCGTACCTTGATTTAGGTATGACAAGGACACATAATGTACTTACAGTATATTTACCGGAGTAATTTGAGTGTCTATTCAAATTACTCCGGTACGATACTTGGTTAACTAACTAAAAGCGTACGATACTTGGTTTTTTAGGCTGAGGTTATTCAGTGATACAGTTTTTAACCGACTTCAAAAAAGGAGGTTCATAGTTTGACCTGTATGTAAGCACACATACATCTCGCGATTGACTGAACCGATTATGATTCGGATTTCAGAAAAGTGTGTGTTAACCGATTATATCAACGTCGGCGTCGCCCATGCACACCCGAAACACCAGAGGCGTTACAAGTGCGTTTCCAGCCTTTTGGAGATTATTGGGGATTTAAGGATTGGGGAGACTGGGGAGACTGGGGAGGGGGTAGGGGTAATTGGGCCTCCAGTAACCTCACTCACACGACGAAACACAATGCAAGCGTTGTTTCACGTCGGTTTTCTGTGAGACGTGGTTTCACTCCGTTCGAACCGGTCCATTCGTGCCGAAGCATGGCTCTCCCACATTAGGTGCAGAATTATAGATATTAAAAATAGGAAAAAGAAATAAAAAAGGAGAAATAAGATCACTTTCTTAATAAAACAGTAATAGTTAATGTTTATGATACTCCCGGCTATAGTTTCAAACTTTGATTACAGAACAAGAGTACCTATCTTTCTGTATTTATAAGGTTTCTTTTCATTACCAACTGTTAAATAAATGAAATCAAATTACTTCATCTGCTAGTAATTGAAAAATGGACTCTTTCGATCACTAACCAACATAACATCACGCCTTTTATACTCGAAGGGGAAGGCAGAGGCGCACATTACGGCACATTGTAGGTACAATGTAACACCCACTTTCACTATTTATGTTATAAATCCCACTAGCTACTTCCGCGCGGTTTCACTCGCTCTGCTCGGCGTCTATTAATCGTAGCGTGATATTTTATAGCCCATAGCCTTCCTCGATAAATGGGCTATCCAACACAGAATTTTTCAAATCGGACCAGTACTTTCGGAGATTAGCGCGTTCAAACAAAAGAACTCTTCAGCTTTATAATATTAGTATAGATGTGTCTATTGCCATATACTGGGCACATTTTCAGCCTCCGTTCCAAACTTCCCAGTATTGGGAAGATTTTCAAAAAATCCAGTAATACTTTGCCCGACCCGGGAATCGAACCCAACTCAGCCAACGAGGCAATCTGTCTGCAGTCGATCACAAACTATTGATATAAAAAAGGATTCTGTTGAAAGGAAATGTTTAAGATTCAGAAACCGAACTCGAAATATTCAACTTAACAGTCACCCTCAAAACTTAATCAATAACACTACACCACCACAAACACCTTTGATCAGAAAGCCAGGTAACAGGAAAAGCAGTAAACCAACTTATTACGTAACCAATCTTAGAACTTAGAGTAGCTTTGTAACCATAGTGAACCCCTACCAAGTTCAAAGAGAAAATCTTCAAAAACTTATTTTAGGTTAAGGAGCCCAAAAAGGCATAAAGGGGCTATGAATGGGGTCCTTTGTTTTCATATTGTGCGGGGGTCTTTCGCTTCTATGGAATTAATACTTGATTGAAGTTATTGGGACTTCGTACTTTACACTTTGTGGTACGGAAAAGGTAGGGTTGTGATGTGATTTATCGATGGTTGACAACCATTTCGGGTATGGATATAGATACGGTAACAGATATTATTTTTTCGGATCAGCTGTTAGTTTTCGATTAGCTACCAATGAATTATATTTATAAGACCACTGTCCTTATTATAACTTTCTTAAATAGAGGGCGAGATGTCACCAATGCGATAGCCAAGAAGGAGCAAATAGCTTTACTAGAGGACTAATTGACACTAACTGATAGACTGACACTTAAGGGCCGTTTTTCAATCATCAGTTAATTCTTAACTGTAGAATAAAATTGACATTTGGCAGTTTTCAGTGTGGAAGAATTGACAAATATTATTACTCGGAAAAATTTATCTGAGCTTTGAAAAATGGGCCTTAATGTTTTTGTTTGACGTTCAAAAGTGTCTTCCTGGTCTTATTAAAATAAGTGATTTGACCTCGTAGTCTATTGATTTGAGAACCGGATTAGCCAAAGAACTATAAGGTTGTTTAAATTTCCAGTAATGTACAATTTATTCACTTTCAAACAATTATATAGTTAATTCACTACTAGTAAAAATTTATTATTACTAATACTTCCATATTTGCACGCCATTACATTTATAGATATTATGAGATTAGATATTGATTAAATTAGATGGATTAGATTAGAGATTTTTTAAATTATTTTTACTTTATAGCTGTGTTCCTAACATCACATAAAATTTGAATGTTGCAATTTAATACGTGACGTTAAGTCGCATCCGATTGTTCCGGATACAGTTACGGATCTCCTAGACATCCCTAGTGTAAGGGGTGTACTGTATGTCATTTATTACCGTGTTTGACTTTGACTTTGATGGCTGCTTTTGTTTGATGTTGATGTTAAATATAGAAATTCATTTTGGTTGTAGGTTAGGCGTGAATATTTGGTTGTTATTTGCTTTGATTTGAGGAAATGTTTGTGTATGTTATTTAATATAACATTGAACTTGTTTTATTTCAAAATATAGGATAAAACTTAAAGTTATACTGAGTTGGCGAGCCCTTTCGTCGTGGACATGCTGCCACCCTGTCTCTTTTATTTTGCTTTTTTTACAATGTTTTTTTTTGGCTTTATTGTTGTTTTTTTTATTTTGCTATTTTATGTTTTTAAATTGTTTTCTTTTTTTAATTGTTGTTTTTCAATGTTTATGTTGTGTGTTAATTTTCGGTGGTCCATGTCTGGTGGCGAATAAATTATTTTTCTTTCTTAAAGTCTATTTTCAGGATTTCTGTAATTTTGTCTAAAAATACACATTACACATTAAGAACACCGGGTAATGTATTTAGGGTCCATTTTCCAACGCCAGTTAAATTTTATCAGAGAAATAACTTTGAATGTTTGACAATTCTTAATATAACATAACATCAAGCCTTTTCCCCCGAAGGGGTAGGCAGAGGTGCACATTATGCCAATGTTACGGGTGTAACATTGTACAATGTGCACCTCTGCCTACAAATAGTGTAAAGTGGGTACTTTACACTATTTATGTTATAAGTCCCATGTACTATGGTCATTGTCCCATGTAATTTGACAATTTTTCCATGCTAAATACTGTCAAATGTCAATTTTATTCTACAGTTAAAAATTAACTGTTGATTGAAAAATCGGCTCTTACGGCAGATATTATTCCAACCACCACAATAAAGTGATTCTACTCATGATTTACTTGAGTGAACAATATAAGATAATATAATAGCTTAAACCTTAAAAAATAATAATAATAAAAATAAATCATAAGGTATCAAAGAATTATAAACCTTAAACCCATAAGAAAGTCATAACTTACAATAAACTTTGAATAACACTAATTAATCTAAAACTTATAACAACTAAAAAAATCAGTGCTTCAAAACCAAAAAATCTAACCTAAAACAAAACCTATTCAAACAACAGCTCAGAGTAACATTTACTTGCACAGTGTTGGTAAATTTGCCGTCAAGTCCCGGGATCCCGGGGTCCCGGGATTGCGGACTCCGGACTTCACGGGGCGGCAAAGACAAAGGAAATAATTTTCGTGTAACCGGGCCGTGTTAGTGTGTTACTGTTAGCTAAGTGGAATTGCTAACTGGGTAGAAACTAACTACGGTTTACTCGGCCGGTTATGTTGATTATGGCCCAAGTATGGCTTATGACGTAGCCGGGACAAAGGTATTGTTAACCGGTTAGGTACAAGCGGTATTTCTTGTTCGTAAGTATTTTCTGAAATCTATATAAATAAAAATGAATTGCCGTTCGTTAGTCTCGCTAAAACTTGAGAACGGCTGGACCGATTTGGCTGATTTTGAAATGTTCGTAGAAGTGCAGGGAAGGTTTAAAAGGTGAGAAAAATATTTTACAGGCGGTACGAAAATTTCCGGGTCAGCTAGTTATATAGATATTTTAAGTTTAATATCGGATATAGCATAAATGATTACATCAATTATCGTCAGTTTTGATATTTATCACACTTTTTAAGTTATTATAAATGTGTACGTTTATTTGTTTGTTTGGATGTTTGTCCGTCAATCACGCTGAAATTACTGAACGGATTTTGATAAAATATGGTATACAGACTGGGTATGGGCTGACTTAGGTGATAGGATACTTTTTATCCCAATTAAATGGTGCCATGGGATAAAAAACGAATACGCAGGCAAAACCGCCGTAAAGGCTAATATTAAAAAATATTCTGACTCTTTATTCTCTTCTGTATCGTGAAGAGCTTTGAACGTGTTTCGTGTGGAAATCAAACCCGTGACACATCGTATATTACTTAAATTGTACTGATTGACCCCATAAACAAACCCGTTTTTCTTATTTTTCATCTAAGACAGATTTTTGTTTTTTTGTATTGAAATGTATTCGTAGATTTGTTGCCTTCATAGTATGATATCAAAGTATAATATATAGGTTTATACTAGGAAAACAGAAAAACTAGGTTTTGTTCATACAAATACTAAGTACTTAGGTACATATCTTTACGAATACTACTACTACATAAATTTATGGAACACAGATTAATAAATCTGGAGCTGTAATTTTTTCTGAGTATTTTTTTTGTGTTTTTTGGTCTTACACGTCGATATTTTTAATAACTGCCATCGTTGTAATTACTTAAATCATTTATTTTACTCAGAACTAAAATTATTATTATTCATTTCATTTATTATTATTTTTAGCCATGGTCGTCCCACTGCAGGGCAAAGCCCTCCCTACCCTCCTTCCACGCATCTCTATTAGAACTAAAATCACCATTAAATTTAGGAATACCCACGACGCTTTAGTTGAATGATTTGTTGTTGAATAGCACTCTCAAGAATGACCTAAGTGTGCTATTTCATGGTTTTAACCTCATTTGGGGGACCTATCTATTTTATGATTGAATTACATAACATTTACATAGAAAAAACGCTTATATTTGTAAAAGAGAAAAATAAACACTATAGTTTGTTTGCGTTAAGAATACAGTGAACCATCAGTGCAACTGTAAGATCAAGGTGTATTTATAGCGGTGTGAAATTCAAAGAAAGTATTATAAAAGACTAATGTCGAAATACTCAAACGCTACTCAATTTTAAGTCGCGCTTGAGTGTAGTTCTGTCTCTACAAATTCTTTGTCAAATGACAGAGATGGCACGATATTTAAGTACAAGTTAAAATTGCGTAACATTTCAGTATTTGGACGTAAGCTTAATAAATTAATAAAAATACACTTAAATGTTTAATTTCAGTTTCGGGAAAGGGACTAGGCTGACAGATAAAGATGACTTACTGCATTCTTTACGCGAGTGTACTATTGTACATTGTAATTTCTCAACATTTCTTTAACTACGCTCAAACGTAAGATTATGTCTTATCCAGTTACAACTAAATCTGTAGTCAGTACAAAAAACAGACGAAGATATATTTTTCGGTATAAATATTTTCTTAGCTGATGTATTTATTTGAAGGATCTATGATCAAACAGACTTAGGGCATGTGTGGGATGTTCAGAAGTCAAAGATCTGACCTGTACTAGGAATAGGAGTAGGTGGAGATTATCACTTTGTGTAAGTAGGTAGAAGGGGATTAAGCATGCACATAATATTATGTATTATGTTTAATATTTAGAACTTCACGACTGCTTCTAAGATTGTCTCGGACGGTGATAGTTATGAAATGACTGTATTACTGGGTTTTAAAAAAATCTAGCACGGAGTCTGGAATTGTGCCTGGTATATGGCAATAGGCTCACCCCCTATTACATGGGACTCATAACATAAATAGTGAAAAGTGGGTATTACATTGTACAGTAGCATAATGTGTACCTCCGCCTACCTCTTCGGGGATAAAAGGCGTGATGTTATGTTATGTTATGTTAGATAAGACAGACTCTTCTCTTTAAACTGTCAAACACCAAGCGGTCACCGGTGACCGCGACCTATTGTTCTTTAATTGTGTCTATAAAACCGGTACTCGACGAGTTAAAGTTTAATAGAAATATTAAAACGTAAAATCACTTTTCACAAAAGGACGCCCTACCAGGTTTCGTAGAATAAAATCAAAACCCAGACCCTTAGTCCGAAGTAGGAAAACCCAGCCAACAAACCACTAGTCACAAAATTAAATAAACACAAAATACTTCAAACAATACCATACTGACGTACATACCAAAGTTTTCATTCATTCGTGTCGTTAGAAAATTAAACATTTCCTGCTATGTAAAAATAGACTCTATAATCAAATGTAATTACGGTGATAAACGGTCGTTCAATTATTTAGACGTTTGTCAAGAAATAGATATTACATTTGACTTAATATTGTCTATTTTAGGTGTCAAGGGCTTGTGAGTTAAATATGTGAAGATATCGTTTTTATAGTAGTCTTGTTCAGTAGCTGAAGTAATGATTGTTGAGTTTTTCATAATGAGTTCTGGGGTTTGATTTTAAAGGCAGCCAAAGGTATTTTTCATTGAAAAAAAAAATTGTCGCGGAGAACCTAAAAGGTTACCGGGACTCCAGGAGAAGGAACGGGGTGGTTTTTAGTCAGTAAAATGAGTCTGACAATCCCTCCCGCCTCACCCAGGTGGGAGTAGTCATTCGATGATTTTCCCCCCAAATGTATTTTTCATTGAATGTACTTATCTATCAGTTTGAAGTTTGGTACTTATTCAATGAGTAGAGAGAGATAAGGGGTATTGGATTTTATGTGAGGAAACTTTTTTGTATTATCAGTACATGTGTATGTTTGATTTTATAAAAGCAAAAACCTAATGACATTAAAAGTTACATAATTTAGTTTTTTTTCTAACTTGTACGAGGAGCATGTCAAACTTTATTTAATCTGTCTCCATTCCAAAATTCAAATTAATTCCAATTTCAATCACTTCTAACAGTCAAACAGTGACATCTATTAATAAATGTTGCCAGGTACAAAATTTCCTTAATTTTCTTTACTGGACAATAATAATTATTACACAGTTTCGTTTTGTACGTTTTAATTGACTTTAATTGACATTTAAAGTGTATACAAATGATGTATAGGGTGTTATTATAATAGTTAATGCCCTATAGAGTCAGTTTATTTTTGTTGTGGTAACCTTTTGTGAAATATTAATGGATGGAGTCACGCTTTCTTTAAAAACGGTCATATGCATTGACTTGGAATATTTTCTTAGTATGGCGGTGTTTTAATCTACATGAGTAATTTACATGAGTAACTGTCTTGGTTCCCGCAACGAAGTGAATCAGAAAATATTATAAGAGGAGAAGAAGAAAAAACTATAGTTTCCACTTCCCTCGGTGAATTACTGCAGGAGACAGAATGAATTAAGCTTAAAGGCACAAAGAAGAGACTGTACAACTGGGTGACTTTTGTTTTGCAAAAGGAAAAATATAGTAAGAAAGCCAGAGGCCTTAGTAAGTACCTACGCGTGCGATGCTCTAATTGGCCGGCTCCAATGATCCAACCAATCAGAGCAAATAACGCTGTCTCGTTTCGATTACTTTAAACAAAAAACAAACTCAACTAAACTAAGGACTCAGATTAGGCTCCTATCGCCTGCTTTTTATTACGTTGTAAATACACATTAAACTGTCAAACACCGAGCGGTCACCGGTGACCGCAACCTATTGTTCTTTAATTGTGTCTATAAATACGGTACTCGACGAGTTAATATTGCAAATTTTTCTTCTAAGATTTGTTTAAAAAGCGTAGGTTTCACTTTAAAATCTGTAGCAGAAGTGAAAGATTTGTATTACGCCTTCCATTTATGTTTGTTTGTTAAATCTTGCTAATCCTTAATCCGTCGCTTCGTGTTACATTCTGAACTCCTTGGGGATTGGTTTAAGTTTAAGAGGAAAGCGACTTATACGACAATTCTAAGGAAATGCCAATATGGTAGCTCTTGATGTAAATATCGAGACGTTGGTCATAACACCACGCCTTTTATCCCTGCAGAGGTGCACATAACGGCACTTAATGCCACTGTACAATGTAACACCACCTTTTCACTATTTATGTTATGAGTCGCATGTAATAGGGGGTGAGCCTATTGCCATATACCAGGACAATTCTAGACTCCGTGCTACCACTGAGAATTTAAAAAAAACACCATTAGTACTTTGCCCGACCCGGGAATCGAACCCGAGACCCCTTGCCCGGCAGTCAAAGTACAAAACGCTCTAACTTAATTTGTCTGTACAGATGACTGGACCAAAGAAGTCAAAAACAACAATACAAGAATATCCTTCCATTTTAATGTTAGAGAAAGATTAGTAGATAATGATTAACCGCTTAACTGCTGCTATATGAAATACACTATATCTCGCGTAGATCTACGTTCGAGCATATGAAAGGAAATTTTAAGTCCAAAATGTCTGTTCATACTATCTTGACTGTAGTATTTTCTCCGCTACAACTCCATCACTTATCCCAAACGTAACGAGGCCGAGCGAATTTCAAACATTGAGAGTTTTTCTCTGAAATCAGAGACAGGTCGAGTTCGCATCTTAGATAGAATTACATTTTATGCTTATTCTTTCAGATCTTGTTTGAGCATTAACGCTATCCATAAGGTGAATAGGTGGATGGAGCCCAATAGAGCTGATGCCGATACGGAGCCGCGGAGAACTTAACGGGTTGCCGGGGCTCCGGCTCGAAGGGCAGGAGTAGGAACGGAGTGGTTTTTAGTCAATAAGAGTCTAACACTCCCTCCCGCCTCACCCAGGCGGGAGCAGTGATTCGATAATGTTCCCCTCTTAAAAAAAGTGAATAGGTATACAAAACATGGGAACATAAAATATAATATCTAGTTTAACCCATGATATGCTGGAACGTAAATATACGCAAGACAAGGAATTTCTATTGTGTCTCATATGTGTGCAGATAAGAGGTTAATAGTGTTTGAAGGTGTAGACAAAGATGATAGTGGAGATGGAGTAATAGGAAAGAAGGAGACTAAATTGTCCAGGTAATTGTTTACACAAGGATGACTCAGTGTCATTATCAATAATCCCTCCCTAGTCCTAGTCTTCCTGACTTTCTTCTAATTAGTTCTCGGGTCTTAGGATGGTTGGATTGTCGGTTCTGAATATTAAATAGATTTTATTTGAATGTTAGTATTTATGTGGAGCGACTGCTATTTGTCCAAGCAAGGAATCGATACCTCTTATTGACGGTGAAAAAAAAAATTCATTTTTCACCTTGCAGAAATTCAGTGAACATAAAAAAACATACGACATAGACCATCTACGAATTTATTTTTAAAAGTAGTTAAAACTCAAGAAACATGACATAATATTCTTTTAATCCTCGAAGGGGTAGGCAGAGGTGCACATTATGGCAATTAATGTCACTGTACAATGTAACACCCACTTATCACTGTTTATGTTATGAGTCCCACGTAATAGGGGGTGAGCCTATTGCCATATACCGGGCAGATTTCCTGACTCCGTGCTACTACTGAGATTTTTAAAATCCCAGTAATACTTTGTCCGACTTGGGAATCAAACCCGAGACCCCTTGCCCGGCAGTCGCACTTGCGACCACTCGGCCAATGAGGCAGTTAAAACTCAACTAAACAACTAAATTATTGCGTTATATACAACGAATTCTTTACATCTAATTTTAATTATTCTAATATGAAATGTAATTAGCTTACATTATTAATAATAAGCTGTAATAAGGAGACGTTTATTAATTATTATTTAGCACGGATCAAAAGAAAACCCTAAAGGAATTATTATAACACTCCTGAATATCTAATTTAGGTTATTTGGGGTATCTAATTTAGGTTATACATGCACAGAACATTATAATTATATGTTCTGTGTATACATGACATGATTCTCCGAAGGGGTAAGTAGAGAGGCTTCGTTAACCGTTAAAAATGTGATGTTATTTTTTTATCATAATTTTATCAGTCTTTATCATATAGAGGTGACTCCTAGTTCAGCTCTGGACTGTCATGGGCTGTTGATGTTTAATTTGAGCCTTTATTAATTAAAATCATACAGATCAAAGATCCATTAAAGTTGTTAAATTCCAAATTTAAGTCACTATTCATTAAAATCTGAATTTGCTTCGTATTAATCGTTTATTGTCGAGTAAAAACTATTGACTTAAGTTAAGATAGAAATGTCTCAAAGATCAAATAATTTCAGTTAGTATACTGATTGAAATTCTTGTGAATGAATCCTGAAATAGATTGTTTGATTGAATTAATTTCATTATCAAATCGTCGAGACCTGGAGTCCACACTCTGGGAGGTTCTCGACCATTCGTGAATCTTGAGATTTCGATACGTATATGTATGTTGGTTTTGGTAGAATGATTCTATGTAAGTGCCATAACTTAAAAAAGAACATAACATAACTTCATTCTTTTTTATCTCCGAAGGAGTAAGCAGAGTTATATATTACGACACTTAATACCGCTGTACAATGTAACACACAGTTTTCACTATTATTTTATAAGTCCCATGTAATAGGGGGTGAGCCTATTGCCATATACCGGGCACATTTCCAGACTTCACGCTACTACCGAGATTTTTTTTAAAAACCCAGCAATTCTTTGTCTGACTCGGGGATCGAACCCGAGACCCAAGACCGAGACAGTCAATATAAATAAAGTATCAAATTATAACAATATTTTAAAGTACGGCGAGCGCGACTTCGTCCGCGTAGATTAATGACGAGCGACTGCCTCATTGGCCGAGTGATCGCAAGTGCGACTTCCGGGCAAGAGGTCTCGGCTTGCATTCCCGGGTCGGGCAAAGTATTACTGGCTTAAGAAAATCTCAGTCGTAGCACAGAGTCCAGAAATGTGCCCGGTATATAACAATAGGCTCACCTCCTATTACATGGGACTCATAACATAAATAGTGAAAAGTGGGTGTGACATTGTACAGAGGCATTAGGTGGGGGCTCTTGGGGGATAAAAGGCGTGATGTTATATTATGTCAAATGAAATCGTAGATAAAAATTATAGAAGTTAGTAGGTTTTAAAATAGTTTCTTGACTCCAACATTATTATCGCGAACCAGCCCTTGGTTATTTCGTGTCAGAAACATAATCGATCGACTTTATATCAATGTTATGACCTCGTAGTCCTACAATGTCCACTATATAAGTTTCGTGTTATAAGCCATTAAACTAAAACACGTTCTTTGGTTAACTGTGGCTTGACTTTACCTGTTAAGGTTAAGGAATTATGGAAATATGGCCTTTAAGTGGGACTTTTATTATGTTTGTGTGTAGGTTGAAGCAGTGCCGTATTCGGAGCCCGTGCCTAGGGACCCCATCCTCAGGGGGGCCCGAAAAACCGACAAATTCTACGACGCACACACCCGCTACATGTTGCGCGGCAACGTGTACTGATTCCTGCACGAAGGTAATCTTTGTGTAATGTCGCGGAGAACCTAACGGGTTACCGGGGCTCCGGCTCGACGTGCAGGAGAAGGAACGGGGTGGTTTTTAGTCAGTAAGAGTCTGACACTCCCTCCTGCCTCACCTAGGCGGGAGAAGTCATTCGATTTTCTCCCCTTAAAAAAATCTTTGTGTGATCAATGAACAATTGTTTCGGGTCTGGGTGTCATGTGTATGTGTACTTGTATGTTTGTAAATGCACCCATGATATAGGAGAAAATTCTTGTATGGGGCAACGTTAAAAAAAGGAAGCGTTCCTAAAGGGCCCTGACTTATTGTGGGGGCCCCAGCATCTAAGACGGCCCTGGGTTGAAGTTATTATTGCTTTGATTTGATTTTTGGTGTAGGTGTCTGGACTGTGAACAAGTTTATGACGGGTCAGTTGCTTCGTTCAGTGAGTGGTTGTGAGAATAATTGCTAAGGGCTATATTTTGTGGGTTTGATATTTACGTCGGGATTTTTTTTATTGTCAGGATTTTTTTCTGTACTGCTTCGCTTTGCTTAAAACCTCGTTCGTATTCAGATTTCTGACTAATATATACATTCATTTATAACATCACGCCTGTCTCCGATCAGGGTAGGTAGAGATTATGTATTTTCGTGCATGCTCGTCGGTTAAGGGTACTTTTAATTTGGCTAAGCAACCTCTACCGACAGCCGAGATTTCTTACTCATACAAATAATAGGTATATGTAAATCACATGCCACCCATTCTCTGATAATCACCACAAGCTTACACAGATTCCAAGCTAAAAAAAAGAAACCGAAAAATCTCCCGGGAACAAAAATTCCCGGGACGAAAAAAAGCATCAATATCTCTCATATCTAACGAGCAAAAACTCACAGACAATAATAGAAGTTTTTGAAAAAAAGTCAAGATCAATTTATGGAATTAAAGGGATTCGGAGAGCTTGGAAGTTGACGCGGCCGGTGGGCGGTTGAGCACGGGATTACCGCGGGATTAGGCCCCCTTCCCGCGTGATCCCGGCCCTAACAATCCACTGAGATTATAAGAAATGAATCAAACGTTCCCGGGATATTGAAACCAAAGATTATGTATTGTGATTGTGGTAGAAGTGGCAATGTGGGTATTATTTCGTTTCAATACTAAGAACAGTAGGTTAACAAAGATGAAGTCATTTTTATGGTAAAATAATATGTATGTGAGTAGATAGCTTAGAAAACCTAAATCACCTTTCAAAACTAGTTAAAATTTACAGTAGAGGATTTGCAATTCCTACTTACAAGACATTAAATATTATGTTATTTAGAAGAATTGCCATTGTAATAAGAACTGAATATATTTCGAAATATTGGACAAGAATATCACTTTACATTACACATTCACGATACGTGAATGAAAATCCGCCACACCATACCATACTGTTAGGAAATCGTATAATGAATTATTTTGCAATTCCACCTAACTAATGTAAACATTCATTAATACTTTACCAAAACAATACTTACTCAAACAAAACCACCAGAAATATAAATAGACACATAACAATAACAACAACTTATCTAAAACCCTAACAAACCAACAATTCAGAAGCCTCTTTCTTCCTTTTTTACCTCTTACCCAATTTTCCTCATCTAAAAATAAACTCCAATTCGTCAAATAGTCTAAATTACCTATCCTATTGAATAGTACTGTCTGCGAGAATAATCTATGTCCCGGGACTCCCGGGGCGGGATGTACTGGTCAATACTTAGTTAGGAACTCCTTTATATTAACTGGCCGAGTGGTTATTGAATGAATCCCGGGATAACGGGCCGTATTGATTCCCCACACTAATGGAAATAGTTTCGGATTTCTAGAGAGCTTTCGAGATACGTGGTTGAATGTGGCTTTGATTGAGATTCGTATTTTAGTTTGAAATATATAGTTTTTGTAAAAAGAGATTATAGTAATTAATGATGAATTTAAAAATAGAACATGCTTTTGTTTTTAAAAACACATTGCCCCACATTAGGATTTTCTCCCGTGTCGTGGGTAAACTTATACAAATATACAATTTCACATGCATATGACACCCAGACC
Organism: Spodoptera littoralis; assembly: GCA_902850265.1. Lineage (NCBI taxonomy): Eukaryota > Metazoa > Arthropoda > Insecta > Lepidoptera > Noctuidae > Spodoptera > Spodoptera littoralis. The sequence continues at coordinate 6,941,619 of LR824561.2, read as the reverse complement.
CGGAGCAACAATCTGTCGATCACACGAAGAGTTGTTGCGTGCGGGGATCGAAAACCCGCAACACATTGCATGGCAGCCGGTTGTCCGGTCACCGCGTCAACCATGCAGTCAAAATTATGACAAGGATACAAACCAAGAGCCCGTGGAGAACTAATATAAATGTTGAATTTAATCATCATCGAGTCTGTAACACTTTCACCGCATGTACTCGTTAATGAACTTTGGAAGTACGTTTAATAAACGTGAAAAATACCATTTTTTATGGAATAGGAGTCAAACGAGCAAACGGATCACCTGGTAAGTGATTAGCGTCACCCATCGACACCTACAACACTAGAAGATTCATTGGTGCGTTGCCGGCCTTTTAAAAAGGAATACGCTCTTTTCTTGAAGCTATGAAGGTCGTATCGGTTCGGAAATACCGCCGACGACAGATCATTCTACAGTTTTACTGTGCGAGGCAGAAAGCTACGAGAGAAGCCCACAGTTGTGGCCTGACAACCATCTGATGAGGATAGATATGCCGTCGTGAGGATCGATAGCGAAACAACGCTGCAGGTATCAGATCAAACAATTCCTCAGAGCTCTCCCAGTGGTATAAGCGATAGAAAATGCGCAACGAAGCTACATATCTACGCATTGCCAAAGTGCCTTGCTGGTTTGAAACATCCCGACATCCATACCTCATCGGTATTTGCTAGATTTCGAACAATCATTGTCAGGTAAGAAGTGGGTTCGAATCGGGACCACAACTGTAACTGATGGTTTAAATAAATACTAAAAAAAGAATAAATAAAGTATCCAAAAAAATCTGGAAATACTTATGGCACTTGATTTGATTAATAGTTTCTGTCACTGATACAAACAGACAGTCTGTTTATTTTAATACTTTATGATTAATGTATTTAAAGGTTACCGTTATTGTATTCAGATCGGAAAAACAATATAAACAACTTGTGGTACTCAAAATATACTAAATTATGAACGTGTTTATAATTTAGACTAGTTGATTTTTGTATGTCGACTTTGATTTATTTATAGGAAGTTTTATATATATATTTATAAGAATTTCAAAGCGAGTCACTATGAACTGGGTCAACAAAATCTTTGTTACCTATGATAGCTATTAAAAATAAAACTGACAATTTCTTTCTGAAATAAACAATGATTTAAATATTCCTAGAATGAACTTTATGAACCCTTAATATCATTAGTTATCAAATAGCCAACTATATCATATTTTTTTAATAAATTAAATGACTTCTAAACCAATTCATAGACACGCTACGATTTCAACCTAGACTCAGCTATATAAATACATAAATATAGTACCTAAGTATACAAACATAATTACATAATATTTAAGAAAATCACTCAGAACTCGTGAATAAATATGGCGTCAGCAGTAAAGGTGCTTACTTACCGACACATGGGTTGTGGTTTACCACAGCGAATATGCGGTCGCATCGCTTCTTCATGTGTGTGTTGGGGCAAATGCAGCCGAAGAGAGGGGAGAGACGGAGACCAGCCCAGGCTTCGCGGCATGCTTCCCTGGTGACGAAAAAGGTTGAACATGTTATTTGATTATTAATTACTTTGTCGTATGAACATACATAACATAACGTCACACCTTTTATCTTCGAAGGGGTAGGCAGAGGTGTATATTACGGCACTTAATTACAATGTAACACCGACTTTTCTTGTCTTCGTAGGGATGTGCCGTAACAGGTGTTGCACCGTGGGGGCTTCGGAGCAGGTCTCTTCTAGAGGACCCGGTGCCCCTTACAGGTGTTAAGGGTGGCCACCGTTGTGGTTTTAGTGAGGTACGAATCCCACACTCCCTAGTCTTTATCCCCAAAAAGCTAGGAGCCTTTTGAAGGTTTCCCTTCGTCATAAAGAAAGGTTAAGGCATTCAATAAATAAATTTGTGTATAGATTCATATAATCAGTTTGTAACCTTTTTTCGTCTATAAATAGTAGAATGTAATTAACGGCTTCAAGGAAATTATTATTTTATAAAAATACCTTATTTTGAGGGACTTTGAAGACTTTTTCTATCCGACATTAGATGTCAGAAACATTTTTGATAATAATTTTTATCAACTATATTTAGAATCCTTCCGACAGCCTGAACCGCAAAAAGATTACTTTGATATTTTTATATTAGACTCTTTTTTATTTTATCTAATCACTTGCCAGTAAATTTTCGTAATTCACTCAACATTTTTGCTGAATTCTGATAATGAACAATAGCTACTTTCCTTCTTTACATTAAACATATTTTAGATGCATAATTTTTCACACATATCACCTAATGTGAAATGATCAGGACTGCTCAAGTGCTCATGGTTCAGAAGAGCGTAAAATAGAAGTAAGCGCTGTACCGGGCTTAACAAGATGAATGAATGTTGATAGATTTTGTTTATTTCATTTCGTATCGGTTCGGAAATACATAACATAACATCACGCCTTTTATCCCCGAAGGGGTAGGCAGAGGTGCACATTACGGCACTTAATGCCTCTGTACAATGTAACTCCCACTTTTCACTATTTATGTTATGAGTCCCATGTAATAGGGGGTGAGCCTATTGCCATATACCGGGCACATTTCCAGACTCCGTGCTACTACTGAGGTTTTAAAAACCCAGTAATACTTTGCCCGACCTGGGAATCGAACCCGAGACCCCTTGCCCGGCAGTCGCCCTTGCGACCACTTGGCCAATGAGGCAGTCTACCTCATAATATTGTGTTTTTAACCAGCAGCTGCGTTTTTCTATCTATATTATAGATATATTACTAAATTTACCTGTCATCCATCCGGCATTCGCCATCACGGGCCTTGCAAGCGTTCTTGAATCGGTCGAAGAGTACAGAGCAGGCTCTCTCGTTGTGGCAGACGCTCAGGGCATACGTGCAGGTCGGCAGGGTCTCCACTGGGTACGGGTCTTTTTCTAGAAGAAAGATCAGTGACTTTAGCCAAACGCCACTTTAGCGCTTGTCTACAAAGAGAGTAGAAAACTAAATGTATGGGGTTGACACTGATAAGTGTCAAAATTTACGTCAATTCCATATAATTTGGTTTTCTATTCTACACGTAGACAGGCGCTAAATGGCATTTGGCTACAGCTGCAGGGGTTAATATTGTTAATTTTCTTGTATAAAGAGAACAAGAGTTCTCAATCTAGCTAGAGGTCTGAAATGTAGACGGTAATAACCCCGTATTGGTGATCGTGGTAGCCCGGAGGTTTAAGAAGCCAGTTTATCATGTACGGGTGCGTGTACGAAATCTATCAACGGCAAGTACCAATTTGACTTTTTCCGAGTTACACGTACTTTCTAAGATCAGTTACGACACCACGGACAAACGGTGAAGGAAAACATCGTGAGGAAACCTGAGCTTATATTTTTTAATTATAAGTTTAAAATTCCCAATCCGCGTTGAGCAAGCGGGGTGATTAATTCTCAAACCTTCCTCGTGTGAGAAGAGGCTTTTGGTCAGGAGTGGCTTCTTATAGGCTGTTGATGATGAACCCCATAAAATGTGCGGTACAAAGGCTACCTTTTCGTGTATTAAAACGTGTTATTGAAGTCCACGTTGCTTTAATTTTTTTTTTAAGGGGGGAAGATCATCAAATGACTGCTCCCGCCTGGGTGATTTCCACCCTTTTTAGGCAATTTCATTTAAAACCCGTTCCATAAATCATAGTTTTCAAAATATATTCCCAAAAACTCCCTTTAAACAAACACACGCATACAGGGTGTTACATAAAAACTCTGTAACGGTTATCATGCCCACTTTGTCAGTACATTCGAGCTTCGTAAACATTGTCAGCTCCAAACATAGTGTAGCCACAAAAAAAACTTTGACACGCAATAAAACCGAGGAATTTTAAAACGAAAATATTTTTAAACTGGCAACATTGACGGGTTACGGTGAACTGGAAATTGTTGAAGTAAATAAGTGGAATGTAAAAAATATAGATAAGTAACATCACCTTTTGTATTCTCCTGATTTTTTTTAAACATTGGCCCATACTAGGATTTTCAACTGTGTCGTGGGTGCGTTTACAAAGATACAAGTTCACAGACACATGACATCGCAGACCCGACACAACAATTTATTGATCATACTGAGAGATGCTCCGTGTGGGAATCGAACCACGTTGCACGTCAGGCTGTTGCCCAGCCACCAACCGTGCAGTGCAGGAAATGGTTAATTGTACGGCGTTTTTTTTAAGTGGGGAAAAATCGAATGACTTCTCCCGCCTAGATGAGGCGGGAGGGAGTGTCACATTTCGAGCCGGAGCCCCGGTAACCCATTAGGTTCTCCGCGGCTCAATATCGGCATCAGCCCTATAGGGAGGACGTGGAGCTGTGTTTTTTTATTTAATGTACGGTTATCACCTAATATTCCAACACCGTAGATCCCATACAGAAAATGATACAAATTGCAATTATTTTCGCCTAGGCAGCAAACTAAGCAGTGATGTTTCTATTGAGATTATTAGCCATCCTATTAAACTGTCAAACACCGCGAGGACACCGGTGACCGCGACCTATTGTTCTTTAATTGTATCTATAATGACGGTACTCAAAGAGTATCAATACTGGTAATGTTATGTATCAATGAAAGAAAGGTGTCCCTATATTCTAGCCAACACTGATAGCTGCCATCATAGCAGGGTAAATCAATTTTAGGCAAACATAAAAGACATTTTAGTGTTTTCTCAACAAAACGTTCATTAGATATAGTATATATTTCTATTGTTTTTATAACAAAATACGCAATGCATTGTCCATTCTAAACGCCAAGCTATTACGAGTAAATTGTTCGATCAAAAAACATAGGTTGTCTCAAAGTAAATTAACTTCGTACGCGAAAAGAATGTAATTAGATGAGAATTGCTTTTTTTGCTCGCATTCCTTCAAAATAAAGAATTTTGTGAGTATTCTTTCGATTTAAGCTTAGCTAATTTGGTAGTTTAGCGATGTTAGTTAAGTGGTTGGTAGTGTGACCGCTAAATAAAGTGTCTCCGGTTCGATTGCTGTCTCAAAACTGAGTATTGTTGCGTAACTCGTTGGCCAAGTGGTCGCAAGTGCGACTGCCGGGTATGAGTCTCGGGTTCGATTCCCGGGTCGGGCAAAGTATTATTGGGTTTTTTTCAAAAAAACTCAGTAACATGGAGCCTAGAAATATGCCCGGTATATGGCAATATGCTCACCCCCTATTACAAGGGACTCATAACATAAAATAGTGAAAAGTGGGTGTTATATTGTACAGTGGCTGTGACCCGTCTTGTGTGTAAACATGGATCCACGCGAGACACAATGTATTTTCTATTGTGTCTCATATCGGTGCATTCAAGTGATTAAGTGCCGTTATGTGCACCTCTGCCTACCCTTTCGGGGATAAAAGGCGTGAAGTTATGTTACGTGTAAATACAATATCTTAAAGAAGAAATAATACCCTTAGACTATTGCATAAAATTACTGATTGTTAAGATTATCTAAATTAAAAAAAAGCAAGATCCGTTCTGCTTTGTATTCGGGAAAAGGTTTTACTAAACCTAGCAGGTAGGTATAGGCTGACTTTAATCATACTGTAGGTTAAACTCAGACTATAATTTCAGGTATTCAAAGGCTTGCCATTTTATACATTCTAGAAAGAAAACAATTCAGACCAAATTAGTCCATTTAAGTCAACCTATTTTGGTAGATACCTAATGGAAGAATTGTGTTATTTCCTTATCAAGGAAGGCCTGCAAAGTGGTATTGATATTGTCAATCAAATTGAACTGCTTCGCAAAGGTCAAGTGAGTTATTTCTTTCAATTAAGGAGGTTTAACTTTATTGAGGGACTGACGATTCTTTTTCTGTGTTATTACCTCGTAATTGACTTGAAATGAGCGATGACAATTCTTCTTTTAAGCGAATTGGACGCTTGGTAAGTTTGTTTAAGTTATGATTGTGTTCCTTTTATTAAAACAGTATTAGTACCAATATACTTTAGTTACTTAAGTCCATTGAATGTGAACCAGTAACTTTTTACTAATCCGCGAAGTGCAAGCGTGGTCTTCAATGTTCATTCTTTGTTAATTCTTCTCACAAAAAAGGCCTTATCAACGGACAATTGAAGCAGTCATGCTAGCTAAGGAGAAGGCGGGACGCATGATGCAGCGAAGCGCTGCCTCCTCGCAACCCAGCCATCGCGATAGACACTCCGGGCGTCGGGGATGGCGACGATTTCCGGCCACCGTAAGCGTGGGCCTGCGGACGGCGAGCATGGGTGGCTCGCCGCCCGACCAGCACCAGACCCGAGCGTAAGGCGCGTCGCATTCCGCGCGCACCTCAAAGAGGCATCAGACCACCACGGATGGGGCCCAATAGACTGATGCCTATTCGGAGCCGCGGAGAACCTAACGGGTTACCGGGGCTCCGCCTCGAAGTGAAGGAGTAGGAATGGGGTGGTTTTTAGTCAGTAAGAGTCTGACACTCCTTCCCGCCTCACCCAGGCGGGAGAAGTCATTAGAAGATATTCCCCCCTTAAAAAAATCATCGGATAATTGCAAGTTGATATAATATGTTTAGAACTCTAGCGTTTAACAATTATCTCATCTACAATGATTGTTGCCATTTACCATCAAGGAGGTGTTCAGCAAATGGGAGGTGTTGGAGAAAACCTTTGCACTAGTCCGCTAATATACAGCCCACAATGATGGAGCCTGTCAAATTTTATCTGCTCATTTAAGTAATATTAATTTAAATGCGATTCTTCTTTAAAACCCTTTAAAAACAGACTTACCCTTCTTCATCACGAACACGCAGGGATGGTCAAACAAGAAGTCGCGGAAGGAGTTACATTCAGGATCGACGTTCGGTTCTCGACAGAGGCAGGTCGGCTTGAAGAACGGGAAAGCTTGCAGGGTCCTCAAAGCAGCTTGGCATTTCGTCACGGTCACCGTTGAACAGGCCACTGGAACAAGAGAGGAAGGTGAATGAATATATCCTCTTTAACTTTAGTAATTTTAGTAATATACGAGTATTGCATTTTTGATGCACATTTTTGAGACTTGCGATATTCTTAGATCTGTTTTGTGTCTTGTGTTGTCTCTTGGGAATGTGTATGAATATTTTTTATTTTTTTTTAGTTTCAAGATATTTTTTTATGAAATACGTTTAAACATTGAATTCAATCCCCTCTTTTATTTGAAGTCGGTTAATTAATATACTATAACTTTCTCCAAGTGTAAAGTGTAAAACTAACACTTTTCTGCAAACCATATCAATATTGGTACAGCCAATCGTGACGTAAAACATACATACAACATACAGGACAAATTAAGAAGCACTTTTTTGAAGTCGGTTAAAAATATAGCATATTCATTTCCCGCCCATTGTGTTAAAAGGCTTTATTTAAATAGGAGTCCTAATGGGTATTGCTTATAAGTGTTAAAAGAGGTTTCATCCTAAATCCTAATTTAGACTGCACGGTTGGCGCGGTTGTAGGGCGACTAGCTGCCGCGTACCGTGGCGCGGGTTCGATTCCCGCATGGAACAACTCCTTGTGTGATCCACAGACAGTTGTTCCGGGGCTGGGTGTCATGTGTATGTGAACTTGTATGTTTGTAAACGCATCCACGACATAGGAAAAATCCTAATGTGGGGAATGTGTTTTTTAAAAACAAAAGAATGTTCTATTTTTAAATTCATAATTAATTACTGTAATCTCTTTTACAAAAAATATATAGTGTGGGTCAAGATTAAAAAAGAAATACGGGTCCGATTTTATATAGATTTGGTATTTACTCCCAGCTTTTCTAGACTATTTTTACAATGTAAATGGTTATGAGAAAATTCTATTTTTAACACATGTAAGTAATAGGTTTTACTAACGAATATTACAAAAATAGAATTCCTCTTACGAATATGTGAATCTGGGTTAATAGAACGACAAAAATATATTCCCAAGACGTCAAACACAAACACGTGGGTGTTGAAGTAAATGTATCAACTTGTCTATCACAGATCCTGTATTTATAAGATAAAAATAACCTCTGAAAAGGAAATTTAGGTCTATAAACATACGTATAAGTGTCGAAATTACTTGTAAATTTATTTTTGAGTTAGAAGAATTGAAGTAAAACATGTTATCAAGTGTTTTTGAGATTTTATTTTAAAACTTTTTGTTGATTTTCATTCGTAACGTTATGTCTTTTAATCCTTAAAGAGGTAGGCAGAGAGATCCACTTTCCAACCACTGTCCCGGGAACCTAATCCGAAATACTGAATCTTGAACCAATGAGGCAGTTAAGATGACGAGGAGTCTGATATGATATGATGACCTTAAAGGCCGTAGATATAAAGTCCAGTTTACCTATTACTATTCTAAACTACAGATATGATTTTCTATTCCATATCAGTATTCCATTTGAATTTGGCATCAACTACCTCTTAGATAGCATCTCTAAGACCCGTAATTGTAAGGTTAAAGGGTCTACGGAAGGTCATTGCCCCGCCCTAACAAGCTACGGAACCCTGACAAAAACGGGGTTCCCGATTATCTGTAGAATTAGAAGTTTTTGTGAGGTCTGTGCCATTAGGGAGGGGTTGGCAATATTAAGGTTTTTCTGGTTTTATTGAATCTGTGAAGTCAATCTTAGATTTGTAGCTTGAATTTGATTGAAGCCTTAGTTTTTGTTTGTTGTAGGAATCTCAGTGTCTGGCGCGAAGCGTTAGGCTCATCGTCATAGGCTACTTAATGAAGCAACCTGCATCCAAGTGCCCCTTGCGACCTTACTTAGGTAGTCCGTCCACCTTGCGGGTGGCCATATTGCGCTGAACGTCCAACAGTCAGTTTCAATAACCTATCTATCTGTAGATTTGCTAACTAGAGATAGAATTTTGGCATGTTAGTAAGTAAATCTACAGATAGATAGGTTATTGAAATTGGACGTAAAGCAACTAAGTTACTTCAATTACAATCTAGGGTCGTTGAAATTTTATCATTTTGTCTAGCTATAAACATAGTGTGACTTTTGTATATTTATTACTTAAATACGTCTGAATAACTGGACAGATCTGGATCAAAATTGACACAGATAATGATTATACTTTGGAACGAACTCCCTGCCAAGGTTATCCCAGTGGGCTACAATATACGGAGCCGCGGAGAACCTAACGGGTTACCGGGGTTCCGGCTCGACGAGCAGGAGTAGGAACGGGGTGGTTTTTAGTCAGTAAGAGTCGGACACTCCCTCTCGCCTAACCCAAGGCGGGAAAAGTCATTGGATGATTTTTCCCATTCAAAAAAAAAAGGGGGATACAATATGGGGTTCTTCAAGAGAGGAGTAAATAGGTCGGCAAGGCGCATGTGCATGTGTTGCCTTGCAAGCGTTCATAGGCCACGGTAACCATTAATACCATGTGGGGGCTTACTCTTGAATCCAATTCCGATCGATCGGCATTAGTATTGTAAAATTTCGTACTCTTGAGTTGTAACACTAGCGCCCATTGCATCAGTATTGCGTGGATATTTAATGAATTAAATGGTATTGAATTTGGCTTCATATTCCGTACTCCGAATGCTATTGTAACAGCTACGATAGTAGTATTGTAACTTTCGTGAGACATAGTAAATAAATTATTATGTTTTCGACTTACTCACGTAATAATTTGACGAGGAACTCGACTAGTTTCAACCCATGCTAGAGGCTCATATTCATGAGCAGCATTTCGTGACCCGCGACGCGGCGACTGTCGCGCTGCTCCATGGCTTGAAACTAGTCGAGTTCCGCGTCAAATTATTACGTGAGTAAGCCGAAAACAATAATTTAGCTACGATAGTGGTTATATAGTTTTGAGATTGAATAATTATTGAGATTTTATTGGATTAAAATTGCATTGATATTGAGATTGGTTTCAAGAGTAAGCTAATAGGTGGGCCGTGTGAGTTTTTGCGACCTTCGTGGTATAAAAAATGCTACTTTTTATTCCGGTAACGTGGATAAAGCCGCTGTTAAAAGCTAATGTTGAATATAATTTCATGTGAATTAACACACATGTTAAACATGAAAGATTTAATTGTTCTTTCACCTGTTATTAAGTCCAAGAATATCGTTTGTAAGTGAGAACGACCGACAACTGAATATGTATAATTAGCTGATTGAATATTCTGACGATGTTTCAAATCTTTTCAAATCTGGCTTGTAAAACTTTACATACATATCCTTGTTATTCTAGGTTTTTACTAGTTTTGTTATAAGTTTTATCTGAACGGCCTATTACCATGCATTGAGCACAATTTCAGACTTCGTGTAATAGCTGTGAAGTTATTTAATTACCGAAAAAATGTTAGTATGTAGTTAATTTTTGTCAGACTGGGGAATCCTTTTGCTTTACGACACTTACGACAAAATTTTTCTATTTGTTTTTTGACATATTTGTTGAGTATTTACTCTGTTGGAGTGTTTGGTTTTCATTTAAATAAATGACGGACACTTTTTATGTATTCATTTTATAAACTAAAAAAAACACATTTTTCGGCGACATGCGTTGTTGCGTATCCTGCGCAGTTAACTTTTTATTGAAAAACTAGATGGCGCTACTAGTAACTGCCCATGGAGAAACTAGATGGCGCTACTGATATATACATTATAATATTTATCTTACATACTCAATAAAGAAAAATTCAATTCATAACACCAGAAATTGTAGTGCGGTAAATTGTTCCATCCAGATTGTCCTTCACGAGTTTGTGTAAACTTCGTACGGTTCAACCCGTCATTGGTCTTGTTATCTTTGAATTTCAGTTTCATGAGCTATCATTCAGTTTGTGGGTTCGTTAGTTATACTCTTGTAGCCTGTTGGGTATAATTTTGTGAGTAATTGGTTTGATATTGTGAGGTCAATGTAATGTATGACTCCTTCATATAGTTAAATCGAATAGTTTTGGAGTTACTTTCATTTTTTCACTTTGGCGTATCTGATTATGTGATTTTTAATAGTAACGGTTTCTTAATGACGATTTCTTTGACTGCACGGTTGGTGCGGTGGATAGACAATCGCGCACGGAACAACACTTTGTGTGATCCACAAATTGTTGTTTCGGGTCTGGGTGTCATTGTGTATGTAAACTTGTATGTTTGTAAACACACCCACGACATAGGAGAAAATCCTAATGTGGTCTAACGTTTTTTAAAAAGAAAAAAAAAGAAATGATTTTTGAACTTAAAATTGGGAGACGTCAAGTCTTTTGGGACTAATGATATTATTCTTCTAACACGGTTCTGGATCTGTCAATACAGACTTATAAAAACCAAATATAAATACAGCAGAGGCAAACCGTACTATTCAAATCCACCAATCAAAACCTCACCTCCAATTTTAGACCAATCAGCGCTCTATTCCGTTTTCTCTTTCTTATCATTTGCTATTACGTCTCAAAGTCAAAGAACAATGTATTGTAACGTCATGACAGCAAATAGACGCCATTGTTACACCATGGTGAACAATTAGCCATGATTAATGGGATCAGCTTTTACGCTTTATTATGTTCGGAGAATTTTGGATCGATCGTAGAATGACTTGTTAGTGAGATTTGGTTGTTATGTTGTGTATAGTATTAGCTAATGACATCAACAGCCCGTTCACTATGGGTCTTCAGTACATAAGTAGGTTTGCCATAATTTCTACGTTAGCCAAGTAGGATCATGTTAGCTACTGAGATACTCCAAGCTCCAGCTACCATAAGTACGGGCCTGCAGACGGCGAGTACGGGTGACTCGCCACCCGACCAGAACCAGACCCGAGCGTAAGGCGCGTCGCGTTCCACGTGCGCTTCAACGAGCCATCAGACCACCACAGTTGCGGTCCAATAGGGCCGCGGATGACTTAATGGGTTGTCAGGGCTTCGGCTCGAAGTAAGAGCCTGACACTCCCTCTCACAACAAAATAAAAGCCTACGTAGGAACGCAGTTTAAAAAGGTTCAGCGTTTATCAAAGTGCTGTTGCTTTGTCCCTGTTAAAGTGTAGTTCTCACTCATGTGTTTCGAATTCTATGGAAAGAATAAGCATGGTAACAAATAAATTATATTCTGCTTTGACCACATGGCCAACGGCTACACCCATACTACAAAATATTACAAACGTTCGCTAAAAAATAAATTCACAAAAAAACCAAAGTCACCTCGCGAAAATGTCGCGAAAAATTCGAACTAAAGCCGTATCTACATAGATGCAAGCCTTGTAACGACTAAAGAAGGCAAGAATGAAAAATTACGGGCAATAACTCACGAGTCGCTTCGAAAGAGCAAGTAGCAAATTAGGTAACGTTCAGGGGAATTTTAAACATTCCTTCGATAAAATAACCTTGGTCCTGTCTACCCTTGTCATCGGTAATGGCGCAGTTGTAGACACAGCTTAACTTTTGTGATATGACACTCACTCGTGTGGTTGTCGAATGATTCTTTTTTTTAGTTTCTAATTCGTTGGTAGTTTTCTAAACCTTGATAGAAAATGAGATATCATTTCAAAGTTCTGATGTTGAGTTTTTATTTGGTTGAGTGGAATTTAGAATTTAGACACGTCTCGTTTGCCACAATAAAAATACAATGTATCTCGTTTATATCTGTGTTTTAGTAGCATTACACCTCATGCTAGACTTTGTGACTTTTTTTAAGGAGGAAAATCATCGAATGACCGCTCCCATCTGGATGAGACGGGAGTGAGTGTCATACTCTTACTGACTAAAAACCACCCCGTTCCTACTCCTGCACTTCGAGCCAGAGCCCCGGTAACCCGATAGGTTCTCCGCGGCAGACTTTGTGACTACCGTCACGACTTATAGCTGTCAAATTAACGAAAAGAAAATCGAAACACTGCAAGACTTAGGTTTAGAACTCGACACCCCTCGTTCAGTAATAGCGCTTGCGACCACACGGCCGATGAGGCAGTCTTTATCTTTACAAAATAAGATAAAATCGTTCAATGTCGCCAGACAATCTTTTATATTACGGTGGCAATATATCTTTGTCTTTTAAGCAATAAATAATTATAATTAGGGTATCGCTCATCGTATAGGGGTGAGCTGTAATTAACTTTGGAACATTTATTAGAGGCGGGACTTTAGTTTGACAATTTGGTTAGGGACAGTTTTGCAGACTGGTTGATATTGTAGATAGAAGTATGAATTTGATTCTCGACTCTCGAATTTGAGGCTTTGATTCTCGAATTTAAGGCTCGACTGCCTTGACCGAGTGGATGCAAGTGTGACTGCCGGATAAAGGGTATTGGGTTCGATTCTCGAAAAGGGCAAAGTATTACTAGGTTTTTAAAAAAAATCTCTGTAGTAGCACCAGGGGTAGGCAGAGGTGCACATTCCGGCACTCAATATCACTGTACAATGTAACACTCACTTTTCACTATTTATGTTATGAGTCGCATGTAATAGGGGGTGAGTCTATTGCCATATACCGGGCACAATTCCAGGCTCCACGCTACTACTGAGATGTTTTTGCCCCACTCCAAAGCACTTCGACGACTTCGACGTCTTCGTCTCGGGTTCGATTTGGGGTCTGGGGTCTGGTTCTCGGGTTCTCGGGTTCGACTGCTGGACAAGGGTCCGGCAGTTGCACTTGCGACCACTCGACCAACGAGGCCGCATGTCGATGGTATATGATTTAAAACTACTAAAATTAAACTATTTTAAAACCCATATATGTTCATTTAACAGCCAGTTATTAGTATGAAATCCACCACACGTTTTGTAATGAAAATCTAATTAAATACGGTTCAAATTAACTAACGAAATGATACTAGTTATTTTAACATTGCAATGTATAATTGTAATCTATTTGTATGGATTTAAAGTTCATTTTAATCATTGATTAAACAAATTCATGGTTATTATTATTTGTGTTATTATATTAATGGTTTTTAGTAAATACATTAGTTTGAAATTGATTAACTTTGTTATTTTGCAGTGGTTCAATTGGTAATTAGTTTAGGATTTAGTTATGGAGTTAAATAAAGTATTATCATGAATATTCACTCTTTTTACGCATTGGATTTTCAAAACTGACTTGAAAATTACAGCGTTTTTTTAAAGATAAATCTATTTCAAAACTATTGTCGTTATTGAATCAATCCATAGCCATTAAAATACATGAATCACTTAACAAAAATCTTTCTTAATACACCATCAAAACATTCCATCAATTTCCACACACTTTTAAAACGTTCACTTTCCTTAAAACGAAAAAAAAAAACTCTAATAATTCACATAAAATATAAAGCTAGGTGTTCACCGTATCCGTGTCAAAACGACGAACAATAAACCCGCCAGTGACGAAGGACAACCTCTGACATCGAGCCGTTTTGTCAACTTAATGCGTTGAAAATTCACGCCACACCCCGCCGACTTTTATCCGAGAAATCGGATAACGGATCCGAAACAATGCTGTGTGTCACTAGCCTAAAGAATTCGTCTTAATTATCAAACTCGACTTATCACTGTCGGGTATAAATTGGAGTCCCTGTTTAGTAATTAGTTTGGAATAGAAAAATTGCTTGATTTCTTTCTTAGAGTTGGAATAGATGTTTTTTGATGATTGTGTAGTTTTTAAATTAAAGAAAGAGGTTCAGAAAGTTTAACAAATAGTAGGTAAATCGTGACTGCTAGTTTGAAATGGTTAAAATAAAACATTACATTTAATAGAGGTCAAGCGTTAGCGATTAACCTTTTACATTGCGATTTCCAATCCAACTGCACTGTGTGGAGATGATATTAAATTCTTATACAGAGGAGGTCCCTGGTCCATTAGTGGAATGTCATCAACAGAGTTGTTGATGCATGGGATAGCTTAAAATACAGTTTTCAGATGTCTTTTAAGTGTGGGAGAGCCATGCTTCAGCACGGATAGGCCGGCTCGACCGGAGTGAAAATCGACGTGAAACAACGCTTGTGTTGTGTTTCGTCGTGTGAGTGAGATTACCGGAGACCCAATTATCCCTCTCCTCTTCCCCAATCTTCCCAACCTCAAAAGGCCGGTAAAGCACTTGTGTCACCTCTGGTGTTCCAGGTGTCCATGGGCGACGCAGATTTCTTACCATCAGGTGAACTATCTGCTTGTTTACCGACTTATACCATAAAAAAATGTCTGAAATCTGATCAAAAATAGTTTGGAATGCCTCCAATTACCCAAACAAAACTACTTAACTACATTTTTCACCTAATAAGGTATGGGTTAACACGGGAGTGTTAACCCTACGTACGTTACGCTATATCGCTTTGGGTATCAGTAGAGGGATCTACTGATACCCAAAGCGATATAGCGTAAAGATAGCTTGTTCATTGCACGCGCGCTCTTTTGTTGAGAAACCCATTGTGTCTTTTACATTGAAATCAAGGTCGTTTCCGGCACATTGTGGTGTTGCCAACAATTAAAATGCGATTAAATTTAAGTAGAATTTGCTTGGAAATAGAATGAGAATGTTTGGATGTCTAAATTTAAGTTTAGGATTTATTTAGAGCAGGTTTAAATTTATTACGGTCTGATCTCAGCTAGTGGTCTAAAGAGTGATGACAATTGTATACTACTCCTTGTTGACTCACAGCTTAAATGATAGTTTGAAAAAAAGATAAAATAATTTGGGGTTTGAAGACCTTAAACAACTTAGTTGGTATATCTTCCTACAATCAAGCGACAAGCGATTAAAAAAACGAATCATTTTCTAAAACAAATAAATAAACGATAACAAGGAAACGTAAAACAAAAACTACCTTTATTTCACATCTAGCAACACCACCTACACAAACAAAGAGAGGAGGGTTGCCGGAGTAAAATTTAAATACGTATTGTTGTAAGTCCCTCCCCGTCCCCCCTCTTTCGGGAGGTAAAACTAACGCAACTACCAGCGACTATTCACTGGAAGTATTGTGCTTAATTAACATGTTACACTGACTTATTTAAGTTAGTAATTAATTCTAGGCTTTAATATAAGTATGACTGGGATTGTAGTTGGGCGGGCTGCTAGTAGATTTCTGCTTAGCACTAACTAAGCAAGAGTTCTTTAATTCAGATTATTGGTTTAGTAGTTGTAAGAATACTCTTATAGGCTTGGTCCTTAAGGTCATTATCATCATCGGTTATGAGCCTGATTCCATTTTTGGGGACTGGATGCAGGAGACATGATCTTCAACTCTTAGTACCCAATCAGGAAAACAACGAAACGAAAACTGTTTTCTGAATATTGTCAGTTTACCTTGCCTGCAGGCTTCATATGCCTTGATCTCTTAATGGTTAACATAATGGGCATAAACAATTAAATAAAAAAAAAACTAATATTCACTTGAGTAACCCGCAATTTTTAGTTAATTATGGGACATGATGGGAGTTACCAGTACCAGTCGTGGTGGCTGATTATGACGCCCGCTTCTCATTGTGGGTTCGAAACCTATCAACGGCAAGTACTAATGTGACCTTTTCCGAGTTATATGTACTTTCTAAGATTATTTAGACATCATTGACAAATGCTGAAGGAAAACAACGCCAAGCCGCATTGAGCAAGCGCGGTGATTACTGCTCAAGCCTTCTCCGTGTGATAATACTTTGCTCGACCCGGGAATCGAACCTGAGATCCCTTGTCCGGTAGTCGCACTTGCGACCACTCGGCCAACGAGGCAGTCAATCACCTTGTATGGCAATGGATTTATTTAGCTTTTAATGTAACTAAAGTTAGTAATTTTGTACTGTTTTTTGTATATGTAATGTGCCATGGCTGTGTCGACAGTACACCTTAGGGAAAATAGGCGTGATGTAATCATTATGGGTTCATGTTTAGTTTTTATGAGATTGTTATGGCGTGAAAGTACTTTTGGCGCTGCTTTTACAGTTAAACACGCTTTCAATTGATTACTTAGTATAAAACTAGTTTCATGTTAACGTGAACACGTTGAATTAGCGCTGTGTAGAAAATAGGTGGGCTAAAAGTGCCTGAAATCGGTCATTATTTAGGCAGAGATTGATGAAGGGATAACAACAAAATGAATAAGTACTAAGAAGTCTTAGACTTCATTCTCAAATCCCACAAACCGCTGTTTCGCTGCCAACCTTTTTAAAAATTTTCAGATAATCTATTCAACACCAAAATGTATGGCTTCATTATTGTAACTGAAATGTAACATTTAATCACTTCATGTGATTCTCGATAAAAATGATTTTCGCCTATATTTTTGAACTTGGTCTGAGAATGAAAATTTCGAGAGGATATTCAATAATACTTTAAGCAAGGGAATCAAACTCAAACCACGTCATACTGGTCTGTCTTCCAACTATAAATTGACACCAAATTGACAATATTCAATATCAATATACATACTATTTTTTACAACGAGTTACTCACGTGAATATACTGAGAAAAGCTCTACTAGTTTCGAACCACAGAGGGGTTCTTCCTCATGAGCCGCGTGCGCGGTCGCGGCAATGCAGCCTACAACAGATGAGTAACCCGCGATTTTTAGTTAATTTAGTATGTCTCACGATAGTAGTAGAAAAGAGTAACGAATGCAGTGTCTTTTTAGTTCTTCTCCACTCGAATCTACTTTTTGGAGATGAGCGCCTAGCTTCATTGATAGATTATTATTTATTTTATATTTATTGACGTTTCAAAACTACCACATTATGGTTTAATTGAAATAAATGCTTTTAAGTTTGAGTTTTAAACACACACATCATCGAACTCTGCTTACCAACACAACCCAAAGACCAAAGTTCACATCACCAAGCGTCACCACGACTAACAGAACTTTGATCCCAAAAAACATTAAAATCAGCAATCTCTTTGGACCCTTGAAATTTATGGATAAATCTGACCCGAGGGTCCTTCAACCATAGAGTACACTTCAAGTTTACAAGTCCCCTTATGTTATATATTATAAGCACAAGATTTCAGCCAGATCCGATGTACGGATATGACGTGGTTTCGGGTTCGATAAAGGTAAGTTAAAGATGGATATAGTCAAGATTTATTTCTTAGGAAGTATTTTTGTTCTTTGCAAAGCCAGGTTACAATGAATAATGGTATTAGAATATGCATGTTAGTGTACAGCTATGTTGTGATGAATCTCATTGGATTTACAATTATTTACAGTGTTCGGGGTGGGTCTCTGCAATCATAGGTGTACTGTATGTAAAAAACTGGTAAATAAAAGGTATAGTACAAAATGGCGTCTTGTCATCAACTTGTCATTAGAGGTAGCAGTCGGGGCTATTGCCATATAATGGCCATAATTCCAGACACCGCTCTACTACTGAGAACTTTTAAAAACCCAGTAATATTTTGCCGACCCGGGAATCGAACCCGTGACACCTTGTGCTCAGCAGTCGCACTTTCGACCATTTGGCCAACGAGGCAGTCTTTAGGAAATATTTCTTACGTTTAAATTAAGATTATGTTTTTTTTTTGTTAAATTGCTTCTAATAGCTTTAACCTTTGATTATTAACGTTTTTTCCTTGTAAGATTAATTTGATAACTTTTTCGAATTACAGGTGATCTTCAAGACAGATGGGACATTTCTTGAGGTATTACGAAAAAGATATTTTGACTTGATAGTCAGTTCTTCATAAGCACTTATGAGTATGAAGACTTAAATTCGATTATATCATCTTATTTATTGCATGTATTGCATCTATGTCTCGTTAGCCGAGTGGTCGCAAGTGCGACTGCCAGGCAAGGGGTCTCAAGTTCGATTGCCGGGTCGGGCAAAGTATTACTGAGTTTTAAAAAATTCTCAGTGGTAGCACGGAGTCTGGATTTGTCCCCGGTATATGGCAATAGGCTCACCTCCCATTACATGGGTCTCATAACATAAAATAGTGAAAAATGAGTGTTACATTGTACAGGGGCATTAAGTGCCAAAATGTGCACCTCTGCCTACCCCGTCGGAGAAGAAAGGCGTGATGTTATGTTATGTATTGCATCACTTTCAAATTCAAAACCAGTTTCTAGAGTTTTGTCTGAAGGTATGTAATGATAAACTTGACTATTTCACATACAAATTAATATTGATATGTAACTAGAAAAAGGTGATCTATCAAGTTTTTTAACACCAAACGCCGTAAAGAACTTGCGAAGAAGTGAAGCTATCATTGATTCAAAATGACTGAAAAATCGGATATCACGAATTTTATGGACGATGAACCTTTACATTTCCTAAAGAAAATAAATCGTACCAATATTTCATTCCATTCCATAAGATGACTATGTAAAAAGAGATCAACTTCCTACTTAGATCGACTGGCGTAGTAGCGTAGTGATTTCGTAGCACGTCTACGCGGTAGCCGGCTACGCATATCAACATTCGTAACCGTGCTACGTGCGTAGCAACTAGCTACAGTAACCTCGAGTCATATTACTGATACTGATACTGAGAATATTTTTGTCTACACAAGAGAAAGGACAAATAAATAATATTTACAAGAGGGTTTTGTATACAATGTATTTCCTTTGAAGATTAAGAAAACAGACATGTTTGTTTAGCTAAGATACTAGGAATTGATTTTGTTTTAACGTAAGTACTGAAAGGAGGGAATAAGTGTATTTCTATTATAACCAAAGGATTTTTCTCGATACAACTCAATTGCGTGCCAGGTAATCCGTCTACTCGTTTACCCCCTATTTCATAAACACAAGACGTTACTACGACTACCTGTCGCGGAGAACTTAACGGGTTACCGGGCCTCCGGCTCGAAGCGCAGGAGTAGGAACGGGGTGGTTTTTAGTCAGTAAGAGTCTGACACTCCCTCCCGCCTCACCCAGGCTGGAGCAGTCATTCTATGATTTTCCCCCCTTAAAAAAAACTACGAATACCTACACTACCCTAGAAGTGACCTGAAACAAAATGTAATCCCATTTCTCATAAAAACAAAAAATGATATAAATACCTTACCCATCCGTAGCAAAATATCACCAAACTTATTCCTCACTTAATCTAACTTAACTTCAGAAATATGAATCCCAAACGTATATTTAAAATAGATATCTACATGTTTAATTATGTAGAACCATTGTAAGTTAGGAATCGATATTCAAGTTAGGGAAAAGTGAGTATATAAGTAAGTATAAGTGAGTATAAGTAGTCATCGCACCAGTGACCTGCTTCTATTGTCTGGTTCGCGATCACGATCCATACGTACGTATTGTACAGATATGTTGTAGGGTTACCATGATTTTGGGGTTACATTAGGATGTTTTCAGGACGGTAGCTTTTTGTTCGACATAGTCAAGCAAGCAGACCAATTACTTGATTGTTAGTGGTTAGCTTCGGTCATGGACACAATATCAGAGGGGATGTTGGCGGTATCTTAAAAAGCAGTAAGCTCATACCAACCATAAGATGTTCACTGCTGAATATAGGCCTCCTCTAATAACTTTCAGATAGATGAGTTGGAAGTATCGGTTCGAAAGGCGACATTTCTATCCAGAGTTTTATCAGTTTAGGTAGAAAGCTTCATCGCTATTACATACAATATTAAGTTCGTAACAAGGAAGAGTTTCAATTAACCTTTTAAAACTTCAACATAATTTATTTACCAGGAAATATCCTGCTCTATTTTCAAACACAGTCACCCTACCTACCCTCAATACCGTCCACCTATTGTACGTTCATCTTTGTTACCAAGTGGTGGATTATTAATATATTTTTTGACGTATTGTCCCCGAGCAAACCCAGGTGAGTATTTTGGGTAAAGCATAAATCATTGTTATGATTCCAGTGGCCGATATTAGGGGTAGGTGCCTGTAATAGGATTATCTATGAATTATTATTGTTGTTATTGGTGTCAGGTTTTAGGGTTATAGGTTTTGTGAAGGATACATGTGGCTTGTATATAGGTTATCGTGTATTTCAAGTAGTTATGTGGTTAATGGTTTATAAGAGTGATTTAGCATTTTTTGAATTTTTGGGGAAATTATTGGTCTTTTTGTGTTTGTGAAGTTCCTACACCAAAGATCGCAAAGTGTATGTTTTTATACTATGGGTAATCATTATCGTGCCTTGTAGAACAGGCAGAGATGTGTAGTAAACGTAGTAAACGTAGTCATCTCTTTTTGTTAGTTATAAATTCCATCACAGTATAATAAGGTATGAACATACACACATCTCAATTTCAGATTATGACTAAGAATTTGACAAACTGAACAATATTTGGCCGGCCTACAAATCGATGCCACTCTATCTATATATATAGAAGGGATAGGCATTACAGCATTTATGCCACTGTACAATGTAACACCCACTTTTCACTAGTTACAATTTATAAAATCTTATATTCAAAGATTCACTTACATAATCCTGAACAAAATAGAGCCTAACAAACCTATCAGTTACTATTACAAAGTTGAAACATTCACATCTATTGTGTAATGGGTTCGATTCAGGTCACCTCAACCTTACAGGGACGAAACCTTTTTTAAATAATATATTATCATGGAATGAAAATACGAAAAGTCTTATTACGTGAAAAGTTCAGCTAATGGGATTGTTTCAGGAGGTCTGAGTGAAAGATGAGCAGAGTCATTTCTCGCTTAGCTCAGTTGTATTAAAGTACCTTAAAATTATGGTTGTTTTTACAGGCATTATTAAGTGTTGGAGAGCCTTGCTACGGCACAATTGGGCCGGCTGACCTGAGTAATACGACGCCTTCATAGAAAACCGATGTGAAATAACGCTTGCGTTGTTTCGTCGTGTGAGTAAGGTTACCGGAGGCTTTCCTTTATCTCCCCAACAAACCTCAAATACTTAATCCCCAAAAGGCCGGTAACACACTTGTAACGCCTCTGGAGTTCCAGGTGTCCATAGGCGGCGCCGATTGCTTACTAACAGGTGATCCGTCTGATCGTTTACCGGTTCATCCCATAAAATGGCATTCACGTTTTAGACGACAGTTAGAAGGGTATTGTTTTTTTGCCAGCTGAATTTGAGTTCATTATAATAGTCAAAATGTAAGGGCAGTACTTAAGGGTGTTACAGTTTTCATGAGTACTAGGTGTAGTTATTACAAAAGTTGATATCAAAATCATACTTATTATGCTAATTTGGACAGACAAGAGAAGTCAAAGTCAAGTCAAAATCATTTATTTCAATTAGACCAGTAAGGCACTTTTAAACGTCAAAACAAAATATTTAAATATTAAATAATAAGAAAAAATGTCAGTCTGTAGGTCAGTCCTCTAGTGAAGCTATTTGCTCGTTCCAAAGTGTAGATTCCTATGGAGAAGAACGAGCAAGAAACTCCATAGGTTACTCTTTTTCAATCATGTTCACAATACAATTTTTGGTTACATTCTTCCGTTGAGTTCAATAATGTGAGAACAATGTAATACCAATATTTGGTCAAGGAGACGGAAAAAGAAAATAACCTTGAGGACAACAAATTTAATACAGTCTGAGACTATGATGTCCAGCAATTTCACTTTGCCTCACTCGAATCGTAAAAGATAAACATTTATTTATGTAGTGATAAATATAAATAGTAATAATGACAACACGACCGATGAGGTATAATGGTACTAGCTGAAGAATAATGGTCCTATTTTTGATAACATTACATTTCTCGTTCATCTAACAATATAGCAAAGCCTGAATTCTCTTTTCAGACGTCAAAAAGTCAAAGCTATTAAAGAAACATCTAAACAGTGAGAAGGCTTTTAACATTGTAATCGTGTGTGGCCTGAAAGTTACACAGATTAAAACAAGAAAAGAAATTTCAGCTGAAACTTTTGACAAGATTAAATGTATGAAATTAATGTTTTTATGGAATGGAACTTTTCGTAATGTCAAGTTTTGTTTTATTTCTTAAGGGAGGGGTAAAAGTTTAAAGTATTAGAAGTGTAGTTTTTGAGAGTTTCATGGAATAGGGGTGAGTCGTCATTATATTTACTGGGTATACTTATACTTAGCATATTACTGAGACTGACAATGTTTACATGTCGTAACTAACATTAACGTTTCTACCTAAAAGAGAGAGAAATCTATTTAAAACTCCACATCAAAACATATACATAGTATAAAACAAAGTCTCTATCTGCCGTATGTCTGTCCCTATGTATGCTTAGATCTATAAAACTACGCAACGGATTTTGACGCGGTTTCTTATAGATAGAGTGACTTTTAAGGAAGGTTTATATGTATAATACATGCATATTGCATTCGTGTGAAGCCGGAGCGGGTCGCTAGTTTGATAATAAATTATTCAGTTAATCTTGCTGGTTAATCTGTCAAACACCAAGCGGTCACCGGTGACCGCGACCTATTGTTCTTTAATTGTGTCTATAAAACCGGTACTCGACGAGTTAATTCGAATAGTTGCTTAAGTCGTCCTCATCGTTCGCTTGATAAAATTGACGCGTAAAAGTGCTGCCTTGTAGCCTATTTGCAGAAATAAATTCACTTGTTTCACTCACTTGTTTCACTTGTAAGGAAGTACAACTATATTACAAGGTTTTTGGATCTATTGTACTTTCACCGTCGAATAAGGTTCTTAGTACATCTTTAATTGGTATCAAGATGGCGCTTAGATTCTATTTTAAATTTTACCAATGACTATGCAAACTTTTTGCATTGTAGTCTGATTTAGGGCCGATTTTTCCAACATTAGATTACCTTTAACTAAGGAATAATTTTGAATTATATACTAATAACTGTCAAATGTCAATTTTATTCTTCAGTTAAAAATTAACTGGTGATTGAAAAATGGGCTCTTAGATCATTCATTATTAATGTAATCGTATGTTAAACTGTGGTTATCTAGTAAGCTATGGTTTATAATCTAACAAACAAAATTCGTATCAGAAATTCTTGATACAATTGAAGGACAAAGCATTCATTAATGAAATCTATAAATCGTAATATTTTATTAATTGAGGTCAAATAACTTCAGTATATATATCTAGACATTACTAGACTTTTGACTAAATACTAGGTGTATTGGCCAGGGCTTCGCAGGAAAAGACTCAAAGAATACTCAGCAAGTAGAAATTTAATGAGGTGTTAACTCAACGGGTACAGCACAGCAAGTGATGAGATTAGCGTCGGTACATACAAAATAAAATAATACAAATACTTAATTGCTAACATTATACTAAGCACACATCGTTGCTATGGTATATCCATCAGGCGCTCGTACATTCCCCCGGGTTTTGAAAGCGTTGGTTTCAACAAGATTCATCCGAAGACACGGGCAGTGGGCAGATCCTGTTGAACGCCCTCCGAATGACTCCCGTAGACGTCTGGATGTCAGCTACCCGAACAATGCCGTCTGTTCCTGGGTGAACAGCCACAATTCGTCCTAGTCTCCACTTCAAAGGAGGAAGATTGTCTTCCTTAATCACCACTAAGGTGTTCAGCCTTAAATCATCTTTGGAGGAGTGCCACTTGGTCCGCACCTGCAGTTCGGATACATATTCCTTGCTCCATCTGCTCCAGAAGTGCTGGCGTAGTTGCTCTATTTTATTAAATCGAGACAGATGGTCCATAGAATGATCCCGGTAGTCA
This sequence comes from Spodoptera littoralis, assembly GCA_902850265.1. Lineage (NCBI taxonomy): Eukaryota > Metazoa > Arthropoda > Insecta > Lepidoptera > Noctuidae > Spodoptera > Spodoptera littoralis. The sequence continues at coordinate 6,917,068 of LR824561.2, read as the reverse complement.
GGCTGCGGTAAAGAAGTCAAGGGTCTTCCAACAAGAAAATGACCCGGCGTCAGTGGAGTACAATCTACAGGATCTGATGATAATGGCGTTAATGGACGAGAGTTCAAAACCGCTTCAATTTTAGTGAGTGCAGTGTAAAGCTCTTCAAATGTCAAATTACAATTGCCCAACACTCGTTGCAAATGATATTTTGTTGACTTCACTCCTGCCTCCCAGAGTCCGCCGAAATGTGGGGTGTATGCGGGTATAAATGGAATTTTATTTCATCATTCGCTGCACTTTCACCCAAGGACGAGCTATTAGCCTTTAAAAACTTAGATAAGTCGTTGTACGCACCAACAAACGAGGTACCATTGTCGGAGAATATATTAATTGGTTTACCTCTTCTAGAAATAAATCGATGCAAAGCTAGTAAGTAACTATTGCTAGATAAATCACCAACAAATAAAAATTGCGATATACACCTTTACCAGCCTGCATCCACGGCCTTGACGACTGGCACACATGATAGGCCCGGCGTAATCAACACCAGCGCTCTCAAAGGGATAGCCTGGACGAAGGCGTTCTGAAGGTAAGTTACCCATAATGGGAGTGACGACTTTACCCTTCAAGCGTCGACACAGAACGCAATTATGATAGCATAATCTTGCCAAGTTGCGACCTCCTATTGGCCAGTAAGATTCCCTAATGGAAGCCAGTAATAACTGTGGACCAGCATGCAATAGCCTCCTATGCTCAAAATAAAATAATAATTTGGTAAAAGGATGAGTGGACTGTATTACAATGGGGTGCCTTTTATTAAAATTAAAATTAGAATTATCGAGACGTCCTCCTACTCGAATGATATTTTTGTTATCTAAATAAACGTTTAACTTGAGAAGGGCGCTCTTCTTAGGTATTTTCTGATTATTTAAAAGTAGTTTATATTCAGGATTCATGATTCACACTGACTTTGTGTGATCACAATATTGAGTGCATTTTGCAACTCATCCTGATACAAGTAACTTGTCGCTGCATATTGTTTCCTACATGACTTAATGAATCTGACATAAGCTACAGAACGTAAAACTCGTGAATAATTAGAAAATCGACTAAAATCTATAAAACATGAAGTCACGATACATATTACCAAAACCAGGCTTAACTTTTAATCTACGTTCCAATGACTGTAAACAGTGTGTAGCTTTATTTAAGGAATCACCTAGAACCGACGGGTTGTTCTTAAGGGGTATACGAACACAACCGACCATCAGACAATCGTGTCGTATTTTTAACAAAATGTTCCTCGCACGATTTCTCTTCTGGCATGAAAGAACTCAAAGATTTCGGGATTACTTCCTCTAGTTGCCAAAATTTTATTAAATCGGTTCTCAGTTTTTCCCAGTCATCATTAATAGGAACAGTACTACTTAAATTACATTTTAAATCAGTTGAAAATGAAGATTTACAGTTTTGAATAATTGGACCGGAGACTATCCATCCTAGGCGAGTCTCGAATAACATCGGTTTTCCGGTACCTAAGCTTAATCTTTGCCATCCTAGTAAATCCCAGAAGAGATCAGCACCAATTAAAAGATCTACATCAGCGGGCTTATAAAAAGTAGGATCAGCTAAAGTAATATTTGGTGGAATATTAAAGTTACTAATATTTATTTCACGACACGGAACATTACTAGTAATGTATGGCAACACAAAACAATGAAGTTTGAATTTAAAGTCATCATTTAACGATTCTACTTTAAATCGACATAGTTTGCCTACGTTGGACGTGAGATTATTAATACCAAGTATACACCTATTTACCTGGCTAGTTTGTAAGTTTAATTGTCTACATAACCGGTTCGTTATGAATGACGATGTGCTGCCGCTATCGAGGACTGCGCGAACGAGATGCACACAATTATTGCGGTCGCGCACCTTGACCAGAGCGGTTGATAACAACACGTCTCGCTGCATATGACCACTAGAGGATGCAATATGTGCTGATAACGCGATGTTATTTGTCTCAGTGGGAGCAGACGGTAACGAAGACGAGGTAGACAAGTTATTAGCAGTGTTATTATCATTAAGTGTACCCGAAATAGTGCCTTTAAAATCTGTGTGAATCAGTGTGTTATGCCTACGTTTGCATAATTTACAACCTGGCTTCTTGCATTTGTTAGCGTAGTGACCCGAGCGAAAACAATTGTAACAAATTTTATAATTGGGTAGTAATTTAAGTCGAGCATCATTTGTTAAAGCGAGAAACTGTGGACAAGTATTTAGCGTGTGATCAGTGTTGTTACATTTAGGACATACTTTAGAGGTTAATTCAATGATAGAACTAGTAGGAGACTGTGTAGCTACCATAGACTTAATTTTAGGACCTGTTTTAACTATCGTTTGGGAATTATTTGTGTGAGATATTTCTAATGTCTCGATTAGATCGGCTCGACTACGTAAGAATTGCATAAACACTTCAAATGTAATCGGGCTGGTTTTGTCTAACCTACCTTTACACTCTTCCCACTCACGATACGTCTTTTGATCAAGCTTACGAGTTACAATGTAAATGAGCAGCGTGTCCCACTGCTTTACTGGCTCCCCTAAAGATTCTAAAGCTCGTAAATCCTTATTCAGCTGATCGATTAAACTCTTTAATGCAACAGAAGATTCCTTTGAGAGCGACTCAATATTAAACAGGGCAGATACATGATTTTGTACCAGTAATCTTTTGTTGTCAAATCGATCGCGTAACAACTTCCATGCCACAGAGTAGTTGCTCGACGAAAACTCAACAGATTTAATTACTATCGCAGCAGTACCTTCGAGAGATGCTCTCAGGTAGTGAAATTTGTTGATGTCGTCGATGTCATCATTAGTATGAATGAGACTAGCAAAGGTGTCACGAAATTCTAACCAATTAGAATATAAACCGCTAAACTTAGGCAATTGGATCGTAGGCAATTTGACTGGTTTGTGCATGCTACCAGGTGTACTGTTACAGCTTTCCATCGATTTATTATCTTTATTAAAGTCTATCAAAATATTTTGGGCTCTAGACAGGGATTTATAATAAAGAGACTCGAAATCAGAACGCTCAGAAATTTGTAATTTTATATCGTCGGCCATGCATTCCAGACGCAACTGTACCTCATCATATTGTTCATACAACGACTCGATCTTGCCCATGCGCAATTGCAGTTCAGAAGCATCATAACTAGTTAACGGTTTGTCCTTAAGTGAGTCCAGGAAGTTGACGAAAGCAGTTAAACGGCCTTTGAAGCTTCCTCGCTTTTTGATTAAATCCCTTTCCTCGGACATACTGGAAGACGAGAGTGTAGTCAACCTGAAACTGATACAGATCTACTTGTAATAATGAACAATACAATTTACATATACACCTAACTGTTTTATACACTAATTAACAACCTTTGCAATTAATAATATTAATGATATTGCAAGAAAACCAGTATATAAACCAGAAATCCAATTGTTAACAAAGACAATGTAATTTTATTTTTTAATTGTACAAGTACCTACAATTCTAAGGTTGTAAAATAAAACTGATTTGCTATAGAAAAGCCAAATTTTAAGCATTAATTATTATTTAATACATGTACAACTGATAATAATCCTTTTGAATACTAATAACTTTATTAATTTTAACAATGACTTGCAATAATATCTACACTCGAATGAAATGTATTGCGGGTAAGCTACCTACTCGTGACAATTAACAAGTCCTCTAAAAATGTGAATTAGCTACAGCTTTATGGAAATTAAGCAAAATAATGTAGCAAGGCTAACTATACTATATTAAGTATGAATTTCAACTTAATTAAACTGTGAAAAATGCTAATCACAAGTAACAAGTACCTAATGACTAATGACTGCAAATTGCACGAACACAATACTATGGTAGATAAAATTATAAAAAATGATACTGGCCTTTTATTCAAGACGACGACCTTATCTTATACTACCTGAGTGTTGGGTGACGATATTATTTAAATTAAATGCTTTACACCGCTAAATCATTGCTTGAGTTTAGTCCAATCCAAAATTGCGATGTCACGCTGGTTCCTTATTGCTTTATATCCAATATCCTCTATTTATATGCGCTGATCTTCTGTATATAATGTATCCGGATCGTAATGGACCATGTATTGGCGAGGGCTTCGCAGGAAAAGACTCAAAAGAATACTCAGCAAGTAGGAATTTAATGAGGTGTTAACTCAGCGAGTACAGCACAGCAAGTGATGAGATTAGCGTCGGTACATACAAAATAAAATAATACAAATACTTAATTGCTAACATTATACTAAGCACACATCGTTGCTATGGTATATCCATCAGGCGCTCGTACACTAGGTAATATAGAATTTATAACGAATGGTGGTTATGTTTGAATAATTCATTACATATTGTCCGACTACTTATTATAAATAACTAATTGAATATTAGATTTTTGAATTTTAAATTCTAGGTAATAGTACAGATATTGGAATTATTACTACATAACATAATATCACGCCTTTTATCCCCGAAGGGTTAGGCAGAGGTGCACATTTCGGCGCTTAATGCTACTGCACAATATAACACTTACTACTTATCTTATGAGTTCCATGTAATAGGGGGTGAGCCTATTGCCACATACCAGGCACAATTCCAGACTCCTAGCTACTACTATGATGAGACCCTTTGCCCGGCAGTAGCACTTGCGACCACTCGGCCAACGAGGCAGTCTATTCATAAAAATCTAAAATAAACACAAAAATGCCAACATCAACGTTTTTGTTTGAACTATAAGCATAACTCTTTTGTTATATTTGATGGGGCGACGTTTGACCAGTATCTCGCCTGGTGGTTAGCGATGATGCGGTCTACGATGGAGCACATCTGCCCATAAGCAATCTATTCACTCGGGCTTTGAAAACACCCAGAATACCCGTCTGAAAACAAAGACTGGCGAAGAATTCCACTCCTTAGCAGCACGCACAAGGGAGCTGGATGCAAAGCGCTTGTTCTCTATAAAACCAAAAAGATGAACCTCAACTTCTAGTACAAAGACCCAGGAGCACTTTATAGGGTTTATGAACTGTGTTACATATATTTTAGACCCTAGAATACAGAAGTACATACAAATTAAAGTACACAACACATTAGCACGTTGTAAACATTAGGTACGTGTGTTTCGACTGTTTCCTTACATTTTGTATGTGTATGCTAAGTGGGTCTGGTACCCATCCATTTGTCATCCTGTTGATTATTTGATGACGCATCACTTAGCAAACCTCTCTGATATTTTATTCTCTCCTCCCTAGAGTGACTGTGGTGAAAGGTCAAAATACTGGGGTATTTGTTACACCGTACCTGCTTGTTTAATTTAATAAACTTTTTTGTGAACCTTAGTACCTACCTTCATGTTTAGGTACCGATTGCTTCTTTTACCGTCTCTTTCATTAATTATGTTATATGCAATACAGATAAAGTGGGTTTATATATTTTGTCGCCTTAGACGGACATTTATGGACCAGATTTGCGATATATTAAAGAAAGGCCAATTTAAAAGTACTGTCAACCGACGAGCATGCATGAAAAAACTGATGAAGTGAAAGAGGTATGTAAAAATCGTAGTCTCTACCTGTCCCCATTGGAAACAGACGTGAGGTTATGTATGTTTGGTTTCATATCAAGTTAAAGATTTCCGGTTCGATCACAGACAGTAAAAAAGAGGTTATAACTAAGCGATACATGAACATTTTTCGAAATCTTAATACAAATTAGCAAAGAGACTTAGGAATGATGTCTGAATATGGTTATAAATTTTTTCTTGTTACATTGATCTTTCCAAATTAACCCAAATGCTAGACGTTCAATTATACCATAAGTACGGGCCTGTGGACGGCAAGCATGGATAGCTCGCCGCCCGACCAGAACCAGACCCGAGCGTACGGCGTATCGCATTCCGCGCGCCTCAAAGAGCCATCAGACCACTACAGATGGGGCCCAATAGGGCTGATGACGATACGGAGTCGCGGAAAACTTAACGGGTTACCGGGGCTGCGGCTCGAAGTATAGGAGTAGGAACGGGGTGGTTTTTAGTCAGTAAGAGTCTGACACTACCTCCCGCCTGACCCAGGTGGGAGAAGTCATTTGATGATTTTCCTCCCTTAAAAAAAGACGATCAATTATAAGGGCTTATATTGTACCGGGAGTAAAATATATGATGATATTATGTGGTAAAACTGACTAATCTTGTTACGCTTCGGTGTGCGAGTCATCCCTTCATCTGTTGAAAGCATGACGCTGTATGTACCGTGTATGTTCTTATACATAATGTGAGCTCTTTAACAAAAGATCCCAATCTTTCTACAAGCCTTAGAAAAAGTGCGGTTTTAAGGCGAGGTTGTAAATATTATTTATTATTTGTTATGTACGTGAATATGAATAGGAGTATTATATTATAGCTTTATCTGAGACTGCGTACAGTTCATAGTTGTAGTTCAAAGTTGGACACTGGTTCTGGAAAGAGACTTTTGTAACTCGGGGAGGTAGTTTTAAGTCTTTTTACGGGGTATGGAGCATCTGATGGTAAGTTATGAGAGCTGTTCATGGACCACCGCACCATCGCTGAAATACAAGGGCGTTGCTGGCCATCACACGGTGACACATAACGGTTTCCTGTGACTTCACAAATACAGCAGTGGTGTCCGTCAGGTCCAAGGAATGTGTCGATTCATGCTGAATATTGCTCACCCATATTAGACACACCGCCTTTGCTGTGCCACTGAATTTTTTAACCATTTTCTTGTAGCAACAGTCGTTGACCGAGGACCATGGTCACATAGTTAGAAAAAGATAGCAATAAGTGTCATAACTTACCAAGTTCAGATCCACAGACACGCGGGATGATCTCCAATATGGCGGAACAGGAGGCGTCTTCGAAGCAGAGCTGCCTCGCCAACAGGCAGTTCAGGATCGCCATCGTGCCCTTTAGACCGGGCCCTGAGAAAGAAAAAGTGTGTTTTAGAACCTGGAACTGAGTGAAAAAACAGACGTAATATTATTTGAAAGGATTTGGTGTAGGTATTCACATGATTCAATGTCTTTTTCGATATTAAACCTGGATTTTAATATACTTTCTGATCATGAGTTTTTTCTTTAAAAACCTTGCCCCACACTAGGACTTTCTCTTGTGTCGTGGGTGCGTTTACAAACATACAAGTTCACATACACATCACACCCAGACCCGAAACAACAATCTATGGATCACACAAAGAGTTGTTCCGTGCGGGCATCGAGATCGCGACACTTTGCATGGCAGCCAGTTGCCCACCGCGCCAACCGTGGAGTCATTATTAGACATTGCGATCCATACCAAGATATAGACCACGGAGATTGTATTTTGAGCAACATCAATAGTTAACGTAATTATTTTTCAACCAATCTAAAGAAATATCAACTAAAAACGTTAAAAATACATACAATTTCTATCCAAACATTGATAAAAAATGGTCAAACAATTTTCGTAACAACACTTATTTCTACCACTCAACGCAATTTAATTACAGCCTAAGATACCCCCATTAAACCACAAACCTAACATCATTGACCACTTATCCAATTATCTACTTTCACAACTACAGTATAAGGTTTAAAATAGAAGACTAAAATTGTCTTTGAAAGAACTATAATTCAAATCTAAAACTGTTGGAAAACATCGTAATTGGAGCAATCGGAGAAGCGAGGGAATATATCCAGGACGCGTATTTAGTAATGCCGATTCAGCGCTTTTTAAGTAACCGGTTGAGATAGCGTAGGGTTGAAGTAGCATAGTTGCGCAATGCGCTTCTTTGAAATTGCTGTATGAGTAGCTCATTGCAATAATTGTACCTCTAGAGATCACTACTTTAAACTAAAGAAACTAAGCTTAAGTTTACTAAAACTACGTCTTTATACATGTGTTCTATGTCAAAGAACATAGACTTCATCATTTATTACCAACGATAGAATTTGTTTTCGTTTGGGGTTATAGAAATATTACCATCTTTTTTAAACTTCTAGGATTTTCTTCTGTAGCGTGGGCGCGTTTGCAAACATACAAGTCCACATACATATGACATCCAGACCCGAAATGACAATTTGTGGATCACACATAAAGTTGTTTCGTGGAAGATCCCGCGACACGTTGCACGGCAGCCGTTTGCCACAGCATCAACCGAAGAAAAAGAAAGATAGAAAAGACAAAAATAGATACTGATGCAATAAGTACTTATTTCCCAAAACACAACAACTCATCATAAATTCCCAACCCATATCCTGTAATAGCAGATTAACTTTAGATTAAGACAGAAATATCGCAACGTAATTGCATTATTAATTTCATACTAAATCGAGCCACGTCGCGTCGCGCCCCCGTGTCGTACTCGCAGCAGTTTCTATTTACGCGGCCGAGATACCAAAATATCCAAGCTACAGAGATTCGTTATCGATCGTCGAATAGATGCACTTTTAAACTATTCTGACTGGTCTAAATGTTGCTAGGAATACACGATTTTCGTACTTCTATCCGTTTTTATTGGCTGTGGAATATTTGTTCATTTTTTGATTGGTTAGATTGGATAAAGGTGTTGTTTTGTGTTCTTGTTTGAAATCGTATATGTTTGTTGGTTTATTGGGAAGATTTTTGGTTTTAAGTGTTATTTCGTATTGGTATAATAGTTGGATTTTTATTAGGTGTGTTTAGTACTTGTTATTTAGTTGAATTTTTATTGTATGTGTTAGTGTATGTTCTGGTAAATAGAAATATTGTGAGATGAGTTAATATGGCGATAGCGTAGACTGCCTCGTTGGCCATGTGGTCGCAAGTGCGACTATTGGGCAAGGGGTCTCGCGTTCGATTCCCGGGTCGGGCATTGTATTACTGGGTTTTTAAAAAACATCTCAATAGTAGCACGGAGTCTGGAATTGTGCCCGGTATATGGCAATAGGCTCGCCCCCAATTACATTCCATTACTGAAAAGTGGGTGTTACTTCTGTGTGCACGTCTGCCTACCCCTTCGGGGCAGTTCGGGGATATAAGGCGTGATGTTATGTTATGTGAGTTAATATGGTAAAGTAAAACACAGCATATTTTAAAACTTACGCAATACTATTGTCACGTATGTCTCTCGTTTGGGTAGGGTAGATACAGTGGGGCTCAAAAACACAAAACCTCTTTTGGTTCTACCACTCCCGTACATTCATCAATAACTTTACTACTTAGATATTTTCAGCATTATTTCACAATGTGATGAAAAGTCCAACTAAGTGTAGGTACTTAGAAACTCAAACTGAAACTCTTTATTTGCATGTTAAGGTAATACATACAGGTCTTAAGAAATAACACGCACAGCTTAACGGCCTTTTTCAGGCGTTGCAAATTTTGGGGCTGTCACTAGCTTATTATAGAAGAATACAAGCATTTCTTTTATACAACTTAGGAATCAAATCAGATACCTCATGATTCACAGTCGCTTACATAAATATTCTACAAGACAGATACGATATGAGCACAACAGAATAGTGCAGATCCAGAGATAACACCGCCATTTTGAATCCACAGACTAAAAATAAACACATATTTCGAGTCATATTAATGTTTTAATATCCTGTCTCGTTGCGGCATCTGTGGCTGCTGGTGGCGACATCTATCGTCGGTTCGTGATACTAAAATATAAAGTGCATTCAATATGAAATCTGAATTTGGATTTAAATGTTTTAGTTGAGATGTTTCGCTAGTTGACTATTGAGTTGGAGATTTTGGACTTCATTTATAGGGGTCGTCCCTAATAAATATACGTCAACTCAGTGCATTTGGAGCATTCACACCACATATCTATGTCAAATGTCAAATCTATGTCAAAAAAAATCTATGTCAAATGATATCATTTGACATAGATTTTTTTTTGTCCTCTAAAGAGCTAAGCATAGAATCACCTACAGATTTAAAATTTATATTGCTTCGTAAACTAAACAAAGAAAACATTAAAGACGATTTGAAATGCGATCTTTCCGAACATCGACTTAAACGAAATAATTATGTCTTTACATAACATCATCACGTTTTTTATCCCCGAAGGGGTAGGCACATTTCAGCACTTAATACCTCTGTACAATGTTACACCCACTTTTCACTATTTATTTATGTTATGAGTCCCATGTAATAGGGGGTGAGCCTATTGCCATATACCGGGCACAATTCCAGACTCAATGCTACTACTGAGAGTATTTAAAACCCCAGTAATACTTTGCCCGGCCCGGGAATCGAACCCGAGACCCCTTGTCCGGCAGTCGCACTTACAGCCACTCGGTCAATGAGGCAGTCATCAGTAATGTCTTTGATCAAAGTAAATCAATATTGGGATTTACAAAACACACGTATAAAGATTACTCACAAAACTTTGTGTAATATTGATTGCAAAGTAAAATAAAAGTATGAAATGTGAGAGTGAATAAAGTAAATAAATATACTTTGAGATGAAGCCCCTAAGAGCTCAAACTGTCAAACGTAAAAACTTTGGTCGAAGTCAATAATTCTGATATTCAACATTTTATTGAAGGTTACACAGTCGATTTACGAATTAATGTCCAGTTGTATAAGTTTGATTTTTGTTTAATATACTTTTTTTGGATAACGTTCTTTTTTACTTAGAACATTTTATTCCGTAGGGAGATGCCCACATCCAGTCACTTATTGTAAGTTATTTTTAAAAGGGTTACTGACCTTTTGTTGACAGTATTTCCTAAATATCCGATTTGGGGATTGCACCAAAGACTAGCCTCGAGACTGCCTCGTTGGCCGAGTGGTCGCAAGTGCGACTGCCGGGCAAGGGGTCTCGGGTTCGATTCCCGAGACGGGCAAAGTATTACTGGGTTTTAAAAAAATCTCAGTAGTAGTACGGAGTCTGGAATTGTGCCAGGTAAATGGCAATAGGCTCACCCCCTATTACATGGGACTCATAACATAAATAGTGAAAAGTGAGTGTTACATTGTACAGTGGCATTAAGTGCCGTAATGTGCATTTCTGCCTACTCCTTCGGGGATAAAAGGCGTGATGTTATGATGATCATTGTCCTTTTTTAACTAACCTCAATATGTTAAGTTTCCATGTATTATATTTTATTCCATGACTAATATAATCGTATAATTTCGAATTTTCTTTTATTCTTCACTTTACATCTACAAGAGAATCATGATTTCCATCATCACTCTAAAGACTACTGAACAAAAGCTATTTCCTTAGTCGTCTACGGCGAATAAAAAGACGAAATATAACCTTTAAAATCCGCTCCTTACATCAAAAATACCCCAGTATCCAACTACAGGCAAATATTATCACGTCTTCTCACATAAATCCAAGTACTCTTCTATTTGAGCTTATACGTTAGCTCTCAAAATACTCTACTTTATTCCTAGCAACGTGTAGACGACCAATGAATTATTTAGCTCGGCTATTTGTGAACAGACTCGGAGCGCTCAATATTTAGGTGGAGTGGGATAGTGGGTTATAAGCGGGTTATAGGTCTTTTTGCTGTATTCTAGTGTAAGATATACTTTTTAGTGGTAATGTCTGCCTCGTTGGCCGAGTGATCGCAAGAGCGACTACCGGGCAAGGGGTCTCGGGGTCGATTCCTGGGTCGGGCAAAGTATTACTGGGTTTTTAAAAATTCTCAGTGGTAGCACGGAGCCTGGAACTGTGCCCGGTATATGGTAATAGGCTCACCTTACATGGGACTCATAACATAAATAGTGGAAAGTGGGTTTTACATGGTACAGTGGCATTAAGTGGCATAATGTGCACCTCTGCCTACCCCTTCGGGGAAGAAAGGCGTGATGTTATGTTGTGTTATGTTATGTCTCATAACATTCCCATTCCCATGCAAGTCCCATATAGTAGGGGGTGAGTTTATGGCTTCACAAAATAAAAACTTTTATGAGACATACTAAATTAATTAGGAAATCGAATAATTAGTAACAGCGTGACAGTCGCCGTGTCGCAACGAATAACGATAACATAACATAACATCACGCCTTCTATCCTCGAAGGGGTAGTCAGAGGTGCACATTATACCACTGTACAATGTAACACCCACTTTTCACTATTTATGTTATGAGCCCCATGTAAAAAACGAATAACGAGTTCAAAATATTATAAGATGGAATTTTTATTTTTGTTTGATCACCATTATCAATCCGATATTGAAAGCGTTACCTAGAAACGTCCAGAGCTGATGAGGCGCTGTTATTGGTTGACATGTGTCAATGTTACTTGGGTATATCTGGTGTAAACAAATAGGTTTTATCGATTGCTCATCTCTTTGGAATACTACATAATGACATGTGAATAATATCAATCAGCTATTCAATATACTCGCTGCGTTTTGGTTTGGACAATTGAATGCTAGTGTGACGTTCAGAGAAAACGTAACCATCATGAATTGTATTCATTCAATAAAACGATAAATACAAAATACAAAATATAATGGAAGTCTTAACAAAAGGACACAAAAGTAGTCTAGTCTCCTTCATCACCACCTTCCTCTTCTTCATCAAATTCACCCTCCTCCTCAGCGGTGGCATCCTGGTACTGCTGATATTCAGACACCAAGTCATTCATGTTACTCTCAGCCTCCGTGAACTCCATCTCATCCATCCCCTCACCAGTATACCAATGCAAGAACGCCTTACGTCTAAACATCGCAGTGAACTGTTCAGAAATACGCTTGAACAACTCCTGGATAGCTGTTGAGTTACCAATGAATGTCGCAGACATTTTCAAACCTCGGGGTGGGATGTCGCACACTGCAGTCTTCACGTTATTAGGAATCCACTCCACGAAGTACGAAGAATTCTTGTTCTGAATGTTCATCATCTGCTCATCTACCTCTTTCATTGACATACGACCTCTGAACACAGCTGCGACAGTTAAATATCTTCCGTGGCGAGGGTCACACGCAGCCATCATATTCTTAGCATCAAACATCTGTTGTGTCAACTCCGGCACGGTCAGAGCTCGGTACTGCTGGCTTCCTCTAGACGTCAATGGCGCAAACCCAGGGATGAAAAAGTGCAGACGAGGGAATGGAACCATGTTTACAGCGAGTTTCCTCAGATCAGCGTTCAGTTGACCAGGGAACCTAAGACAAGTGGTGACGCCCGACATTGTCGCTGATACCAGATGATTCAAATCCCCATAGGTCGGTGTGGTCAACTTCAGAGTACGGAAACAAATATCGTAAAGTGCCTCGTTGTCAATGCAATAAGATTCATCAGTGTTTTCTACTAGCTGATGCACAGACAAGGTGGCATTGTAGGGTTCGACTACAGTGTCGGATACTTTGGGCGAGGGTACCACACTAAAAGTATTCATAATACGATCGGGATACTCCTCTCGAATCTTTGAGATGAGAAGTGTTCCCAAGCCGGCTCCTGTGCCACCTCCGAGAGAGTGTGTCAACTGAAAGCCTTGAAGACAGTCGCATCCTTCCGCCTCCTTTCTGACCACATCAAGGACAGAGTCTACTAGTTCTGCACCTTCTGTGTAATGGCCTTTAGCCCAGTTGTTGCCGGCGCCCGACTGCCCGAAGACGAAGTTGTCAGGTCGGAAGATTTGTCCGAAGGGGCCTGAGCGTACGGAATCCATAGTTCCAGGTTCAAGATCGACGAGGATCGCTCTTGGCACGTATTTGCCGCCTGTTGCTTCATTGTAGTATACATTGATGCGCTCCAGTTGCAGATCGGAGTCTCCGTGGTACGTTCCAGTGGGATCAATACCATGCTCGTCGGAAATTACCTCCCAGAACTGAAACAGATGATAGATGTCAGTGTCAAGTACACCGCAGCTTAACTACGGCATTGCTGACGTTTTAATTGACTAATTTAGGAGCTGAATCTAGTAATTTCGAAGCTTGAGGATAATAATAGTGCTACATTCGTCTTGTGTGTACGTTACTCTGGATTACAAGACAAATTACTTAGATGATATAAGTACACGTTATGGAGAACTACATATTGAGGAATGTCCGATATGTAGATATCAATCATGTGACATTCAATGAGGACTATGTAGGGCAACTACTACGCTATTACTAGGTATGTGAAGTGGTGAATAGATATCTTACCTTAGCACCAATTTGATTGCCACATTGGCCAGCCTGTATATGAACTATTTCCCTCATATTTACTATTAAAACTTAAACACAACAGTTTCAATGCACACCGACCGCTTATTATTTGCTTACGCGACCTACTAGACAGACGGACTTAAAACAAATGCGATGTTCCAAACTGTACCCGTCAGTTTTCAAATATTTGAATTTAGTTTTTATTTTAGGAGACATGAAAACTTTTTGGATCAACTAGAGGTTTTTACAAATAGTTTTTGATTTCGATTATAATAAAATTATGACTTCAACGAATTTTTATTTTAAGTTAGGTATAACAAATATGTTAAGAGTTATTTGGAAATCATCAAACTACTAGACTTCTTTTGTCCACAACTTCGTCAAAAGTGGTAAAAGAAAAAAACACACGGACTTAGGCTCCATTCCACGGTAGCGGAAGGAGGCGGTATTTTCAAAACTCACAAGACCGCAGATTCCTGCGGTCCCGGAGCCGCCGCGGTTGCCATAATCTCCCGCAAACTTGTCGTTGAATTATCGCAAGACGAGCGGTTAAATAATCAGTTAAGTTCCAGGCCGGCTCTCGCATTGCGATCACCCACCAACCAACGGGGTGGTTTTTAATCAGTAAGAGTCTGACACTCCCTCTCGCCTCACCCAGGCGAGAGCAGTCATTCGATGATTTTCCCCCCTTAAAAAAAAAGCCTTAGAGGTTAAAACTAGTGTAAAGCCAGGTTAGACCACTAGTTTAGAATACGATTTGTAATTCCATAATGCTTTTGAATGTGGCTTTGGGTTTGAAGTAGCAGATGGGTTAAAAGGGACGAATTACCATTTAGGGAGTCTTGGTTTGCTAATCAAAATGGATGTTTTAGTTTAATTTAAGTGAAAAGGCATTTCAGAGGCAGAAGACAACTATATCACGTTTGTTGTACCATGAGGAGTGGGCAGAAATGTCCTTAATATTTAGAGGGTCATAAAATAACATCACGCCTTTTATCCCTGAAGGGGTAGGTAGGGGTGCACATTACAACACTTAATGCCACTGTACAATGTAACACCAATTTTCCACTACTTATGTTAGTTTCATATAATAGGGCGTGAGTCTATTGCCATATACCGATAGCATTTCCAAACTCCGTGCTACTAATGAGATTTTTTTAAAACCCCAATAATACTTTGCTCGACCCAGGAATTGAACCCAAGACCCCTTGCCCGGCAGTCGCACTTGCGACCATTCGGCCAACGAGGCAGTTTAGAGGGTCATCTGTAAAGTTTTGTTTATCGCTGCGAATAATTTTAAGTCTAGGTTGGAAAAAGTATCCATACATAAAAAAATATTGTTTTATGTAAAACGGTTTTAATGGGCTTATGGGGCTTATAATGTACCTATGGTCATTAAGATATGTCATCGGGAAGCAAGTGAGATGGGAGTCCAATTTTTCTATTCTCACTTGCTAATTGTCAAAACCAGTAATTGGCTTTTTGTTACATGTTAAATTGTTTTTATAGTAATAACTAAAACTCGCGGGTTACTCACGTGAATATAGGCGGCGGCGAGTAGGCTACGCGACATCACCCCGATCGCGCACGCTGCTCATGAGGAAGAACCCCTCTGTGGTTCGAAACTAGTAGAGCTTTTCTCAGTATATTCACGTGAGTAACCCGCGAGTTTTAGTTACCATGTTAAATTCTTTTTAATCAAATTGTAGCTGCAATAGCTGTTGGTTTCCGAAGTGCGAAATAAATAAATACATTTTTTTAAATTTCACACAAACAAACAAACAAAGAGAAAAATGAAATTGAGATAGATGATTGTCTGGAACAGCACATAATTTTTCTTCCAACTACAGGTGGAGCCGCAGGCAGAAATATAACCAATTTAACTCGAAAACAAAATTCAAATGTATCGATAATAATTTCAATGCATAAGCGAACAAGGCTTTTAGTCGATTCAGTATTCGGTATTCATTAAAACGAGCTAAATGAACCGTGGAGTGTATCGCCAATGCCTGAGCTAAAATGTATTTAGTGTATTCCCCGCAAATTCCCAAGGGAATCTGTTATTTGGTTGGCTTAGCGTAAACTGTTGTATAATATCTATAAGTATTGTTTTGGTCTAGTTTTAGAACGATATTTTTAAAGGCCACTTGTTTATGGTTTATTTTGTGACTTTTTTAATAGTTCTTTTTGTATTATAAACCGTTGTTGATTTCTTTGGATGTTGTCAATTTTTTTTTTATGGGATATGCCAGTAAACGAGGATACGGATCACCTGATGGTAAGCAATCGGCGTCGCCGATGGACACCTGGAACATCAGAGGCGTTACAAGTGCGTTGCCGGCCTTTTGGAATTATTAGCTTGTTGGGGATTCAGGGATTGGGGAAAGGGAGGAGGGGGGGGGGGTAATTGGGCATCCGGTAACCTCACTCACACGACGAAACACAACACAACGTTGTTTCACGTCAGTCTTCTGTGAGGTCGTAGTATCGAGGTCGAGCCGGCCCATTCATGGCGAAGCATGGCTCTCCCACACTTTCTTTTTATAGGATTTTGTGGACTTACATTTTCTATATCCTATCTATCTGTAGATTTGCTTACATCGCCGCGACCGCGCACGCTGCTCATGAGGAAGAACCCCTCTGTGGTTCGAAACTAGTAGAGCTTTTCTCAGTATATTCACGTGAGAAACCCGCGGTTTTTAGTTAATTTATTATGTCTCACGATAGTTATTATAAAACCATGATATTAAGTTATTATCTACCATCCAAATACACATACAGGATATAGGTATGTAACATAGTGACCTCGTATAACTATATGAACGTGTTTACTCCATCCGATCCGATATCAGTATCGGGGTATCGGGCATTTAATACGAAGTCGGGGCAAGTAATATATAAGAAGTATCTATTATATCTGTTAATCTAATTGTCTGATCCGATATTAGGTAACAAATCCGACATTGATAGGTAAATGGTTGCTATCGGACGTCTGTGGAATGTAATGAAAATATGCGTGTACACATGCGGACGCATATATTTATAATATGTATGTATGTGTATAAGCGCAGCAGCGCAACCGATAGTAGTCTTACGGTGGCAGTGGACTTTTGACCTTTGACCGTACACCTCTGCCTACCCCTTCGGTGTTAAAAGGCTTGATGTTTTGTGTATGTGTAAAATATGTGTTACTATTGGTGTACCATTGAAGAAATAAATAAGATACAGTTTATGTTATTTATGCTTTGTTTACTATCAGAATAATATATTAGCGTCAAACTATTGCATAACAACTTCGCAAGTTCTTGCGATGTGTAGAGAGAGCTCGCACATTTTTGCGATGCGACGTGCCGACGACGAGCCCTACGTTTTAATAGTTTGCAGTTAAACATTATATTATGTCCAATGATTATCATGCATACATGAAAAGCAATCCGCATTACTTAGTCGGTTATCAACTATTGGTGTCCGACCCCGATATCGTGTCGCATAGCATAAAAAAGTTAAACAGCAGCAGTTTGCATGAGAGTGTCATCGTGACCCACTTCCCTTCTTTACCTTTTTAAAAGAAACGCGAAAAGATATGGAATTCATAGACGTGACGTCACGATCTTGACGACGTGTCCCCAAAGGTGAGGTAGGTAGTCTTTGATGTATAGTGAGAGGTATTAAAATAAGTAGTGATGTTTTTATGCATAATGTAATATGTTATGCGATGTTAAGAATTGAAGAGGTAGGTTTTGGGTAACTTAGGAAGGGTTGATGTTATTCTACTAATATTATAAATGTATGTATGTTTGGTTATTGCTCCTTCCCGTGAAATCGGTTTTTTTATGACATAAGCCGGTAAACGAGCAGACGAATAACCTGCAAGTAAGCAATCGGCGTCGCCCATGGACACCCGAAACACCAGAGGCGTTACAAGTGCGTTACCGGTCTTTTGAGTTTGAATTAGGAGTTTGAGGATTGTGGGGGATTCGGGGATTGGGAAGACTGGGGAAGGGGGTAATTGGGCCTCCGGTAACCTAACTCACACGACGAAACACAACGGAAGCGTTGTTTCACGTCTATTTACTGTGAGGCCGTGGTATCACTCGGGTCGAGCCGGCCCATTCGTGCCGAAGCACTCACTGTGGCTCTCCCACACTTCGAAGGTTGAAGGGATCAAGATGATATTTGGAACAAGGGTTGATTGTACAACACATACGTGTTATTCCAAACCACAAACTTAGGCATTTATCATATTAGTAGGAATTAGGAAAGTAGGATTTACTACTACTAAATAATTACTTAATGTGTACCTACTAAGAATTTTAAGATTTAATCTTTCGAATCATCATATGATCGAATCAGAAACAGGCTTCAAACAGAGAAAACTATAAAACAAATATTGACTTCTCTAATTATATTTTGATATCACAAATTTTAGTAAAAAAAATTGTGAAAACTGGGTGTCACAGTGTATACGTTCAGTGGCATGATGTGCACCTCTGCCTACCCCTTCGGGGATAAAATGTTATGTTATGTATCACAATTTTTCTACTTACTAACAATACAATTTAACATTTTTTCCTTTTTCATACTTCAAATACTAGAAACAAAATCTACCAGGCTTTACCTTTACCCTTTCGCCTATTTCTTACTTTATTTAGTTTTCAGCTGAAAAAATCTATATTTAGATATATTCAGGTGAAAATGTGTCCATTTTTCAGCGAATTAGTCGCAGTAGCCGTCGAGTGTGAATACTGCATGAGAGTAGGCTTTGCTGGGCTTTTGATACAGTTTTTACTTATATAGAGTTGTTAATACGTCTCTAGGCTATATTTAGTTTTGATTACGTGAATATTAATTTAGGATTTTCTACTGATTTCAGGCTCATATTTATGAGTAGCAGCACGACAGTTACCGCGTCCCAGGTCGCAGAATGCTGCTTATCAGCATGAGTCGTCATTTATTAATTGTAAATATAGGTAACATTAGGGTCGTAAATAAGAAAGAAAGAAAGAAAAACCGTTTATTTGCTACGACACACAACAAGAATTTAGGAACACACAAAAAAGCCTATGGTGCGTCGCAGCGCAAAAGGCTAGTGTAATAACATTTTTAAACGCTATGTAAGCTTTTGTCCGCATACAAAATCATAAAATAGTTGGAAACAATGATTTGAATTGATTATCATTACTTAATGTCAAAAGAATTAATAATTATTACATCATATACACGATGGTTTGTCTTTATATGCTTGGCAGACAAGTTAAAGATCGCGTTAAAAGATTGCAGCTTATCAGAGTGTTGGCTACCCGGTCTCTGGCATACCATATGTGTAGTCTCCTAAACGGTCCTTACGAAATCTGTAGTGTGATACATATAATATTGAACTCTGCACTTAATAACTTAGTTCACGTAACTGATTATCAATTTAATTGCATACCGCTGACGATATTGTTAAAGCATAATGAGAATCTCGATCACAATGGAAAGCTATTAATGGAATGGTAAGGGATTAGATCATGTGAGAGAACTGACCGTCAGATTAGATATTTTTTTTGTAAATGGCATGATAAAGATGGAGTATATTATGTATATTTGTTACCATCTCTCCTATTCCTATGGGTGTTCTCTAACCAGTTGGTCAAACGTGGAGGTTATGGCCACCCGGCTTACTTATAGTTTGTTAAAAAAAATCCAGCAATTTTCAAGCGTGGTGATTAATGCTCTTCCTTCTCCGTGTGAAAAGAAACTTTGCTCAGCAGTGGGCACTTATAGGCTGTTGATGATGATAATGAATTTTCACTTATTACATGTTCTATTTAAATGTAACTCATAAGGAACTGACAAAACTACTCGTCAAATATCACTACAATAAACAAATATTAATAAAATAATAAAAATAAAACAAATTAACACCTCCATAAATGTCCTCAATTACTCGAGTGGGCAATTTCAGAGAGCCGTAAGTCAGCGAAGTTCAGTCATCTGAGTGTAAACGTGCCAACTAATACTTTCTCCCTCACACGTACCACCTTTGATATCTCCATCCCTTTCTCACTTGTACTAAGTCGTTTATACAGTATGCTATGATGAATTATAAAGGGTGTTTGGAAACCTTTAGTTCAATTTCAAATTCAAGTTTTAATGGGTTTACAAGGGTTTTTGATGTTAACTTTTTTGGATTCTGTTGTTTGTTTCGTGTGTTTTTTTAATTATGTTTGGTACAGGTCAGGTTAAATGAATAGTTTATCTAAAAATAATATATAACATCATGCCTTTTTATCCCCGAAGGGGCAGGCACATGTCAGCACTTAATACCACTGTACAATGTAACACCCACTTTTCACTATTTATGTTATGAGTCCCATGTAATAGGGGGTGAGCCTATTGCCATATACCGGGCACATTTCCAGATTCCGTGCTACTACTGAGATTTTATAAAAACCCAGTAGTACTTTGCCCGACCTGGGAATCGAATCCGAGACCCCTTGCCCGGCAGTCGCACTTGCGACCACTCGGCCAACGAGGTAGTCCTAATAATAACTTTCTAAAATATGAAATATTCTCTATACAGATTGGTTTTTCATAGATTGCGATATCCTATTAGTATGATTTACCCAAAATTCAATCATACTTTGCCTCGAACCCAAGACCCCTTACTGAGCAGTTGCACTTACGAACACTCGACCAACGAAACAGTATATTAGAAAAAAACCTCAAATATCATATCATCATAACATCACGCCTTTTATCCCCGAAGATGTAGGCTGAGGTGTACATTATGCCGCTGTACAATGTAACACCCACTTTTCTCTATTTATGTTGAGTCCCATGTATTAGGGGGTGAGCATATTGCCATATTCCGGGCACAATTCCAAAATCCGTGCTACTACTGAGAATTTATAAAAACCCAGTAGTACTTTGCCCGACCCGGGAATCGAACCCGAGACCCCTTGTCGGCAGTCGCACTTGCGACCACTTGGCCAACGAGGCAGTCTCAACTTCAAATAGTATCTTTTAAACCCATAATTTCTTACTTAGCAGCCACCATAAAACATCTCCTTTATATTATGTTCTGTGGTAGCCACATACGGATCCACTAAACTAAGGATTTCAAGGCACTAATTGTAGCGTCTGATTTTGACAGAAATTAACATTATACGGACCAAGTTAAAAGGTTATATGTAATTTGGCCTTAAGTACGTGGTAAACGATTAAACTTGTTTCTGTATATCAAAACTAACTATATTAACTTTGTGTTAATTTTGTAATTAGAGAGTTTAGGAGCTTATTATTGTTATAGTGCTTCGTAATAATATTTTTTGTTGAACTATTTTAGCGTAATTCGGAGTTTCACGTAGTTTGGTTTACACGTGTTGTCGTTTTTTGTGTTTTAGGCACGTGTACAAATACTTTCATTACATAGCATCACGCCTTTTTTCTCAAAGGGGTAGGCAGAGGTGCACATTACGGCACGTAATGCCACTGTACAATGTAACACCCAGTTTTTAATATTTATGTTATGAGTTCCATGTAACAGGGGGTGAGCCTATTGCCATATACCGGGCACAATTCCAGACTCCGTGCTACTACTGTAAAGTAATATTTTATCCGACCCGGGCATCTAACTTCAGATTCCTTGTCGGGCATTCGTACTTGCGACCACTTGGCCAATGAGATAGTCTTCTTTTTTAATTTTTTCATTGATATTTAATACCCAGACAGGGAATAATAATTTTGTAGATTAGAATTTGAACGCTATTCAAAATCTAATAGTCGACTTAATTAAGAATCACCTGCGATGACTTGTGTATGGCTGCTCCACGTCAAATATTGATATGCTACTGGATCTTGTTAAAACTCAGTACATACATTAAAAACTAGGTAGAAACAGAAGTAAAAACAGATTTTAAACATAACTAGGTACTCCTGGACTATTAATATGTCTATTTTTAAACATTTCAGTAGTACTTTATCTGTAGCAATTTTAACCAAATTAGTACCACGTTAAGTTGGATTAAATTTATAGTCAGCTAAAAGTCGAGCGGGAATAATGTAAAGTGCAAAGGAGCGTTTATATTAAGTTCTAAACTTATGTTCTTTTTTATGGCATAAGCCGGTAAACGAGCAGACGGATCACCTGATGGTAAGCAATCGGCGTCGCCCATGGACACCTGGAACACCAAATTTAGGGATATCCTTTTATATGCCAAGTTTCAGCTTTCTAGGTCTAGTGGTTTCGGCTGTGTATCTCTCAGTCAGTCAGGCAGGAACGTAGAGTTTAATATATACAGATTCTACCATATTTTATACATATAAACCAACAAACTGCCCGTTCACATGAATTACCAAATGAATGCACTCAAATTAAGGGTCTGCAAGGGGTAGGCAGAAAGGGTAGCGGGGTAACTGATTGTACCAAGTTTTATCTGATCAATTCAGCTAATGCGTTTTGTGGAGTTGTTCCGTGAATGTTTGAAAACACGTTTTCGATGTGACGTGTTTATTTATTGAAGGGATTTTTCCTATTTATATTTATTTACTTGACTGACAGATTTTTAGAAGTTCGTTCTTTTGGTTAGATCTTTGTTGGGTGTTTCTTTTGCTTAGGTATATTGTGGATATCTTCATCAACATCATCAGCATCATCAATAACAATAGCCTGTTGTATAATAATAATAAATCAGGTTAAGATTTCAAATTCAATCTAGCTCGTATTATAGGGCAAAATATTTCAATCTTTTTTAAAAATATCGCCAGATTCATAGTGCAAAAAAAAAATTGGTGATGCTTTGAAAATATAGGTACATTGAATGGGGCTCCCCGACATAAGAGGTCTTGCCAACTCCATGCCTGATACACGGGAGTGTAAAATATTAGAGGCCATAATTAGAGAGAGCTGCTATCCAATGTACTGAAAATCTTCGGGTCGAATGTAATATCCGTTCTGCTCTATGGGTTCTTTTTTTGTTGTATTTGCTATTATTAGGAGAAGGATCTTATGACTTTAAAAAATCCTGAATATCCTACGGGAAAGGGAGAAAACGGGATTGCGCGTACTAAGTCGCAGGCAGACGCTAGTAACGTAATAAAATAACTTAAATTAGAACCGTTGACCGAAGCTTAAGCCTTATAAAGTGTAGGCGCATAATAACACGCCATGCCGACATTACGTTATCAGCCCACAATCAGATCGGGAACAAACAATAATTACGATTTATCAATCAAATTGTACCTATGTACTTATAAATGTAATATTTTGATTTATTATGTTTGAATGTATTTAAGTTATCGTGTTTTACGTAGGTGAGTGTTTTAAGAAGTTTGGTTTGACAAACTTTCGATAAATGGTGTTTCTGGTTTTGGTGGTTGTTTTTTTTGGTTTTCTAAGTGTCAATATGTTGCTTTTGGTTTGAGAGTTTCCCTTTTAATAACTGGGTTAAGTATAAATATTGTTAGTAGTCCAAATTGGATTCAAATCTTTATATTTGTGTCAAGCGTTTGAAAAGTAGTTTTCTCATAGTTTAATAATATTAGAGACAAAAATCTCTTAGCTATAATCTTTATTATTTATTATCTACTAGCTTTTACCCGCGGCTTCGCTCGCGTTACAAAAGAATAAAAAGTAGCCTATGTAACATATGTATACCAATACATACAGCGCCATCTATCCCAATACTTTTGTTTTTCCTCGGGAATATCAATTTTTTCCGGGTTAAAAAGTACCCTATTATTTAATCCGGACTTCTAACTTTACGTCTGCAAAAATTCAAAGCAATCGTTTGAGTAGTTACGGCGTGAAGGTGAAACAAACAAACTCACTTTCAGATTTATAATATTAGTAAGGATAGTAAGGATAATTAGTTCCCTTTTATAATACACTAAACTTCTTCTAATCTAAGAAACAAAAAAAAAACAAAAAAGTAAACTTGTTAAATAAAATATATCTTATATATATCTATACTTAAAAACAAACAATATCTTGATTACAAACCAAATAAAAGAGACAATAATATCAAACTCTATCGTCCACTGTTTAAGGTGCAATCAAATTATTTACACTGTATTTATTGGTGAGGATACCACAAAACCATGCGGTTGGCTATTGTACGATAGAACGAATGAACGAATGAACGACTGAATGAGAATGAACGGTTACCGATGTACGATTACTGAAGATTCCACTCTATTTGCTATTTTATTGCAGTTGCTTTCATATTTTTATTG
The DNA here is from genome assembly GCA_902850265.1 of Spodoptera littoralis. Lineage (NCBI taxonomy): Eukaryota > Metazoa > Arthropoda > Insecta > Lepidoptera > Noctuidae > Spodoptera > Spodoptera littoralis. The sequence goes on along the minus strand of LR824561.2, from coordinate 6,892,699 downwards.
TTTTATGAATTGTACTAGCTGTTACCCGCGACTTCGTCCGCGTGAAATAACGACTTCTGTATAAATTGGGTTTTTTAAATTAGTCTTTGTCAAGGTATATTCTACGGCTGTACAACTGGAACAAATATCATCACAATCGATTCAGTACCTATACTCGGAATTTTAATTCAATTCCAGATTTGACAATTTCAGTGTGGCAACGTTATGACAAGTACTAAATAGTGACGTTGCAAAATTATTCGATATGGAAATGAAATATTTCCGGATCGATTCTTCTCGTTTATAATAATTATAATTTTACTCTCGTGAACTAAGTTTATCAGGAAATTAAATATTTCTGAACCGATGATTTAGTTTTGACGATTAATTAACGATCTGAGACGTTTCTTTTATAATTGTGTGTGAAATAAATAAAAAAATGTAATCATGAAGGAACATGACAAATAAAACAGATAGATGTATTATGGTAATAAGTTATTTTATAAATTGTCGCCGTCATCGCTATCGCTATCCTGTCATTTTCTGTAACATTTATTATAAAACACACACACTGATTGTTTATCGATTTTTGTGTACATCACTACACTATTATATGTGGTATCATTATTTCACAAAATGACAGTAGCTATTGTCAAATCTGGAATCTAATTAAAATTCTGACTATAGGTTATATTTATTGAAAAATGAATTTATTTTCGTGGTTTCTAAAATAAACAATCCCATAGAGGTTTTACCCGTACAGTGCCCGTCTCGTGAGGTTTCACTATTCTATGTTTGCAAATCAATGTTGTATCGCATTTCAATCAAATAGATATTTTAACAGCACAGTTCCCGGTTTCGTGGGTTTTTCGGGTTAAAAACTTTTAGATGTCCTTTCCCGGGTCTCAAACTATCGCTGTACCGAATTTCACCGAGGAGATTTTTTTTGAGGTCGGAAAATCATCCAATCACTTCTCCCGCGTTGGGTTAGGTGAGAGGGAGTGACAGATTCTTACTGACTAAAATCCACTCTGTTCCTACTCCTGCTCGTCGAGCCGGAGCCCCGTCAACTCGTTAGGCCTCCCGCGGCACCGTATCGAGCATCAGCCCTACTGGGCTCCATCTATGATGGTGTCATGGCTCTGTAAGGCGCGCGCCGTATGCACGGGACTGGTTCTGGTCGGGTGGCGAGCTACCCTTGCTCTTCGTCTACAGACCCGCACTTACGGTGGCCGGTGGCCGGCCGATCTCCGACGCCCAGAGTGTCTCCCGCGACGGCTGGGGCGTGAGGAAGTTCATTCCCTCACGCGCTCCGCTTTCTCCTTGGCAAGCATAACTGCTTCGCAGAAGGATGCGACTGCATCCCAATCCCCCTCGCTCCATGGCCTGAACCAGAGCCGAACGCGAGAGGTCACCGTTTCCTACATCCCTGAGAACACGGCGGTGCTCAGCCCATGCAAGGTACACCGCCACGGTATGCTCCACCGCGTTCTCCGGGCGGTCCTTGCATTGATGGCCTCTCTAAAGCCACGTTTAAAGAGGACTTTCCGCTGCAATCACAGTGAGCCCAGCCCTCGGTTACCTAAAGGAGTGTTTCGCTGTGTAAGTGAGGTTACCGGAGGCCCAATTACCCCTCCCCCAGCCCCCCCAATCCCTGACAATCCTCAAATTACCAATTCTCAAAAGACCGGTAACGCACTTCTAGCACTTCTGGTGCTACAGGTGTCCATGGGCGGCGCAGATTGCTTACCATCAGGTGATCCGTCTGCTCGTTTACTGGCTTATGCCATAAACAAACAGCAAACTATCATAGTGAATTTGGCCTTGACGGTCTAAAATGAAAAGGACTAATATTATTTTTTAGCTATGTGCATTTAGCTAGTTTTTTTGATATACATATAAAAAATACGAATTCAAGTAAACTGTAAATATTTTATTCGTGGTTTTATCTCCTTAGACTGCTGTCAACCTCTTTGCATACCTTAATATTAATACCATAGTATAAAAAAAAACTATGACACATTGACTTTGTAAACTCACTTGTCACTTGTCTTGTAAATTTGTATGTGCTTGTTTGTTTGTTTGTCCGTATTTCACGACAGAACGGAGTCAGGAAGGTTTTTTATTTGAGATAGTTGAAAAGATGGAGAGTATCATAGGCTACTTTTTGTCTTTTTTAACCCCCTTCCACTTCCGTGAAACAGAGGTGAAAGTTTGTATGAGGTATTTTGCAATTTTCAATGTGGAAAGCTAACAATTGGTATGCGGGTTATTTGTGACCAGCATAGAATCGTGCATCATTTCATTTTTTTATTGTAAATCCTTCCCTCACCCCATTAAAAGAACGCGAGAGAAGCCGCAGACAGAGGCTAGTCTATGATTAAATTGTATTCAGTCAATTGAATTCGTATTTTGTCTTTAAAATCCCTGATCCCTGACGATAAAAAGTAGCCTATGTTTTATCTCGGGGTCTAGAATATCTGTATACCAAATTTCATTCAAATCAGTTCAGTAGTTTTGGCGTGAAAGAGTAGCAGACAGACAGACAGACAGAGTTACTTTCGCATTTATAATATTAGTTAGGATTGGCTTTGAACTTCTAAGTTCAATGCTTCGAAAATTCGTATTTACTAAAGTTATTTCTTATTTACTAAACCCAGTTCTTAGTAATCGTTTTCAGAACAAAATCATCATTAAACAATAGTTTTAGTAATCATGAATGTCTCTGAGTATAGTACCTAGTCAGGTATATTATGGTTATGAGCCATGCTTCGGCACGAATGGGCCGGCTCGACCGGAGATACCACGGCCTCACAGAAAACCGACGTGAAGCAACGCTTGCGTTGTGTTTCGTCGTGTGAGTGAGGTTACCGGAGGCCCAATTATCCTCCCCTTCCCCAATCTCCCCAATCTCTGAATTCCCAACGATCCTCAAACTCCTAATGCCCAAAAGGCCGGTAAAGCACTTGTAACGCCTCCGGTGTACCAGGTATCCATAGGCGACGCCGACCTTTTAAAAAGGAATACACCATTTTCTTGAAGGTTTGTTGGCTCTCGACTGTGCTGTGTGGCTGTGTCGACTCTAACCTAGTCGTGAAAAGATCAGACAGAAGGAGATTGCTATTGATGTTTTGAGTTATTCTCGTAGATGCACGGTTTAATCTATTCTGAAGTAGCGGCCAGTTTCAACTACACTATTAAAAGGTTTTAATTTTATGTTCCCTAAGTTAAGAATGTAATTTGGGTAAGTATTAGTTTCTTTTTTTAGTTACTAAAATTTTATTGTCCTTGTTCGTTTGTATAGTTTTTATTATATCACTTAATAGTAAAGTTGGTTAACCTATAATTGGCGACTGTATAAGCCCAATATCTATTGTTACAAAAATATTTTACACTCATCCGACTTGTGTATAGAATTTGTTTTTTTTTAATGGCATAGGGCGGTAAACAAGCAGACGGATCACCTGATAAGCAATCGGTGTCGCTCATGTACACCTGGAACACCTGAGGTGTTACAAGTGCGTTACCTTTTGGGGTTTGAGGATTATTGGGGATTCAGGGATTGGGGAAATTGGAAAGGGAAGGAGGTAATTAGGCTTCCAGTAACCTCACTCACACGACGAAACACATCGCAAGCGTTGCTTCACGTCGGTTTTCTGTAAGGCCGTGGTATCGCTCCGGTCGAGCTGGCCCATTCGTGCCGAAGCATGGTTCTCCCACATGTAATACGAGACCACTAGCTTAACGGTCGTACTTTGAACTTGATAACAAACATTTTTAAAGAGTAAATACATAAGAAATATACTAATAACTTGAGTGTTTTAATAAATATCAGTACATACCTTACGTACATACTGTAGTAAGTCATAAACTAAACTCCCGTTTCCTGGGTGGATAGATAAATTTAGTTGCATTTTATAGTTTGCGGAATCTAGTCCAGAATAGAATTTCAACTGTGAGTTGTATGGTACAAGTTATGAGAGAATAATGAGACTTCGTCACGAAGTTTGAAGTGTAGTTAGCAATAGGAATATAGTATCTAAAGTTAGTTATCTGTAGCAATGAATATCTCTCGAAATGTTGTCTGTTATAATAATAATAATTTGATGGTAACTTTGGTTATTATTTCTGTTTTTAGGGTTCTGTACACAAAAGGTAAGGTTTCACCGTAGGTATTTGTTTATTGTTCCTTCATTTCAGGCAACTGTGGCCCATATAAAGTATAATACACAAATAAATAAAAAAATACAATATAAAACTAAAATAGATACCATAAAATTAATAGATATAAAATAACAAAATTTATAATTATAAATATTACTAAGACGTTTCTGTCCGTCGGTCTGTCCGTTACGAAGCTGTATCTCACCGTTTCTGTTTCTAGCTTAAACACGCTGGACGTCTTTCTATTGGGGTATGCAGAAGATGGTACGACAAATGACACCATTTTGCATCAACATCAGCCTATAAATGGCTACTACTGACCAAAGGTCTCTTCCCATATGCAGAAGGTTTGAGCATTAATCACCACATTTGCTCAATGCTGGTTGGCGATTTCAAACTTATAATTACAGATTATAAGCACAGGTTTCCTCACGATGATTTCGTTCACCGTCTGTTAGTGGTGTCTAAATAATCTTAGAAAGTATATATAACTCGGAAAAAGTCCCATTCGTACTTGCCGTTGGTACGTTTTGAACTCGCACTCGCATGTATGAGAAGCGGGCGTCTTAAACCTCCGATCAACCACGACGATTTTGCATACCTGTTTTCATATTATCTACCTTTGTCAATCTCTTTATATGTCGTTCTATCTTTCATACAATATCGTGTCTCTATAGAGCCATTTCCAGAAACAAAATCGATACCACACAACTGCTCATAACTTAGACCACAAAACGAGCGGTCCAGCTCACAGCTCGGGAGTTTCAAGCCAAATTGCAGCGTCTATACACTTAGCCACCAAACTAGGCGACCTAGTTGCAGATATTTTAGGTATCCTAGCAACCAAGGCTGGCATGGATCTCTGCCAGTCTTCCAACGTATTGAGTTACAAGATTGATGATATAGACTAAGTTTTGACGTTAAGTTTTAGGTTTGGTGAGAGTATGGTTGGTTTTTGTTTAATTATTTCAAGGTACCTCATTGACCGAGTAGTTGCAAGTGCGACTGCCGCGCAAGGGGTCCCGGGTTCGATTCCCGACAATGTAACACTAACTTTTCACTGTATATGTTATAAGTCCCGTGTAATAGGGGGTGATTGCCATATACTGGGCACATTTCCAGACTCCGTGGTACTACTGAGATTTTTAAAAAAAGCGACCACTCATCCAACGAGGCACTCTTATCATGACTAGTGAAAAATTGATGTGCACTGTGCAGCGTATATAATGCACCTCTGGTTACTTACCCTTCTGAGAAATAATGACGTCATATTATGTTGAAAATACTGAAGTACCGTCACTTAAGTGTGGGAGAGCCATATTTTGTTTATTATTTATAGTGATACCACGGCCTTACAGAAAACCGACGTGAAACAACGCTTGCGTTGTGTTTCGTCGTGTGAGTGAGGTTACCGGAGGCCCAATTACCCCCTCCTTAATCTTCCGCATCCCCGAATCCTCCACAATCCTCAAATTCCCAATTCCCAAAAGGCCGGTAACGCACTTGTAACGCCTTGGTGTTTTGGGTGTCCATGGGCGGCGCCTATTGCTTACCTTCAGGTGATACGTCTGCTCCTTTACCGGCTTATGATATAAAAAAAAAAATAATGCTAGTTTTAAACTAAACCAGTTTGTAACCAGCGCATAAGCACTAATTATAGCCCGCACTGATTAGTTCATTCATTTGGGATTACGTGATTTTGATCACGCGTGACCTAAGCTGGACTATCAAATTGATTATGTTAATGGATTAACATAATTATTTTGTTAATTAATTACTTTAAATTATATATTATGAGCCATTATGTCGGTATTTTACACAGGGGAGTCAGATTTGTTGTTAGTGGATTTTATTATTACATTGTTGCAAGGTATTGATTTCAACGTCTAGCATAGATGTTTTACAATTAAATATAGTACGTTGGCTATCAACTAAATAGTGAATTTAGGTATGAACAACGAACATAACTTTCTTTCAACGAACATGCACAATGCACAATACCTAAACATAATTTAACGCCATCTATAGTTTGTTTCTAACAACTTATTTACTGACATCGTTAAAAGATGGCGCTGTTCACCGTGAAACAAACATTTCAAATTCGTTACAATACGAGGGTAGGTTCAATTCAAATATTTACCAAGAATAGCAGGATTTACATCGGGTAGGGCAGGTGATTGTGGACTGTTTGCTTATCGTTCAGGGTTCACTGGCTTTTGTCTGATTCGGGGGTGGGAAGGGGTGGGGAAAAATCGAGTTTCTTATGAACCCCCTGGTTTGGAAATCGTGAGATAATTTCGGAATATAATTTCGAAACGATTTCGGGGTTTGTTTTACTTCGATGTCCTCTATTGGAGGAGCTGTTTGAAAGTAATGTGAATCCAATAGATACGCTTGGGTACTTTTATCTGTTTACACTTATTAACTGTTATGGTCTAGTCAACGCAAGTTTACCTGGTGAGTACGATATCTTGGGTTCGATATGTGTATGTATGTGGGGTTATAATTCACTACTTATCTTTTGTCTCAATCTTTATCTCAATGTGCATACCGCGTTTCACCTTTAAAAATTATCTCTTGCTTAGTCACGGGGAATTCATGGTTTCTGACCATATAATTACAGCATACGGCACTTAATGCCACTGTACAATCATGTAACACCCACTTTTCACTATTTATGTTATGAGTTCCATGTAATAGGGAGTGAGCCTATACCGGGCACAATTCCAAACTCCGTGCTACTAATGAGACTTTTTTAAAAAAGCCCCGGCAGTACTTTGCCCGACCCGGTAATCGAACCCGACACCTCTTGCCCGGAAGTCGCACTTGCGACCACTCGGCCAATGAGGCAGCGACCATATAAACTTAATTATTTCTTAAAAACTTATCCCTGTTTCTGTAATCGCTTCTCTTCGTCCAAATTCAAGCAATAGAAGCATTTAGGAAATAAGAAGATACTAAAATTAAATTCAGTCCAGATAATTGTATCGTTTCGCTTCCGAAGTCCGTGTTAGCTAGCTTCCTATTTTTCTTGGAATTTAATTCGTTTGCGGATCCCAAATAGCTTCGCCTTCCACGAAACGTAACTTACGTTCTTGGGAGATATATTGAGATGGCGCCACTGTGCTTTATTTTTTTTTAGTTTCTTAAGAGTGATGGAATTCTTTGATGGTGTATTTCGGTATACATTCGGTATTATTATACACCTATTTCATTGATACTGGTTGGCTATTTTTAGTTTCGTTTTGGAAACGTTTATCTTAAAATAGACTTGAGAAAGCTAGACGGGGCATACGTAATCACAAAATGGCGAAAATGTAATGACAAAATGGCGATTTGATATACATATAAGTAGTTTTATTAACATAACTGCTGATCTCATATTCTGTGTCCGCAATTCATATGGATTGCAGATACAGAATCCAATCCAAAATAACGCAAGCTTCTTATATAAGAACTTCTTGTATATTCTTATATGTATAAGAAGCTTGTAGTATTTTGGATTTTGGTTTTTCATTAGGTCCATTGGAAAAGGTCAAAAGAGGTTGTTGCACAAACATCTCCCACAATTAGTATTTATTTTATTTAAGTTTATATTATTTGTATATATAAAAAATTACATACATACATACGTACATATATAACATTATGCCTTTTATCCCCGAAGGGGTAGGCAGAGGTGCACATTATGCCACTGTACAATGTAACACCCACTTTTCACTTTATATTACGAGTCCCATGTAATAGGGAGGGAGCCTATTCCCACATACCGGGCACAATTCCAGACTCCGTGCTACTACTAAGATTTTTTTTAAAAAAAAGACCAGTAATATTTTGCCGGACCCGGGAATCGAACCCGGGACCCCTTTGCAAGGCAGTCGCACTCACGACCATTCGGCCAACGAGGCAGTCAAAAAATATCACACAATTAAATACTACTCACTTCCTAAGCAATTCAATAAACCTTTCTTTGACCTCAAGACCTCTTGCTTAGCATTTGCAACTCAACCAGTATTCTCCGATACACAACCACAGCTCAATTTTGGCCTCTATTATTACAATCATGACGACAACAGGACAACTAGTGGTCGGTATCTGCATCACAACATTGGACTATGCAAATGCATGGACCTACCGAATACTAATGATGAACTCAGCATTATGTAAAGTATGTTCAATCAAATTCAACATGGAAGTCGTAAATTATTATTAGCTTGATGCTTGATGATATCGGAAGATTTTTAATTTTAGTAAATTATTGTCTGAAAATACCTACCTTTTTAATTAATTTCAGTATTTTTATTTTAAACGTTGCCCCACTACGATTTTCTCTTGTGTCCTGGGTGCGTTTACAAACATACAAGTTCACATACACATGATACTCAGACCCGGAACAACAATTTGTGGATCACATAAACAGTTGCTCCGTGTGGGAATCGAACCCGCGACACGTTGCGTGTCAGCCAGTTGCTCATTCACCGCGCCAACTGTGCAATCAAAGTTATAATAATAGTGCGGATGAGGGGTTTAAATCTAACGCCCAAAAAGTAAAAAAATCTTTCTCAAAGTTCTTATCTATCTCTGTAACCAAATACAATACAATTGAAATAGAGGTTTAGGACACGTCGCTGTGTCTAACGTGTAATCCTTTATTCGGCTTTTAGAACACCCGCTAGAAGTGTAGGTATGGTGATAAATGTACATACCTACTCTACTCCATCGTCACCACACGACATATAATAACCAACTGTAGGCTGTAGGTACAGATACAACTACTAGTTACCCAAAATCCATTCACAATTGACGTCAGAGCATAGATCCAATTCTCTATTACGAGTTGTAACCGCCCGGGACTTGTTCAATGAAATCCCGGACCCCGGGGAGAGGTACACGGGAATTATGGACATCACTAGCCGGGACTCTTAATTAAGCAATGTCGGGATTGTTCAACACAGTAGTAAATGTTATTTACACTGTTCAAGTGGTTGGTGAATGGCCAAGATAACTAGGTTTTGTCTGTAGTATTATGTTGGTTATTACCTAAATAGCTCATTCTATTTAAAATAGGACTTAATTGTGTCGATGTTTTATTATTTTAATTTGTTTATTGGGTGACAAGTGAGTTGTTAGCGTGACCAAGGGATCTCAGGGAATTGATTTACAGATTGAATAAAATATTATTGTATTAACCAAAAATTACTAATTAATCACGTAAATATACCTAGTGACTAATACATATGAATTTTTAGTTAATTCAGCATATCTAACGATAATTAAGTATTAGAGAAACAAAATAAATATAATTGCACATATTGTTTTGGGTAGATGATATCACATTATATGTTCTGTAGATGATATCATCGAGTTGAAAGATAGAATCAATGTTTGGTTAAAAGTGAGCTCGCCTTCAGATATAATTTATCTACTTTATATCTGGGAGAACACTAAGACTGGCCTAAGATTATTGAATGACACTGGCGATAAAATGTGCAATAAGTACATTTATAATATCGCGGAGAACCTAACGGGTTACCGGGGCTCCGGCTCGAAGTGCAGGAGAAGGAAAGTCTGACACAGACTCTTACTGACTAAAAACCACCCCATCGATCGAACCTAACGACCACTCCCGCCTCATACAGGCGGGAGCAGTCATTCAGTGATTTTCTCCCCTTAAAAAAAAAGTACATTTATACTCCATTCACGTAATTCACTTCTTGAGGAACAAAGGACTTTTAATGGCATGATGCCTTTACACGTTACCCTTATATTTTTTTAGAAAACAAATTTCATCTCCCATCATTCCCATTCGCACACCATAGCATTTAAATAAAACTGTACATTCTGACAGACAGATGTACACACAATAAGTATATACATACAAGCGAGTGCGAGAAACTCGATTGGTTTCCAATTTCGACGCCATGCATATGTAAACAGTCGAGTTAAGGGCAGGCGAAGCTGCGGTATTTATTTGTATTAGAATGTATTGTTTTAATGAGATGATGGTATGGTATAATATTAAAGTTATGTGTTTTTATGTTCTCTGTCTCTGCGCATGGAGATATTAAAAAGACTGTCACACATTTTAAAATAATACGTACATACATAACATCACGCCTTTTATCCCCGATAGGGTAGGCAGAAATGCACGTTACGGCACTTAATGCCACTACAATGTAACACCTACTTTTCACTATTTATGTTATAAGTCTCATGTAATAGGGGTGAGCCTATTGCCATATACTGGACACAATTCCAGGCTACTACTGAGAATCTTTTAAAAACCCAATAATTTCTAAATTTAAAAACTCAGTCCTAAGACTGAAATGCGCCCGGTATATAATAGTGAAAACTGGGTGTTACATTACATGATTGTATAGTGGCATTAACTGCCATAATGTGCACCTGTGCTTACCCTTTCGGGGATAAAAGGCCTGATGTTATGTTATGCAATATAAACATTTCTAAGAGACAATACGTCAAATGTCTTACAATAAATAACTTCCTTATCGCAACTAGTAAAAAGACAATAAACCTACAATTGATACGTATATACTCTGCCTATCCATGGAAAAAAAAGTTAAGAGCAATGAACTTATGTTATTCGTAACTTGAACGTAACATTAAGTTACAATAATCATAAACTTCAACCAAACTACACAACGCGTTTTAGGGTAACTTTTTTCAAATATACGAGGGGCTTACCCTTAATAGGGGTAAATGGGAGAAGGAGGGTAAAAGGGAAAACGACTGTGACGACTGCTTTATAGGAAATTAATAGTTTTCGATAACATTAGTGGATATTTATGTGTTGTTTGAATATTTTTTTGTGTAGATACTTATTGTAAAATTTTATCACATAGTTAAGGATGGTTGATTCCCTATTTAGAGGGATTGTCGCAACTGTGACTAGAAGGAAAATGATTGTGTTTAAGATTAGCTTACATAAGAGACTGATGACTATTGATAAAGCTAAAGTACATAAACTACATACAATTAAAATAAATATAAATACACGTTATAATAAATTTAAGAAATAAAATTAAATATTTAGAATGAAAATACATTTTTTTATTTTATATTAGGTATTATAAGTAATTTAATTAGATTATTAATATTTTGCTCTATATGTTTCCGTGCCCTAACCGGGTTTCATGTTGATACTGTACATATGTCATTACGTAACTTATTGTACACATGTTATAATGCAATAAAAATTTAAATTTGAATTTGAGGTATGTAAAAATCGTAGGAATTGGCGTTCCATAGACTCTGCCTTCCACCATGGGATGAGACAGGCGTATGTATTAACTTAAATGACGCAGATAAAACTGCATGTCTTTTGATCACCGAAGGGGTAGAAAGATACGCATATTTTCAATGTAATTTTACATCAGTTTAGGAGACCAAATTCCAATGAAAGAGATATGATTCCAGACTGAAATCGACTCAATAACACTGTAATCTAAGCCAATTCTCAAGTTTAAACTATAGTTAGTAATATCAGAATAGCGAAAACAGAAAACCCGATCACTATCCATAGTGTAACTTACAAAACAAGCAGAAACAATAACTAGAAAAAAAACCAATCAACTAAAACTAACCAAAAACTTTGAGGTTTAAACTATAACCAAAATCGAAACATGTATCAAACATGGACGGCTAAAATTTTCCAAAATGTAATTAACTTACAAAATATTTTAGTTAGACCGGTACTTCTAAAAACAAACCTGATATCCAATTAAAATAGGATTCCGTTAACCCTGAAAGAAGGGTGCAAAATTAATTAAATTACTGAAATCCAAACAGATGGCTAATAAAATTGATTCTGGGTCGAGGATGTTGAATGTGGTGAATGCTAGAAGTGGCATTGTTTTTGGGTTATCCTAACTTGTATTATAAATGTGAAATTGTGTTTGTTTATCTTTGAAAAGTGGATGTAACATAACATAACATCACGCCTTTTATCCCCGAAGGGGTAGGCAGACGTGCGCATTACTACACCTAATGCCACTGTACAATGTAGCACCCACTTTTCACCATTGCTATTGCCAGGCACAATTCCGGACTTCGTGTTACTACTGACAACTAATGTTCTCAAGGTTTCTAATAATTTAGAAACCCAGTAATACTTTGCCCGACTTGGGAATCAAATTCGAGACCCCTTGCCCCGCAGTCGCACAAGCGACCTCACGGCCAACGAGCAGGTAGAAAAGCGGATGTATTGAAACGAAAAATATAGTTTTTGACATAACTATGCTTTTTAAGAATGAGTTAATTCGACCAGACTGATAACATGGTATCACAGAGAACCTACGTGAAACAATTTTGCTGACCTTGAGTACAATCACCGTGTGACCTATGTTACCGGAGATAAATATGAGCCCCAAGTGTAGCTTGAAACAAGTCAAGTTCCTCGTCACACGGTTACGTGAATTTTAATTAATATAATAGTTATCGGAGGTTTTACAGTATTTATACCTGTAGCGAGGTCACATCCAGTTAATTATTTCTCAGCTACATCTTTGACAAAACACAGTTAACATTTAGCAGGCGTTGGGTCAAAAATTCGTTAAGGTAGGCCTCCGGTACCAGGATTTTTATGACTAATTTCAGTTTTTGAAAACCTTAACGAATGTGTTTATTTGATTATTTTCCTAATTAATTTTTAATTGATTGCCTCGTTGGCCGAGTGGTCGCAAGTGCGACTGCGGGGCAAAGGGTCTCGAGTTCGAGACCGGGACTACTGGGTTTTAAACATAACTCAGTAGTAGCACGGAGTCTGTAATTGTGCGTAGTATACGGCAATGGGCTCACTCTCTATTGCATGGGACTCATAACATAAATAGTAAAAATTGGGTGTTACATTGTACAGTGGCATTAAGTGCCGTAATAATGACCACCACTAAGTATTGAATTACGTCGCGGAGAACCTAACGGGTAACCGGGGCTCCGGCTCGACGTGCAGGAGAAGGAACGGGATGGTTTTTAGTCAGTAAGAGTCTGACACTCCCTTCCGCCTCACCCAGGCGGGAGCAGTCATTCGATGATTTTCCCCCCTTAAAAAAAAAGTATTGAATTACAAAAGGGAAATAATACAAGAATGATAAAATACTTATTATTGGTTTTATAAGAAAACGTTAACTATTTAGCGCGCGCCCTATTAAAAACCAAACGGAAAATTCGTTCCTACAATAAAAAACAAATAAAACAATTTATTCGACCTCTTTTAAAAACAATACCAGCTCATTAATAAACAAAGCGTTTAAAAACTCAGTAATGATTAGCACTAAACGATTTCCGTGCTCAAAATCTGAATATGAAATCGACCATCAAAATTCCTGTTTCGCAAAACTTTTAACGATTCGACAGTCAATCACGAACAATTTGGTTTTCTATGCATTTTTAACAGGTGACCAATTATTCCTGGTCCGGAGTGTAATTTTCCTTGAAATTGTAATCAAATAAAAGTTTTAAAGATTGTTAATTACTTATATAGTTACTACATCATATTTTATAATGTCACGTTACCTGGAATAGGGTAGAAGAAAATTAAAAATGTAATCAGTCCGTCAGTTAGATAATGAAAAAATATTAGACACACATTTTTACTTTCGCGTATAAGAAAACAATACTTAGATAAAACGGAGTTAAGTTTAGGAGTGGGAGATCGTTACGTCACGCTACCTTATAGAATGTAGTAAATCATGACGTCACACGATATTTCAAATCCATATACCTATTGTCGAAGGTATTTGCTTTTACAAGAAAAGATGTGTCTAATGATTTAAAATAATCTACCAGACGGACATTAAAATAAAATTTAGGTAACTACCCTATTATGACGTATGTATGACAATAGAATTGTCTGTTTACCTGGCACATTTCCAGACTCCGTGTTACTACTGAGATTTTCTTATTTTTATAAGAAAAACTCAGTAATACTTTGCACCTTACCTGGCAGTCGCACTTGCAACCACTCGGCCAATGAGTCAGTAATTAAATACTTCTTACTTAGTGAATAGTTAAGTAAGGTTACTTGACAACATTGACAGGATATCGATAAAGAAAAATAATTTGTATAAAAAACTTTACTATCAATAAATAATTCAGCTTCCCTTATGTACCGGGTTTTGTTTAATAGCCAGAAGGGACGAGAACACGAGGTAAATAAAACCTTTTCCCAATATTTTTTAAGAAAACTTTTACATGACAATATCTGGTGTCATGATATGTCCGTTTTATGGGTTATTTTACCTATATTTTGTAGTTTATATTACCCATTACATTATTTAGTATCCAGGTACAATAGAATAGGTAATTTTTATTTTAATGTCCGTCTGGTAGATTATTTAAAATCATTAGACACGTATTGTATATTTTCTTACAGAAACGAATACTTTCGACGATATATTGATTTGAAATGTCGCGTGACGTTACTTCTATTACATTTTTAAACGTAGAAATGACGTTTAAGCCCCAACTCCTAAACTTTGATTCGTTTTATCTAAGTATTGTTGTATTATACGACAAAATAACAAAATACGTGTCTAATATTTTTTCATTACCTAACTTACGGACTAATTAGATTTTTAATTTTCATACCCTGTCATCAACCCAATTGTTCTATTTCCTTTTAGTAGACAAATTGTAATTTCTGTAACGAGTACCTACAGATTATGAGGAGAGCCCTCCTTATCAAGGTAAGGACAATGACAAGAACCAATTCAAGAAATTGACGATCAACCTTCAGGAATCGAGTGGCATCACAAAAGTAGAGAGTAAAGTCTTTAAAGTGTAGGAGAGCCATGCTTCGGCATGAATGGGCCGGCTCGAGCGGAGTGATACCACGACCTCACAGTAAACCGACGTGAAACAAGGTTTGCATTGTGTTTCGTCATATGAGTGAGGTTACTGTAGGCCCAATTACTCTCCTCCCCAACCTCCCTAATCCCTGAATACCCAACAATCCTCAAATTCTTAACCACTAAAAGGCCGGTAACGCACTTCTAATGCCTCTTGTGTTCCAGGTGTCCATGGGTGGTGATTGCTAGTCATCAGGTGATCCGTCTACTCATTTACCGGCTTATCCCATAAAAAAAGAAAAAAACAGAGACCGAGCAGTAGCTCAAACTATGATCACCAACTCGACTGCCAAGGTAGGAGATAAGTGCAAATTCTATGCGTATGAGGCACATAATGCAACAGTAGATTGTCATATAAACTGTTAATGTTGAATTTAAGCGCAATAAATGCACATTCAAATCAGAGTTGACTGCCTCGTTGGCCGGGCAAGGGGTCTCGGGTTTAATTTCCGGGTCGGGCAAATTATTACTGGGTTTTTAAAATAATTGTCAGTAGTAGCACGCAGTCTGGAACTGTGTCCGATATATGGCAATAGGCTCACCCCCTATTACATGCGACTCATAACATAAATAGTGAAAAGTGGGCGTTACATAGTACAGTAGCATAATGTTCACCTCTGTCTACCACTTCGAGGATAAAAGGCGTGATGTTATGTTATGTTCAAATCAGAGTTTCTTAGGAACAATTAATACAAGATCTACCAAAGCGAATTATACTCGTATTTGTAGGAAAACTGTCGAAACAGTGGAATTCTGTAACGGAGCCAAGATTTCACATAAATCTGGTACTCGTTTGTTTGATCTCAGTAAGTTACGGGTTGCCAAGTTGCTGCTGTAAGCCAGACTGTACATTTAGGATGGCGTGTTTGTCTATCTGGGTGTGTGTATGTAAAATGAGCATGGTTTTATGTTACTGTGTGTGAAGATGAATGTTGTATTTTTGGCGGAACAGGAATTAAGTGTTATTTAACTCGTCGAGTACCGGTTTTATAGACACAATTAAAGAATAATAGGTCGCGGTCACCGGTGACCGCTTGGTGTTTGACAGTTTAAACGAACTTATGTTATATAAATTATTATGTTTTCGGCTTACTCACGTAATAATTTGACGAGGAACTCGACCAGTTTCAAGCCATGCTAGAGGCTCATATACATGAGCAGTATTTCGCGACCCGCGACGCGGCGACTGTCGCGTTGCTTCGTAAGCAGTAAGCCGAAAACATAATAATTTATTTAGTATGTCTCACGAAAGTTACAATACAAATATAACTTATTTTTGATTTTTCAGTCCCTGCTATCACTATTTTCTGATATCTTAAGATATTCCCAAAATGGGTTATGTGTAAATACAAATACTTTATGGTTACTGTCGAGGAGCTATTGATAAGACTTGAAGATTACATCATAAATGGAACCTCAATGTAGGTACATATGTCGTGGAGAACCTAACGGGTTACCGGAGCTCCGGCTCGACGTGCGGGAGAAGGAACGGGGTGGTTTTTAGTCAGTAAGAGTCTGACACTCCCTTTCGCCTCACCCAGGCGGGAGTAGTCATTCGATGATTTTCCCCCCCTAAAAAAATATGTAGGTACATATAAACTGTTTCTTTATTAACCATGTATTGCAAACCCATTTTCAATGGGGGTACAACCGAAATTCGAGTGAGGAAAATCAATTATTAAATATTACCATATAAATGGGCTCCAGTGTACTAGTTTTCTCTCGTTAATTTTTACGTATTACTTGCCCATTAAAGTTTCTGTCATACCGGGGTAAGCCGCAATGCGGTTATGTATAATGCTAAGCAATAACCATTCTTATGGCTTTCACAATAAAGTCGTCGTGAATAGTAAAATGCTACAATACATTGAAAGTTCTCAAAAAAAAAAACAAAAAAGCTTGGGTCACGCACGATCTCGTGACGCATTCGAGGACTTGACGCTAGGGTTGTCAAGTGTAAGAAATTTTACTTTATTGTTTATTGTTGCCTCATTGGCCGAGTGGTCGCAAGTGCGACTGCCAGGCAAAAGGTCTCGGGTTCGATTCCCGGGTCGGGCAAAGTATTACTGGATTTAAAAAAAAATCTCAGTAGTAGTACGGAGTCTGGAATTGTGCCCAATATATGGCAATAGGCTCACCCCCTATTACATGGGACTCATAACATAAATAGTGAAAAGTGGGTGTTACATATGTACAGCGGCATAATGTGCCTCAGCCTACCCTTTCGAGGAAAAAAGGCGTGATTTTATGTTATATTGTGTTATGTTTATTGTTGTTTGTTAATTATCTTGTTAGTGGCTACTGGCGACTGCTGAGCAAGAGGTCTTGAGGTACATTTTGAGTTAGGGAAAAGTCTAAGACCGTCCTTGCAATGTTCGTGCAAAGTCCATGTCAACAAGGTTTGTTTTTGGAAATCAATATTTATAACATGCTAGTTTTTATTGGTAGAGAAGTTACCAAATATTAAAAACAGAAAGAATCTAGACAAAAATAAATATTGGGGTTTTACTTATGAGTGTTTCGAATATAAAACCTATCTGCCTTAACAGCTTAACTTGAAATGACGGTAATATAAACGTGAAGAACTACACCAAAACATTTTTTCAAGTGTGCCACACCAAACTATAATTTTGTAATCCTTGAAATCGTTATTTCGGTAATAAAATATTTTTATGAGGTGTACGGTTGTCTAAATTACTAGATTTACCTTATTAGGGACTTACAAGTTATATCGTAATCTAGGTTACCTAGGTTTTATGTTCAAATTACCTTAGAGCTCATAAAAATTATATTGCTACTTACAGATATAGAGGTAAAAATTGACCTTGAGAAATCATTGACAGGATTAAACATACTCACAATTTTCTAGCCCTACTTTACTTTTAATAAGAGTTGTCTCAACTGACCAATCATGAATAAAGTCAACAAAAATACGAATTTAACCAGAAATTGAACCTAAGAATTAAAACTTCTTATTGAAATTGTTATATTATTCGGCTTACGTATTATTTGATAAAGAACTCGACTAGTTTCGAGCCATTTTATAGGCTTAAATTCATGAGCAGCATTCCACAACAGATGACTGCCGCAATTCGCGTTGAAATTAATCACTATATAGTATAAAATAAAGTCGGTATCCACTTTCTGTCTGTCCCTATAATCTTTAAAAAAAGGCAACGGTTTTTGATGCGGTTTTTTTAATAAACAGAATGATTCTTAAGGAAGGTTTACATGTATTATACATGCATATTGCTCCCGTGCGAAGCCGGGGCGGGTCGCTAGTAATTAATAATTAATTTACTATGTCTCACGAAAGTAATAATATTTCTTATTATAGTCTCTCTTAGGACGTTTCGACTACACGTTGACAAAGTAACTCACTGTGTTTATAAAGAACTTAAAATAAGTTTGATTGTACTAGTGTAGTACCTGAGCAACCAGCTGCTACTTGTCGTGGCCTTGGGTCGATTTTCAGAACAATTCTTTGTCTATCTCACTTTCTGGTCTAATTGACACTTTAAACTCTGTGTGTTAAATGCACCTCCTCCCACGATACATGACCAAATCCCAGTGTCCGATTATAGTTTGTCAAAACATAAAATAAAATAAAAATAAGTGCACATTAAAAGTGGCAACCCTAAGTTTGGCGACAAGCAAAGTCACGTTAGATCAAAGTAATACAGAGTTCGATTTAATCTAACCTATATTTACATTAGTTGCCTTGATTATATCGTACAGGTTTTCAGAAGCACCCTTCATAAGTTATCGGAAACTGTTGCAATATAATTGCTATTTATAAAACGTTAAAGGTGAATTTACAATGAAATGTAGGTCATTCTTGTAGGTTAATTTGTTCTTAGTTATAATTGTAATTGTTTATTTCAGACCAAGAGTCCATAAAAGGTTAGTAACAATAATTTTAACCTATTGTTAGTAATTTAATATAATATAAATAAATAAAACTAATTCTACATTACAGTCGCCTGCAGTCTAAATCGAACTTACATACTACATACATACATAATTTCACGGCTATCTCCCATGGGTTAGGCAGAGACTATGGAAACGCCAATTACTACGATTCCTACATACTTCTTTCGCTTCATCAACAGCCATCAATCTTTACTCGTCGGTTAAAGGTACTTTTAATTTCGTCCATATACATACAACCTACATACTAACACATAGAAACCGCTTAGAACCATTTCACTAACGAGGACCCAAAAACACTTATTCTACCTTATCCTATCCTACCTTCCACGCCGGGGTCGTGCGGTCCATGGCCCTCTACGGCGCCCCTGTTTGGGCGCCGAACTTGTTGCGGCGTCCTGCTCGGACGCTGCTCATGTCACAGAGGGTCATGGCGATCCGAATGATCCGCGGATACCGCACGATCTCTGGGGAGTCGGCGAACCTCCTTGCCGGATTACCGCCGTGGGATCTGGAGGCGAAGGTGCTCGCGCGCGTGTATAACATGCGCGCGGAGGCACGTCGCCGGGGCGAAACTCCGCTGCCGCGCCAGATAAGTGCGTGGCGGGATGAGCTCCGGCGCGATCTCATGGCGGAATGGCAGCAACGACTGTCGCAACCGAGGGCTGGGCTCGCTGCCATTGCAGCGGTAAGTCCCCTCTTTGAGGAGTGGCTTGAGAGACGCTACGGCGTCCTCACCTACCGCCTGACGCAGGTCCTCACCGGACATGGAAGTTTCGGGAGGTACCTGTGTCTGATGGGGCGGGAGGAAACGCCCGGGTGTCATCACTGCGAGGACCGCCCTGAGGACACGGTGGAACACACAGTGGGAGAATGCCCTGCGTGGGCTGAGCACCGCCGTGCCCTCAGGGAAGTGATCGGCGATGGCGACCTCTCGCGTCCGGGCCTAGTGCAGGCCATGATGCGGAGCGAGGGGGACTGGGATGCCGTCTCCTCCTTTTGCGAAGCAGTCATGCTAGCTAAGGAGGAGGCGGGACGCGTGAGGCAGCGAAGCGCTGCCTCCTCGCAACCCAGCCATCGCGAAGGACACACCGGGCGTCGGGGATCGCGGGACGATCTCCGGCCACCGTAAGCGCGGGCCTGCGGACGGCGAGCATGGGTGGCTCCCCGTCCGACCAGAAACAGACCCGAGCGTACGGCGCGTCGCGTTCCGCGCGCGCCTCAAAGAGCCATCAGACCACCACAGATGGGGCCCAATAGGGCCGATGCCGATTCGGAGTCGCGGAGAACCTAACGGGTAACCGGGGCTCCGGCTCGACGTGCAGGAGAAGGAACGGGGTGGTTTTTAGTCAGTAAGAGTCTGACACTCCCTTCCGCCTCACCCGGGCGGGAGCAGTCATTCGATGATTTTCCCCCCTTAAAAAAAAAAAAAAAAAATCCTACCTTCCAACTTATCAAAAGTCAAAAAAGTAAAAAGTCAAAGCATTTATTTCAATTAAACCATAATTTGGTGCTTTTGAAACGTCAACAAATACAAAATTAATAATAGTCCGTCAGTGAAGCTAGGTGAAGCTAGGTGCTCATTCCAAAATGTGGATTCGAATGGAGAAGAGCGATCAAGAAACTCCATTCGTTACTATTTAAAAAAAGTATGTTCTACAATGTCTCTGATACATATTCCAATACTGTACACATATGTGAGAACAATGCATATCTATATCATATTCATACCTAACCCTATAATGTAACGTAAAAATTAAAAAGTTTATTCTCATCAGTAATTCTGGCGAGCTCGCAAGTTGTAACCGGAAAACATTTGTTCCTAACTTAACCGTGATTGTGGAACTGTGCAAGTCTGTCAGTATTAATTGTGAGAACTTGAGCGAGTTCTTAACTTACTCTAGGGTGAGTTCAAGTTCGTATATACCTACTTCGAACTTGGAATTTCGAAATTTCACCCCTTATATCACAAATTGAGATGTTGAGATATACATGGCAGTCTTAACATTGCAGTATAGTCCATAGTTCGACTGCCGGGCAAGGGGTCGAGGGTTCGATTCCCGGATAGGGCAGAGTATTACTGGGTTTTAAAAAAATTCTCAGTAGTGCACCGAGTCTGGAATTGTGCCCGGTATATGGCAATATGCTCACCCCCTATTACATGGGACTCATAACATAAATAGTGAAAAGTGGGTGTTTGTGTTGTACAGTGCCATTAAGTGCCATAATGTGCACCTCTGCCAACCCCTTCGGGGATAAAAGGCGTGATGTTATGTTATGATGTGAACTCCCAGAAACTCCAGCCAAATACTTGAGCCTATCCTCAAAACTTCGGGCAACTGGCTGCCGCGCAACGTGTCGCGGTTTCGATTCCCGCACGGAACAACTCTTTTTGTGCTCCACAGATTGTTGTTACGGGTCTGGGTGTCATGTGAATGTGAACTTGTATGTTTGTAAACGCACCCACGACACAGGAGGAAATCCTAGTGTGGGGCAACGTTTAAGAAAGAAAAATAAAACCTTCTCAATTATCATAATACATTGTAGACAGTGCCTAATACAGAGTTTCTTGCCAAAAACTAAGAATAATTTTTGATATTCTACATTTTGTATCCTTATATTGGGGCTTATAACTTAAGAAAAGATGTAATTACACTTCTACTGTCATTTCTAGGACAAAGCCTGATAATACTATATGTATGTATGTTGTCTCATTTTTGTGTGTTTATGTGAATGCATCAGAACTTCAGTGGAGCACGTAGGGCCAATTCAAGGGGATTGTGGGGGACTTATGGGGGTAGTGGAGGACTAGTGCGGTATTTAGAGCTTATTGTGACGTTTCTACAATGTGGTGGAGATATTTATGTTCGTGTCTGAAGTCTATTGTAGTCGAAGATTGGTGGGCCAAGGTACCAATTGATAGTTACTGTCTTTGTATTGAATTGACTTTTCTTAGTAAGAGTAACCTATGGAGTTTCTTGCTCGTTCTTCTCCAAAGGAAACTGCTCATTGGAATGAGCAAATAATTTTACTAGAGGACGGACCGACTGACTGTTCTTTAATATTTCAATATTTTGTTATTGAAGTTCAAAAGTGCTTTCCTTGGTCTATTTGAAATAAACGATTTTGACTTTGACTGTTAGCAAAAAACTTAGCTGTCAGTAAATATCTGAAAAAAATTGTTTTAGTATTATTATGCATATCTACATTTTTATTGATTGAAGATCGTAATGTAGATTATCCACTCAAAATATCATATCTTTGTAAATAAATCAGATAAAAGAGGACCACAAAATTATCATGATTTTATTTTATCCATAAAGTATGAACATGACACCGTGATAAAGAAATCAAAACAAAAATAACCAAATGAACCCAGGGTTCTAAAAACAGAAGCGCCACTACACCTAAAAACAACTAAGTACATAAAAAGAAAGAAAGAAGAAAGAAAAACATTTATATGGCAGTTAGCACATAAAACAAAGATTATAAAAAAATAAAAATACAGATACTTACATAAACATACTATAGTTCGTTTTCAATTAAAATAATAACCCCACACCATTTAGAAACCACACCACGAACAATTCCGTCTTATTCCTGGCAATCAAAGTTTGCAAGTAAAGGCTTGTGTTATAACCCGACTGTGGGGAGAGAAGTCATGACATCAAAGGTACTTTGCAAGTTAGTCGTGTTTTGCAACGGACGTCACTGTGGGTTCCCTTCTAGTTGGAATGTGAAGATGGCTTTGTTTTGTTGTAGTACGAATTAAGGAAAGTGTTTGTTAGGAGTTGATAACATAACTTAACACGCTTTTTATCCTCAAAGGGGTACGAAGAGGTGCACATTATGACACTTGATGCGACTGCCGCGCACTTGCAACCACTCGGCCAATGAGGCAGTCGTTGGCAAGGGGTTCGATTTCTGGGTCGGGTAAAGTATGAATGGGTTTTTTTAATTGTTCGATAGTAGCACGGAATCTGGAAATGTGCCCGGTATATGGTTAGTATAGTAGGCGCACCCTCTATTACATGGGACTCATAACCTAAATAGTGAAAAGTGGATATTACATTGTACAGTAGCATTAAGTGCCGTAATGTGCACCTCTGCCAATCCCTTCAGGGATAAAAGGAATAATGTTATGTTATGTTGTATAACTGAATGGTCAACTTCAATTCAAAACCAAAATTGCTACAAGATTAGTCCAGAAACTCCAGCAAAATACTTGAGCCTATCCTCAAGACTTCAGTCTAGGTTCAACAAGTTAGAACTAGTTGGAACTTGCATGTCTAGCTTAGTTTTGTAAGCAATTAAGAAGACGATGCACTTATCTAGTACTCGGTAGTTCCGTTAATTTGCGCAAACTGCTTGGTTTACATTTAACATGAATAAGTAGAAATCAACTGCCTTGTTGGCCGAGTGGTCGCAAGTGCGACTGCCGGGCAAGGACTCTCCGGTACGGCAAAGTACTGCTGGGTTTAAAAAAATCTCAGTAGTTGTACGTAGTCTGATATCGTGCCCGATATATGGTAATAGGCTCACCACCTATTACATGGGACTCTTAATATAAATAGTGAAAAGTGGGTGTTACATTGTACAGTGGCATTAAGTGCCGTAATGCACACTTCAGCCTACTGCTTCGTGGATTATAGGCGTGATGTTATGTGTGTAAGTAGAAATGGTAAGATAAGTCTTTGGATGTTTGAGAGGGAAATAAAAATATGTATTCCATGTTAATTACATTTTTTTTAAGTCGTGGTGGTCCGGAGGTTTAAGACGCCCGCTTCTCATGCATGAAGGTGCGAGGTCGAAACCTCGACGATCAAGAAACACCGAGACAAGTCCCAACAATACTTTAGCACTCCAATCACCATGGAATCTACCAATACCCATGTACCGAACCCTTTTGTTTAGCAGTCGTGCCAATATCAACATGTAACATACCTTAAATAGGGTAGTTTCCAGGGTATGAAAATTAAAAATCTAATTAGTCCGTCAGTTAGATAATGAAAAAATATTAGACACGTATTTTTTTATTTTCTCATATTAAGTTACAATACTTAGATAAAATGGCGCTAAGTTTAGGCTTGCGAGGTTGTTACGTCATAACGTGCTATAAAATGTGGCACGCTGTGACGTCACACGATATTTCAAATTAAAATCATAAAGACAGTCACACGATATTTTAAATTAGATCGATAGTATACAATTCTGTGAGAAAAGAAAAAATACGTGTCTAAAGTTTTAAGTTGATGTACCAGACGGACATTAAAACTAAATTTAGGAAACTATATACCCTATATCCCCATCCAAAGACACCAACTATCAAGAGATTGCATACGAACACGATGTTTGGAATTACTCCAAAATGGCATGACCGTTCCAAATTCCCTGGTCTGGTCTATGACCCCTTGACCCAACCCGGGAACACTGCCAATCGTGATGAGAGTTGGCCAATTAAAAAAGAACGATTCCAAAATGGATTCCATGTTGTAAAGTACCTATGGAATGGACTTCACTATTTATGGGTGGAAATGGATATAAGTGGATGGTGAATTGTGTTCTTGGATTTTCTGTATTGTTGATTATTATTATCTTATACTATTATATTATACTTACTAATATATAAAGCAGAAATGTTTGTTTTTTTGTTTGTTTCAACGCGCTAATCTCCGTTGATACTAACTACATTGTTTTCGTATGTTTCACTTAATAGGTGTTTTCTATGTGCAGGTAATCAAAATGTTACGTCGTTGATTGAGTGGCTCATATGTGAAATTTTTTTTGAAATGGTGCGGTGTGATGTTTGACAAAATCAAGACATTGATTTTTTTTTTATAAAATAGGATAATTCCTAATTGATTATGTTATATGGAAGCACGTTCGAGTATTTAACTAGTTACTGAACGAAGTTTTCTGATTTTCAATATTGTTCATGAACAATATCCCTAAGAATTTCCATTTTTCCGATCATCTATTTATTATCTTAAAGAACACAAAGTAATGAAACTGACAAAAAGATAGGTGTTCCATACCTATGTATTTTACTATGATGCCATATTAAAATAGCTTCAAAATACACAACTTAAAGTTTCAAAATTCAGTGTAATGTAAACGCGCGGGTACCTATTTGTTATCTTGCAGGTAACTTTAGCTGGTTCATTTTGTGAGTAACATGAGCTGAGATGAATAGGTTATGCCAGTAATAAATTAGGCAAATCTCTGACTATGTTTTCTCAGTTCAATATTTGAGTATTTTCAGTGTAGTGTATATGTATGTGTTAAGTAAAAAGCAACTGAGTGGTTATATGCTGAATTTTTTTTAAGGGGGGAAAATCATCGAATGACTGCTCCCGCCTAGGGTGAGGCGAGAGGGAGTGTCAGACTCTTACTGACTAAAAACCCCGTTCCTTTAGGTTACCCGTTAGGTTCTCCGCGACTTCAGTGTAGTGTGTATGTGTTAAGTATAAAGTAACTGAGTGGTTAAATGCTTGATAGGTAGACGTCATCATCAGCATTATCAACAGCCTGTAAGTAGCCACTGCTAACTAAAGGCTTCTTCTCACAGAAGGTTTGAGCATTAATCACCATGCTTGTTAATGCGGATTGGCATAGGTAAGGGTGCACAATGTGCACATATACGGTGTAAATCCTACTTTTTCGTAAAATATATTAATTATGAGAGAATCTGCCAATTTTAGGCACAATTCAACGTTCCGTACTATTACTGTGATATATTAAAAAACTGAAAAAAAAACATAATTAGTACTTTGCCTGATTCCGAAGTCAAACCCTGTACTTTACATCAGTTATTTTATGAGTCTGTTGTTTGGGGTGAATTTATTGCCGTACGCAGGGTGTAATATCAGATTCTGTACTATTACAGTAGATATACTTCTTTAGAAAAAAAACCAAATAAAGTCCTAATAGTACTTTGCCCGACCTAAGAATATATAGATCACTTACTCGAATACTCGATTACATTTGATCAGCGAAATATTCAGAAGCATGATTACAAATACAAACCACAAAATTGAAATTAGAAAATGTCAAAAAGTAGGTAATGTTATAAAACCTATTTGGGATCCTGTACCTATTTAAGTAGTACAATGTCGGTCGAATGACGTCATCGGAGCTAGGTCACCGTACAGTATAATGAAGCTAGAATAAACTAGAACCTAGATATTTCATTCGATTTTATAAAGTGACCTATTTTTATATTAATTTGTATGATTGTAGAATTTGTATTGTAAAGTAATTCATTTTAAATATAGGTATACACATCATCATTACTTAATGCCACTGTACAATGTAATACCTACTTTTCACTATTTGTTATGAGTCCCATGTAATAGGGGTGAGCTTATTCCAGACTCCGTGCTACTACTGAGGTTTTTTGAAAAAACCCTGTAATACTTTGCTCGACCCGGGAATCGAATCCGAGAATTTTAAAATATATGTTTTTAAATGCTGTTATATTAATATTAATCAAATAGGGACTGTTACTCGAAATAAAAACCATTATAATAATCGAAAAACTCATCAACATATTTGGCACAATCCACTTCCAATTCAACCTACCCCAGTTGTAACAATAGTGCGATGGTTATCTAACACTACGTTCAATAAAATGAATATACCAATAGTTTGAGGTTTGATGTCCGCGGCGTACATATTGATTGATTGGAAACCATACTCGTAATAACACTCCATGTTCTGGTTTACCAAAACTTTGTATTACGTCACAACTGCATGTTATACTTTAGTCGCTGCACAGGTGAGCAGAGATGCAAATGTTAAATATAAGACAGTGTTTTCTCTATGTTTATAATTATATGTATTAAAACTTTCATGAGACATACTGAATTCCATTTATTTATCCCCTCGCGCGCCTCTCGTGCACACGGGTAAATATTTTAATAGAAAAGCGAATTAACTATTCTGTTCAATCAAATAAAGAACGGGTTGCAAACTTGAAAATATATGTCACTGAAAAAATATCCAATCGGTGCGCGTTTCTCGTACACCCGTGTGTACAATTGCGCGATGGGCACTCAACTCTCTCGTACACCCGTGTGTACGAGAAACACGCGAGAGGTTATTTAAAATTCTCTAAAAATACATTTTTAATACTACTTACAAAAAAAAAAAAAAAATATTATATAAACAGGACCAGTAGACCGACCGACCAGTAGTGGGAGCATGATCCAAGCTACCGGTGGTTAGGTTAGCAACAGCGTCCTCGGATAAACCTGAACCTTCTTAACTACGATCTCCAACTTGCTTGAGAAGCGTAAAGATTATGGCAAACTTTCCAATGCAAAAGGTACCTATAGGCTTTGATGGGCCGTTAATTATGATGTTGACAGTGAAAAATTACACAATCAAAAACCCACACATAATATCGAAACAAAAACATCTCCACAGCAACCACACACTCTCCCTAACCATAAACACAATCCTAGCAAAATTTAAATCCTTTCATCCCCTCAAGAAATTGACCGACAAAAGTCAGGCAACAATTCACATTAGGCAGAAATACTCTTTGAAACTACCAACAACTTCTTAGGCAAACCAGTAGAGATGGAACTTAAAGCCGTTTTATTCAGCATAATTTGTACATTCAGCGTAAAGCTGAGTGGGTAGCCGGTCACGTAGGCTGTGGATTAGGGTGTGAAGCAGTATTTGCATATAATATATGAAAAATTCTAGGATTGTTTCGTGGTTATAATATGTATGGTTGTGGTGTGTTCTGTTTGGTTTTCGAGCTAAGCATTAGTGTTATTACGTACGATATTACCTACTGTGATTAGACTTGTGTATAATGGAAGACGATATTATTTATATGAACCGGTTCTACATATTTATACGACGTATGATAGAATCGTATCTCTATCGATCCCAATAAGACGACGTTATAATATACGTGATTGTGTTGTATTTGTGTCGAACCCAATAGTATGTTATTCAGACTGATGTACCTACGTCATATAACCTAACAATAAAGTCTTTTTTAATTATTTTCATCAAGCAAGTTCAAAAATATGTTTTAGTAGAACACCCATTAAACTCCTCTGGACTTTAGACTCTTGAAACATGCTGAATCATTGAAAATATTTTCATAATCCTTTCCTCTTTACTAAGTAGATATGTTTTGATCGGTTTGTTGGTCCAAAAATAAGTCTTTTTATGAAAATATTTCATAATAGACTAAAACAAACGTTGCATACCCTTACACGACACGCATCTATATACTATGGTATGAGTAGGTATGGATCCGTGCTATTGATTGTTACATGTATCTTAGTATACTATCTTTTTTTATGGCATAAGCCGGTAAACGATCATACGGATCACCTGATGGTAAGCAATCGGCGTCGCCCATGGAAACCTGGAACACCAGAGGCGTTACAAGTGCGTTACCGGCCTTTTGGGTATTAGAAGTTTGAAGATCGTTGGGGATTCAGTGATTGGGGAGATTGGGGAAGGGGATAGTAATTGGGCCTCCGGTAACCTCACTCACACGACGAAACACAACGCAAGTGTTGCTTCACGTCGATTTTCTGTGATGCCGTGGTATCATTTCGGTCGAGCCGGCCCATTCGTGCCTAAGCATGGCTCTCCCACTCTTCTTTGTAAGTAGTGCCCCCCTCACTATAATGTATTATATAAGATAGAACACTTGTCAAGAATGACGCTGTCTACCCATCATACGGTGTGGTGTGTACACGTCGTGTGCTCCGTACTTACATTATATTAATAAATTCAAGTAAAACAAATCCAAGTATAATTTAACAATCCACCAACATAACATTGATGATATCGCAGAATCCGTTGTATAAACTATATCTTTATATATATAAATCTTCTGAGAGTGTGTATGTCACTGAACTTCTCTCAAACGACTGGACCGATTTTGATGAAATTTTTTGTGTGTGTTCAAGGGGATCTGGGAATGGTTTAGATTCACAAATCAGCCCGGCAGATGCCGCTGCAGTCGATGTTTAGGTTATTTATCCTAAACAGCTGAACCAATTTGAATGAATTTTTGTTTATAAATTCAAGTGGATATGCAGGACAACGTCTGTTGGGTCCGCTAGCTATTATAGAAAAGCAATTAGCACTAATCTCCATTGCATCTAACTTAGAATCTAGATGGTGACAAATAGAATATTTCTTCAAAATATACACTAACTATCCAGTTGGTTAGTTGTTCTCGGATTCCTTCTAAAGGCTTGTTTGGACAAGTTCAAAATTTACGAGTATCTTCGTTCGTGAGTTAGCAACATCGAATGGTACCTATCTAGGTATCTTTATGATTTTTAGGAGTAGTTTCGTTCAACTTCGCCTCAAGAAGTCTTCTGATGACTGAAAGTAATGAGGAAAGGTGGGTGTATAGATACTTTTAATTAATTGTTGTATTATCTGTATTGTACAGTGACTCATAGATCACCTGACTCAAGAATCGACATCAAGAATTTGGTAGTGACAAAGCCACATGGCTTAACAAATGACACAATTAAAACATAACACAATAAAAAAGATTGCAACAATGTATCTCACAGTAATCACGATGGGTATCGATAGCAACTATATAACCCCTTTATAATACAAGTATCGAAAACTTTGAATCGTTTTACAATTCATAATGACATGTCATAGTTCATAATGACGTACGTAACAGTGCACAAAATGACATTTCTATGCTAGTCGAACGAGAACTCGAAAAAATAAAACGAGTGAGTAGAAACGTAAAACTCCAATGTATGTTTTGACATAATAAAAATACTTATTTATGTCAATGGTCAGTGTCAATTACATATATTAATTTTTCCATTTCCATTTACATCGTTTAAATACCATTATAATTGTTCTGTTGAAGTGGGAAAGAAAATACAATTGAAATATTAGTATGACGTCATTGCAATAAAGGTCCCTAGGGGTTTAAAAAGTGTCGCGCAGAACCTAACGGGTTACCGGGATCCGGCTCGAAGCGCAGGAGAAGGAACGGTGTAGTTTTTAGTCAGTAAGAGTCTGACACTCCCTCCCGCCTCACCGAGGCGGGAGCAGTCATTCGAAGAATTTCCCCCCTTAAAAAATCCCTAAAGGTTTAAAAGGCACTAAGGCCGTTATATTTTACAATATGTTGCACAACAATTAACCATCATTTTCTCAGCCAATTGTAACACAATAACTTCAATCCAGTTAATAAAAATACAGCGAACAATCATACCACAACTTCGCAAACATAATATGAAATACAAATGAACGACTCCAAAGAAAATACGACAATCAAATAAAGACACTTTAAATTACCCGGGTTATATCATTCAAGTAGTAATAGACCGTCGGATACGAAAAGAAAATATTATCCGGCCAAATATAAGTGCAGTTTAAAGGGTTGTCTTTTAAAATAGAGTTATCTTTGCAAAGAAGCGCAGCGGATCTGTTAAAGAAAAGAAAGAAAAGATATAAGATGAAAAGGTAAGGAAGCTTGTGTAGCCAGAGTTTTGATTTGCAAAAGTTTAAATTATAAAAACGGTTTTATGTATAGGATTTGGAGAAGTGGTGTTTTATTTTCAGTTTATTTTCGCATAAGTTCGAAGTTTCGGTTTGTTTAGTCGAGGTACATTGTTATGTTTTTGTGTACCTACAAGTTGGAATTTTTAGTACTCATGATTTAATTAATTGGTAGTACATTGCTGTTCAACTATGTATAATAATGTTATGTAAATATGACTCGATTTAGATTGGGTCATCGGTTAAGTAGTTTTATACACGAAACCATTGTGAAGTATGCCGTAGTAAAATATAACTATAATTTCTAAAGCTAGACCCTGTAAAAATACTGTATTTGGGCTGCATCTGTGTCCATTTTTATAATGTGTGTCCATGCGAACTGCGTCATTGGCCGGTTTGTCGCAAATGCGACTGCAGGGCAAGGGGTCTTGGGTTCGATTCCCGGGTCGTGGGTGTTAGATTGTAAAGTGGCATCCGTAATGTGCACTTCTGCCTACCCCTTCCCCTAAAAGGTGTGATGTTATGTTACGTGCTCATTTAAGACATTTCTTATCATATACTATAATATACTATATACTGAAATACTGAATTGTTCAACAAATAAAGACAATAAAACATTGACATATAGTCGAAAAATCGTTGCATACTAATCGCCAAAAAACACCCTTAGTTCAAAGGGTTGTCCCTACAACACAACGTTACACGGGAAACGAAAAAAAAGAAAACGGGTTCATTAAAAACCCGGGAGTCTAGACGGGGAAAATACAAAATGTACAACACTATGAATAATGTTGAGCAAGTGACAAAAGAAGACAAAGCCCCCGGGATCCAAATGGAGTCAGGAGGCAAAAAAACAAATTATAATCTGTTTACAACAAGTCAGAATGCATTAAACGCTCCGAGATTGTTAAGCACTCTCATCTGTAAGCAAGCGGCGAGGTTATGTAATTTAGTGATGGGACATGCTCATATAATTTTCCGGGATCGCAATTTTTTTTATCAAAATTATTTGTTTTTGTGATAAAATTTTTCAATGTGTTTGTTTTTGATAGCGGCTATAGAATGTAGCACTAGGTTAAGTTTTTTGTAGCAATATAAAATAACCTAACCTAACCTAACTTTATTCGAAAATTTTAACATTTTACAAATATTATTTGAATGATTTTGGAGTTGAATGTATTAAATAAGCTTGAAATTATGTAGCAACGTTTGTCTAATAGGATTACAATTTAAATAAGCTTATTCTAAATATTCCACTCAGTTGATAAGTCTTTCGTAATTCATTAATTATACGACATTAAAGTTTTACTCAATTTCATTACAGTTGTTTGATTAAGATATTAAAAAATCGAATTTTTCAATATTATACATATTTCTCTTAACTATTTTTGTTTCAATTCCCAGATTCACAAATTAATTAGAACTAATTTGTCTCGATAAAACTTGTCCGACAAGTAAATAACTTTCAGTCCTTTACTTCTCTCCTAAACGAAACATAATAAAAAAAAAATACACGCGCCATCTTTCTTTGGTAGAAAAAATCTTTTGTGTACAAATCCCGGAATTCGCATCACTAAAGAGAAACGTACTTATTCTGATTACTCGCCTCCTGCCACGGACGCCCTTGTCGAATAGCATTATATTAAATGTCATTTGACTACTCCATGTTTTTATTCGTGAATTCTTTAGATTTAGGTCTTCAAGACCTGCTTTTTCTGGTTAATTGCACGGTTGGGCAACTGGTTGCCACGCAACGTGTCGCCGGTTCGATTCCTGCACGGAACAACTCTTTGTAAGTCTGGGTGTTATGTGTTTGTAAACGGATCTACGACACAGCAGAAGATTCTAGTACGGGGCAACGTAAAAAAGAATAATAACTTATCATATTATATCTCTATATTACAATGGAACTTTAAGATACCTAATTGGCGAAAGTAATTGTTCAATAATTCTTTCAGAAACTGCATTTAAAAAACTGTCTTCAACCCTACCTTTTATCGAGGCGGGAGCAGCCATTCGATGATTTTCCCCCCTTAAAAAACCCTTTTATCGAAATCCGTAATTTAATAAACTAAAACCTTCTCCTAAGTGTAACAAACACTTTTCTGAAACCGCATCAGAACCGGTTTCGCCAATCGCGAGATAATCACGTCACAAACATACATACAGGTCAAATTGAGCACCTTCTTCTTTTATTTAGAAGTCGGTTAATAAAAAACGTCTGTACACCTTTGCCAAACCCGTTGGGGATTAAAATTCCATCAAGATGTTGATGAGATTTCAGTATCAATTTCTTTTATGACTTTTAGACCAAACTAAAAGAACTTTTCAAATTCAGATAGAAAATGTAACAAGATGGATGTCTCAGGTCACTGATAACGTTGGACATCTAAAATGTCATATAAAAGAATGTTAAAATAATTGACGCCATTTTTCAAGTGCGCTCTAATACTTTTAAAATGACGCAGATTATAGAAATCAAAATAAATTACTAACATTAAAACTTAAATTGGTGTTATAAGAAATAACATGAGTTGTGCTTAGAGATAAATGGCATGCTCTTACATACAATACTTTAATTTTCAAAAGATGCTTGCTTTAAGATAAAGTGGAGAACTAAAAATGTTGATTTTATAACAAAAAATAGTAACAACTAAGGATGAGATTTTCTATATCCCGCCACTGGATCACGAATTCCCGGGATTCTTAAAAAGCATCACGCGTATTATCCCCGAAGGTATGGTCAGAGGTGTACATTACGGCACTTAATGTCATTGTACAATGTAACACCCACTTTTTACTATTTATGTTATAAGTCCCATGTAATAGGTATGAGCCTATTTGCAATATACCACAATTACAGACTTCGTGCTATTGCTGAGAATTTTTTAAAATAATAAAAAAAATGTTTTAAAAATATTTATTTCAAAAGCAAAAAAACATAAACGACATGCTCTAAATGCTTGAAAACCTGATTTGGCGGTTTGTGAGCCAAGTTCAAACGATTTTGAATTGTAAAACCCGGGGTACAGTCAGTCACAATGGCGCTTTTACCTTAATGACGTACTAGAGGGAAGACGTCGCAGTATTGTGCTTCAAAATACTGTTTTACCTACATGTACGTTTTAAAGAAATGTTTATTTAAATGGTAATTATTTTTAAAGAGTTTTTGCGCTTAGAATACACATTTATATTTTAAAATGGTCCTTAGGCTACTTTCTTAGGATAAACATTTGCCTATGTCTTATTCCATACCACAATTTGTCTCAGTCCTCAAATTCATTCATATGGATATATGAATGTTTAGTAATTTTGTATAAAAGATTTATCAAACATACACACAACTTCTCAGACTTACATATTTTATATTTACGTACTCGTTTGTTGTTCTGGATTATTGTTTTGAAATATAGGTGTAGGTCTGTTTAGGTTTAGAATATATTTATTTCTCATAAAGAATCACATACATAATTCGCTTACTGAGAAATAATATTTCACACAAAAGTAAGCAATTTAGAGCGCATAGTAGAACGTATACATAATCTATATAATTATATAAAAATGAAACCAGTTTCCCGTTTTAACGCCATAACTTGGGAACGGCTAGATCGATTTCGCTGATTTTTGTTGTTTTTGTTATTGTAAGGAGAAGGTCCTTAAGACAGAAAATAAACCTGAAAATCCTACGGGAACGAGAAAAAACGGGATTGCGCGTACGAAGTCGCGGGAAAAAGCTAGTAAACAAATAAAAACAAAACAAAAAACGTATAAATGTGGTGAATATAAATTAACAAATAAAATAACAAATATAAATTTAAAAATTTGGGTAAAGTAATACACACACAAAAATTAACTGAATGTGGGCAAAGTGACAAATTAACATAAAAAACAGAATCAAGTAACATATCTACTGATTTAAACGTTTCGGGTTCAATTTTCGTGTCAAGCAAAAAATATCAAATTGGTTTTTATAAAATGGAATACAAGTCAAGCTTACATCATTAGAATCAACTAAAATCGCGGGTTACTCGTATGCAATACGAATATACTGAGATAAGCTCTACTAGTTTCGAACCACAGAGGGGTTCTTCCTCATGAGCAGCACGGTCGCGGCGATGTAGCGCAACTCACTGGCGCCGTACACGTGAGTAACCCGCGATTGTAATTAATTTAGTATGTCTCACGATAGTTATTATAAAAACGTCAGTAAAATCGCTTTCTAACAATGAAACTTATATAACCGACCGATAAATATCTCTCTGTTTACCTCTTAAGTGAATAAAAGGCGTGATGTTATCCCTTGCTAAGTTATAAACAAATCCCTAAGACCATTTCAAAGTCTCATGGCGGAATGGCAGCAACGACTGTCGCAACCGAGGGCTGGGCTCGCTGCCATTGCAGCGGTAAGACCCCTCTTTGAGGAGTGGCTTGAGAGACGCTACGGCGTCCTCACCTACCGCCTGACGCAGGTCCTCACCGGACATGGAAGTTTCGGGAGGTACCTGTGTCTGATGGGGCGGGAGGAAACGCCCGGGTGTCATCACTGCGAGGACCGCCCTGAGGACACGGTGGAACACACCGTAGCGGAATGCCCTGCGTGGGCTGAGCACCGCCGTGCCCTCAGGGAAGTGATCGGCGATGGCGACCTCTCGCGTCCGGGCCTAGTGCAGGCCATGATGCGGAGCGAGGGGGACTGGGATGCCGTCTCCTCCTTTTGCGAAGCAGTCATGCTAGCTAAGGAGGAGGCGGGACGCGTGAGGCAGCGAAGCGCTGCCTCCTCGCAACCCAGCCATCGCGAAGGACACACCGGGCGTCGGGGATCGCGGGACGATCTCCGGCCACCGTAAGCGCGGGCCTGCGGACGGCGAGCATGGGTGGCTCCCCGTCCGACCAGAAACAGACCCGAGCGTACGGCGCGTCGCGTTCCGCGCGCGCCTCAAAGAGCCATCAGACCACCACAGATGGGGCCCAATAGGGCCGATGCCGATTCGGAGTCGCGGAGAACCTAACGGGTAACCGGGGCTCCGGCTCGACGTGCAGGAGAAGGAACGGGGTGGTTTTTAGTCAGTAAGAGTCTGACACTCCCTTCCGCCTCACCCAGGCGGGAGCAGTCATTCGATGATTTTCCCCCCTTAAAAAAAAAAAAAAAGACCATTTCAAAGTGACCTGTTGAATATTGTATCTAAGTAAATGGATGGCTAGTAGCTACTTTAAATATTAAGGTTTCTCTCATTAAATTGATTTCGAAGATCATTGTACTATGACTCAGAAATTTCTCGAATATTCCTCTCCCTTTTGAACAGAATAATGATTGAAAATCAAATCTAAATGGACAATGAGAATCTTTAATTGAAATTATTGAGATGATAAATTGTTATGAATAGATTTTAACTAGAAAATAGAAGCTGTCTGTTCATTTTATTGGATTTTGTGAGGTTTTATTACATTTTTTGTAAAGGTACTCTTTTTCTTTATTTAATTCTCTTTAAAAAATTCCTTGTAGTAGCACTGAACCTGGAACTGTGCTCTTGTATATGACAATATGATCACCCGCCTATTAGATGAGACTCATAACATAAATAGTGAAAAGTGAGTGTTACATTGTACAGTGGCATAATGTGCACCTCTGCCTACCCCTTCGGGGATAAAAAGCGTGATGTTATGTTATGGGTATATTGTACAGTGGCATTACGTGCCGTAATGTGCACCTCGTCCTACGCGTTCGGGGATAAAAGACGTGATGACATGTTAATTCTCTGTAGTGGGAGAAGTATAGAACAAAGTTACTTAAAGTCTCCTTTTAGAAAAGGTTAAAATATTTTATAAATTAAATATTTAACTATGAATTTCTCTAAAGAAACCTAGAAGGAGAATTCAGTACAATACTATACTTAGAATTTCAAGAGCATGTTCCTACTCGATCTAAGCCCCCGAGTTCTGTCACCACCATTAATTCACCCAAAACTTTCCTTCACCCAACTTTCACCACCTACGACCAACAGCACTTAGCACCTATTTAAACAAATCTTGCAGCTCCTTTAAGAAACATAAACAAACAAACAAACAATAAAGAAACAAAAAAAAAGAATTTGTAAAAAAGTACAAGTCGACTTAGCTTTGTATTCATGAGTCTCAATAAATAACGGTTTTCAAGGCGAGAGGAGAAACGAAGGAATTACTATTGGTTTGGCAGTATACGAATGACTTTGTGAGTTCCATTGTGGAGGTTAAGAGCAAATATTTTTGTTTGCGATGAAGATATGGAACCGGAGATCGATTGCTTCGGTACACATCATCAAGATCATCACAATTCATTTTTAATCATTTTATTTATATAAAACTAGCGACCCGCCTCGGCTTCGCACGGGTGCAATATGCGTGTATTGTACATATAAATCTTCCTTAAGAATCACTCTATTAAAAAATACCGCATCAAAATCCGTTACGCAGTTTTAAAGATCTAAGCATATATAGGGACAGATATGGAACCGGAGATCGATTGCTTCGGTACACATCATCAAGATCATCACAATTCATTTTTAATCATTTTATTTATATAAAACTAGCGACCCGCCTCGGCTTCGCACGGGTGCAATACGTGTATTGTACATATAAATCTTCCTTAAGAATCACTCTATTAAAAAATACCGCATCAAAATCCGTTACGCAGTTCTAAGCATATATAGGGACAGACAGACAGCGAATAGCGACTTTGTTTTATACTATGTAGTGATTGAAGTACAACAGTACTACATGTTCCTATTGGAATTTGTTCCTAAAGACCTTTGGCAGGAAAAGTAATTATGACACACAATGTGAAATAAAATATACAAAAATCACAATAGAAAAAAAGACTCAACACCGTAAAGAATAATAAAAGAACTTATGCATAAAAATAAATATATATAATACAATTTATAAGTAATAAGTGTAATATAAAATATGTTGATGTGCCATCTACTCTTGATTAGTAGCCTTCTTTACATAAGAAGGTTTGCTATAATTTACACGCACGGAAAGAATGATGCAGATTGCAGTATATAAGGTTATCTCAACTCATAGCTTCACAAATAGACGTAGAAGTAAACAATTTTACCTCTGCGAAGATATTTTAATGGACTGCAAATAAAAGCGTAAAAATGGTGAGTTTCAATGTTAGAACCGACAGAAAAAGAGAATTTATGTAATGTTTCCTCTCGATTTCAATCGCGTATATCTTAAAAGTATCGCATTACTTACTTTTCTAATTATTTCTGCGTTGAATAAACGAAGGAGTCGTAATGAAAATTCGGGATTTGGACCGTTTTTGGCAGTATTACATTGCATTTTGTATTTTTCTTTTATGTATCACACGTCACGTCAGTTGGCTGTGATAATTCACTGCTGTTCAGAACTTAAATAAGAGAGTTTATCAATGAAAAGATGGGTTAGAGATTGCTGTTTAAAATGTATAGACGTCGTCCTATTTAGCTTACCAATCGTATGATTGAACGATGCAATTTTGTCGCCCAATGAAAAACACATTTCTTTAGAGTGTCCTGATTGAAGTTTAATCTCATCGTGTAACGAAACCGCGAATGATTAGCCAAATAGGACGACGCCTGACAGAGAGCTGCTCTGTCTTTGTCCAGTCTGTAGTCTCTTAGTCAGCTCTTACGACTCTTGCGGAAACACTGGGGCACCCCCAGTGTGCGGTATCACTAGTGACAATGTGACGAATTATATGTTTTATTTTAATTAAAAAAAAAACGTTGCTCCGCATTAGGATTTTCTCTTATGTCGTGGGTGCGTTTATAAACATATGTACAAGTTCACATACACATGACGCCCAGACCCAGAACAACAATTTGTAGATCATACAAAGAGTTGTTCCGTGCGGGAACTCAACTCGCTACACGTTGCCCGGCAGCCGGTTGCCCAATCACCGCGTCAACTATGACAGACATTATCGACATTATTTCTGTAACTTCTATCAAATTCACACGTCTAATCATACAAGCACTCCAGTTAGGAGTACTCATCTATTTTCTTCATTTATTCAGAACATAAACAACACTACCATAAAAACAAATGATCAAGGATCTAGCTCCAGATTAGATTAGCTGAAACAAATCGGAGGCGTTTATGTAAGATCCAATTTCAGCAAATTGGTATAGGCCTTATTCGAGTATTAGGTGCGTGAATAATAAACGGTTTTAGGTTAACTAAAATCGCGGGTTACTCACGTGAATATACTGAGAAAGGCTCTACTAGTTTCGAACCACAGAGGGGTTCTTCCTCATGAGCAGCGTGCGAGGTCGGGGCGACGTCGGTCACTGGCTGGCGTTGGCGCTCGCCTCGGTGTTACTACTTGCGCTGCGAGTTTTCAGGTTTCATCATATTGTAGTGTCATTTGCAATTAAATCATTACCTATTTACTCAGTTGGTTGCGTAAAAGTGCAACTGTTGGTCGTTGAAATTTGTATTCAATTCCAGAATAAGATTTCTTTTTGATTCAGATGATTCCGAATTGGGTGGTCGAGCTAGTGACTATTTTATTTATTTAACAAGGTAGTGTGTTTTGATTGGAAAAAGAATACTTCATTATAATGGAATTGTCATTGTGTTGTTTGTGGCGTAGGGCTGTCGAGGAAAAAACTCGGTTTCCATAAACCACTTGGAAATCCAACCAGAATCCAACAACATCACCAACGAGATAGTCTACAATCTACACTTTTGCCAAATACTCGTAAAAGACCTATGTAACAGAATACTATAGTACAAAGTAAATAAAAATGGCTTCGTCTAAAATCTAATTCTATACATTATTTTCGCCATTTCGCCATTCGAGTTGCTACAAAAAGGAGCTAATCGTGGCTATAAATCAGGATATCGGCGAAATATCGACTCGCTGTCGGCTGCCTACGTGGGTTCGTGGCTCCGGCTCCGTGGCTCCAAGGTACTCTGGCCAGCATTCTAATGAGACAGCTTCGGCTGCCTGCAGACTTGCGATTTTTTATGCGATTCATTATGATTTTGTTGAAAATGTTCAGTGCATTTTTCCTCGTCTTTGGCTTCAACGATTTTTGTAAGGGATGGGTTTGATGTGTGGGTCATGGGGCTTTTTACATAATCGTTTGCATTGGATTCAAGGCTTTGAACTATATGTATAAATTGACTGACGATGACGTATAATAATTATGCAGCCTTTTCGAAAATGTCTATGCATTGAAATTCTACACACGTTTTTTTATTTTATACTTAGCCAAAAATAAAGATATAACACAAACATTAACCTTAACGATAAACACCACAACCAAATTTTTTTTAACCTTGCCCCACAATAGAGTTTTCTGCTGTGTCGTAAGTGCTTTTACAAACATACAAGTTGACATACACATGACACCCAGACTCGGAACAACAATCTGTGGATCACACAAAGAGTTGTTCCGTGCTGGAATTGAATCCGCGACAAGTCGCGTGGCAGCCAGTTGCCCAGCCACTGCACCAAACGTGCAGTCACAATTGCCAGACCTGAGCGACGAATTCAGTATCTTGTTTTCAATCAATATTGTAACCACTACTAGACCAACGATACCCATTGAAGATGACTAACGATACCTCTCAGATGAATATTCATCATCATCATCATCATCAACAGCCTATAAATGCCCACTGCTGAGCAAAGCCTCTTTTTACACGGAGGTTTGAGCATTAATCACCACGCTTGCTCAATGCGGGTTGGCTATTACAAATTTATAATTAGAAATTATAAGCCCAGGTTTCCTCACGATGGTTTCCTTCACCGTTTATCAGTGTTGTCTGAATAATCTTAGAAAGTACATATAACTCGGAAAAAGTCACATTGGTACTTGCCGTTGGTAGGTTTCGAACCCGCACCCTCATGCATGAGAAGCGGGCGTCTTAAACCTCCGGGCCACCACGACGTTTATAAATATTCACTAAGTTACAAATTAATAACCTCTTTAAATTATTACTAGACGTAGTATCTAACTATCTAGTCTAGGTTTTATCAAGATTCTTCTAACGTTCTTAATCTTACTTAATATGCAATCAGTCTAATACATATTGATCAGCTTTTCAACGAAATGTAAGAGTTTTGCTAAAGAAATCAGATTAAAACGTTACGCCATTGAAATGAACGTAAATAAAAGAGTAGCTGCGTTGTTATCGCGCTTTCATCGGCTTTTCTGACTCGTTTTTTACTTTAAGAGAAAGTTAAAAGAATTAGGATGATGGTAAAAAAAGTATAGTTAGTGTTTTGTGTTAGGAAACGCTTTTAATTCATGTTTATTTTATTTTGTTTGTATTTAATTTTATTGTGTAAAATTCATAAAATTCATAAAATCATTTTTAGTGCATCCTCACATATGACAACATATGTCCTCACAAATGTTGCCCAAAAATATGGAAATTGAATTTTATTCCTAACAAATTTTATAAAGAATGATTTATTGAGAAAGGTGGCTTCTTGGAATAGATTTTTTTTACCGTTTGACAATATAACCCGTAAAATTTCTAAACTTTAGTTACCTACGTCAGTTTTTTGGTGAAAGAGATACCTTCAAAAGGCTACTAGCTTTTATAGGATGAAACTAAAGACTGAGGTGGTTTTAGAGAGGTAACATTCCGTTGGGATTACCACCCCAGTGCCACCACAACTTAACGGGTTCGGAGTTACTGGGTCTCCGG
This sequence comes from Spodoptera littoralis, assembly GCA_902850265.1. Classification (NCBI taxonomy): domain Eukaryota; kingdom Metazoa; phylum Arthropoda; class Insecta; order Lepidoptera; family Noctuidae; genus Spodoptera; species Spodoptera littoralis. The sequence continues at coordinate 6,851,549 of LR824561.2, read as the reverse complement.
TTTTAAGCAAGAGTAGGAATGGGATGGTTTTTAGTCAGTAAGAGTCTGACGCTCCCTCCCGCCTCACCTAGGTGGGAGAAGTCATTCGATGATTTTCTCCCCTTAAAAAAACTGCCACCACCAGCACTCATAAGCTCCTAAGCTCATAAGCTCCATAGACCACCTTTAGAACTTTCATTGTGTAACGCCTAATATAATAGCTCCTAAGAATTCCTAAGAATTTTTTTTAAGGGGGTAAAATCATCGAAGGACTGCTCCCGCCTGAGTGAAGCGGAGGGAGTGTCAGACCCTTACTGACTAAAAACCATCCCGTTCCTTCTCCTGCACGTCGAGCCGGAGCCCCGGTTACCCGTTAGGTTCTCCGCGACTCCGAAATTCCTAAGGACAACCTAACCCTCAAAGACGTTGAATATTTTTCAATGTCCTTGATAACTTCAAGGCACCAAAATATCAGTGGGTTATTTATGTGTGCGTGTGTCATTACACACGCTTACACGGTTACCACGTTAGCAGACTTAAGTAAATGACAGATGTCCTTCGTGTCAATGTGTGTATGTTCTGCGTGCAGCCAGGTGCCACAGTCGTTGTTTTAAGAGACTGTTGCCGGAATACTAAAAATTTAATCAATTTTAAGTCGTTCTTAAATATCGTGCTATCTCTATCATTTCACAAAGAATTGGTTGTGACAGAACTATACTTAAGCGTGACTTAAAATTGAGTAACGTTTCAGTATTTTTCGACTTGTGTCTACCTTTTTTCAACGTACTTGGCTAAACCTAAGTTTATAAACTCGACATTAAGCACGAAGATTTTTGTAACAATTGATTTTGACTGTAAATTAAAAGAAAATGTAATGGAATGACAAGGGCACGGACAAGAGTCCGTGGAGAATAAGAAATGTAATATTTTTTTTTAAAAAAACCTCGACATTAAAAACTTTTTGGTTCACAAACCCGTTCACAGCTTATGTTTGTGACAAATAACAGTTAGTTTAACGGAAAATAAAGTAGTATCTCTTTGATCTACCTCTTCATAGAATACCAGGTTAACATTATAATATTAAGGTATTTACAAATTCCACAGAATCCTTGTCTATAGCTAGGTAATTACTGCTGATACCATCAGTCAATGTTTATTTGTCGTGTGAAAGACTTCAAATGTAATGAATGGTTAACTGGTAGGAAATGTGATTACTTCTGCGAAGCCGATGGTGACCTTTAGAAAATGCATTAGTACTTAGGTACTGTATAATCAACAGCTTACCTAGAACTACCAATGCTATGTAGGTAAATTTTTAATATTATATAATTATATAGTCACTAGTTGCTGCCCGCGACTTCGAACGCGCATCCCGTTGCAGTTTTTTTTTTAAAACAAACCTTCTTCTGATAATAAACACACAAAAGAAATAATTATCTAATTTAGTAGTGTGCGTTACCTATGAGAATTTATCTATAAGAGTCAAATGACCATTTTCGACAACATCTGGCTTGGGTAACGCACACAATTTGGTACTGTCGTTCTGAAGTTATGCGCGTCGATATACCTATTTCGACGTTCCTTTTTAAAAATGTAATTAAATGTAGATGTGATAATGTGTTTGTTTGTTGGTCTATGTTTTACGTAGTTTGTAGCTTAAGTGTATGATTATAGAAGTTAAAATTGATAAACATTTATGTATTAAGGATTTGACTGCCAATAAAAAACTATTGAAGGTAAATCCTCTGTTAACATCGGTCACCGGTGACCGCTCTCCATTGACTACATTATATACCTTATTTCCGATGTTTAGAGACTACTTTTGTATGAACAAATTTGGGGTATGATATTTCAGCACGTTTTTTTTACGGGGGGGAAATCATCGAATGACTGCTCCCGCCTGGATGAGGCGGGAAGGAATGTCAGACTCTTACTGACTAAAAACCACCCCGTTCCTTCTCCTGCACGTCGAGCCAGAGCCCCGGTTTATTTCAGCAGGTTAAGTAAACATTTGCCTTTATATTATTAAGTTACAATATCTATTAGTTTAATAATATCGTGTTTAAGATATAATAAAGCTTGTTCTTAAATTGAGTACCTGATACTGGTTTACGTTAATTCAATAAAGTTTTTAAAACCTTTTTATACAAGCATGCAAATAGTCAATTAGGCGAATCTGATGTTATTATAAAATATACTTATATGTATTTTGAAATAAAGCAGTATTTCTACAATTAATTGAAAAGTGTAGTACAGTTCTTAATTTATTTAATCATCTTAATAATCGTGGTATTGCCTGTATAAGTAGACAGATGATTTCCAACAGTTTCCTTAACACCTACGCTCCAAAAGAAAACAAATCAATAAAAATATTTCATTAGCAACCAAAACAATATTAGATGAAATGTGACGTCACATTTTCGTCTGTACACCTAATACATTGGCTTACCGAAATACAAAATGGCGTCTCGACTTACCTGTAACAAAAACAAAAAACAATATTATTAAAAACTGGCAAAGTTCGAGTCTGATACGCGCAGGTATGATTCTGTTATAGTATCAAAATATTACATTTATTATTATAGTGGCAGCAGACGTTTTTTCTTTTCTTTTAACATAACATAACATCACGGTTTTTATCCTCGAAGGGGTAGGCAGAGGTGCACATTAAACCACTGTACAATGTAATACCCACTTTTCACTATTTATGTTATGAGTTCCATGTAATAGGGGGTAAGCCTATTGCCATATACCGGGCACAGTTCCAGACTCCGTGCTACTACTGATATTTTTTTTAAAACCCAGAAATACTTTGCCCGACCCGGGAATCGAACCCGAGACCCCTTACCCGGCAGTCGCAATTGCGACCATTTGGCCAACGAGGCAGTCTCTCGTCTTTTCTTTTCTCTCCATAAATACAAACGGACGGGGACTACACACACTAGGATTTTCTCCTGTTCAACAAAGAGTTGTTCTGTAAGGGAATTGAACTCGTGACACGTTACTCAGCGGCCTGTTGCCCAGCTCATCATAAATCATACAGTCATAGAAAAACATTTTCCATGCTTCGGCACGAATGGGCCGGCTCGACCGGAGTGATACCACGGCCTCACAGAAAACCGACGTGAAGCAACGCTTGCGATGTGTTTCGTCGTATGAGTGAGGTTACTGGAGGCCCAATTACCCCCGCTCCGCTTCCCCAATCCCTAAATCCCCAACAATCCTCAAATTCATAATCCTAATAGGCTGGTAACGCACTTATAACTCCTCTAGTTTTTCTGGTGTACATGGGCGATGCCGATTGCTTATCATCAGGTGATTCGTTTGCTCGTTTATCGACTTATCCCATAAACAAAGCATGATCTGTGAAAATTTCAACTGTCCCGATATCACTGTGTTCTGGTTCCTGAGACGCAGCCTGGTGTTAGACAGATAAACAACAGCGTTAGTAACTGGGTTCAGTTTTTACCCTTTGTATACGGACCTCTAAAAATGTCTAGCGCACGTCTAAATGTGATTGTAATATCTTATATGTGATAATGTTGACACGAATAGGGATTTAGGAAAAAGAATATAATATGTTTTACTTCGAATAGAATTCTCAAAATTAGGGTTGATTTGCTGGTCTAGATTTTTATGTTCAAGGACTTTTCTGTCCCTAATAAGGGTGGAGTACTCACGACCTCATACATAAGAAGTTTATAATAATGTATTTAGTTCCTTAAGATTGTTTGTTTACATAGTTCTATTGTCACGTTTGTCTATCTCTGATATTTTTCTAAATTTGATCTAGCTGTTGTCAAGGGTTCCAAGTTTTGCAATTTACACAGATTATAATTGTAACTTTTCTGTTATGGAATAATATAATATGTATTTATAATTAGCTGACCCGGCAAACTACGTATCGCCTACAATTTTTATTCTCACTTTTTAATGGACTAAATTGGACTGAATCAAATCGATTCAGCCATTCTCGATTACCGAGATTAACGAAAGGAAGTTCATTCTTATTTATATAGATATACGAATAAAAATGACTATGTAACTGTTAAATAAAAATAGGCATATAATAGGCGGCATAATAATAAAACCTTTTTCTAAGATTATTTGGAATAATGGATTTTTTTTTAATTAAACGTTTAACACAGAATCTCAAAATCGGAAAGTCCTTAAAAGAAATTATTTATAATTTCCTTATTGAATTTGAACCCAAGTCTTTCTGTATAAGTTTCTGATTTCGAGAAAGAATTCTCAATATGTAGGAATCCTCAATTTACATAACATTAATAAAAAAGTAATGAATATTCTCAAGTTGAGTAAGGTCGGGTCGCTTTCGATGCCGCTCACTTAAGTTCGATAAGAATCTTGAAAGTTTCGACGAGCTTCTCCACTTTACATACTTGTGTGTATAAATATGTTGTTTACAATGTGATTTTGTGATTTGAAATGTACTTTTAAGAATGGAGGTAATATAGGAACTCGGAGCTAGATTAGAATCGATTCTGAGTCTTAATGTTGTTCAGTGCAATTTAAAAGAAAGAAAGAAAAAAAGAACTTGGCAATTAGCACACAAAACAAAGATTATAAAATATATTTTTTAATTCTTCTGTGTGAGTGTGTATGTCATTGAACTCCTCCTAAACGGCTTGACCGATTTAAATGAATTTTTCTATACGCGTTTGAGTGGTGCCCTGGATGGATTTAGATTCACAAATCACCCCGACAGATGGCGCTGCAGTCAATGTTTAGGTTTTATATTTATCCTAAACAGCTGAACTAATTTGAATGAATTTTTGTTTATACATTCAAGTGGATATGCAGGACATTTCCCATTATCACGATAAGAATCTATTAAAAACAACAAACCCTGTCCAATGACTAGTTCGCAAAAGCAATCCCTAAGAATATGTGAAACGACAAATAACTACTGAAATACGAATTTCAAGCACATTCAAAGGTTTATAGTGGACCTTGGCAGATATGTCGTAAACATCCCTATATCAAGCGGATCGTTCGCACGCAATCAAAGATGGAGGATGGAGACTGTTTCCACGCGACTCCTAGATTTGATCACAAGACAGATGACTGGACCCCTGAAAGGTCGGGCCTACGGTCATAAAACAAAATTTATATAGTGCTAGGAAAGGGTTCCGTATATTTTGTATTTAACTTTATGCTGTTTTGTTTTGAGGAGTTTCTCGGGAAATGATTTTGGTGGAAATTTTGTTCGTTTTTTCGGTGGGTTGTTGCTTAGGTGGTGTTTTAGGCTGTGTTTTGGTTATTTTATTGATAACTGTATATTGTTTTTTACTTCATAAACTACTTTACTAAGTTTTTTTTTATTTAACACAGTCGGGGTGTAAAATAATTGTGGGTCGTTACATCAATTCATTAAATATTAGTCTAAACTTAATTGTTAAATTCAAATTAGCTTATAAGCTAAGTTACTGTATACAGTAACTTACATTAATTACAATAATACATAGGAACATTAAATTCAGAACGTAAAATAATATTTGTATTTAAATGAATAATTTGAAGAGGTAACCAATGAATTATAGTATCTCTTCTTCTCACAGTGTATTTTTTATGGGATAAACCGGTAAAGAAGCATGAGCATCCTACTTCTCGTTTACCGGTGGTATCACCTAATAGTAAGCATCAGCGTCGCCCATGGACACAAGTGCGTTACTGGCCTTTTGAGATTAGAGTTTTGAGGATCGTTGGGGATTCAGGGATTGGGAAAGGGGGGGGGGGTGGGTAATTGGGACTACAGTAACTTCACTCACACGACGAAACACAAAGCAAGCGTTGTTTCACGTTGGTCTTCTGTGAGGCCGTGGTATCACTTCGCTCGAACCAGCCTTGTGCCAAAGCATGGCTCTCCAACACTGTAATATCTGATAAATGATGTCTCCTCTTATCACATCCATATGCTTTCAGAGTGGTCACAAATATAACACTTACTCACTCACTACTTTGTCCCAATTCCTAAATTGGATCTCAATATACACATACAAAAAGCTTCCAATCTAGAGCTCAAATAAGCAGACCCTAACTATAACCTAGGTAATCAAGTATCGTAGGGTCTGCCTGGATTTCGGCCTAGGTTGAATAGCAAACAAAAGCTATTGTCTAATATATGAGGTCTTTTGTTGTTGCGTTATTTTCCTAGCTTGTCAAGTTTGATAGAAATTATTTACGAGAACATTGTAGAGGTAAATAATGTGATGGTAAATAAGATTATATGATTTATTTTTTGTGTAATAAACTAGATAAATTGTTCGCACTAATTAAACGCACCTTAAGATGTAAGACGGCTAGTTTCATGGGTATTATTTATCTATTAACTCTTTATCATTTGTTTATCATATACATATTTATATTACTGCCTCGTTGGCCAAGAGGTCGTAAGTGCGACTTGACAAGGCCTTGGGTTCGATTTCCGGGTTGGACAACGTACTACTAGGCATATTAAATAATCTCAGTAGTAGCAGGGAGTCTGGAATTGTGCCCGGTAGATGGCAATAGGCTCACCCTCTATTACATGGGACTCATAACATAAATAGTGAACACTGAGTGTTACATTGTACAGTGGCATTAGGTGCCGTAATGTAGACCTACCTACCGCTGACTACCGCTTCGGGTATAAAAAGCGTGATATTATATTAAATTATTTAATTTAAAGAAAATCCATTCTCAAAACTTTAAACGTCCATCGTCGACCATTGTAGTAGTTTTATGTAATAGTAAACGATCATAATAAACAAATTAACGTTATTTTACTGAAAATCATCCCTCTTTTTCTCTTAGATTCCAGATAATAGCTTCGACAATAGATAAATGAAGGGTTGAAGCAAAAATTGCGGCCATTTAATAGGACGTGAGCATTTTTCAAATCAACCAAAATTATTGGAAGATTTTTACGCCATATTTTCTTGTAAAGCTTTCTTCATGAGAAATTGAGGTAAGTAGTAAAGTTAATAGTAATGTTTTTAACTGTATAACATCAGGGTTTTAGGTTAAAAGAGTAGGCAGAAGTAATAATAAAGAAAAACTATAGGGTGTAAATTTTTCACAGACATCCCTAACGATCCTCAAATTCCTAATCCCTAAAAGGCCTGTAACGCAGTTATAATACCTCTGGTGTTCCAGGTGTTTATAGGCGGCGCCGATTGCTTACTATCAGGTGATCCATATGCATGTTTATCGGCTTATCCCATAAATAAAACTCACTTAAAAACATGATCATATATTAAGATTTTTCTCCTGTGTTATTTCGAAGAAGCATCCAAGACCTAGACATTGAAACAACAATTTGTAGATTAACTAAAAATCGCTGGTAACTCACGTGAATATACTGAGAAAAGCTCTACTAGTTTCGAACCACAGAGGGGTTCTTCCTCATGAGCAACTTGCGCGGTCGCGGCGATGTCGCACAGCTAGAAGAAAGCAGTAGTGCTTTTCTCAGCAAATTCACGTGAGTAACCTGCGATTTTTAGTTAATTTAATATGTCTCACGATAGTTATTATACAAACATAACAATTTGTAGATTGCATAAAGTAAAGTTCTATGTAAGAATCAAACACGTTACGTTAACGTTACTGTTAGAATCACCATCATCATCATGATCATCAGCCTATAAGTGGCCACTACTGACCAAAGGCCTCTTCTCACACGAAGAAGAATTGAACATTAATCACCACGTTTGCTCAAGGCGGGTTAGCGATTTCAAACTTATAATTAGAAATTATGAACCCAGGTTTCCTCACGATGTTTTCCTTCACCGTTTGTTAATGGTGTCTAAATAATCCGCTCATTGCAGGTTGTTAGAATAAACAGTCATAATATCAGCAACTTCAAATCGAAAACGACGAGCCCACTAACTAATTCAACATGACTCTACAAGCTATCAATTTCCATATACACAGCAAACATTACAACAAAATAAAGAACTCTACATAGAGACGAGATAGAGTACAAACACGATACAAACTGCACGGCCATTCAGAAGTTCGTATAAACTGTAACAAGGTTACTCTACCTTGCTCTATGTCCCAATATATTAGGTAGAGACTACAAATAAAAGTTTCAGTCGTTATGTCTCTGAAATGGAATGTAATGTGTGTTTGTATTGAATTGTTGTTGTGTAGAGTTTATGTAGAGTTTGGATATGTAGAGCTTTTTGAAATCATGTGTGTATATTTTTATTGTAGTAGGAATCGAACCCGAGACCCCTTGTTCGGCAGTCGCACTTGCGACCACTCGGGCAACGAGGCACCGGGATATCTCAGTTTATCCGCGAGTCTGCGATTCCGAATCGGCATCGGCCCTGTTGGGCCCCATCCGTGGTGGTCTGATGGCTCTTTAAGCCGCGAGCGGAACGCGACGCGTCGTACGCTCGGGACGGTAAGACTAGAAGTGGCAAGGTGATAGTATTGTAGTTGATAAGCCATTATGAGGCTCTTTTTTAAGGGGAGAAAATCATCGATTAGCTTCTCCCGTCCCTGCTCCTGCCATTATGAAGTTCTAAATCACAAGTTCAACTTCAATTTGTTTTTATAGTTTTATTAAATCTTGATTAATTTAAACCACAACGTGTATTAAATTCTACAACATCACAACGACAGAGACTACTACCAACCAACTTTAAACTTTATCACCGTTAGGCAAGCTTCACTATCGATTAAAACATTTAACGGTAGGTGTTGATTTAATATGAACTGGTTATCCGAGCCATCGCATTTATTAATTACTCTGATCTAATCAGGTTACGTACAATTTCGAAGCGACTCGATGTGTTAGGTTTCTGAGATTATAGATGAAATTTCTCGGGTCTCGGGTTCGATTACAGGGTCGGGCAAGGTATTACTGGGTTTAAAAAAAATCTCAGTTGTATCACGGAGTTTGGAATTGTGTCCGGTATATGGCAATAGGCTCACCCCCTGTTACATGGGACTCACAACATAAGTAGTGAAAAGTGGGTGTTACTTCTGTGTGCACTTCTGCCTACCCCTTCGGGAATAAAAGGCGTGATGTTATGTTATGTATGAATTAATCATGTTTTTGTGATAGTTGTACTTATTTTTTGAGTACCGGAATGGATTACAGAAGAAATGAAATAAGAAAGGAACAAACTATTGAACAGTATCTTAAATCTTAAGTTTGAATTTCAAAATTGATGAGCATATGAACCATAACTTATGAACCTAAGACTTAGTAAGGAGGTTGGTCATCGTGCCACTTGACCTACAACGCATTTATTAAAAAAAAATGTACCGTAATGATTTTAATACGGAATTAAAATCATTACGGTACATTTTTTTTAATATAATATTAAAAAAAACTGGGTCATTACAGTGAAATTTATAATTCATGCCAATATAAACTTTGACATAAATAAATAAGGCTCAATTTACCTGTATCAATAATCAGCAAATCTATTTGGCTAAAGCATTAGTCCCGAATTTGAATATAGAACACCATTTGTAAATTTAAAACCAACATCTGTAGTTTAGTCATACGATATTCGTTCTAATCGCCACGAGAATAAGATACATTACATCTGCAATCATTGAAGCTATTCTGCAAAGTTATGTGTGCACTTAGAAGCATCTTTATACCATTAGACATAGAGGTGGAAATTGATTGAAAAATCAGCATGAAGAGTTGGTAAAACTTCTAATTTTACTTCAAATGGAGTGGCCTTAATTGCAAAGTTGAGAATCTTCCTTTACTGAATAAGTTATGTTCGTATTTTCAGAGTTTTGAAGTAGAAAAGTGTCAATTTTTGCTTTAATATTACATTTTGATTGACAAATTAATTACCTAACGTTTTATTTTGATATTTTTGCTATAAAACGGGGATTCATGTTATTAAAAACATTTTTAAATGTTTTTCTCAATATTTATAGGGGTTTGTTTTGATTCAATATTTTCCTTAAAATGGTTGTAAATCAGAAGGAACTAGAAAGTGGTTCGATTTTAGGGTGAAATGCAATTTTGTTTTATGATTTTTAAATGTACCCACGCATTAGGTAAATCTTATAAAGACTGACTCTTTACATTTTTTTGAATAAATAAATACTTTAAATACTCAGTTTTACCCTTTCGTCTATTAAGACTTGCCCTAAATAACTTATCATTCTGTAGATTTTTTTTATATTTGATAGGTCGACGTTTGACCACTTTCTCGCTTGGTGGTAAGCTATGATGCGGGCTACGATAGAGTGCGTCATCCCATAAGCAACCTATTCACCCGAGCCTTGTAGACACTCTTCAAGAAATACAATCTCTGGCAAAGAATTCATTTTCATAATAGAGATGAATTAAAGAAGTGTGCAATTATTAAAAAATATCGTAAACACTCTCTCTGCCTACCCGACTTATCCAAGGACAAAATACCCGGTTAATTCTCTAAGCCACATCCATAGCAACCCGGTAACTACACAACATGGAGGGTAAACATCAAATATTCAACAGCCGGGCATACACGGGATGGTCACTTTTCATCCGGTCGTATTACCCGGGTAATCGTACCGGTTATTGGCAGCTAGAAGCAGGTGAAAATGTTGGGTTATATGTCATGTTCTGTTTCGTTTTTGGTAATTTTATGGAAACATGTCATGGTCATGTTAAATTTATGATGGATGAAGGCGTTTTTGACTTGTTGGAATAACATAACATAACATCACACCTTTTAACCCCGAAGGGGTTAACTTGAAAATGGCTATCAGCAACAGGGACATGGCGGTAGTGGGCGCTCTTTTGGGTGGGGAGGGCTCGCTGTAAGCTTGAATTGTGATGCAAGCGTGACATTAATATATATTTGTGTGTGTTTAATAATGTTAAAATGTAGTAAATATAATATAACGTAATGTAAATTTTATCAATAAGACTGACAAAATACATTGGCACTACTGGAATCGGCTTACTGCTGCGTGAGCAGACGTCATGCATTCTTAAATGTTCTACAGTCGGTGGCGCTGTGGACTGGGTCGCTCCGTTCCCTACGAAATGGTTGATCGGACCGATTGCTGGCCCTCACGTCATGCTCGTGAACGGGCGCCTTCTGCTGGAGCAGGTCGGCTCGCTCATCGCGCGTGTGAGCCGATCCAGTAAGGTTAATGTAAATGTAATAAAACATGTATTGTGTATATATTATTGGATATTACTTAGGTTAAGAGTGGGGTTAGGATGACAGTTACTATATAAGCGACAGAATACCGGCGTCTTGCCCCCATTCGGTCACCATTCATCGTGCAACATACATTCATTTCATTGTATATTTAGCGAGGGTAGATTGTTTTCGTCTTGTTTATTTAAGAATTTGTTCTTTTGATGATTGTGTTATTAATTTTTGGATAATTGTGTAATAGTTTTAATTTTAGTCTTAAGGTAATAAATTGTCCTTTTTTAAAAAATTCAACCTGCTTCTGATTTCTAATATCAGAAGTGGGATAAAAGATTCATTCCCACTAACATCCTGGCCTGATCTGAACATAATTTTTTTTTTCTTTTCTTTCAAATTGCGAAGCACTGAACTGTTTTATTTTGTCGTGTATTTTTACCCCCATTTGTTTTTTTTTTTTTGTTTGTGTGTAAGTTTCTTATTTTTCGTGATCCATAATTCGACAATGGACAAACGGAATCGTTCCCGTTCTTCTCACCGCTATTCGCAGGTGTCTCGCGATGGACAGCCGCGTATCCATCGTCGTAGTCGTTCACGTAGTAATACGCGTGGCCAGTCGCGGCATTCCTGTGGTGGTTCGCGCTCTCGCACTCCGCATCTTCGATGTTCACGGAAACGGCGCATGCAAGGGTGTCGCTCTCGCAGCAATTCGCGAAGACGCTCGCCGCATATTAGACGTTCCAGTGGGCGGGACTACGGGCATGGTCCACCTGGCGAGCAGGCGTCGCGCAGCGTGCGCACGCCGCCGCTGTCACCCGTGGCCGCGCCGCCGAGCAATTGTGGATCCTGGAATGCTGTTTTGGCGCGACTGGAAGCGCTGGAACAGAGTTCTCATGTGCCAGCTTCGGTAGAACGGACTTCAGTTGGACAAGGTACAGAGCAAATTGTGGAGGCAATTCAATCACTGAAAAATGTCTGTGAGAATGTCATATCATTGTTTGGTACTCCTCGTCTGATAGTATCTGATAGAGGCCGAATGTTCGAGTCCGCAAACTTTAAGTCATGGACGCAATCTCTAGGCATTTCACTTCACCACATAACGCCCGAGATGCACCGTTCCAATGGACAAGTTGAGCGGTATGTTCGCACCGTCTTGAATATGTTAAGGATCGAAGTAGCTTACAGGAAATCCGAATGGGCTGAGGAGTTGTGGCGTCTTCAACTAATTCTTAATCTGACACAGCAAAAGACTACGCAAACTTCGGCTCTGAACCTCTTAGTCGGCCATGAGAACGTGACACCAGCGATTCGAGTCCTTGTGCGGGATGTCGCACTTGGTCCTGCCTCAGAAAATCGTGAATCGAGAAGAGAGATCGTCAGGCAAAGGACGGCCGAACGGCTAGCCAGAAATCAAGCCGCCATGGACGCTCAAGTTAACGGGGATAGACGTCCGCCTCGTGTGTTTCAAGAAGGAGACCTGGTCTTCGTCATCAAGTATGCCCAGTCCACGGGGAAGCTTGATCATGGCATGCGCGGGCCCTATCGAGTGGTTCGTGTTTTGCCTCATGGGCGCTACGAGCTGCGACTGGTGGCCGGTTCTTATGGTAAAACCACCTTTGCCGCTGCGCAGTACATGGTGCCTTGGGCTGGCGAGTGGACACCCGAGTCGTGTGCTGGTTTCTTCGAGGGTAAGTGTGCCACTGTGTAAGTGCCGTTGGCCAACTTGTGAGGTACCCTTGAAGAAATGTCCTGGGGCAATGTTGCCTTTTGGACTCTATGGAGATTCTTACTATTCGTGGGAATAGTAGTGTTGTTTGGCCTTCTGTCAGTGTGGTGCACTTGTAGGGTGTACCCATGACCTCTGGAAGCTGGTCGGCTTTGCAAACCGATCAGTCGCTGTGAGATGTGCGCTCATAGTGTTTTTTTATTAAGCATGCTAGTCATAGTTATTTTAGTACCTAAGTTGTCTGAACGTTAGTGTTTACGAAACCTGAAGTTATTCATTTATAAACTACAGGTGGTAAAGATAAGTAACTGAACTATGAAACAATGACGTTCAAACCCTATACTTGGATGTTTATTTTAACACTAACACGAATTAACCTGCATGATGGCAACATGGGCTGGTATCCTCGCCGTTTACTAATAGTCTGACTTCTTCCACAGACAATGAGGATGATGACGGTGGTAGTGTGGTTGAAGACCAGCCACCTCAGTTAGAGTCGCCTGCACCTGACCTGCCCGGGCCTATGCCTGCACCAGAACCAGTACCAGGGCCCTCATCAAGACCAGATCACCTGGAACCAGAGGCTTCCCGAGGACTTGACATGCCCGATCTGAATTGAAGTCTGGCGCCTTTTTGATTTACCTGACGGGGACGTCAGGATGTCAGGAAAGGCCGTATTGGATATTACTTAGGTTAAGAGTGGGGTTAGGATGACAGTTACTATATAAGCGACAGAATACCGGCGTCTTGCCCCCATTCGGTCACCATTCATCGTGCAACATACATTCAGGTTTTGTTTGTAATTTTGTATATTTAGCGAGGGTAGATTGTTTTCGTCTTGTTTATTTAAGAATTTGTTCTTTTGATGATTGTGTTATTAATTTTTGGATAATTGTGTAATAGTTTTAATTTTAGTCTTAAGGTAATAAATTGTCCTTTTTTAAAAAATTCAACCTGCTTCTGATTTCTAATAATATAGATATTAGACACAACCTTCTTTGTGGAAAAAAAATGTGGTTAATGTAGCACGTAAGATTTTTGTAACAATTAATTTTGACTGTAAAATAAAAAGAAAATGTAATGGAATGACAAGGGCACGGACAAGAGTCCGTGGAGAATAAGAAATGTAATATTAAAAAAAAAAACCCCGAAGGGGTAGGCAGAGGTGCACATTACGGCAAAGCCCACAATCCAATACTGACTTGGCAGTAGAAATCAGGACGTTTCACTCAGTCACATAATTGACATCAATCGATCGACGAGACAAAGACACCCTACTAAGTATAAACTAAAATAAAACCTCGACTATTCAATCAAGGTTCATAAAACATTTACAACCATGTGACGTCATGATTGGAGACCATGGCTACCTTTCCGTTTGTCCAGTGTGGGGGTGAAATGTATTAATATATAATAATCAATACATAGATCTGTATTGTGTAATCCTTCAAAAGATATTTCTTTGTTATGGCTCTGTGGTTGAAGTATTCTTATTCTTAGGGTAAGTGTTCTTATTCCTATTTTAATTTATGAGTTGGGTAACCTTTATTTTATAGAATCTATAAGTCTATAAGTAATAAAAGTGAACATTGACGATAAAAAAATATAGTTGGAATAAAATGCAAGTATAATGACTAGCTGTTGTAAACAACTAAATTGATCGTAATCCCAATGCAAATCGATTCGAAATTCAGTGAAATTAGTACATTAACAACCAGCTAGCAGGAAAAATATTAAAATGGTCTAAGTAATACTGAAATATCTTACCAAATTAATATTTCAAATTATTTTTTCCAACTACTATTTTAAGTGTATTTTCTATCTGATTTAATGTGAAATCGCATAGTCCAGTTCATCCAAAAAAAGTACATATTAATACATATTATGTAAATAGCTAGCTTTTGCCAGTGGGATAAGAAGTAGCCTGTGTGTTCTTCTAGACCTCTATTTACCCCTGTTCCAAATTGGGGATCCGGCTCGATGTGCAGGAGTAGGAACGGGGTGGTTTTTAGTCAGTAAGAGTCTGACACTCCCTCCCGCCTCGCCCAGGCGGAAGCAGTCATTCGCTGATTTATCTCCCCTTAAAAAAAAGACCTTAATCTACCCATGTTCCAAATTGGGGCTCCGGCTCGATGTGCAGGAGAAGGAACGGGGTGGTTTTTAGTCAGTAAGAGTCTGACACTCCCTCCCGCCTCGCCCAGGCGGGAGCAGTTATTCTATGATATTCCTCCCTTAAAAAAAAACAAAACTCCTGTTCCAAATTTCCTACCGATGCCTTCAACCATTTTGACGTGAAGAAATAACGAACAAATAAACATGAAAACTTTTACATTCATAATATTAGTAGGATTTTTTTTTTAATGGGGGAAAATCATCGAATGACTGCTCCCGCCTGGGTGAGGCGGAGGGGAGTGTCAGACTCTTACTGACTAAAAACCACCCCGTTCCTTCTCCTGCACGTCGAGCCGGAGCCCCGGTTACCCGTTAGGTTCTCCGCGACAATATTAGTAGGATAGAAGATCATGAATCCTTTTGATAGTTTCAGTGCAAACAGAATTGCTTCTTTCAACTTCAAAGATGGCTGCCTGCTATTAAGAACTTGCCACAAACTCCTAATGCAGTTGGCAAAACGCGCGATCTCGATTACTTGTAACGACTATCATAGATCTTCGTATAACAACCGGGATCGACAGTTTTATGCGCTCCCCGATACTGGCAGCTATTATCGTTAATTTTATTGTATAAATTAAGAATCGAAGTTGAGGTGTCATGGTCTGTTGTTGTGTTTACCACTACTTGACCTATGAATAGTAAATAATAACATGTAGTGTTTGTGGAATTGACTTTATAATTTCAATGCAGAAATCTAGAAATATATTCCAAAAATTTCAACTGTCTCGTTGATTGAATACTTTGTAGTGGGATTATCGAGGAAAAGGTATGGATTTATAACAATTATCGTGAGACATACTAAATTAACTAAAAATCACACCACCTCTGTGGTTCGAAATTAGTAGAGCTTTTCTCAAAATATTCACGTGAGTAACCTGCGATCTTTAGTTAAGAGGTATGGAGTTCGATTACTGGGTCGGTCAAAGTGTTATTGATTTATTAAATTTTTCGAAAACTTCTCCTTTATATAACATAGTCTGTATTTGTGCCTATTTTATGGCAATAGACTAAGTTTCACGACAAATGGCGAAGAAAAACATCGTGAGGACCCGGGCTTATGATTTCAAATCATAAGTTTGAAATCGCAAGCCTGCATTGAGCAAGCGTGGTGATTAATGCTCAAACCTTTTCCATTTGAGACGAGGCAGTGGCTACTCATAGGTTGTTGATGTATGATGTGAATATTATATTGCATAATACTAAATGTGCATTTCTTCCTAGACCTACCTCTATGGGAAAGAAAGGACGTGATGTTATGTTAATACACATTTTTCAGTCGGCTAAAACCATGGCATATCGACGCAAAAAGGATAATATATATTTTATGTCATTCTCTCTTGACACGTAAATACATACTATGCGGAAAACACATTTTCTATATTTTATGACTTAAGTAATTCCCAAAGGTATGATGTAAGACCATTTTAAAAATGTAAGAGGTTGACCTGAAGAAGTTGGGTTTTGTGATGGACGCCATTTTTTTTCTTATTTTTTGGGATATTTTGATCCTATGGGAGTTATTGGTTAGATAATTCGGTCAGTTGGTCAAGGAAATAAAAAATATATCTTACTAGTCGTGGTTCATCTCACATAACATAACATCACGCCTTTTATCCCCGAAGGAGTAGGTAGAGGTGCACGTTACGGCACTTAATGCCACTGTATAATGTAACACCCACTCTTCACTATCTATGTTATGAATGAGTCCCATGTAATAGGGGGTGTACCTATTGCCCTATGCTGGGCACAATTCCAGACTCCGTGCTACTACTACGACTTTTTTTAAAAACTCCCAGTATAACTTTGTCCAGCACGTGAATCGAACCCGAGACTCTGCTAACAAGGCAGTGGTTCCCCTCAATTATTTATATTAATATTTTTTTTATTATGTATATCAATGAAGTAATTGGCCATTAGTTTATAGATCTGTCTTTCTGTTTTAAGAAACAGTGAAAATTATTACAATTTACCACAAATGGTTCTAAAGTATTAGATTAAATTCGGTACTAAATCAAAATATTCAATTAAAGAGACCTCTTCTATTCATTCCTCTGACATTGAATTTCGACATTCACTATTATTCTGTCGACCCCTTTTATCTACAAATGGTCTGAATATAATTTCAAAGGGCGTAGACTTGTTATCGAGACAAAACAAGGAGACGTAACCACGCATGCGCGGATTACGACACGTAGCGCGTAGCCAGCGAGCATCTCGTAGCGCTACGATTTACTACGCGTCGTAGCCTCGTAGTAAAGACTACTAGTTTTATTCAAATATAAACTGTATTATGTTTAGGTTAAAGTTTGAAATTGTAAGCAGGATAGTTCATCTGTGTATTAACACAGCGTTTTATGCTACATTTATTTGAATTTAGACTCTATTACTTGGTTATAGGGTTGGTAATTGAATGTGTTTGTTTGATCTTTCATTTAGTAGATAGTTTGGAAAAGTACGGTTTCATAAATTATTCTTGTAGAAATGGATGGCTTCGGTTCCCATCGGTCAATATCGAAATTATTATTTTCAATACGTTGCTTGTGTAGGTATTATGGACTATAATAGTAATACGTTTAGAGTATTGGAAGTCGAAGAAAATAAATACTTATTTAAGTATTTGTGGTAAATAAGTGTATCTAGTTTATTTTATTATTCTAAGAAGATTATTTCGTAAAAGTAGTATGTTTTGAGTTTACTCTTAACAAATAGGAGGTAATCGAAGTTCTACATACCTGTTCATTTTATACAAACAAACTATACTTAGACAGGTTTTATTTTGTGTTACCGTAAAAACTTAAGTTTTCGACAAAAACCAAACTGTAAGAATATCTTTCTTTAAAGCTTTTGTGTATCAAACTAACTTGTTTAGTATAGTTCTAGACGCCATTTTACGGCTATAATAATCTGTTATATGTTATAACTGTTGAACAAAAATCTACAATTTATAAGAGCAACAATTAATAGTGTAGATGCCTAATTTTTATTTTAATGTCCGTCTGGTAGATTATTTTAAATTATTAGACACGTATTTTCTTTCAGAAACGAATACTTTCGACGATATATTGATTTGAAATGTCGCGTGACGTCACTTCTATGTACTTACATTTTATAAGTAGAAATGACGTTTTAGCCCCCACTCCTAAACTTTGATTCGTTTTGTCTAAGTATTACTTTATTATACAACAAAATAAAAAAATACGTGTCTAATATTTTTTCATTACCTAATTTACGGACTAATTAGATTTTCAAGTTTCATACCCCGTCACGTCATCGTCCCAATTGTAACTAATACATCACAAACGTTTATGGCAACATCCCCATTAAATTAGGAAACCTCTAAACATGTCCGAAAAATATTCGCACAATTTTCGCACATACTCTCACGTTTTTCGCACATACGTCACTCAACGTAGTTCACGTAATATGTAAGACCGTAAAATGTTTACGTCGTAGTAGGGTCAATCTTTCAGCCATATATGTATGTATGTATGTATGAAATTACGGTTTTTTGTTACATAAATACCACTATCCACTAGGTAAAATTTGACGCGGCAGAAACACTCAATAAGTTTAGTTGTATACTTGTATCGTACGTCAATTAAGCATCGTTGTCAGTTCGCAACATTACGCATGGCTTTATTTTATGTTTTTATAATAACTATCGTGAGACATACTAAATTAAGTAAAATCGCGGGTTACTCACGTAAATATACTGAGAAAAGCTCTACTAGTTTCGAACCACAGAAGGGTTCTTCCTCATGGCATCAACGCCAGCCAGTAAGCTGCGTGACGTCGCCGCGACCGCGCACGCTGCTTATGAGGAAGAACCCCTCTGTAGCTTTTTTTATATTGTATAGGTTGACAATGGAGCACGCCTACCTATGAGCAACCTGTTCACTCAGGACTTGAAGACACCCAAGTTATATGTGTCGGGAAACACAGAATCCGGAAAGGAATTACGTTCTTTAGCGGTTCACATTAGGAAACTTGATGCGAAACGCTTCGTGCGAATGGGTGAAATATTCACCATATAAGAGAGGCGCCCCGCCGTTCGTTCGCTGTTTGTTTTGCTACAGTATGATTCGCCATACTGACATTTGATGTCGAAAGAGCAATTAATGCAGTACATATTGACACAAACTGAGCTGCAGCGTTCTATGATAAACCTAAACGTTGTAAGCTGCGATCTCCAACCGCTAAGCGTGGAGATAACACCAAACCCTCTCATGAAGTCCTTTTCATGAACTAACACTCTAGGTCTCCTGACCTTCAGTTTATCAGTAGATCTAGTGGAGTCCTAACGCTGAGCACCTTTTATTCATTATTAACGTCCGAAACATTACTGAAAGGTTGTGTCTCGCGTAGATCTGTGTTCCGGCTGCATGTTAGGGGTTTAATATGTCGAGCAACATGTCGCGCATCAAAAGTTGCCTAGTGAATACGAGGCTTTAAGTTGCTGTATGGGAAAACGTAAGGCAATATTAAGATGGATTACTGTTGTGGTATAATGCGTCAGCTGAGCTCTATGTCATTAAGATTACCATCAATATCACTGGCTTTATTCCCGGAAAGGATAGGTAGAGATGTGTCTAAATAAGTCACTGTGTTTTCTTATGGTAATGGGCCTAAAGATGATCATTGATGTCATAATTAAATGATGTCATGCTGTAAGATTTTAAAATATGGTACGTTTAAATCAATGGGAAATTTCGAATTCATATCTGAAGGTAGTACTATCTTATACATCCCCCGAATCGAATTCAAGATTTTGTGTTCAATATTTATAAGAGCTAGATATTGGTAGCCAGAGCTAAGTGGAATGATAACATTCGCAGTGGTTGAATGAGAAGAGCTGAAGATCGAGCTCAGTGGCGTGCCATTGGAGAGGCTTATGTCCAGCAGTGGACGAACACGGGCTGATGATGATGATGATGATGAGACATTGGTAGTCGCTAGTTCCTAACAAAAGTACCCCAAACATCTTCCAGAAAACATACTTAGATTCCCAACGTTATGTCACAGGTTCGACCGCCAGTTTCTTAACGACTTTCTGGGTAGGAAGTGTACAATTTATCACGAGAAACGGACGGATACAAGGAAAACTCCGCGAAAATTCCCGGGAAAATAAAATTTAATGTAATCTTACTGATAAGGGAGGGGATCCTCTACCTATAAGTACTTATTGCTTTTGTTTTCAAAAATGTATGTATGTGTGTGTCTGTGTATAGATAGATATTGATCCTCCTTGCTTTAGAGGTCCGTGGTTCAAAAGAAACTCTTATGAAGTATCTACTTGGGTATTATTTAGTCAAGATCCTTTTTCTTACTCGTCGGTTTAATAGTCACGATTGTGACCGCCGATCAAAGGTACTTCGGTTAGATTTTTGGGTCGGATTAGATATTATTGAATTTTATTTTCGGGTTTTCAATCTTAAAATGGATATAGATAATAGATAAATGCTATTACACTCTTAGACTTTATTGATGACAGTATAATTTCTAAACAATAATTCTTAATATTAATACAAATTTTGTTAACTGGACTGTAATTTTAATATTATGTATAATTTGTTAATTAATAATAATAAATGGTCTTTTTGTTTTTTTTGTATTAAAATTATATATTTCCTTGCTGTGCCCGACAGGGTCCACAATGAACTGTATTATCCTTTGTTACCACCTAAGTAAAACATTGTGGAACGCAATAAAGAATTTGAATTTGAATTTATTAATACCATGAAATCTGGAATTGTGACTGATGTATGACAGGTTCTCGTGACTTCTATTAGATTTGACTCATAACACAATTGGGTAGTTTCCAGGGTATCATAAATTAAAAATCTAATTAGTCCGCCAGTTAGATAATGAAAAAATATTAGACACGTATTTTTTATTTTATCGTATTACGTTGTAATACTTAGATAAAATGATGCTAAGTTCCAGAGTAGGAGGTCGTTACCTCATAACGTGCTACAAAATGTGGCACACTGTGACGTCACAGTATATTTCAAATTAATATATCGTCGAAAGTATTTAATTCTGTGAGAAAAGAAAAAATACGTGTCTAAGGTTTTAACATAATGTACCAGACGGACATTAAAATAAAATTTAGGAAACTACCCTATTAGTAAAAAATGGGTTTATTGTCATTTGTGTAACTCAAAATTAAAAGCTGTTATGTTAGGTTATGTTTGTTATTTAGTCTAGAACTGGGTTTCTTTAAATATGCAATCTGCACTAGCTTCTACCTTTTCTGTTTCAGTATTCAATTCCTGTACCTACATTTTTAGCAGCCTTTCAATAAATCCTTGCATTTCATGGTTTGCACAAACCGAACGCCGACAGCTGCCTACTGCAGTTTCTACCACAATGCAAATAAGTGTAAGAAGTCTTACTACAAACTATTAATAATATCGCAAATATGGAATCCCTGTTACAGTACTTACATCCAGCGTTTGGAGGCAATTCAACAGCGTTTTATTAAATTTCTTTGCTTCAAACTTCATGTTCCATATAGCTCAGACAAATATCTGGAATTTTGTAGGCTGTTTCATATTCTGCCCCTTACCAATCGCCGTCGGATAGCGGATTGTACCACACTGCTAAAAATCATCTCAAATGAAATTGACTGTCCCGATCTCTTGTTCAAACTCTCTTTCAATGTCCCATGCAGATCTATTCGTTACAATCCCCCACTTTTAATTCGGAATTCCTCAACGAGGTATAGGCAGAATTCCTTTATTATGCGTGCAAGCAGTGACGTAAACAACCTGTGTAAGGAGTATCCAATAGATCCGTTTGTAACGCGGACTACTACGGTGCGAAGGATGCTCACCCTACAGTTTTTTAATTTCATATAAAATTAAGTGGGTAACTTGGTTTAATATTAATTTGTTATTGTTGGTAGTATGGTTGGTGTGTGTTTATTTTTTTATGTTTTTATTGTTGGTATATATAGGTTCTTGTTGTTTTTTTTTATTTTCTTTCCCTAAACGATGTATTTGTTTGGACTGTGAGTGTTTTTTTTTTATTGAATAATGTGAAGTCTATTCGTGAAAACCTGTAATTGGCTTTCTGGTGTTATTATGTTATCTGTTTGTTTGCTATGTGTAGCTGTTGGTTTTCCAATCCATAAATAAATAAATAAATAAATAATTTTGCATGTTGAGAAAAAACTTACATAACATAACATCACGCCTTTTATATCCCAAAGGGTTAGGTAGAGTTCACTTATTAAATGTTATATCCACTTAATGGCAACTGTACTATACTTCGAGAACTACTCCAGGCTCCGTGTTATTACTATTTTTTTGAAATACTCCGAACCGAAAAAAATACTTCACTCAACGCGGAAATCGAACCCGCAAATCCTCGACATTCACACTTGCAAACAATCGACTAACGAGGCAGTTAAGGGAATCAATGGATGAATAGAATTGTTATTAGGTAAACGTATAATAATATTTTCTGCTTTTGTCTGCCTCGTTGGCCGAGTGATCGCAAGTGCGACTGTCGGGCAAGCGGTCTCGGGTTCGATTCCCCAGATCAGGTAAAGTAAAACGGAGTTTTTAAAAGAAAACCTCAATGGTAGCATGGAGTCCGGAATTGGCATTGGCATTGAAATATGGCAATTGGCTCACCCCCTATTACACGGGACTCATAACATAAATAGTGAAAAATGGATGTTAAGTTATACAGTGGCATTAAGTGTCTTAATATGCGCCTCTGCCTACTCCTTCGGGGATAAAGGCATACATAACATCACATGTATAATATTTTCTAATAATTATTAAATTTTCAAACAGATGAGTCTTCGTATCTACCACGGCGTGGCATACACGTGGCGTAGTTCTAAACTGACTACTGCGGCAATCATGCCACGTGGACACAGACTAACAAATGATAGTACATTTATTATCTATACCGCACTCTCGTCCTTCTGACCTTGTCTACTCTGTGACATCTGCAGTCCATCCAATCAAGTATTCAACTCAAATGTCAATGTCAATGCATTCTCTCAATTGATCGCTAACCGAATTAACATAAATTCCAGAACACGGCATTAATAGATAACTAATGCCTCTGATTGACCTCTTGCATACTAATAGATGGCAAGCAACCACAACGTGGTCAGAAATGCATTAAATATTCAGAATCTGCAACGCCGCTGAACCAACCAGTCCCTTATGACCCCATTTTCTTACTAGATTCCATAATGAAGTCATTAATGTTACAAAGTTTACTCAAGAAAGATACTATTCGCCTGACAAAAGCAATTTCAGACTAAAAACAATAATAAATACCGCAACCCAGCCATACTGAACATCCACACACGCAAACATTCATTTAGGCTCGGAAACGCGCAAAGATATATCACCACACTAATGACAGCTAACAGAAATTACACACAATTCACAACCTTATAACTACAGCAATAAAGCTCAAACGATTAAAGGAACAGATAAATTTGTTGCTGATAAAATTTTCGTCCTAATGCGGCAGTTTTTAAAGTTCAATTCTGTTTGGGCGACGAATTCCGCAGAGGTGCGCATCTAGGGAATGCAAGCAATTAGATACTTTTAACATTGCAGATGTTCGTCATTTAAAAAATTCATACTCACCGTCCGTCGTAGACGTTATATTCATCTTGAGTTAGCAAAGAACTCTTTTAGTTTTTAAACTGGATAAACACTAGGAAGAAATTCTTTGAATTTCAAAGTTCGAGGTTTGTATGTCGTTCACAGTCTGATATTGGGTAAGGTCCTTATCTGAAGAGCTCGTACTGCAGATAGCACAGGTGTCAGTCCACACGACGTTATAGAACCACAAATCACCGGTAAGATCACTCACGAAACGTCAAGTAATTCAAATTCCGAACGAGCCACGGCACGCGGGTAAACGTCAACTATTGGCGCGAACACTTGACAGGCGGCTGATTGATTCCGAGCGTTCGGATACTCGCACACACTTGCACTTAACACCAGAGCCGTCTCGGGAGCCCAGGAACGTTTGGATATCACCCAATTAGCAACGAAGATGCTACTATCCGAGCAATCCGAAGCTTTTTGATAGTGTAACGACAAAACAAATAGTCCGGAATGAGTGAGGCACGGACATGCGCAGTAGGCATTGCCGTATGCGTACTTTGTTAAGCCGTGGTTACCGAAGTAGGCTGTATAAGATAAAATTTTATTTACTTAATAAAAGCGACATAAAATTCAATGAGTTCTTGCCATTTTTTTAGTGATACGCTTTGTTCTGTTACGCGAAGTAAGTTCTAGTAATAAAATTCATTGGATTGTTATTTTTATCTTAGACTTCATAAAGTTGGCTGTACTTTTCTATTCAATTCTTTTTCTTAGTTTACTTAGTTTATACAACTAATTTATTGTTGGACCTAGTTGTGTTTAAAATATTAAGAAAATATTTTATTTGGTTATGTCGTGTCAATTAAATTTTGTCAACTCACTAGTTCATGTTTCATTATAGAAGTTTTAGTTCTAATTACTTTTTCACAAATTAAAATGTTACGGCATCACACCCGATATTAGCTTTCAAACTTAATAAAAACAAACCACAATCTAAAAATAAAGGTCACACCATCTATGACACTGGCTAGCTATAAAGATTAAAACCTCATTTTCAAACAGTACCAACATAACAATACAAACTTTTAAATTAAAAAAATAAATGAATTGTCATTTAATTTTAAATTTGGAGTGTCAATATGGACGGCGCCCTACTGCAGCGGGCTAGGTTGGCACGTTTCGCGCAGGGTTCCCACTCTTGAGATATTTATCCAACGGTGACGGATACCTGACGCACACACCCGCATTTTTACATACACATTCATGACAAGTGCGTGACGCAATTTTTTTCTTTGTATTTTTCATTTTTGTGAAGGCTTTGCGGTGTTATTTCTGTGATGGATTTGGGGGTTAAGTATCTCTTTAGTAGATGGTAACAATATTTTTTATTTTTATTAAAGTTAGATGAAAATCCGACTTTTAGTAAATTTAAATCTATAATCAATTTCTTGAGTTAGGGGTGTACATTTTAATATTCAATAGGTATATCGATGAAATTATACAATTAATTTAATTTATAAAAAAAATACTATTTTTAATTTAAATTATTACCTAGTTACTTATTTTGTTTTAATATTAAGATTGTTTATGGCGGTAAATAATTTCCATACTTTTATCTAATTATATTAATTAAAAATTGCTAAAACCTCTTAAGACATTATGAAAATAACCCCTTCCTCCATTTTTGTCCTGAGAAAAGTCTCTCCTATATGCTACATCTCTTTCTAACCCTCATTAGGTCATTGCCTTAACTGAAGTCACCTAATTACCGAGTAAGGAAACTTCTTAACGACTTAATATAAGAAGGATAAGCAGAATGAAGTCATATTTATTAAGTTCATAATGAGTACCATTATATTTTAATTAATTAAGTTTGATATTTATTTGGATAAACTGTTTGAGTGTCTAGTTAAAAATGGAATTGTATGATTCTTTTAAAAAGGTTAGAACTATATTTTTTGATATTCGATTTGAGTTAAGAATGATCTTGCATTTAGGCTCGATTTTATTAGCGCCTAATTCTGGAATAAAATACAATTAATGTTTAGAAAAGTTTCAAAGTCTTAGCAATATTAATAAACTTTTAAAATTTAATTTCAGAAACTAAAGACTAATACAAATACGAAAAACACCAAAAACATAAAGTCGAAAGACGAACCACTAAACAAAGATAATAAACAAAAACTCATATATGCAAATGAAAAATATACAGAGGCGAAAGTTTTCTCAACTTTCCGAGTTTATCGATAAAACTTTGAACGTAACAACACTAGGGGCAAAATAAAACTTCATGTATAAGTTTGGCGAGTATTTTTTAAAAAATGTCGATAACTTTTCACAACACTAGCTCCATAGTGAGATTTTAAAATTCGTGTATTTTTCCGAAGCTAGATAAAGTTTGAAGGAGTTAACTAGTTGTGTTGGTACCTTGATCTCGAAAGTTCCGGGTTGTCTATCTTTATATCTTTGTATAAAATACCGAGAAGACTCGAGATAAAACTGTATTTAGGTTTGATGAGAAATGGATTCCTTATGTTTGATTTAAAGCATGTTTGTTTCAAGAAATAGTGGAATTAGTGAAATACTCGTTGATTCCAGTTATAATTAATTGCTTGTAAAAATGTCCATTCTACTTATTTCAATCTGAGAATTGAACTTTAGACTTCGATTTACTAGTTTCACTTGGAACTGATAAACGACCACAGAAACAACTTTAAACTGTGGCGACACATGCCACATGATAAATCTATATACTAATTATAAAGCTGAAGAGTTTGTTTTTTTGTTTGTTTGTTTGTTTGAACGCGCTAATCTCCGTACCTAACTATAAATCTGACTTGAATAATTATTTTTGTGTTGGATAGCGCACTTATCTAGGATGGCTATAGGCTATAAAATATCACGCTACGACCAATAGGAGCTGAGCAGAGCGTGTGAAACCGCGCTGAAGTAGCTAGTGATAGATAACAGAAGTCACATATAGAAGATCGATGAGCAAATCGATGGATGACGTCATAAATCCTACATCACACATGTGAAGTTTATATTTTTTTTAATATACTTGATAGGTTGTCGTTTGGCCACCATTTCGCTTGGTGGTAAGCGATGATGTGGCGGACGATGGAGCATGCCTACCTATGAGCAACCTGTTCACTCGGGACTTGGAGACACCCAAGTTATATTTGTCGGGAAACACAGATTCCGGCAAGGAGTTCCATTCCTTAGCGGTTCGCACAAGGAAGCTTTATGCCAAATGCTTGCGGGTGAAATGTCCACCATATAAGGATGGCGCCCTGCCATTCGTCTGGTGGTACATTGTAATATTCTAATGTTTCTAATGTACGTACCTAATATATTTGTATGTGTATTACGGCAAAACATAGTTGACCATCATTATATGCAAGAGTTTATTAAGTAAACTATGTTTAACAAATAAATGATTCTGATTCTAATTCTAATAGAAAATCCCAACAAACAGATGTTGGGCAGAAATTATAATGCACTGTAATTATCACGTTACACATCAAAGTTAACAGAACTTAATACAGTTAATACGTTTAGCTGTCGGCGTTTGTTTTATCCGAAAGTTAGACGATACGTCTTGTTAGGAGCCTAATTAATGAAGCCTTTGGACGGCTGGTTTACGGATACAGTTACTTTGTAGCTATAAAGTGGGTTAAGATGTATCTGAATACAAGAGTATGGTATGGGAGTTTGTCGCGGAGAACCTTTGTCGCGGAGAACCTAACGGGTAACCGGGGCTCCGGCTCGACGTGCAGGAGAAGGAACGGGGTGGTTTTTAGTCAGTAAGAGCCTGACACTCCCTTCCGCCTCACCCAGGCGAGAACAGTCATTCGATGATTTTCCCCCCTTAAAAAAAATGGTATGGGAGTTTCACATAACTAACAGATAGTGGGTGTTGTATTAAATATACTACAACATGGAACTCTGATATGTGATGATGGCATACATCTAATATCATCCTTGTTCTCAGTTATTCCCGCAGGTTGTTGCAAGGGTCTATAGTAGCCATGCTTTCTGCATCCAGTAGTGTCGTACAAACGTGATTCTATATTACGTTCCACACTCATATGGACAGAATCGGGCAGCATCTTTGCATTGTTCTCACATATGCGTACAGTATTGGAATATGTATCAGAGACATTGTAGAACATACTTTTTTTAAAAGAGTAACGAATAGAGTTTCTTGCTCGTTCTTCTACATTCGAATCTACATTTTGGAATGAGCACCTAGCTTCACATAGCTTCACTGACGGGCTGACTGACAGACTATTATTTATTTTGTATTTGTTGACGTTTCAAAAGTACCTAATTATGGTTTTCACGTGGATTCAAGTATTCACGTGGATACCCACGTGAATACTAGTAGGTATACACATATACGCAATTTACAATACATTATTAGGTATTTAGAAACTCAATATATGTAATACACAATTATGTACTTGATTTTCTCAGTCATCTTTGATCGTATTCGGTGTCTGATAGGTTAGTAACTAAGTAATCGATTGGGTGTCACAGTGGCTGGAATATGGTATCGGATCTTAGATTCGATTTTCGGGTCGGGTGAAGGATTATTAGTAGTTGGGATTTTAGGGTCCTGATTGCTATCAATTTTGTCATTTTGCTTTATTATACTGATTCAAATATTGTTATATACTTTTTAACAGCGAATGACTATGTTACAGAACTTAATGGCTGATAAAATTAGAGAATTAGGAGTGAATACATTTTAAAAACGTGTTGATAATTAAAAATATTTATCCTACCTTTTATGGAGTACCTATGCTAAAATTCGTTCATCTCTTTTTTTATTTTATTTTCAACCGACTTCAAAAATAAGGAGGAGGTTCTCAATTCAACTGTATATTTTTTTGAAATAACACATCGTTGCATTCTTGCTCAAAGTTCTCAAAAATATCCTATAGGTGTCCGTTCTATGTAGCTATGTAAAACACGGTTTGACACTTTCGAGATTTGCTTAACCAAATAGTTCCGTACAACGGTCATAGATGGCGTTGTATTATGTTTTTTACCTGAGTGTAACGTTTTTAATAATTTTTTTCTTTTGTCTTTTTCCAACTAGTGGGTGTTTGGAGTCAGAGGTCCTCGGCTGAAATGGCTGAATGTTAGTATGTCATGTACAGTATTTATCACTGCATTAGATTTAATGGCAAATCAAGAGCTTTCTCAAAAGTATTGTTAAAGTAATACCTACCAACATAAGTGGGTAACCTCTACATAAGGGAGTTTGACATAATCACCACACTTGACAAACCGGTTGGAGATTACAGTTTATAACTGCCTCGTTGGCTAAGTGTTCCCAATAGCGAATTCCGGGCAAGGGGATCAGGTTCGATTCCCGGGTCAGACAAAGTAATACTGGGGTTTAAATAAAATCTCAGTACTAGCACGGAGTTTCGAATTATGCCCGGTATATGGCAATAGGCTTACCCCCTATTACATAGGGTTCGTAACATAAATAGTGAAAAGTTGGTGTTACATTGTACAGTGGCATTAAGTGCCGTAATGTGCACCTCTGCGTACCCCTTCGCGAATAAAAAGGCATGATGTTATGTTATGTCATAACATAAAGAGTGAAAATTGGTGTTACATTGTACCTTATATTAAGTGCCGTAATGTGCACCTCTACCTACCCCTTCGGGGATAAAAGGCGTGATGTTATATGTAGGTTTGTTAGCTGTAGAATAAAATTGACATTTGACAGTTTTTTTGTATGGAAGAATTGTCAAATGTTCAAAGATATTCCTGTTAAAATTTATCTGGCGTTGGAAAAATCGGCCCTTAGTCGGTATAGACGATACCCACGAGAAGAGATGAGGCGGTGACGGATATACAACATGTAACGTAATTAACGCACATCCTCAAACACCCCAATTAGAATATTATGTTATAATCATAATACATACACAAAATTTTTAATTTAACATGTATATGCATCCTTACTGGTCTTGACATAAGGTTTATTTTTCTTTATTTTGTATTGAATGA
This sequence comes from Spodoptera littoralis, assembly GCA_902850265.1. Classification (NCBI taxonomy): domain Eukaryota; kingdom Metazoa; phylum Arthropoda; class Insecta; order Lepidoptera; family Noctuidae; genus Spodoptera; species Spodoptera littoralis. Next base: position 6,821,919 of record LR824561.2, on the reverse strand, counting down.
TAGAATTTGTATGAATACAAATAAAACTGCGATTTTAAAAGTCTTATTGCTTTGACTTACGGTCCATTTCGATTTGTTTTAACAATACAGGGTTAATATGACAATAATTTCCGTAGTTTTAATTATTTTAGGGATAAAAAATTACCTATACTAAAAAATATATAAATCAATTTAGTTAACGATTCTGAACAAATTATTTTCAGGATGTATATATTTAAGTTACATGTTGTATTCTTCTCTTATCTCTACCATAAGCGCACAAACTTTAGATTTTTATTATCCTTGATGGGCCGACGTTTCTGATTATGTAAAAGTGAATTTTTTAAGAGCGCCTGTTACTTGTTCTCCCTAGCTTCATATAAACTTCTTTTTGTAGTTTTCCTTTGATTAAGTTAATTTAAATAAGTGTATTTATTTTGTATTACTACAGTACTTAGGTATATGTGGTTATATTTTCCTTTAAAGGCGTTCATTGTTTTCCAATTATGTAAAGTAGAACAAAAATGTTAAGAGGATTTGACATGTATACTTGTGCAGTAGGTATTTTTTTAAGGGGGAATATCATCGAATGACTGTTCCCGCCTGGGTGAGGGAGTGTCAGACTCTTACTAACTAAAAACCTGAAAAAGGAACGGGGTCCTTCTGCTGCACGTCGAGCCGGAGCCCTGGTAACCCGTTCGGTTCTCCGCGACTCCAAATCAGCATCAGCCCTGTTGGGCCCCATCTGTGGTGGTCTGATGGCTCTTTGAGGCGCGCGCGGTACCCGACGCTCCGTACGCTCGGGTCTATTTCTGGTCGGACGGGGAGCCACCCATGCTCGCCGTCCGCAGGCCCGCGACTTGTGTAGTATTAGCAATAAATTACATTTACTTGTAAGACAAATATAGGAAATACTTCGTTGTGCATCTTCTGTCGCGTATACCACGGGGAGTGCTATAAGGAATTGTTTGGTCTGATACCTGCCACGTCTTTTCGCCATCGACCTTCACGACAGCATATCCATCCCCATTATATAGATGGTTGGCAGGCCACAATTGTGCGCTTCTCACGTAGCTTTCTGCCTCGCACAGCAAAACTGTGGAATGATTTATGGCCGGTGATATTTCCGAACCGATACGACCTTCAAGAAAAGAGCATATTCCTTTTTAAAAGGTCGGCAAAACACTTGTGGCTCCTCTGGTGTTGCCGCCGCAGAGATGGCCATGGACAATCCTGCGTGCGGTGCTGACCGCTTACCACCAGGTGATCCGTCTGCTCGTTTGCCTCCTATACCATAAAAAATGTCGCGGAGAACCTAACGGGTTACCGCGGCTTCGGCTCGATGTGCAGGAGAAGGAACGGGGTAGTTTTTAGTCAGTAAGAGTCTGACACTCCCTCCCGCCTCACCCAGGCGGGAGCAGCCATTCGGTGATGTTCCCCCCTTAAAAAAAATCCATAAAAAATGTGACAAATTCGTGGATCAATTATTTTTATTTCGTAATAAATCGTTAATATAATTATTCTTCTTGCTTCACGCCAAAAATTGAAGCATCGATTTTTATAGACCAAATACAGTTATATTTTCTAAAACTCTACTCACCATAGACTACATAAAATGTATGAGCCATAGACTGCGATAACTCTGCTAATGAGAATGGACGTAACACTAGATAATTTACTTACGTAATTATTTATGGATGTGCCAAATATTTGAGGTTAAGTCAACAGAATACAACGAGCCAAACTAGACGCAATATTCAGGAGCGATAATGACAGAATTAGAGGAAGTAAAAACCTTATTAAAGGTCTAAAAACATGTTCAACAGTCGTATTTGCGACCACATAACCATCGGTACAGTTAAACAAACATAACATAACATAACGCCTTTCTAGGAGTAGGCAGAGGTGCACATAACGGCACTTAATGCTACTGAACAATGTAACACCCACTTTTGTTATCAGTCCCATGGAATAGGGGGTGAGAACCAAAACAAAAATAACACAAATAATTGTGGACGTTATCAATCTAATTATAAAGACCTTAATTACAAAACAGACTCAAAGCTAACAACAAACAAACACTAAAATAAACTCCACAAACATAAATAGCCACAGACGGTACCCTAAAAAAAGTAATTAACAAAACCATACAACGCACAGTAGGGCTTTTCAACAATAGCCTGAACAAAAATATAACCCTAACAAAAGAGTTCAATTTAGCCAAAAATAAGCCAAGAAACGCGATCCAGTGGGTACACACAGTAATCCGATAAAGAAATCTTTATATCGGCACGCGACCGAAATTAGGGGATCTAACTATGTCATTTTTAACCTAAATGTGTCAGAATTATGGGTTTTTCATGTGATTTAAATGGACGTGATTCGGTAGTTTCTTTTTTGTAGGTAAATAATGATTTTCGACATGTATGTTTGTATGTGTTGTGGGTGATTTGTATGGGTTTTCTAAATAAGTACAAATGGGTCTTTTAGAATTGTTCTGGTTAGATTTGTTAAGTTTTATGGGTTTGGTTCACGAATACAGGAAATATGTGAATGACGTTTATACTGGCTTTCACTTTTTTTGCCTGACCAACTGTTGTCAGTCTCAGGGATTTGATTGTTAGTTTTTTTTGCACAAAAATTTAAACATGGTGTATATTTTTTACCTCATATTAATCTTCGGTCGAAGTATAGTATATCTATGGTATTTATTAGCAATATTTTAAATTCTACATCCACTGAAACAGTATAGTTAAAAGTAAATTAAAATAAATTGTTGACAGAAGTGGTTCTGTGTCCAATGTGAGCTCGTGTCCGTGGCATGGCGTGCAAAATGAAACATAAATTGTTGAAACTCTATTCAAAATGTGCTACAAAATTTAATTCCGAAGCTTTCCGAAACAAATACTACACTTAACTTGAAAATACTGGTTAAATAAAGTAAACAGTCTTTTGCTTATTCTTATTTGTATTTTTGCTTCGGAGTTTTGTCAATAGGGTTGCGATTTCTTACTTTGAGAATTTAGAGGCAGAGACTCTGCTTTCGGTTTTTTTGGCTTCTCATGCATAAGGGTTTGTGGGTACGTAAACCTACCGACGACAAGTACCAATGTAACTTTTTTCAAGTTATGTAGGTACTTTCTAGATAATCTTAGAAAGTACATACCTATACTTTCTAAGATTATCTAGACACCACTGACAAATGGTGAACGAAAAAATCGTGGTGAAACCTGGGCTCCTGGCTTAATATCTAATCATAAGTTTGAAATCGCCAACCCGCAATGAGTAAGCGTGGCGATTAATGCTCAAACTATCTCCGTGTGAGAAGACACTGTGCTCAGCAGTGAGCTTATAGGCTGTTGATGTTTCCTACTTTGGATTTTTTCAAAGATTTTCATTTTAAACTCACTCTAAGAAAGTAAATAGATAATGTGTGTAATAACAAATTTATCCCTATAGAAACAGGGCCATTCTTAGTGCGTCACTGAGAAATGAAGAAACATGAATATTTCTATTGCCACCACACTGCTCGACACATCTCAAACCTGAAAGCTCATACTAAGCAGTCACTCTACCAACCTCTTTAGTCTAAAACCAGTCATTACCCATATGTGGACCAAAGTGTGGGAGACTCATGCTTCGGCACGAATGGGCCGGCTCAACTGGAGTGATACCATGGCCTTACATAAAAACCGACAGTGCAACAACGCTTGCATTGTTTCATCGTTTACCGGAGGCCCAATTACCCTCTTCCCTCCTCAATCTCCTCTCTTAATGCCCAACAATCCTCAAATTCATAATCCTCAAAACGCCGGGAACGTACTTTTAACGCCTTTGGTGTTCCCGATGTCCATGGGCGACACCGATTGCTTGCTATCAGGTGATCCATTTGCTCGTTTACTAGGTTATTCTATAAAAAACCTTAAAATACTTCATAAACCTAGCCTTTCTTTTACCATCCAACTTCATAGTGTAATTAGTCGAGAAAATCGTGAGTCGCTCGCGTGTACGACTCGATTTATTAAAGTGCCAAACGTTTATTAAGTTCAAGTGCCTCGTCAAAACGATGCCAGTTAATTATTTATTTCGATATCTTTCGAAATATATATCGATATTATTTATAATGGGGACAAAAGGTCTTGACTGAGTAGAATGATTTCAGAGGGGTCACGAATCTAATTGGTTTGTTGTACTCTTGAATGTTAAATGGTAATCGATTTTATGTTTTATGTAACTAGACAGCTAGAAACCTACGTTTATTTAGTGCTGACACTGATTTGTAAAATTAATTTTTATTGTAAACTAGCTTCTGCCCGCGACTTTCCGTAGGATTTTCAGGACATTCTGTCATAGGAACTTTCTCCTGAGTCTGCAAAAGAAGTCTGCCAAATCGGTCTAGCCGTTCTCAAGTTATGGCTTGACAACGTGAACAGTGTCTTCGGGGTTTCGCTTGATACCTACTTTACCTTTACTACACACAGTATACACAACAAATACACACTACTAAACACTTGTACAGACTTTACACATGTTCATCCCATTTTCTTACATTTCAATTTAATATAATACATTACAGTAAGCATGCAGATTCTTTTCGTAAACAGGTGCTAAATCGATTATGTTTGATAGTCACAATACAGGCTAAGCCTAGTGCGGTTTTCACAGCTCAAATTGTAAAATTGTAACTGGGTTTATGAAAATTAAATATAAAAACTCAATAACTTGACAAAGAGGTATTACACTTTATTCTTATTTTTCAAAAGATTGATTTTAACTCAAAGACGAGTCAAGACTTGCTCATTGTTATACTATACTTAGTACCCATTAAAAAAACACCGTTTAAAAAATTAAAAAAGATGACCATACCTAACCTCATTTCCGATACAAAAAATGACAAAAATTCATCACTTCATTTCTAAACTCAGTGTAATTTTTGTTACCTCCACCCCTTTCTTGAACATAAATAGGTCAGGAACAGGGCAACATATCGACCTATACAAAACCAGTTTATCATTGTCTTACTTTCTGTGACCTTACCGCACATTCATGGATCAGTTTATACTGGTACATAGCTCGACGCGTAAGGTCTAGTTGATAGGTGTCGCGTGACCACTGTCCAGGGACGTTATGGCAGTATCCATCACAATCTTTTGTCATACCCAACAATTTGTAAAAGAAGATAATAAACGACAATATTTATTAAACCTTGAGTCTGTTGCTATAAGGTACACGATTGTTAATCACGAAATCATTGAGTGGTTAAGTTCAGTAAAGTTGATGGTTTGAAATTAACAGTTAAGAAAAGGGGTAGATAGTATTTTGTTATACTTGATAATTCTTTTATACACTACGTTTAAAATTAACCGTATTTTAATATACTAAGTGCCTTAATATTCTCCTAAGTGTAACACACCAACAATTTTCTAAAAAACGGCTTCAAAATCGGTTCAGATAATCGCGAGATAAACACGCACAAATATACATACATACAGGTCGAACTAAGATCCTACTTTTATTTGAAGTCGGTTAATAAAAACTGCATCCAAATTTTCCAAATTTTCCTATACATAAAAGTGATAAAAGACATCTCATAATATTTTCTTAAGTTGGTTGGACCAACTATTTTTATTATTATTCCCTTTTGCTTATAATCTTTGCCTTGTTAGTGTGATGCACAAGAAAAGCCCTAATTCATTAAATCTATCAACAAAATTCTCCTAAATAATTCCACGAAACCAAAATGGCGTCAAAATAACTTAGTATGTGCACCACAGCGTCCCAACTAAACAGGGCACAATCAAACGGCGGTCTGTTGACTAGTCCAATCATTAGAATGAGATGTCACCAACACACCCTGTATACTAATCAGCTAAGTACAACAGTATACAAAACAAAAGCTAAACTTAGTTTTGTTAAACTTCGGTTTAGTTTTAATGTTGAGTGATGGTTTAGGTTTCAGTTTTATGTTTAGGTGGTTTGGTTTGTGGGTTTTTTGCTAATAATTAATTAATAAATTAAATTTTTGGTAGATCTAGGTTATATCCTAGGTACTGAAATTGATGTCTTAAGTTGAACACCTAATTGTGGTAAAATGTTTCTTTAATTCTTCAATTCTCAATAGTAACTATACAAATAGCGAGTTTAGATACGTTAAACTTGTTTAAAATATAACTTGAGTTTATCTATATTTATAAGAGTACAGCAATATGTAATTGTAGCATGACAAATAAATTTCGATCCAAATAAAAAACTCATGAATTAGAAAATAAATTAGCACCCAACTAATTAGCAGTCGTCAGATCATTAGATCGAGTGTCACTAACAATTAACAATCGGCACGTAATCAAATAAAATCACAAGTTTAACGTCACACAAAACAGAAGTTAAACTCGGTTTTGTTAAACTTCTGTTAAAGTTAGCAAGTTGTTGGACGAACGAATAGATTGAATTATGAGGACAAAATCTAAAATGTTTACTTTTTGTGCAATGACATCTATATCTTTAATAAGATTTTTAAGATTTATAAGAGCGGTATTATCACGTAGAAGAGCCATTTTGGAAGGCTCGACTGAAGTGAAACAACGGCTTCACAGATAACACTTGAAACATAACATCACGACTTTTATCCCCAAAGGGGTAGGCAGAGGTGAAAATTACGGCACTCAATGCCACTGTACAATGTAACACTCACTTTTCACTCTCATGTTATGAGTCCCACGTAATAGGGGGTGAGCCTATTGCTATATAGCCTATTTCCGGACTATGCGCTACTACTTAGAATTTCTTTATATAAACGCAGTAATTCTTTGTCCGACCTGGGAATCCAACCCGAGGCTCCTTGCCCGGCAGTCGCTTCACTTGCGACCACTCGGCCAATGAGGCAGGCCAACGAGGCTTCATAGAAAACTGGCGTGAAATAACGGTTTTGTTGAGTTTCGCCTTGTGAGATAACCTGAGGTCCAGTCTCAGCACGTTCTCTCAAAAGAAAACCTCAAAAAAAAATATATTCCTATTTTAACTTAAAGGTCTTGTATGTATCTTGTATTTAGCAAGTAGGTAAGCATATAAACACTCAACAATGGAGTAGTTCTCTCAGAGAATAGATCTTATGTCTAATGTAATCAAAGATAGAAAGTCACAGATTATACGAATGGGTACCCATTCCTTTCCCGGCCTAGGCGATGTTGGGTTAAACGCAAGTTTCCCTATCCATACTAATTACTTGATCAAGGAAACTGAGACGAATTTACCACAATTCCCCTTTAACAGTGTGACTTAAATTGTAACTTTAATGCCAAAGACATAGAGATGAATTTAACGTGATGACTGATTGGAAATTAGTGACATTTAAATTGCAACTTTAATACCAAAGCCATAGAGTTGAATTTAACAAGACAAATGTTTATAAGTGTTGTTCGTAAGGTTTATTATCGCAAAGCATTGCTTATTTTCTTCATATGTTTATTTCGTTTTATATCATTACGCCGAAAAGTTCGTCGCCATTCGTTTGATACGAAAATAGCCGATTCTTTGACTAATGTCTAATAGCTTTTTGTACAGTAAGCGATAAAAATGTTGTAATCTTAACTTTAGGTAGAAAGGGTTGAGAAAACATATTTCAGGTTATTTTACAAAGAAAGCAATTTTATGTTTGATTTAATACGGATTTTGTATATTTAAATGTAGATTTAATTCATTTATTTTAGCTTATTTAACAGAAGCTGTTATACACTATAACATGTTATTATTAATTTATTTTTAATAATTTATTTCTGGGCATTTCTTTGAACTGACCCTCTATTATATAACAACCGTATCATTTAATTATTATTTTTTTATTCAAAGAGTCTCATATAATGTGAGTCTATTGCCAAATTTATTATCGGCTGAAATTTATAACCGATAATAATCCGAAACCTCTAAATTGATCTCAGTTTTGACAAAAAAATAAAATAAATTTAATCTCAAGTCAATCTTAATCTTAGATTGAGATTGGTTAATGGTTAATTTCGGCCGTATACATATAAGCACACAACTAACTACGTTTAAAACGAAATCATACAAACACCATCCACTTTCGCACCGAACTGTACACGATTCTCATTACAGTATTTCACATCTATAATTTGTCAAAGTCAAACCTTTTGTTGTTATGAAACATGAAAAAATGGGTTCAGAGAACTAAAATCGTGGCTACGATTAATAAAACCTTGTAAATAAGAGGTCAGGTCGCGTTATGACCCCCAATACCCCCATTATACTAGTTTTACAATGACTGGTTCGTTGATTCAGTTTGGGGTATTGTGCAGAAGTCTTAGTATTTTTGGTTTAGGAAAATTAAGGTAGCTCATCATGATGGTTTTACCTTTAAAGTTGTGTTGTGTTTCGTCATGTGAGTGAGGTTACCGGAGGCCCAATTAATCCCCCCCCCTTCCCCAATCCCTGAATCCCCGACAATCCTCAATTTCCTAATCCAGAAGGCCGGTAACACACTTGTAACGCCTCTGGTGTTGCGTGTGTTCATGGGCGATACCGATTGCTTACCATCAGGTGATCCGTCTGCTCGTTTACCAGCTTATCCCACAAAAAAAAAATGTAGTTTGTGTGGAGTGATAGAGGACATTTATCACATATTATATGAATGTAGTCGGACGTGGACGCAAAGACGAACAACTTTTGGAGACAACATTATTGATGTTGGTTTTTATAACAGTATTCTGGCTCGTCCATTGTCGGACTGGAAGAAGCCAAGAAGCTTCTATATATTATTATTATAGGCTTAATCCGTCGTGTGCCGGAAAGTAGATCTACGCGAGACACAATGCATTTTCAATTGTGTCTTATATACCGGCAGTCAAGAGTTAAGGTTGGGGGTGGGCTAGATTTATATTAGTATAATTTATTCTTAATTCTATCTGTACTCTATCAATAGGGGTGACATTTTCTGTATTGAAACAACACCCTTACTAAAAATAAAGATTATAAAAGAAAAATTATGATGGTATGCATTTTAATTCCTTATGGAATAGATAGACATGCGTATAGTAGGATTTAATTGTATGTACATGTAATGTACAAGGTATTCTATGTAATAGGAGGTAGCCTCTTTGCTATAAACCGGGCATAATGTCAAGACGCCTGACTACTATTGATTTTTAACTGGTCTTTACACAAGACCGAATCCGATTCTAATAATGGAAATTGAACTCGAGAACCCTCGACAGTCGCTTGCGACTAACAATACTAACAGATAAGTCATAAATAAAAAATATACAATCTAGGAATTTCTAAATAAAACAATATCAGACCGAAAACTGTTTCTAGAAACCCTAACAGTAACAATTACATTTACTTACCTACCTAGGTACAAAAACTAACCACTCAACAAAACATAAATAAGTACTAAATAATACTTATCGAAGGAAACGTCTTAAAACTTATCCATTGATTACCCAATTCTTATTGTTGGCCAACAAACTTTGTTGGGGAAACAACAACAAATCTTAGCAAGTTTTGTCGCCGACGCGCTACCAACTGTTTGTTTGTTGCCCGCTCAACAAATTCCCCGCGGTCGGATTAGGCTTCATCGTATAATAAAATCGGTCAACAGTTATATTTTGTTCGTATTTAGGTATATGTATTATTTCTTTTGTTTGTCACAAGTAATGAGTGAAACAAGAATATTTCAAATTACATCACATGAAAAATGTTACTACACCCTTAATGAGTTTTTTGATGACCAAACCAGCAAAACTTAACACTCAATGCATACCGGCTCAATAAAAATCATATTAAATATAATAATACATATACTACATACAATAATACTTATACATTATTAAGAAATTTATGTAAATACATATTATAATAAAATAAAGAAAATATGTTAATGTTTAATGAAAACAACATTTCTTATGTTATAATATAATAAGTATTGATAGTAGTTTAATTAGATTATATTTTGCTCCATATGTTGCCGTACTCTAGCCAGGTTTCATGTTGATACTGTACCTCATGTAACACCAATTGTACACATGATATGCAATAAAAGAATTTGAATTTGATCAACTTGTGATAGTTCATTGGTGGACTGTGAGTATCTTTTACATATGAGTAGCCAATTAACAAAGTATTATTGGCCACTATAGTATATCCAGGTTTGCCAGGTCATCACAATTTTAACACATAACATAACGTCACGCCTTTTATCCCAGAAGGGGTAGGTAAAGTGGGTGTTACATTGTACAGTGGTATAATGTGCACCTCTAGTTTTCACTATTTATGTTATGAGTCCCATGTAATAGAGGGTGAGCCTATTGCTATATACCGGGCACAATTCTTTCTTCGTGCTACTACTGAGATTTTTTGACAAAGCCCAGTAATACTTTGCTCGACCCGGGAATCGAACCCGAGACCCCTTGCCCGGCAGTCGCATTTACGACCACCATTTACGCCAACGAGGCAATATATCGCAATTTTAAAGGTTCAGGTTTATAACTATTGCCAGTTCATGTCAAATGTGCGCTTATGCAGTCACTTAATCGGCTTTTGAGGTACCCAAGGGGAATCATAAGAAATGAGCTTTAGAACCTAATAATTTCTGTCATAATATTTCCGATTTAATTTTAAAAACGCATATAAACAAAGAAGAAGCTTCCTTATGCTAAGGAGTGGAATTCCTTGCCAGCGTCTGTATTTCCTGAAGGGTGTCTTGGGTGTCTTCAAGGCCCGAGTGAATAGGTTGCTTATGTGTCGACGTGCTCCATCTTAGGCCACATCAGCGCTTACTACCAGGTGAGATAGTTGTCAAACGTAAGTCCCATCTAATATATATATAGGCATATCCCCGCCTGCATCAGTATCAACCATTGCGTGGGTATTTGGGCATATAATAAGATAAAACACCGAGTCACAATGTAATGTCTTCTTAATCACTAATCTAACTGACTTTATGAAAAATTATAAGATTGCGCGGAACTTTGACGGTTCGTCGGAGATGTCTCGCGCACGCCATTCATAACCGTAATTTGGTTCAAAAATATGGCGGCGCTGTTCTCGCTCCGTCAGAATGACTTCTGTGGTTAGATATCATCCTAGTTCCAAAACATATAATAGACGGCGCTGTGGCTACGCCGTCATATATATGTATAAGGAAAATATACTGTCCTTTCATTACAATCACTTTGAGAACAAATTCAACCTAGTTGCAATACATTTACACTACCCTAAGACCCTATGGTCTCAAGACAAGTAAATTAACACGTCATCACAAGAATGCGGGTCGTTACATCCATACCCGAAGTCCCTTGAAACTTGTATACTGTTAATGAAATGACAACGTCCATTCTGAAGTTGAAAGGTAAGGTTGTGTGCATAATATCATCGGATGTTTCCTTAATCCATCAGCTTTTCTATACCTCTTCAGCACCTTCTTAGACAAATGGGTGTGTTCAAGGCCCGAGTGATTAGGTTGCTTATGTGTCGACATCCTCTGTCGTAGACCGTATCATCGCACCACTAGGCAAGATAGAGGTCAAACGTCGGCCCATCAAACATATAGAAAAATAACCTTTAAAAACTCTACTTGAAAAGCTACATTGTACGCTGTACATTAAATATTTACTAAAGATTTTTATTAATTCAATAGACATCAATAAAATTAATATTAACTATTACTAAATGAAAATATATACAACTTAAAATATAAATAACTATGAAGTAAAATATTTACACCTTAAAAAAAAAACAATGCCCAAAAGACTGGCAGCATTACCACGTTGAATGGTAATGCTTAACCTTTGTCCAAGGTAGTAGCCTGCCCTTCGATCACCTGAAGTGTCAACCAACCTCCTTACAATAACTTTGTGAAGAAGATGATTTACTAAAGTATATATAGTTTTGTTTAATAACACGCTTGATTATAAGTCTTTTACCTTTTTATTAAATAAATAAAGTAAAGTAATAGCGCAGCAAATATATAAATAGTACCCGGGATAAAAAACTTCTTACTCAAATAAACCTTAAATTCAGACCGATAAAAATGTATTATTACATAAATCAAATACTTGCAGTTTTTGATATAATAATGATAATTTGTATTGTAACTTTCAGAAGACAGAAACAGTAAATATATAAACAACCCTTCGAGATACGATTGGCCCAATGTTTTGTTATATAGAGGTAATATTCAAATATTGTCCACCCTCGAACCTTCCTAAGTAGTCAATATATCAGAAATTAATACGGGTAAATTGAGACTTCACTACTTCACTCCTGAAGTTCAAAAACCCACATAAATTCTATTAAAGGCTCATCCCAAACACAGGGTGTTATCGAAACTCTATGACTGTCCTTAAGCCAGATATATATATATATAACAACTGGTATATAACCACTGTACAGAGTTTTGTCTTATTCAAAATACTCTAAAAACTGATACAAAATATTATTAATGTTTCGTAAAAGAAACCAGTCAACAATTTGCTGATAAATAGACTTTACTGACACCGATTACCTGACCTAGTAATAATAATGTAATTCTTTTATTTCAAAAACTTTAAGCTGTTTTGATACATTTTTAAAAGTTCCGACAATATTGATTTATATACAGACTTAAAAACCTTTTGTCGAAATAATCGTGTCGAAGGTGGTTTGAATATAACATAACATCACGCCTTTTATCCCCGAAGGGTTAGGCAGAGGTGCACATTACGGCACTTAATGCTACTGTACAATGTAACACCCACTTTTCACTATTTTATGTTATTAGTCCCATGTAATAGGGGAATGAGCCTATTGCCATATACCGGGCACAATTCCAGACTCCGTGCTACTACTGAGATTTTTTTTAAACCCAGTAATACTTTGCTCGACCCGGAAATCTAACCCGAAACCCCATGCCCGGCAGTCGCACTTACGACCACACGGCCAACGAGGCAGTGGTTTGAATTTAATATTACGAAATCCCTTTCTGTGGACACCATGTACAATATAGGAAGTCTCCAATATGGAATGGACCTTACTAGATATGGTTTCAGAGCCGTGTTTACTTACAAACTTATTACTTAGCCTGTAACGAGTTTTGTACTAAGTTGGAAATATGTTTGGACATACTATCGATTGAATTCGGCTTAATATTATCTTTTATCGAATTTATTAGGCGTTGAAGACTTTGGGAGGTTGTTATTGGAGTTCATATGAAATATTTTACTACTAGATATCATTTTGAAAACACATAAGTTATTGCCACTGTACAATGTATTACTAATTTTCACCTCCTCTTACAATAGGTATCTTCTGATTCACTTCGTTGCGGGAACCAAGATAGTTACTCATGTCCCTGGGACGAGCCAGACTTCAGTGTTCCGGTGTTTTTATGGTTGTATCTACTGTAGATCCTGGCTTACAGGAGTTGCAGCGGGTTTGGGAGGCTGTGGTGGGCTTTTCCCATTAAAAAAACTAATTTTCACTATATACCGCTATGTTATGAGTCTCATGTAATAAGGTTAAGCCTATTTCCATATACCGGTAACAATTCCTGACTCCGTGCTACTATTAAGATAATAATTATACTTAATATCATGCTTTTGAATCAGCGGTTGGGTAGGTGGGGGTGTCTAATTTTGCATATAAATAAAATGTAACACTAATTATTTTTAAGGACGTTTAAAGTCCCATTCAAAAGGGGAGATCTTATTGACCTACACCGGGTACAATTTTAGACAATGTGCTACCAAGTTAATACACGATATCCTTATCCTTACTTATATTATAAATCGGAAAGTGAGTTTGTTTGTTTGTTTGTTCCACTTTAACGCCGTAACTACTAAACCGATTGCTTTGAAATTTTGCAGACGTAAAGTTAGAAGTCCGGATTAAATAATAGGGTAATTTTTATCCCGGAAAAATTTGATATTCCCGAGGAAAAACAAAAGTATTGGTATAGATGGCGCTGTGTGTATTGATATATGTCACATTGGCTTTTTATACTTTTGTGACGCGAGCGAAGCCGCGGGTAAAAGCTAGTAAATAAATAAGTTTCATAATTATTACTGTTGAATAAACATAATTTTAAAATAATCACCAATACATCAATACAATAACAATAATAAACAACTACCAGAAATAACTAATAACAATACAATTGCATTCGCAATTACAAATAATGAAAACTGTCAACCCAAAATCTAATCATTTTCGTCCTCTATAAAACCCATTTATGTCCTCTGTCCTATCCTGATTATTGTCCTGTCCTATTATAGGGTCATCCTATTAACTGGATCCGTGATAGGTTGGACGTGCAATAGGTTTCGGGAAATTAGAAGCCCTCCTAGCGATTTTTATTGCTCTGTTTCAGTTTTGGAGGGTGATATATGAAAATGAGCCTTGTTTTCTTAGTGGTATGTCTGAGAATGTACTAAACATTATTAAATATATATTTTTAGAAACGTTGCCCCACACTAGGATTTTCTCCTGTGTTGTGGGTGCGTTTACAAACATACAAGTTGACATACACATGACACCCAGATCCGAATCAACAATATGTGGATCATACAAAGGCCGTGCGGGAATCGAGCCCGCGCCACGTTGCGCGGCAGCCGGATGCCGCACTAACAGTGCAGTCGCATTTTGTTAAGAACTAGTTCTAAACATGTTCGCGTCTGAAGTATCTAAGAAAATGACATAAGTATATCACGGCAGACTATGCTGTGTTCAACAATTGTGTAGCTGTCCAAGACATCATTCAAGAACTCATTCAATATTTATTACTCACTTTAACTAAAAGTACATACATACATAACATCACGCCTTTACCTCCGAAGGGGTAGACAGAGGTGCACATTATGCCACTGTACAATGTAACACCCACTTTTTCACAATTTATATTATGAGTAACATGTAATGTAATAGGGGTTGAGCCTATTGCCATATACCGGGCACAATTCCAGACTCCTGAGAATTTTTAAAAACCCAGTAATACCAGTTAGCCCGAACCGGGGATCGAACCCGAGACCAACGGCCAACGAGGCAGTCAGTTAACTAAAAATGTTATGTTAAAATGTGCGATGAAGCGGATTATATTATAACTAATACTCACATTTAGTATGTCCGCCAATTCAATAACATCAAACCATATCAATAGCAATAGCCTCCTAATAACATACAAAGACAAGATAAAACTAAGGGAACTAGTACAAGTCGTTCAATGCAAATAACATAGCCATTTTGAGTGAGTTCCGCGTGTTAATTAAGAAATCCGTAGTACCTTTGTAAGGGTTCCGAAGATAGCGAATAATGGCTTACTGATAATGGATCGGTTGTATTAATAATGCTATAGGTAGCAGCCCTAGGAGGAGGGGTTTGATGGCAGATCGGTGTGATATAATTTTTGGTGACAGTCTAGTTGAAGCACGGAATATAGAATACAACCAATAAATTGTGTGACAAGCATTGTCTTACAGTCAGTTTCTATAACCTATCTATCTGTAGATTTGCTTGCTAGAGATAGAATTTTGACATAATTTTGCATACTAACAAGCAACGGTCTCGCGCAGTTGAAGTACCAAACCGGTTTTGGCGCAATTAATATTTTTCAAGACGCGCTCTCTGTGGTATTACAGAGTTGACAAAGTATGAGATAATGCCTGCATGTAACTTGAGTTTTAAAAAAATAGAACATATTATGCCAGAAGACTAGCCTATCATGAAAAGTGTTCACACAAGACTATGTGTTTTTATTTGCACCTTTCAAAAACAAGCTTGATTCTTGACAAAATTCTCGGTTTAACGAAGCTAGCGACAATATATTTCATGAAGAAATACCATCATTAGTTCCATACATATTACACTAAATAACTAAACCAAACAAAAAGAGAGAAATATTCTCAGTGCGTAACTCTCGTTGTATTTAAGGCTCCACTTTAATGTCGTAGTGACGTAACCAATTCGATTTAGATCCCTCCCCCAGTAGGGGGGTGAAATAATCTTCAAGACGACAAATCCCTAGTAAAATCGACATCTTATGCCTTTGCGGACGTGTCATGAATTAAAAGAATGCTTGTGGTCCATGTAAGCCCGGCTAGATACCGGATTAGGGACCGGGGAAGCATTATCATTTATTTATATATGTATGGAATTAAATGGCCTTGTGATCGGTTATTGTATGGGGAGGGTATGAAATAGAATTGCGGTTTTCGAGGGTATTTTTTGGGGTTAAGTTTAGTGTGCGTTTTTGGTATTTTACAGGGGTTAATCTGCAGATAAAAGAGTGAAGAAAAGTAGTGGAAACGGCATACCAAGTATAATATAGTTAAGTAGGTACATTTTTTTGCGCTCTGTAATATACTCGTATATTTAATCAAACAATTGTATTAACTCAAATCTCGTAAAGAGATTCCGCATACTGAGAAACGATTTTTGTCTAAGAAATTAGGTTTACTTTTTGGATACATATTAATCAAACAAAACTCAAAAACTTGTACCTTAAAAATCTAAAAGAATCCCGGTGAATGAACTTACTTACCCAGCAAAACTTTTTTAAAACCGGTAAATATACGCGTCTACAATACTTTTATCTTAACACAGACCAATCAATCAAGAATAGAATTGGATTCCATTAATTTGAACTTCAGCACTATTCGAGGATAGATCCAAGAAATGCCGGAATTTATTGCTTTAACCAATGGAAATGGAACGAACTTGGTAATAAAATCATTACGTTTGTGTCCCTACACCCTTTTCCACAAGCATCCCGGTTGCCACCGAAGTTGGCATAACTTGGAAATTTCTCGAAACTGTAGGTACTAAGAATTTAACATTAATTTCGAAAGCAGTTTTTCTTCTCTATTTGCATATTGATTTGATTTGATGGTACTCGGATTTTCAAGTATTCGCGTTTCGTATTAATCTACGGAGATGTATCTTAGCTTGAAAGAGATAGTTTTGATAGGAACTGAAATACTGAAGAAGTGTATTTCTAGACCTTTCACGGTAAGTTGCTTTTTGTTCGTTTGTATTTCTAGTTTTAAGATACAGTGAAGGTGCAAAAAACATTTATTAAACTGTCAAACACCAAGCGGTCACCGGTGACCGCGACCTATTGTTCTTTAATTGTGTCTATAAAACCGGTACTCGACGAGTTAAAATACAGATTTCTTTTCTCGATTCTGAATACAAGATCTCCTAATCATCAGTTGTGCTAGTAACTAGTCGATCTAATAAGATCCTTTAGAATATATTCTACATTTGAATAAATAACACACTTCTTGGAAAATACACTCTAAATACATGTAATATAAGTTTAGTTTCATACATATTTATTCTGTTTTTTCACTTCAATGCGTACCAATGATTACCTAGTGCCTTCTCTAATAACGAGCATAAATTCCTTACTTACATGTGTAATACTTGATGTGGAAATATATTTATTTATTTATTTATTTATTTCTTCTTCACAAAATACCGTGAATGGCGGACTTAATGCCTTAAGGCATTCTCTTACAGTCAACCATAGGGAAGTGCAGAGAAATGAAGTGGTCGCGAAGCCAGAACACAATCAAAAAAAAAAAAAGTTATGTAATATGTATACTACACACATAAATACCTATAGAATAAATATATTAATACAATATTTTATAAATAGACATATACATACCATATAATATATACTACTAAACAAATACTTATACTGCATAAATACTACAATATATTATATAAAAAATAAAAAAAGAAAACGTTGTTCGAATAGTTTCCTTAATTATTTTGAGTCTGCCAATGCTTAAATAGTTGCTCACGGACTTTAAATTTAAAGATATTGCGACTTGTTGCCATTCTGATCTCCTTGGGCAACGCATTCCACAGAATAACAGCTTGAATGAAAAAGGAAGAATGAAAGAAGTCAGTGCGATGAGAGATACATTGAAGATGTCGGTTTTGAGACGAACGAAGAAATTTTGTGTGGTTTGCGCACGTATATTGAAAGTAAGAAGCAAGGTAAGTAGGTGAAGAAGGAGAGTCAAGATAAGAGAATAAAGTGGTTAATGCCCTCTGCTGCCTGCGCAAGCGTATGGGCAGCCACTTCAGTTGCATCCTATGTGCAGAAATATGATCATATTTACGTAAGTTGAAAACGAATCGAATCTACTAGTTCTTATTTATTTAAATGTCTATATAGAAACTCCTTGATTTTATACGCTGAATGGTTAGAAGATTCACTGTAAGTTTTAAGCGTGGGAGAGCCATGCTTTCGCCACCAATGAATGGGCCGGCCACACAGAACATTTAATTATATGTTCTGTGGGCTGGCAGAACCGGAGTGATACCACGGCCTGACAGTAAATCGACGTGAAACAACGCTTGCACTGTGTTTCTTCGTGTGAATGAGGTTACCGGAAGCCCGATTACGTTACCTCCTCCTAATTTTACCAATCCCTGAATCCCCAACAATCCTCAAATTCCTTATTCCCAAAAGGCCGGTAACGCACTTGTAACGCCTCTGGTGTTCCAGGTAACACCGACTGCTTACATTCGGTGATCCGTCATTTACCGGCTTATCCCATAAAAAGGACTATTAAGTACATACACGTCCTGAGGTGTTAATAATGTGTTTTAACCTATCTGATGGAAATAATTAGAATCGGCTACCATTTTCGTTATCAGTAGCCTGTTTTTAAACTCACTCTTTAGCATACCTCTTGTCCTAAGACTACTAGATACTTTGCAGATATCATTACTCTGGTTAGGAAGGCCTTACATTGGATACTTTTGCTGATAACCTTACTCAAACGACGAAACTCAGCGACGACTACGGTTTTCTGTGAGTTCGTGGTCTCAGCTTGAGCCGATTTATACCAAACCATCGACGTGAAAAACTTCCAATGTGTAAACTTTTTAATAATACAAAAAGTTCAACCAACACAATATCAAGCTGTTTTCATTATCATAATCGACCTTATTGACATTGACAATATAATCGATTTTCCGCCACAAATGGAGTAGAATGCTATATTGTGTCAATGTCAGAGTGATTGTTTAATTAGGTCGATAGTCGCTTGTCCTCGTGCAAATGCTAAGTGCCACTAGATTAGCTTGCCACTTATAACAATGTGGTGTTAAGTTACAAGGTGGCTAAGATACATACAAAACAACAACATACTCGAAGGGATAAGCAGAGATGCACATATACCTCTAAATACCCAGTTTTTAAATGGAAATCGAAGAAGACATCATTGTCTACAGATGTCACGTCATCATCAAGTCATCCACCTGATGATGACCAACTTTTTATTAGTTTATTCTCATGCGTTTATTTTTCTTTCTGTCTTTAATTTTGTATTATTATTGTATCTGTGTGCGTGCCTACTGTCAAATAAATGCTTGTTCTTTGTTTCATTAGGGTAGCCGCCTATTCAGCCTATTACTAACACGTCTGATTTAGACACATTTCCAGACTTCTTATTATTAATTACTAAAAATTATAGGATTGAATTATGGTGAATTCAAGCTTTATGCTCGGTTCTCAATATTGTAAGTAATTGGGTAATATGAATATGATAAATATTGGTACTTAAGTGTGGGAGAACCATGCTTCGGCACGAATGGGCCGGCTCGACCGAGGTGATTTTTTTTTTTTTTAAGGGGGGAAAATCATCGAATGACTGCTCCCGCCTGGGTGAGGCGGAAGGGAGTGTCAGACTCTTACTGACTAAAAACCTCTCCTGCACGTCGAGCCGGAGCCCCGGTTACCCGTTAGGTTCTCCGCGACTCCGAATCGGCATCGGCCCTATTGGGCCCCATCTGTGGTGGTCTGATGGCTCTTTGAGGCGCGCGCGGAACGCGACGCGCCGTACGCTCGGGCGACCGGAGTGATACCACGGCCTCACAGAAAACCAACGAAAAACAACGCATGCGTTGTGTTTCGTCGTATGAGTGAAGTTACCGGAAGCCAAATTATCGGCCCCTTCCCCAATCTCCCCAATCTCCTCAATCCCTGAGTTCCCAACAATCCTCAAATTTTTAATCCTCAAAAGGCCGGTAACACACTTGTAACGCCTCTGATATTCCGGGTGTCCATGGCCGACGCCGATTGCTTACCATCAAGTGATCCATCTTCTTGTTTACCGGCTTATTCCATAAAAAATGTGATGAAATTTGAAACGTACCCTTCACATAATAACATAACATAACATCACGCCTTTTATTCCCGAAGGGGTAAGTAGAGGTGCACATCACGGCACTTAATGCCACTATATAATGTAACACCCACTTTTCACTATTTATGTTACGAGTCCCATGTAATAGGGGGTGAGCCTATTGCCATATACCGGGCACATTTCCAGACTCCGTGCTACTACTGAGATTTTTTAAAACCCAGTAATACTTTGCCCGACCCGGGAATCGAACCCGAGACCCCTTGCCCGGCAGTCGCACTTACGACCACTCGGCCAACAAGGCAGTCATTCACATAATAATATACTTCTTTCTTTGTTATTATTTCTTGTATCTTCCATGAAACAATTTAATGCATATAGTACCTACTACATATTGAAAATCGATTGACCTTCGCTACGATAAAGCTATCAGACAATTTTTCCAGAAGCAGTCAGTGAAGTATACCGTATTAACTTTTGTATTATAACGTATAGATAACCATTTAAAGTAATGATGATTGAGGATTGTTACAGGTTGGATTTTCAAGTATTACAAATTATTTATTGAAGCTTTTCGTTTAGAATTAAACGTTCCTATGTTATGTTAAACTGCCTCGTTGGTCGAGTGGTTGCTAGTGAGACTGCCGGGCAAGGGTTCGATTCCCGAGTA
Source organism: Spodoptera littoralis (assembly GCA_902850265.1). Classification (NCBI taxonomy): domain Eukaryota; kingdom Metazoa; phylum Arthropoda; class Insecta; order Lepidoptera; family Noctuidae; genus Spodoptera; species Spodoptera littoralis. Next base: position 6,801,123 of record LR824561.2, on the reverse strand, counting down.
AAGTATTACTGGGATTTTTTTTAAACTCACAGTACCTAGTAGTTCGGAGTCTGGAAATATGCCCGGTATATGGTAAAAAGCTCACCCTCTATTACATGGGACTCATAACATGAATAGTGAAAAGTGAGTATTACATTACATTGGCATGAAGTGCCGTAATGTGCACCTCTACCTGCTCCTTCGGGAATGAAAGACGTGATTCTGTGTTAGTGTTAAAATATAACATAATTTAATGTAGTACTAATACATAGCCTTAATTAAACTGGTCAACTTTAAAAACCTTTTAAACTGTCAAACACCGCGAGGACACCGCTGACCGCAACCTATTGTTCTTTAATTGTGTCTATAATGTCTGTACTCAAAAGGTTAAAAGACAAAAACTGAGCTAAAAGCAATCAAGGGAAACAGCTAACTGATAAAACTCTAACATTACCTAAATGAATCTGGACATTAAACCTTTAAAACCTCATTTAAAAGTGTCGAAAAACGACAAAGAAACCTTCTTTTTAAACGGTGTAATATACTCGCTGTATCCGTATCGGATATTCATGTAATTAACGTCGAAAATTCTATCCACCCAACAAAATTCGTTCTTACTCCGTACCATTAAAATAATGGAGTTGTTTCACACGAAAATAGACCTTAATAGCTGTTTAGTTGTGTTCTAATGAAAATATACGCTACGATTTTAGAACTTGGTTTAAACATTTGTCTGTGTTAAAGGGTAACTTCTGGTGTTTCGAAGGTTTGTTTATTTTGTTTTAATATAACATAAACTTCATGCCTTTTCCATGAAGGGATAAGTAGAGTTGAAGGTCCTAAAACTGCGACCATACAGATAGGCAGAGACATCCTTAAAAAAATGAAGCGATTGTGATCCCCGAACCAATTGTTATGCTTGGGCATTATAGTAAACCCTCTCTTTAAAGGGAGACTTTCAAAATTGTATAGTATGTTATGTATGATAGATTGCACTAAAAAAAATAAAATAATGATCACTCGGATGGGCCGGCTCGATCAGAGTGATACCACGGCCTTACAAAAATCGACATAAAACCAACGCTTGCATTTTTCTTCGTCGTGTGAGTGAGGCTAGTGGAGGCCCAAATACCGTCCCCCTCATTTCCCAATCTCCCCAATCCCCAACAATGCTCAAATTTCTAAACCCTAAAAGGCCGGTAACGCACTACAAATCAAATCAAATATACTTTTATTTGTTAACATAGCACTTGTAACGCCTCTGGTGTTCTACCATCAAGTGATCCGTCTGCTCGTTTACCAGCTCATCCCATAAAAAAATGTTTGCTATTAAAATTACTCCTATGATGCTATATAGACTATACAAGTATACACACATGGAAATGAACTATTATGTAGTGACTATAATTTAAGTATTCCTCTCAGCAATCTGTGTGAAAATATTCACATATGGTTGAAATGGATTAGTATGAGTTACAAACACATTACCACATTTATAAACTGGCTTATGCCAAGCTAAATGAAATCTTAACCTATTTAAATCTAAGTCTATATTACAATAAATGTTTCTTATAACTATAATGAATAAAAAAATATACTAAACATTTACCTCTATGCGATTTTCTATCCTCTATTGTGCCATGAAGCTGATGCCAGGTACCTGAAAATTAAAGAAAATTTGTTAAAAACTGTCCTTAAAATAGATTATTTATCTTTCGGCCTGCCTCGTTGGCCGAGTGGCCACAAGTGTGACTGCCGAACAACAACAGACTTCTAATTCCAAACGTGTTCCAAACGTTTGCCCCCAATTGCACAAACACATGAGCAAACAGCTCGTCTTCATTCTATTAACACCTTCTTTCACGTCACGACACGACTACGTAACGGTATGATTCTAAATTAAATTAGCAACAACTAATATGACCTGAATGTAACTTGAAAACAATAACTTAATGTTCAGAACAAATAGCCAGAGTACTTACACACGGCAGCACATCAAAGTACACCAAACCAGTGTATTATGGCCTGCCTTTGTATCAATTTACCTAACTATCGAGGGTCAGTTTATACTGGTAGTTCATAGCTTACTGAGCTATACAAAACCAGTTTATCCAGGTCTCGCTTTCTGTGTTATTTTCGCTGCTTCGACGGTCACTTTATACTGGTTGTTCATAACTTGATGTGTACTGTGCCCACAAGGTAGGTCGTTCAGGGTATGACCTAAGTGCTTACGTCACAAATATACCTTAGACTTTGTTTTGGTAAAATATGAGATTGGTCTGTATGACTAAGACATCGAGGTTATCAACTGTAGGAACTATAAAGATCGTGGTCGTAGTGGCCCGGAGGTTTAAGACGCCCGCTTCTCATGCATGACGGTGCGGGTTCGAAACCTATCAACGGCAAGTATCAATGTGACTTTTTCAGAGTTATATGTACTTTCTAAGATTATCTAGACACCACTGACAAACGGTGAAGAAAAACATCGTGAGGAAACCTGGACTTATAATTTCTAATTATAAGTTTGTAATCGCCAACCCGCATTGAGCAAGCGTGGTGATTAATGCTCAAACCTTCTCCGTGTGAGAAGAGGCTTTGCTCAGCAGTGGGCATTTATAGGCTGTTAATAATGATGAATTATAAAGTATGTTGATTTTGAGGTACTCAGATTTGATTCTATAGTCAGGTAAAATGTTTTGTATTGAAAAGATTTTTGAACTAGTTATGTTTTTTTTCTGGAATTCAGAATGAATATTTGTTTTTGAAAATAATGTTCGTCTCTATTACGATGAGTTTATTTTATGTGATAAGCCGGTAAACAAGCAGACGGATCACCTGATGGTAAGCAATCGGCGCGGAGCCGCAAATGGATATCCTCAACACCAGAGGCGTTACAAGTGCGTTGCCGGCCTTTTGGATTAGGAATTTGAGGATTGTTGGGATTCAGGAATTGAGGAGATAGGGAACGGGGAAATTGGGCCTCCGGTAACCTCACTCACACAAAAAAAACACAACGCAAGCGTTGTTTCACGTCGGTTTTCTGTAAGGCCGTGGTATCACCGTGGTCGAACCGGCTGATTCGTGCCGAAGCATGGCTCTTCCACTCGAAATTAGCGATTATAAATTAGCGAAGACTATATCTTGTGTTTCCACTTTACCATCGACAAAATACCCATTAAAAACACAAAATTAAAAAAAAAACAAAACATACTAAAAAAAAAACAAAACGTACTAAAAAAAACAACTGAAACCAGAAATCAATGATCAGCATAATCAGACTACAGTAACTCCTAGAAAATTCTGTAGGTAACTTTTTAAAACCGATATTTTTAAGGACGCCATTTATTTCTACCAACCGCCGTAAAGTGGAGGTGTCGCGTTCCAAAAAATCAGCGTATTGAATAAACAAGAAGAAACTTCTATTAGCATAATGGTTGAGTCATTAATATTAAGTTACAGCATTAAGGGGCCCAGGTTCGATTACGGCGCATTATTATATTTAATTACGCTCAAATAATGAAGCGTTAGAAGAAAGAAAGGCTGTTAGGCGTAGATTTAATTTTAATGTTGTCAATATTAATTTTGTTTAGTGTCTGATGGGATTTTAAATTTTCAAAACAGTAATTGTCAATATTAGGTTTCATTAGTGCTTTCATTTCCATTAATTCGAAATGACCTGACTTTTTAAACACTTACCTAGATATTGGTGATAAAAAATTAACATAACATCACGCCTTTTATTCCCTAAGAGGTAGGCAGAGGTGCTATTACGGCACTTAATGCAACTGTACAATGCCAATGTATATAACAACCACTTTTCACTATTTATGTTAAGAGTCTCATGTAATAGAATAGAGGGTGAGCCTATTGCCATATACCGGGCACATTCCTGACTCCGTGCCACTTCTGAGAATTAAAAAAAAACCAATAATACTTTGCTCAACCCCAATACCCCTTGCCTGGCAGTTGCACTTTTGTTTGCAACCACTCGACCTACGACGCAGTCTTTTTTAAACACTTACCTAGATACATAACATAACATCACGCCTTTTATCCCCGAAGGGTTAGGCAGAGGGGCACATTATACAACCACTGTACAATGTAACAACCACTTTTTACTATTTATTATGAGTCTCATGTAATAGAGGGTGAGCCTATTGCCATATACCGGGCACTATTTCATACTCCGTGCTACTACTAAGAATGAAAATATTTGCCTGATCCGGGAATCGAACCCGAGACTTCTTTCCCGGCAATCGTACCTACTGGCGACCACTCGGCCAACGACGCATAAAAAATTAGAAATCAATAAACCTCATTTCAACGCGTACATACTTTAGACCACTTAATCCCACCCACTCAATGTACCCATAGACAGATATATAAAAACACCATCTATCATCAGTTAAGTACAATTCAAAATCTCCTACATTTTATTACCTCCAAAGTAAACAAACACATATATATCTGAGAAAATCTAGACATCTAGATAAGTCTGGATAGTTTGCCTAGGCTAGGAGACAATTCGCCAGACGACGAAACAAATGAAACGTACATAGGCCGCGAACTCGGTTGAGCGCTCTCCAAGACGCTATAGTGATGTGAAAGAGTCGATAGTTTTGTATCGATAGAAATTGTAACATTTTATTATTAAAAAAGTGACTATCGATAAACACCTTTTTAACTTTCATACTTGTTCAGCGTCCCTTCAAACTAGGATTTCTTCGTATCAGTTTTTGTAAAAGTATTTATCAAATCCAGAACAATTTGTGGATCAACCCGCGATTTGAAAAATCGTGTTGTGTTGCATAGCAACCGGTTCACCCGTAGCAGAATTATATTAGATACATTGATTTGTACATGATATGTGACATTAAAAAATATTCTCAAATAAAAAACAGAATAATACATACTAGGTATCAGAATGACTTCTTGATAGTGATTACTAATGAAATAGATATATTTAATCTTACGTAATTTGACGTGTTGATAAATTGTAACACATCTTGTTTCTTATATTACACGATGATTAAAAAGAAAATTATTACTTGAAACTTTAATTACATTATTATTTATCTATATATTATGAAATCTATTTAATGTAATTATTATTTATCGATTTTAATAAAAAACTGATGAGGTAAAATAGAAGGCAAGTATGCCATAATAATATAGCATTCTCTTGACCGTAAGAGCAAGCAGAAAATCAGCAAATAGTAGAATCAGAAAATAAGTTGAATCATCGTTTATTTACCTCAACAATAAGTATCATTTAACAAACAAAGCACTCGCATATTAAATTTAAAGCGACATAAACAAACCAATTCAGAGAACCCGCGGACGCCATGAAAAAATAATCCTACTTAAATTTTCTTTCTCCTTGTAAAACGTAAATTGTTCCTTCGAAACCACTTCCACACTTCTCAAAACCTAATCTAACAATTCAACGTGGTATCAACAACTTTGTGTAAAGGCAATTCATTCGTAGAAAAACGATTACCATTCTGTGCCATACGTAAGGAATGAGAAAGAAACGAAATATTTGATTTGGCTGTAGGAAACTATAAGCCATAATGATAATTTCGTGGGATTTTCTTGGTTTTTCTTATAAATCATTATTTAAATCTTTATATTGGTATACAATAGCCATTGCGATATCTTTTATTAATTCGTCGAAAATCTTGAAGAAAGTCGTCATGGATAAGCTACTTCTTTTTATTAAGTTCTAATGCCGAATTGAAAATCATGTTTTGGTCAAACTCTAGGCACTCAACCAATAAAGCAGTCAAGGTTCAAATAAAAGACCGAAAAGAAAAGAAATATAAAAAGACGATAACATCGATAACATTATAAACTACACCACATCCCTAGCAAAAATACTGACGCATGCATACTAGCATGAGCGCATCACACACACACATACACACACACATACCGTACACAATACTCCCACACGCGCTCTAATCTCATTGTAGAATATATTTGTAGCACGCGGAGTTACTTGGGTTTGCATGCAATATTACTTTGTTTATATTTCAAACGTTTTATTGCGAAAAGTGAGTGGAATTGAGTACTTAGATATCGAGTTGATGTAGTAAGTTAATGCAAATATTTATGTATATTTTGTCTAGACAAAAATATACGTATTATAATATGACTGAGTAATATTTACGTGCCGATACTAACAAAAAAGTTGGAGTGACAAGTGATATTCACGCCCACAGCCTTTCTGGTGGATACATGGATGGTGAGCAAACGTATGGACGGATCACCTGGCAAGCAATCTATCAGCGCCGCCCATGGGCACGCAACAACACCAAAAGACTTAGAAATACGTTGCCGACCTTTTAAAAATGAGCGCTCTGTTTTCTTGAACGTAGCATCGCGTTCCACGCGCCATCAAGCCACCAAAGATGGGCCCAGTAGGGCTGATGGCAAATGCAGAACTGCGTGGGTTTTAACGGGTTGCCGGGACTCCAGTTTGAACAGCAGGAGTATGAAAGGAGTGGTTTTTAGTCAGTAAAAGTCTTTCCCTCTCGCCTCAACCAGGCGGCAGAAGTCATTGGATGATTTTTCCTCTTCAAAACAAAGGGTAGTGTTGAGTTTTTTGGAAGACTAATTGAGTAGTTTCCAGGGTATCAAAATTAAAAATCTAATTAGTCCGTCAGTTAGATAATGAAAAAATATTAGACACGTTACGTCATAACGTGCTACAAAATGTGGCACGCTGTGACGTCACACCATATTTTAAATTAATATATCGTCGAAAGTGAAAAATTTTATATTGTGAAAAATTTCCAATAATAGCCTAAATAATATTAAAATTAACTATTACTAAATTAATAATAAAGTATATACAACTTAAGATTAAAATTATATAAAAGAAAAACAAAAACAACTATTTACATAAAGCATCGGAAAATTGTGAGAAAAGAAAAAATACGTGTCTAAAGTTTTAAATTAATGTACCAAACGGATATTAAAATGAAATTTAGGAAACTACCCGAAATTACCAGCGATTTAATTCACTCGTATCTAATATGCCTAAAAAGAAACACTATGGCTACATAAACAAGATTTTACGATAAAAACAAACCTATCGACTAACTTTACATGAAAACATCCTCTATTTCCTTCAGGAAATAGACGTTACGTAAATTTCAGTTCATTCGGGAATTACTGTTTGACGTCAAATGTGATGTTGACGTGAAAATTGATGTTCACTGATCAGTTGACTTTGATTTAGTTGATCTGGTTGCAGATTTCTATGTTTGTTATTATTGGCTGTGTTTTTATCCAACTTCATGGTAATAGATGATTATGTGTTTACGTAAGTACTGTAGGATTAGCAAGTTCATATAATTCTCATGAATATTATCGATAAAGGTCGGAGTTCTAAGATAAAACAACTTGTAAAAGACTCTTCAGTGTGAAAGTGGCTTGGTAATCATTAGCAATGTTTTTTTTTTGTTTCACAAGAAACTTGATATACATATTACCTTATTCACTGCTTGTCCCTTAAGGGAAATACACTCGTAATGTTAAATAAACATCCCTTCCAAGAACATACTATATCATTCTTCCAACTTGCTAAATCCTGACAAACTTTGTTCAGAAAATATCGCTTATTTGTCCTATGACATTGATGTATCGGTGACATCTGTCAATATAGTCGTGAATATACCATTAACTACTACGTTATACATTAGGAAGTTCCTAAGTCCGGACACCCGAGAATTTCCTTTCAAAATACATGAGAATTGTATTAGAAAAGTTCTTTATAAAAGTAGTTTTAGACACAAAATGGATTGGGGTTTCGATATAGTGTAAATGTTAGTAAATTACTATGAAGAATTCCATAGTAATTTTCCATACATTAGGCAGATATTGTTTCTGTAAAGTATGTAAGTATAAAAAATATAACTCCTATAAGTCGTCCATAGGCGGCATGGGAGACCCGTCTACTAATATTGCTCGCCTGTCTCATAAAAAATGGTAGGGCATGACTGTGGATTGCAAGATCTCAGGTTAAGCCTCCAGTTTGGAAACCCAAGGACTTTAAAGCGAACTCTAATTCTGACACAAAAACTGGACATGTGCTAAAACTGCAACTAATCACCGTAAGATAGGTAGCAGCATACTTCAAGTACAATCCCCAAGTCACCTCCCAAGTGTGACAATGATATAAGGAGCCGCGGAACACTTAAAGGGTTACCGGGGCTCCGGCTCGAAGAGCAGGAGTAGGAACGGGATGGTTTTTAGACAGTAAGAGTCTGACACTGCCTGTCACCTGACCCAAGGTTGGAGTATCATTGGATGATACTCCCACCTTGATACTGATACTCCCAAGGTCTTTGGATAATTTGACCCCTTAAAAAAGGTGTAACGATTATAGCAAAGCCCCTTTGTAGTAGTAATCTGTGTAGCCTGTAGACAATAGTACATACTTACTTATGATTCCTCGTGAATTCAAAATCTTCAGTTTTGCAGACCTCCTTGCAACCAATAAACTATGAAAGCAGTTATAACTATCGATTGTTACTTATTGGATACAGAAAACGTAATAGTTGGCTCGTTATCATAATATTGAATTAATATCGCGGTTTCAATATGAATGTTTAATTTAAAATTTCACTGAAAAATTATCTTTTCAGTGGTGTAACAATAAATGAAATACGAACATGCATAATTAACTGACCACAATGAATTTCAATTAAGTTGGAAAAAATATCGATTGTGTATTTCATTCTTCGATTATAATTTAATAATAGATTCAGTTACTGTTGTTATTGAAACTTAATTTGATTCAGTTTATCTTTGGATTGCTGATGGTATCTTTACAATGAAAATAAATTTCGACGTGGTGGCCCGGAGGTTTAAGACGCTTCTCATGCATGAGGGTGCGGATTCGAAACCCACCAACGGCAAGAACCAATGTGACTTTTCCGAGTTATATGTACTTTCTAAGATTATCTAGACACCACTGACAATCGGTGAAGAAAAACATCGAGAGGACGAAGAACGTGGGCTTATAATTTCTAATTATAAGTTTGTAATCGCCAACCCGCATTGAGCAAGCGTGGTGATTAATGCTCAAGCCTTTTCCGTGTGAGAAGAGGCTTTGCTCAGCAGTGGGCATTTATAGGCTGTCGATGATGATGATCTTTACAATTGACTTTCCATTAAGGGCTTCCTGACAAGTAACTGTAATTCACAATTTTATCACAAAGCGTGCTGAAGATGAGCGTACATGAAAAGGCTGATAACTGTTGAAGAAGCGAAAGAGGTATGTAAGAATCGTAGCATTTTTTTAAACGTTGCCCCAGATTAGTATTTTCTTCTGTGTCGTGGGTGCGTTTTCAAACATACAAGTTGACATGCACATGACACCCAGACCCAAAACAATTATTTGCGGACCAAAAAAAACAAAACAATTAGTTTCTCCGTGCGGGAATCGAACCTGCTACATGTTGCGCCAACCGTGTAGTCAAATTTGCAATCCATAGTTTTTTTATGGAATATAAGCCGGTATACGAGCAGACGGATTACAAGCTAGCCTCTGCCTGCGTCCATGGGCGAAAGGTGTGAAGTTAAGTATGTATCCATAATGATAGAAAATCTGTATTTGTGTCAAAATGCAAACTTTCTCTACCACTCAAAACTTAAACTCAAAAATTTCCTTCCATTCATACCCACGACTAGACACAAGTATGTAATATTTTCAACAAACTAAATATCATACGTGAATCAAGCAACGATGTTATATTAAGGGCGTACGGCTCGCATCAATCATTCGTAGACAGGCACTAGTCATCGTTGTACTCCCTGTTATTATCATAAAAGTCAGGTTGATAATGGATTTTTTATTTATTAAACATACCATAGAAGGCTGATGAATCGAGTGAATGATTCCAAGTTTCAACCCCGAGTTGAGTCGGAAATGTGCCCGATATATGGCAATAGGCTCACCCCCTATCACATGGGACTCATAACATGAATAGTGAAAAGTGGGTGCTACATTGTAGAGTGGCATTAAGTGCTGTAACGTGCACCTCTACCTACTCCTTCAGGGATAAAAGGCATGATGTTAAAAAAACTTGTGTTCTAGCTGTTGCCTGCTTTTTCATATGCGTAGAATATGTTTCCTGTTTTATCCCATAAGAGCATTTAATCGAGATAAAAAGTTTAATCCTATCACCTAAGTCAGCCCATACCCTACCTGTATACTAAATTTCATCAAAATCCGTTCAGTAGTTTCAGCATGATTGACGGAGAAATACACTTTCACATTTATAAAATTAATAAATAGTGTGATATCAAATATCAATAACTTAGGCATTCGTTTAGAGTGTCTGCACCGGTGGTGGTTTACATCCAAATTTTTAAGTCCGAGTTTATAAAAACTACAAACAAATATTTATAAAACTCGGTATTTAAACGCAATATATTAAGATCTAAAAAATAATTAAAAAATATGAATAACTTAATAACTATACAATGACTTTTGAAATCTTTTCAAAGTAATAAAAAGGTTCGTAAACATACAATATGATGTAAATAATTATTAAAATAAATAGGTATAATTAAACGTTGATAAATGGAGTCCCGTACTCAAGTTGACCCTTGTAAAGTGACCCCCATAGGCCAGCTAGGGCATGCCCTAAGTGACTTTACCCTGACCGTGAAATAAAAGGTATCATGGTGAATTGCAACAATTTATTAGGCTCATATAACATAACTTTATGGTTGTTTGCAGACATAGTACGTATTTTTTATTTATTTTTTTAAGGAGGCATAATCATCGAATGACTGCTCCCGCCTGGGTGAAGCGGGAGGGAGTGTCAGACTCTTACTGACTAAAACGCGTAGGACATTCCCCCACTTTGTATTCCACCTTGTCCTCAGGGCGGAGACAAAGTACGTATAGGTTGTAAATTAATGGCACGGATGGTGCAGTGGATGGGCAATGTGTCGTGGGCTCGATTCCCGCACTTAGTAACTCTATATGTGATCCACAAATTGCTGTTCCGGGTCTGGGTATCATGTGTATGTGAACTTATAAGTTTGTAAACGCACCGCATACAGGAGAAAATCCTATCCTGAACTGATTTTACTAATTTTTTTTGTAGTATTTCTTAATATTAGGAGAAGGTTCTTAAACCATAAAAAATCCTACGGGACCGGGAGAAAATAGGATTGCGCGTACGAAGTCGCGGGCAGAAACTAGTAGAACATTACCTAACCCTGGAATATTAAATCCACGACTAGTCTCACTTTACGTATTATAAATGCGTAAATTGAGTTTGTTTGTGTGTATGTTTGTTACTTAATCACGTCAAAACGGCTGAAGGTATCAAAATGAAATTCGGAACGGGAGTAGATTATAGTTTGGAATAAAATAGGCTCCTTTCTATTCCACGGATACGCGGGCGTAGCCGCTGGCAGAAGCCAGTTCTCTAAACATATCGAGGGGTAACGGACTATTTGGTTTAAGCGACATTTTGGGCGATATTGAGTTATTATTTATATATTCGACGGAGAAAAATTCGCTAATTCCGAATATATATATACCTCTATAACTCAATATCGACCAAAATGTCGCTTAAACTGTCAAACACCAAGCGGTCACCGGTGACCGCAGCCTATTGTTCTTTAATTGTGTCTATAATTCGATCTCTTTGGCTAGATTTGGTGTTACATTGTTCTCGCACAATCAAAGCAATAAAACTGTGTAACTGAAGAATTGTATTGTGAAACTGATTGGAAAAGAGTAACCTATGGAGTTTCTTGCTCGTTCTTCTCCATAGGAATCTACACCTTGGAATGAGCAAATAGCTTCATTTTTAAATTTCTATTGCTGACGTTCAAAAGTGCCTTCCTGGTCTAATTGAAATAAATGATTTTGACTTTGACTTTGACTTTGACTATAAATACGGTACTCGACGAGTTAAACCAAAAAGTCCCTTACCCCTCGATATAAAATCCTGAAATGTTGAATCCTAGACTGCTCAACCACTCAACCGAGGAGGAAAGTTTTAATGAAAAAAGAAAACCTCTAATTAATCTTTCCCTACATTTTACTGAAACTGAAAAAGGAAACTTCAGGAGATTGAAAGTCGATAAGAGATAATAATAATAATAAGGCTGAAAAATCTGATCTCATTTCAGGGGTCGTTAGTTGAAGGCCTCGCTTTGTTCTACATTATTAATTCATTTTCTTTAACAATTATTTTTTTCTTTTCTTTGTAAATTAATTGAGTAATCTTCTTGATAGAGATTTTGTTTTCATTACATTTTTTTTTAAGTTAAGTCTTCAAAGTTGGAATGTTGAATAAGTATTTCACTTTCTTATCGGTCGAGTGAGTGTGAACAGGACTGTTTTATAATAACTATCGTAAGACATACTTAATTAACTAAAAATCGCGGGTTACTCACGTGAATATACTGATGTTAGTAGGCTGCGCGACATCGCCGCGACGCGCACGCTGCTCATGAGGAACAACCCCTCTATGGTTCGAAACTAGTAGGGCTTTTCTCAGTATATTCACGCGATTTTTATTTAATTAATTAAGCACGACTGTCGAACAAGGGGTTTTGAGTTTGATCCGCGGGTCGAGCAAAGAGATATTTTTTTATTGAAATAAAGTTTTCTTAGCAGTATGTAGCATTTAAATTAGGACCGGTGAATGATAAAGTCTTATATATTACATATAACCTATCAATTAAAACTAGTAAAAGGGGTGTTGTATATACGAACTTCTTTGATACATAGGCTGATATTAATAGTTCAGTTTTTGTATAGAACAAACCTGTAATTTTATAAATCGACTTCTCATCTACTATACCACCAAGGCTTGATATTATAAAATTGTAATTAATATTTTCGCGTGGGCATTGAGTGGGTGTCAACTAAATTAATTTTGATAACAAGCTGAATTATACTTTCGATATTTATTAAACCATGGTTAATTTATTGAGGGCGAAGATCAATTAAGAGAGTTGATTTTTCTTTGCATAATTAAAAACGGTGTTAGAAAAATTGGTACGAGTTTTTTGTTGTTATGAATTTCTAATATGATTAAATATAAGTTCTCTTTGATTTTTTTCCTTAACATTATTTGGTTGGGTGAATGTATGAATGCAGACCGTTATTTTATTTTATATTGTGTTGTAAAAAAAAAAGAGATAGCTATAAGAAGAAGCGAGTGGAAGGAGGGTAAGGAGTGCTGTGCAATGGGACGACTATGACTAAAACTATATAAATATTGTGTTGTAAATATCTTTGTTGTGTATTTTGATTATTGCTGTTAAAACTTGTCATAAATTGTAATTTTTTTCTTATTATTAAGTATATATATATTATTTTTATATATATTTTTCCACTATCCATTTCTTTCCATCCCTTTATAATTCTTTAAAATGTATAATACCTTCGATTAATGATTGTAGTGTTATACTACTTTAATTTAAAAAATAAAAATCTTACTTGTAACATGGAGTCTGGAAATGTGCCCAATATATGGCAATAGCCTCACCCCCTCCTACATGGGATTCACAACATAAAATAAGTAGTGAAAAGTGGTTGTTACATTGTATAGTGGCATTAAGTGCCGTAATGTGCACCTCTGCTTACACCTTCGGGGCTATAAGGCGTGATCAGGAACACTCCGATCTGTATGCTATTATGAAACCAAACTTACACTAAAAGATAAAGTGAAGAAAATAAAATTAGTTAAGCTAGCAATATTTTAAACTAGCTGCTTAGACGGACAGATAGACAATCTATTTAATCGGTAATATACTTCACCATTCCAAATAAAATATCTTTTCTAAATACCTTTAATCTTTCGTCTCTAATGTCAATTTTTCTTTTTTTTTTTTTTTTTTTTTTTTTTTCAAATCAAATCACTTTTATTTGTTAACATAGGTGCATACAGATATAGGTCTTATATATGGTAATAAAAAAGAGCGCTATGCTATACCCGGAGGCGTACAAATTGTGGTGAGCACTAGGCTTAAGTTTTATTAAAACAGAGAAGTATGTGTATTGAGGGAAAACATGAACAATGATGATATACTAATTTAACAATCAATTACAACAATAAATAAACAATATGTACTTTGATCGAATTACATCTAGATTAAGGTATTATTCCTGATATTCATTAGAAATGTCAAAAAGAAAATAATAGTAGGTAGTATTAAAACAATATGTATTGCAAATATTTAAAAATGTCACTTAGGTCAAAATAGGTCAATAAATTAAAATGTCTAAATGTATTAAATGTCAATACCAAAAATTAATTTTGAATAAAATTATTTCAGTTATTCAAGTAAGTACAAATAATGTGATAATAATACAACATAAATAGACAACATATAGTAGTCAAAGTTTCGCAATTGCAGGTTAATAATAATTTATTAATAATTCAGTCATAATGTGGTCACCCAAAAAATATCGATATTGCAGGTCAATAATTGTGGTCATTTAAAAATTCCGTTAAGTTATAAAAACATTTGGCTATAAGATATTTTTTTAAATGTATTTTAAACAGAGCAGTGGGCAATTGTTTAATAGGTTTAGGGAGTTTATTATATATTATTGGAGCCAAATAAAAAATACTTTTTCGCATTAACGCCGTTGTTGATCTAGGTATGCACAGTCTATTGTTATCCCGCCGATTACGTATACAGATATCTGTTATCTTCTCGTACAAGTTGAGATTACTCTTCACAAAAATAGCTACCTCATAAATGAACAAGGAAGGGAGACTTAAAATATTATATTTAATGAAATATTGTTTGCAACTATCAGTTATTTTTAGGCCGAACATAGCTCTGATACATCTTTTTTGAGCCTTGAAGATAGTTTCTTTGTTAGTAGAATTTCCCCAGAATATTACTCCGAATCTCAGTATCGAGCCAACAATACCATGGTAAGCAGTTATCAGCGCATGGGTACTAATGATAGGCTTTAATTTCTGAAGGGCATAAGCAGAAGAACACACTTTCTTATTCAGTTCTTCTGTGTGAGCTTTCCAGTTTAGACTTTTGTCAATAGTTATACCCAAGAATTTAGTTGTATCTATCTTACTTATAGCAATAGATTTATATTGAGCATTAATATTTGGTGCTTTTAAGCGTTGATTAAAGAACATAATTTTTGTTTTTTCAAGATTAATTTTTAAATTATTATTGTCTAACCAGTCGATTGTTGAACTTATAGTATTATTAATTTCATGTTCGTACATATCCCTCTCTATGGAATTAATAGTTACCGTACTGTCATCAGCAAACAGTGAGACTGGATATTGCGTTACCAATGGCAAGTCATTTATGTAGATTATAAACAACAGTGGACCCAAGACGCTCCCTGTGGAACTCCGTATTTAACGACAGAGTTTTAGATGCATGTGTTGTCTCTTTTTTGGTAATGATGTTAATTTTATTTATTTCTGTATATTGTTTGCGGTTTTTTAGGTAAGACTCAATAAGATTTCGTACATTTCCTCTCACCCCATAAGCTTCCAGTTTACAGAGGAGAATGTCGTGATCAACGTAGTCGAACGCCTGGGTCATATCACAGAATATGGAGCAGACTGGCACTCTTTTATCCACACTACCCATAACATTTTTTAAGAAATCAAAGATAGCCATATTTATTGTTTTATTTTGACGGAAGCCTTTCTGGTGCTCTGTAAGAATGTTAAATTTCTCCATATAGTTATATATTTGAGTATGTATGAACTTCTCAAAAATTTTTGAAATTACAGGAATAAGTGCAATTGGTCTGTAGCAGTTCATGCTATGTCTATCACCTTTTTTGAATATAGGTTTTATAATCGTTGTTTTTAGACTTTCTGGGTATGTTCCAGTGGTTATACACATATTAATAATATGACTCAGGTGATCACAGATATCATAAGCAACAAACTTAAGGATTTTAGTAGAAATTCCATCATAACCAACACTACCAGTATTCCTAAGCGATCGTATGATTTGAAGTATGTCGTATGGAGTACTTGGTGCCATGAATAAAGAATGGTTTGATTTAGAAATATTTACGGTTACGTTCCTGCCAGCATCCGGTATTGGTTTAATTTTGTCTATAAAGAAATTGTTAAAAGCATTTGACATTTCTCGCGGTTCAGTAATTGTTTTATGATTTGTATCTATAGATGTTATACTATTCTTTGGTAAATTTAGTTTAGATCGATTTATAATCGCCCACGTAGCTTTAGATTTATTAGCAGATAATTTTATTTTATGGTTATTTTGTGCTCGTTGTGTTAAATTAATTATATTCCTAAAAATCTTAGAGTATGTTTTAAATTTTATTTTATTTGTTTCATTACGATTTAGCCTCAAATTCCACAATAATTCTCTCTTTTTCCTGCTACAGGTTTTTATGCCACGCGATACCCACAAAGGTTTTACTTTAGTTCTTATTGCAACATATTTGAAAGAGAAACACAGATTATACAACATCATAAAAGACTCCAAAAACGCATCATACGCAGTACTTGGATTATTTGTATTATAGACCTCGGAAAAAGTTAAAGACTTTACGTAATTTTTAAATTTTTTCATATTATTTTTATTGTAATCTCTTCTAAGTGTTTTCCAATAGTTAATTAAAATATTTTTATTTATTGGTATTTTTAATACTTGCGCTGTGTGATCTGACAGGCCGAAGTCAATTACATCAGATTTACACTTTCTTCCAGCATTATGTGCAAAATTATCTATGCAAGTGCCACTCGCGAGTCGAGTTGGCTGATTTATTTCAAAATTTAGATTAAAACTTAAAAGTAAACATTCCAGGTCCATTAAGGTACCATTTCGTTTAAGACGGTCTATATTAAAGTCACCTGCAACTACGATACTTCTTCTCAAATTATTTTTACAGATTTTTGTCAATACTTTTTCTAGTTGCTCAAAAAACATAGTTAAGTTATTCGACTTAGGTACTCTGTATACACAAACGATAATCATATTATACATTGTTAAATCAATGGCGCAACATTCGAACACTCCATTTATGGAGAGTTTGGCAATATCATGCAGTTCCCTAAACTGGTGACCCTTTTTTGTAATAATACATGCACCACCCCTCTTACTGTCTTTTCGGGAGTAGCATGCCGCCAAGGTGTAGTTGCTGATGTACAGTAATTGTTCATGGCCGGCCATCATGAAGTGCTCAGATAGACATACTATGTCGACCTCGACGTTCCTGCCGGACAACTCTTCAAGACAGACAGTGAGCTCGCCGCTTTTATTTACTAAGCCTGCAATGTTCTGATGCATAATGTTTAGGTACTGATAATCGAAAGTACTGTAATTCCGGTTGCTGTTCATTCATATTATTGATGTTTCCGCTCTCAGTACTCTCAAGGGTATTTTCCCGTATGAAAGTCACAAGTGCAGCGATATCCTGAAAAATTACTTTCATACCGTAATTATTCACTGTTCCTGAATTTTGTTTGTACATCCTATGGTCCCACGTTAGGTTCTTATTACAGTCAATAAAATAGGCATGTTCGTGTGTTAAAATATCCTGATATAGTAGTTTATTAAACATTTCCACTCTCTTGTTGTACAGGGTGACATTATCAATGCATTGACTGTAGGTCGGCATGCAGAGGATAACATTTGTATGCTGAATGTTTTTAAGTACTGTCCTCATGTGAAGAATGATATTCGAATAATCCTTTGTCGATTCGAAGTCTGTTTCACCAATCAATATAATGCAGAAATCGCTCATCGTATATTTCCTCAGTTTTGACTCCAATCCACGAAACATATTTTTTATTCCTGAATATGGTGTAAGATAATGACATAATTCGTAGTCGTCAAATTTATTCTCTGCAATTGTACGTATTTTATTGTATTTATTCTCGCTTATAATGCAAATTTTACTAACTTTTCCCTCCATCTCTTGGCTATAGGTTTGTTTATATAGGATCGATGGGGATACCGTGGATTCTTGCTTCGGTGATCCTATAACGTCAGTAGAAATTGTTTGAGTGCCTTTATTTTTTTTCTCACTATCAGAAATGACTTGCTCATTTTGTATAGTCTTGCTAGTTAATAAATCAATTTTTTTTGGTGTAGAGGGTCTAGTTTTTCTCGTAGGAGTGCTGATAAGGGTTTTATAAAAGACGTTTTTCTTTTCTAACTCCTGATTAGACTGTTTAAGATTACTGTTTTCAAGTGAAAGTATCTCTATTTCTTCCTCAGCACTACATAATCGAAGCGTTAGTTTCTCAACTTGATCCCTTAATTTAGTTACCAATTCATTATCGAAATTGTCGTCAGTGATCCTTTCCGGGAGGCTAGTCGCGGTGTCGTCAAATATTTCGTCTTCAGATTGACTCTTATTTGTTGGTGAATCTGACATTGTGCGAGTTCGTGAGCCTCGAACACGCATTGTTACGTTCTCCAGAATATTCATATTTTGTGTATTATTTTATTCAATATTACAATTTTCAACGATATTTCTTGTTATTTACATCAGATTTTGTATAGTTGTGTTACAACAATTTTATACCTCTAAACTAAAGATACAAAAAGTTCATGCAGATAGTGGGATTCGAACTCGAGACGCGTGTCTCGTCAATCCGTCCCTAATCAAACAAGCTGTTTGAACAATTACTAATACTGTTGAAATAGTGATACTTATTCGTAATGTAGCTTTTGCGTTATTGAGGGTGGAAGTTAATTATTTAATCTTGAATGCACTTATTCAACAAGTTCATATTAGATCGATTTTATTATAGTCTGATCAAAGTGTACTTCACTATCTTTTAACACGTTATGATTTTATGAGTTTTACACAGATTTATTAATAAACACAGTATTTGTAATTACTTTTTAGATCACGTTTCAGCACTTGGTTGTTTTCGAAAGTCAATTTTATTTTTACACCTTATAGCTTCATAGATAATTGTTTGTAGGCTTGGATAACACTTTTTATAATATTACACGTTGTTCACTATGTATATGTGGATAGTTTAAGATTTTATCCTTTCATTTTATGATAACATAAACGAAACGAACAGTCAAGTTTGTGTATCTGTCTATGTCAACTAATCGAACTAAAGATATATAATATATAACTATTCAACTCTACAAAAACACACACACTCATACAAAATTCAAAGCATCGTTACAGGTAAATATTAGTGTGCGACATGTTTTCCAACATGTCTAAACATGTCTTACTGACAGGTCCTGACATGTCGCAACATGTCATCTTCAAAGAGATCGGTAACATGTCTCCTTCCTTGAAACTGTCACTCTTCTACCTATCTCCCTTTTTGGAGTCAATGAACCAAAAAATTAGGATACATGTACTTATATTTTATTATATTTTCGAGTGAACGTATATTTTATTATATTTTCTAGTTTGTATTTTATATATTTCGTATCGTAATTTTGTACGCCTATTAATCTAATTTTGAATACTCCTTTTCCTAGGAATTTCGAAATGTTCTTCCAATGTCATCTCACACATTTTCCAAGAAGGTTTTAGAGAAACATAACTTCGCACCTTTTATCTCATCACTTTTCACTACTTATATTAATGAGGCCCATGTAATAGGGGGTGAGTATATTGTCATATACCGCGCACAATTCTAGATTCTGTGCTACTACTAAGAAATTAACAAAAAAACCCAGTAATGTTTTGTCCGACTCGGGAATCGTACTCGAAACCCCTTGCGCGGCAAGGCCCGACGAGGCAGTCAAGACAAATCAAAATAACACACAACAAACCTTTAACACCATCATTGGAAGATACACCTGATTACTAAACATTTATTATCCTCTTATATCCTAAGTTGAAAGTTGGTGGTATAACGTGTTTTATACCGGGAGCCGGTGTTTCAACAGATAAAAGGTTAAATATGACTGCCACATACATATTGGGATGTCTTTTACATCCACACACACATACAGGTCCATAGAACTGCATAATATGAAACAACCGCTTTTTACCAATTTTATTATGATCTCGATATAATTGTATTATAACTTTCGTGTGACATACTAAATTGTTTTCCCCGCGTCGCGGGTCGCGAAATGCTGCTCATGAATATGAGCCTCTAGTATGGCTTAAAACTATTATAGTCGAGTTTCTCGTCAAATAATTACGTGAGTAAGCCGAAAACATAATAATTAATCCCGATGTATGTATTGTTATACACAGTTCCACGAAAACAAAAATGTAATTCCTAATATTTAAATAAAATTCAAAAATGAGTTTAAAATGAAATAACTATTTGCTGACACGCAGTTTAACAGCTGAACGATAAAATAGCCTACCTAGGGAAATAAAGAGAGATTTTATAGCCTGGCTATTGCGAAGCGGCTGAAAAATACAATAATGTTTTTTAAGGAATCATAAAAATGAATTCTGTGAAGTCGATAGCCGGGGCGATCGTGGTAGCCCCGGGGTTTATTGCTAAGTATATTCAAGTTAATGAAGTAAAACAAGGAAAAATTATTGTAATACTTTAATGTTATTTTATGTTATTGTATTAATATTAACTGACCACGGTCGTAGATAAGTACTTAGTTTAAAAGTTCACTAGGAAATCAATGTCTTAGTCGTAAAATTATGTGTTTTTATTGTTTTTTGGCATTTGGTCAATACTGGTGTTATATTGTCGTTTATCCAATCCTGTATAAAAGAATAATGCGTAAACCTATCTCTGGTTATTAAATATATTACAATTTGTAAACGACAAGACGAAACATTTAAGTACGGATTTCATACATTATATTGACAAATCACTTTATAAAGTTCTTAGAATGTTAAAAAATATTTCTATACTTATTACTACGATAAGCCCTATTACGTATCTGTATAACATTAAACTGCTACAAGCTACGCGCCGTAGCACTTATATCAGTCGGCTACTTAGACTGCTACGCGCTACGAATCGAATTAGTGCTACGCTTACTACGCGTTACGCCGCCATTTTCCTTTTGTAATAGTAAACTAAAGCGCGTGTGTAATTGTATAGGACTTTAAGTTTAATGATGATTGTAATAATATGAAGCAAACCCATCTACTAGTCGAATGAAACAAAATGAAAATCATTGAAAGAAAGAGATAGAAACAAAAATAATTTATTTGGCAATAGGCACGTCAAATAAATACCTTTTATCTCACACAAATTCATTTGGAATTTCAAGAGTTGAGTAAAAATTTAAAATAATTTTCTCTATTTTTTAATCTATGACTTCATACTCCTCCTCCTTATAATTTAAAGATATAAATATATTTTCCTCTTCTTAAGAATAGAATCCGTGTGACTTTTGGGACCTAGACTAACTTGAGATAATTTTATTTTTATGGAACAAGGCAATAAACGAGCAAACGGATTACCTGATGGTAAGCAATGTGCGCCGCCTATGAACACCTGGAACACTAGAAGTGTTACAAGTGCGTTGCTGGCCTTTTGGGGATTAGAAATTTGATATTGGAGATTCAGGGATTGGGACTTCAGCTTAGGTAGGGGGAATAATTAAGACCCGATAACCTCACTCACACGACGAAACACAACGCAAGCGTTGTTTCATGTCGGTTTTCTGTGAGGCCGTGGTATCACTCCGGTCAAGCCGGCCCATATGTGCCGAAGCATGGCACTTACAAACTTAATTCGACTAAATAAATAAAAAATAAAGTAGTGTAAAATATATTATCTCTCCAAAACAAAATACACATATCACCCATAAATTACCCTGATAACTTATTCATAGAACAAACAAAGAGAACGATATAAACACTGAGAATTTATTACACATTTATCTGAAATCTATAGAGTTAAAATTGCATCTAGATCTTTTAGTTTCCAAGTCACGACAACGTTTGCACATAACATAAATTTGATGCCAGGTTAAACGCATAAGGTCGGGGGGTGAATGACCTTGGGGTCATAATAAATAACGGTTTTTGGCAAATAATATACGACTTTGTTTAGCTTTTCTTTAGAAAGAGTATAATAGAGTATAGATTTGTGTTTTTTGCGATATGTTTATAGATGTGACATTAAAACATAAGAAATATTTGCTGTTGTCATTTTGTAGGATAAGCCGATAAACGAGCAGACAGATCACCTGATAATAAGCAATCCCATGGACACCTGAAACACCAGAGGCGTTACCAGTACGTTACCGGCCTTTTGAGGATTAGAAATTAGAGGATTGTTGGAGGTTCGAGGATTAGGGGATATTGAGGACAGGTGACAAAAATACATTACGACTTCATATAAGGTGAATTTCTATAAGGTATCGTGGTGGCCCGGAGATTTAGGAGGCCCGCTTCCCATGCATGAGGTGCGGGTTCGAAACCTACCAACGGCAACCAATGTGACTTTTTCCGAATTATAATATGTACTTTCTAAGATTATTTAGACAACACTGACAAACGGTGAAGGAAAACATCATTAGGAAACCTGTGCTTATAATTTCTAATTATAAGTCTGTAATCGCCAACCCGCATTGAACAAGCGTGGTGATTAATGCTCAAACCTTCTCCGTGTGAGAAGAGGCTTTGCTCAGGAGTGGGTATTTATAGGCTGTTGATGATGATGATAAGGTGCATTTTTATTTCTTACTAACCATATAAATACTTAACTATATAAGTAACTTGTAAAGGTAAAAACGATTATAAAATGTACCATCAAATAATGTCTCGCTGTTAGAATTTCACTGAAGATTTTTCGGTTCATTATCTGTTAACGGCAAATAGCTTTCAATGTTAACGTCCCAAGTTATAAGCGAGTAGTCAATGTAAAATTTATTATTTTTATAC
The DNA here is from genome assembly GCA_902850265.1 of Spodoptera littoralis. NCBI lineage: Eukaryota > Metazoa > Arthropoda > Insecta > Lepidoptera > Noctuidae > Spodoptera > Spodoptera littoralis. The sequence goes on along the minus strand of LR824561.2, from coordinate 6,778,322 downwards.
TTTAAAATATTTACAACTATTTATTTTTTTATATACGGACTGTCCCGGCGTTGCTCAATGCTTATATGTTATTCCTTGATTTTCCAGATGATTCTAAGTTTGCTAAAGTTGTGTAACATCTACTCTTTAAAAAATAATGTAAAAAAGTGTATTTAGAGTATATAAAAAAGATTGTATAGGTCACAACATTTTTATCTATGGGGTCTCTAGAAATTGTATCTGGGGCACTTTTAACTTTTTGGAAATAACATTCAACTTCACACTTTTAGCTAATTGATTTATTTTAATTTTGATCAGAACTTTACAGGTATTGGTTATTCATTATTCTTTATCAGAACTTAGAATTTATAAAAAAAATATCGTTCCAATTTAACCAATAGTCACCCCAATTTCACACCCAAAAAGTTCAAAATTCAAAAACGCTGTCCTCTTCCGAATTACCCCAAACCCTGTCAGATCAGCCACCGAATTTCCCTTGGGTCCTACACCGTACAGTGGCAACGTCACAAAAATACAAGCCCTCGTACTCACACATATAGTTATATATACTTATATATCTTCACTTGAGATTTGACTGGTTTAAAGCTAGACTCTATAGTGGTAGGTCAGTCACCTTGTAGTTGTTTGTGATAGTATATGTAAACTCAATGTTATGTTTATCTGTTGGTATTTTGTATACGGGATTACTGCGCAAGACGTCTCAATGGGGTTTTATTTATTTGTGATGGGCTGACGTTTGACCACTATGTCGCCTGGTGGTAAGCGATGATGCGGTCTACGATGGTGCACGGCGTCACATAAGCAACCTATTCACTCGGGCCTTGAAGACAATCAGGTTATACATAACATCACGCCTTTTGTCCCCAAAGGGGTAGGCAAAGTTGCACATTACAGCACTTAATGTCACTGTACAATGTAACACCCACTTTTCCCTATTTATGTTATGAGTCCCATGTAATAGGGGGTGATCCTATGGCCGGGCACATTTCCAGACTCCATGCTACTATTGAGATTTTTTTTAAAAACCCAGTAGTACTTTGCCTGACCCGGAAATCGAATCCGAGACCCCTTGCCCGGCAGTCGCACTTACGACCACTCGGCCAACGAGGCAAAAATTCCACTCCTTAGCAGTACGAACAAGGAAGCTTGATGCGAAGTGCTTCGTGCGTGTAGGTTGGGCATCTACTATGAATCTGTGACGCTTCGCCGATTGTCTTGTGGTACCATGATGGACAGGACTAGGGAGAATAAGTTGTCCAATTCCCCCAGCCAGTTACCGAAATGTATCCGGTAGAAAACCGAAAGGCCTCGCGCATAGGCGTAGATTACAATACCTATGCTCAAGGCTTTGAAGCCGGTCCTCCCTCCACAAGCGTATCATCGTTGATGAGCCTCGTGGCACGCCTCTCAAAGGGCTTTCACGCATCCAGTTGATATTTTAGGGGTAACGTTTTTTTCTCAGATGGGGCAAATGTATGAATGAGCCTTTTTGTCCAATTACAACAGCTGTCAAATATTCAACGTCCAATGGTGTGAAACTAGCTAATTCCCTATTGAACGGAAAACGAGAGGTTGGCATTAGCATAATATGATGAGCAAAAATAAGGCAGACCCAATTTGGATTCTGGGGTTGGGCAAAGAATTATTGCATTTCTGTCTTTAATTAAATAAGTAGTAACACCGAATCTAAATCTTTGCCGGTGTATGCAATAGGATTACCTTTAATTACATGGGACTTGATACATAATAGTGAAACGTTGGAACTGCCTACTTTTGCAATGGATAAAAGGCCTAGTGCTAAATAAAAATTTAGGTATGTAAATGATATAAATGAACATGTACCAAAATTTAATTCTATTTTAAGACAAATCTAATGTAAGGAACATTTCCAACTTACATAAACAAACACCCGAAAATCAACAACACACACTCTAATCTGCTAATTACAAACACACTCCATAATAAAACACTTCATTATGAAATTACAAAAAAAATATTCTTGTTTAAACACGGCGTAATCCGGAACATAATGCCTTGGACAGAACCAGACGCCGGACTAATTACCACAGCCCTTGGTAACCCTTTGAGCGGCGTAATATCAAAACGAAATAATGTTTTACTTCACATTTAAAAAATATATATTACTTTGTAGGCGTCATGGACCGTTCTAGGTGTTTATCTAAGCGTGTTATGGATAATCGTTGGCTTTTTGTGTTTAATTGTATTTTATTGTATTGTATTTCAATATTTGAAAAGTAAAGATTTGATTTCTGTTTGTGTTAAACCGTTCCGATTCGCTTCGACTGATTTAAATGAATCTTTAGGAAACTTACTTTTTACGCCGACAATTCTTCTTGTACATAATTTCACGTAAACGAAGATGCAAGCTAAAAATTACAATAAAAACATATACACGATACAATTCTTCCATACATCTTTCGTTACCTCAACAGTCTTTTCATGTATGCTCGTCGGTTAAAGGTACTTTTAATTTGGCCCATCTTTATTATATGACCAATCTAGTCGATATACATACGTCTATAGCGCCTTCTACCCATTCATATTCGCTCTGTATACTTCCTTGGTACATCTGCTTTCATCCATCCTTTCTACATGTCCAAACCATGGCCACATAGTTATTTACATGACCAATACAGAACATATTTGACCAAAACCTAAAATACTAAATAAATCGTGGCTTCTCTCTTCAGGGATTAACAAGCGTATGTAGCATTAAGATTGATGTACGACCAAATAATACATTTTCTGACCACATTGACGTCATCACCCTATTGGGAATGCAACACAACAATCGTTGTCAACCGAATAACGATCAGAAAATTATGTACGAAAATAATTTACAAAATACAATATACAAACAAAAATACAGTACACAAATTGACGCGAAATAAAATCGGATAACCGTAAAATCGGGACACTCGAGCCAATTCATGCACAATGACAGTTAAGTACATTTTAACAAAAAGGTGTATTGCAAATTTTATATATAAATTAACTCGAATCCTTTACAAGTTGCCTCAGGCATACGTTATGTAATGGGCAAAGGCCTGTATTTTACTGCTGGGTCCCGACACACCGGTTTATGACTTAATAAATTTTGCAAACTTTGACGAGTCGTACGTCACAGGCACTTTTGGAAAATCAGACACACTGAAAAATACCAGAAGAGGAAAATCTCACAATTTTCTTTTTATTCGCATATTTATGAGTTGGGCAAGATTGCTCAATGAGACGGTTTCTGTTGTAATAATAATGTCTAATTACACTGTATAAAAGTTAAGAGAGAATTAACATATTTTGGACGGAGAATAATTTATTTTGAAGCAATCCTTGTTGTTGATGTTTTGGTTAGAACCGATGTTTGAATATTAAATAATGTTTTAATTTCTTGTCTACCCTTTCTTTGCTAATTGTTGTGATTTTAGACGGAAGAGAAAAGCTTTTTTTTTAATTATTATGATTGGATGTACAATTCAGTCGTGAATACTTTTTTATGGTCAACTCTTCCTTTGATTTTTTTGGAATGGAGGTAGTTATTTTTCTTTCTGTTTGTCGTCTTCTTTGGCTCTTACAATAACCAAGAAAAGAGGTAGGGTGGTAAAAAGTATGCTTATTCTATTCTAATTTTTCATCATGGCGCGGTTTCATGATCATCATCATCTACACTATGATTACAAAAAGGAAACATTTGATATTGCTTTTATTTTAATTTAATAAGCCTCGAAACTACCGAACCGATTAGAAAAAATCCTACATTAACCCTGATGGACATAGACTATATTATTTAATTAGAGAAAAAAAGGGAATCGTGAGAAAATTTCGATAATATAACTCGATGTGTGAATAAACTACCAAAAAACACTTTATATTGCTTAAGCCTTTGACTACCAAAAGAAAACTTGAGTTGATTATGATATAGAGCTGAATCAAGATCAAGGATTTTAAATAATAAATATGAATTCAATTAACTGAATACATTTTATTCATTGACTAGTCAGCCTATAAAGTGCCAATGTTAACCAAAAGCCTTTTCTCGCACGGCTTACATATTAAAATAATATATGACATTGCAAGCTAAAAATTACAATATCCATTTCACAAAATTACGCTCATAATAATAATTAAGCCATTATTTTATAAATTCATCAAATTTCCACACTCTCACGCTTCATTATCCCAGCAATTAATCGCTTAGTTGAATCTAAAATATATATTTAATCTAGGTTTTGTGTTCATTTAAATATCGTTATAATTAGCTTGGAACCGTTCAAAATGTTTCACTATGATGATGATGTTCGCTGATGCACGCATAGATGATTTCTACGCAATCATAAGAAAGCGTGTCGCCTCCCTGATGCAGCGGGTGCGGGGCAGCGCCAACAGTCTTCTGATGACCGTGGCGGATAGGACTGATGGCCTTATGCTAAAACACTGGACGAAGACGCAAGTGTTGCCTACAAACCGTGCTCAGAAGTAGTGAAAGTCAGCAGTATTGTTACTAAATTATCATTAGATTACATATTATGACAAATTATTTTAATTTTATATGATGAGGTTTGATGTATTGTAGATGTCTTTACTAACCATATGGATTGTATTAACTGAATAAATAAATAAATTATTAATTATTATACTATCATAGAATTTCGGGAAACAATAATATTTACGAAGATCTCATTAACATTTCGACTCAAAAGGCTTCCGTGGTTACAATACGGTACACTGACTATAATATTTAATTTGGGAATAAACATTTCATACAATTTTCATTAGGAATATTAAACGGTTGCTTTTTTTGTAAATTTTGTATTTATAGGGTGCCTTGTGACTTGCACCAGCTGTATAAAGCAGAGTGGAATTCATTTGTTGCCACCTCTACACTTTTTTTTAAACCTTGCCCCTCACTAGCATTTTCTCCTGTGTCGTGGGTGCGTTTACAAATATACAAGTTCACACACACTTGACACCAGACCCGAAACAACAATCTGTGGATCATACAAAAAGTTGTTTCAGTGCGGGAATCGAAACCGCTACACAGCACGGCATCTAGTTGCCCAGCCACCGCACCAACCGTGCAGTCTACATTTTGATTTTACATTCACCAAAGACCAGATAGAAGCGATTTTTGATTAAACCTTAAGCTTTTGTTTATTTGTGCCTAAATATTTTTGGTAAATTCAACTAGGTGTACTTTGTCTCTAAACCGCATCCGAGGTCCTTTTTCAGCAGTCGCATTCGAACGACATTAACTTTAAATAACACAGATAGCCTCACCGAAACCCAAAATATGTTCTCGCATGTCAAGACACACCCATCGCATTAAGACACCGCTATTTAAACAAAATACCTTGTCATTTTATCAAATGTCTGTTTTTCGTCAACTGTCGACTACATATACGTACGTACTACATAAACGCATGTTGAGAAACTCTTACTAACATGTATTATGTATACTTTAGATTATATGGAAATACTTTGGAGTGCAAAAGCACGGATCATAAGTCAGATATGTCGGTACCAAGAATTGGGTAGGAATGGATATGCCCCATTTTATAGGCAATGAATTTATTAGTGGGATAACGTTGTCTAAGACTTCGGCTTACCTTTTCTAGTCTTGTTATGTTGGAATATAGTTTTTTTGTTATTCATTTGTATGAACTAAAATAATATTTTTTTTAAGTCATCATCAATCAACAGCCTGTAAATGCCCACAGCTGAGGAAAGCCTCTTCTTACACGGAGAAGGTTTGAGTATTTTATACCACGCTTTTCAATGTGGGTGGGCGATTACAAACTTATAATTAGAATTTATAAGCCCAGGTTTCCTCACGACGTTTTCCTTCACAGTTTGTCAGTGGTGTCAAGATAATCTTAGAAAGTACATATAACTCGGAAAAAGTCACATTGGTACTTGTCGTTGGTAGTATCGTAGTTGGTAGTCGATACAATAAAAGTATAGGGTGCAAACTTTGACAGATTTTAGTCGGTTCGATTACCGTGTGCGTCAAGCGAATTTTAAAAATGTTTGTATGCAGTTTTCTTTCTTTTCAAAAGTAAAGGAATGTTTTTTTTTTTAGTATAATTTTCTATCTAAAGCATTAAGAGTACTTCCCATTCAGAGGGCATTACAAAACTCCACCATGTATATGTTGGTATTACTACTTTAAATGGACAATTGTCATAAAGATAGAATATTAGTAGTAGATTGATGTAGCATTGGAGGAAACAAGAAACTGAAAAAGTCCCTCTGTTAACAGACAAGTTTAAACAAAAGATTTCCTTCAATATAATCGTAAATATTAACTAAACTCATTACCGTAGCCATGTTTAAAACAAAATACAATAAACAAATAACATTTTTAAACATCAAACGGCAAGTCACGTCCCCAGAGTTTCATTTCAAACATTAATAAAACGAATACAAGAACGGAAATAAACTTTATTTCTATCTGGTTAGAGTTGAAACTCGTGTACAGTAAAATTTATGAGTAATTTAGTTAAAGCAACCCCAAGCTTTTATTTTAACAGGTTTTATTGAAAACATTGTGTTATATTATGCTTGTATAGGCTTTTAGTTAAAAGTGGGTTTTCAAGCGATGGACAGTTTATTTAACGGGTTTTTAGTAGTTAGTGAGTGTGTCAAACGGATCGTAAATTGTTTGAACAAAAATCTGTATTATTGGTCTGGGTGGTTTTGATCATACTAGGTGTTTGGTGGTTAAATAGACTGGGTATGTATTAAATCATTGATCAATAAATAGACTATAGGTTTAGACTATAGGTTTGGACTATGGTATGGACTATACTAGCATCTGTAAACGGCTTCTATCTAGTTTCCGAGGGACAAAAAATAGCCTATGTGTTATGTTTCAAATTTCATCTCGATCTGTTCAGCTTTTTTGACATTATACAATCTTTCGCCTTTATAATATTAGTGGAGTACTCACACATCATTGCCTCATTGGCCGAGTGGTCGCCAGTGGGACTGCCGGGCAAGGGGTCTCGGGGGGATTCCCAAGTCGGGTAAAGTATTATTGGGTTTTTCTCAGAGGTAGCACGGAGTCTGAAACTGTGCCCGGTATATGGCAATAGGCTCACCCCCTATTACATGGGACTCATAGCATAAATAGTGAAAAGTGGGTATTGCATTGGCATTAAGTGCCGTAATATGCACCTCTGCCTGTTTCTTGGATAAAAGGTGTGATGTTATGTTACGTTATATTAGAATACACAAACACATGCATATGAATATTATAGCATATACATTTTATTCTATTTTAATCAATTCATTGAGTTGGAATGAAGGAGGTAAAATATGATTATGGGATATAATATTTATGAATACGACAGTAGCTGCATAAAACTCTTTTATGATTTGAAGCGGGCGTCTAGCTTTGTAGCTGACAGACGGACTGGTTTTAGTTTCAGTATTATATTATGTGATCAGTCGTAGTGGCCCGGAGATTTCAGTTCCTCATGCATGAGGGTACAGGTTTAAACCTATCGATGGCGAAGTCAAAGCATTTATTTCAATTAACCTATAAATAGGCAATTTTGAAAAGTCAAAAATTGAATTGTCCATCCCTCTCTCTGTCAGTTTTTTTTTATGGCCTAAGCCGGTAAACGTGCATACGGATCACCGGATGGTAAGCAATCGGCGTCGCCCATGGACACCTGGAACACCACAGGCGTTAAATCGATCCTCAAACTCCTAGTCCCCAAAAGGCCGATAACGCCCTTGTAACGCCTCTGGTGTTCCGGGTGTCCATGGGCGACGCCGATTGTTACCATCAGGTGATCCGTCTGCTCGTTTACCGTGTATGCCATAACAAACGAACGCAATAGTTAAACATTGCAGACATAAAAAAAACTATAACATTGGCTTTAACCAAGTTAAAACTGCAACCAAGAACCTTAGCCAAGTCCACTTATCAACCAATAATTCTTACCTAAAAACCTGCAAAAAACCTCCTCCATGATATAGGCCTTAAATCCACCCATTTTTCAAAATCTAAACACACTAACGTACTATTTAGCAGCTATTAAGGCCTTGAATAGGTCCCGAAGGCTTAAGATGGGAGGGCAAGCTTGTGTAATTGAGACAAGTTGGTGATTTATAGCCTTTAAAGGCCTTTTTCAGAAATAAAATGATTATTGCCGAGTGCCTGTCGAGAATTGGACGGAGATTTTATAATTTGTGTTAATGGATTGTAGCCGTTTTTGTTTTTATGCTGTATTTTTTTTATTTTTAGTGGAAATTGTATTGGGTTTGGATTTCGGGGTTTGTACTCGAGTATCAAATATTAGAGGTTTTTGGTAATAATAAAAGCTTTTTATAGACGAAGTAAAACTTCTATGTCTTCTATAAATTTCCGTTCGTTGGTGTTGCTATAACTCAAAAACGGCTTAACCGATTCGGGCAATTTTGGTCTTCCAGAGAAGGTTTAAAAGGTGAGAAAAAAAATAGGTGGTATGAAGATTTTTGGGTTATCTAGTATTTAATAAATAACTATTAAAATATAAGATACGGAATTTGTAATTTTGTGTGCTTTTGTGAATACATTCCCGCTGCATTACTATTTAGTGTAGAAATACTTCAATAATTTGAAACGCAATGTACTTCAAAAAAAAAAACAAAAATGCAATTCCCTTCATAACCATCACCATTATAAAAGTGTATCGCAGTAAGCTCAAGTGGCTCCCAATCCGACTTCGCCGGAACACTCGCATTTTATGTCTCCTTTATAATGTCCTTAACAACCCTGCCTATCCTATATATCTCCGTGACCGCTTTTCCTTGGCTCGTCCTCCTGAAGCCCTATCTAGATCCCACCTTAAGTCTCTTCTTGAAATCGTTCAACATAAAACCGATTTCTATTCCTACTCCTTCACGGTTCATGCGGTGAGACTGTGGAATTCGCTGCCGCCTAGCATTCGCGACGCCAAATCCATCTCCATTTTCAAACGACTTGTCAGGGATTATTATCTTTCGTCCTGAAGTACAGCTTTATTTATGTATATATTTATCTATGTATACATACAATATACATATATATATATTTTTATGTAATCATATTTAAATATTTCTAATTATTTTATTTATTATGTTTGTTATAATTTGCTTAAGTTTATATTTTATTCTTATACTACGGTCATTCTAGTTTTTAATTTCTTTCATTAATTTTATTTTGTTTTGTATTCGTTGCATGTATTTACACTGTGTCTTATGTCTTATGTTTATATTCCTTTTCCTGTCGCAGGTCTGCAGGAAGAAATCCCTTAAGGGATATGCAGTACCTATGTACCTCATGCTTACCTATAATGTGTTGTGTCTTATAATATTGTCTGTATGGTGTGGGTACATGAAATGATAAATAAATAAATAAATAAATAAAACTCCAACACGAAAAAAAAATATTTATCTTCACCGCACACACACACTCACCAGTATTAACACGACGATACATGACACAGCCACAACACACACATAAAGCACACACAGACACACACAAAACAAATGAAGATCGGACGCACGGCACGAACGAACGTGACAAACTCGCTAATATCGGGATGACGGATATATCGCATTGTGTATGTATGTATGTATGTTTGTATATGTATGTATACATCCAGGAAACGATATTACGATAATAAAATGAAAATGTGAACGAATAGGACTCTTTGGTCGAGTGTTTTTATAGTTGAATGAAGGGAATGAAGTCCCAGTGTTGGACTTCTGGTTGGGTTAATTTTAGGTAATGTTTGTGTGACGTATAACTCCATAGAAATAATATCAATATTATGATTAGGCTATAATTATTTCAATACCGGGTAAAAACATTTATACGTGGTGACAAGATGAGAATTAATCACCAGGATTTTTTTTAAGGGGGGAAAATCATCGAATGACTGCCTCCGCCTGGGTGAGGTGGAAGGGAGTGTCAGACTCTTACTGACTAAAAACCACCCCGTTCCTTCTCCTGCACGTCGAGCCGGAGCCCCGGTTACGCGTTAGGTTCTCTGCAACTCCGATAATTACCAGGATAATGCAATGTGGAATTGCCATTTCTATTATAATTCAATTGAAAATCCAATAATATTAAGCCACGAGTCCCTAACCGAACTAAAAGCCTGAAGACTGAAGCATTCATAACAATTAATGTTTTAGAATGTTTAGCATTCTATGTTTTTAGTGTTTTTAAAGTTTTATTAAAAGTCTTCAATTTTATGTTCCTTTAACATAGTAATGTTGATTTCGTAAGTAGTAGTTTCTTTATTTTTCAGTTACTAACATTTTATTGTCCTCGTTCGTTTGTATAGTTTTGATTTTTTACTTAATTGTAAAGTTGGTTAACATATAATTGGCGACTGTATAAGCACAATACCCATTATTTATTTATTTTAATTCGGGTAATCAACATCTATATTACAAAGAATAAAATTTTAGTATATGCTAATACAAAACCAATTATAGATCTCCACGGCTAGCCACAGTATATCTTTACAGAGGTTTTGCGAATGCAATGCACTTAAAAGTATAAAACATGATATTACCTTTATTATCTCTTAATACTATGCGTACAGTAAGCTGTTGGTATACCTATTTAAATAAATAAGAAAAATCTACCACAAAAACACTCCAACATATTCTTTTGAAGCACATAAGTCAATTGTCACGGTTACCATCCAAATCAGTCATATAGAAAACGGAATGAAGGCCGTATGTTGTCTGTATGACACACGGCCGGATGACGCGCGGGGCGTGTCGGCAACTAATGTCTTCTTGTGGTGCAAGTTGTGAAAGGTAGCGATGTGATTAAAAAATAAACAATTGAAAGTGCGTTAAAAATTTACATTAATGTCAACAGCCTGTCACAGTCCGACTTTAGCATAATTTCTGAGGTCAGAGTATTTATTTTATGCCACGTATTTATTTGTATTTTTTTATTTATTGTAATAGGTATTTATTTTATACTACGATATTATGACTTGTATCAAACTAATGTATACATTTTACGCAATAAAGATTTATTAAATTATATTTGAGATTTGAAACTGCCTCGTTGACCGAGTAGTCGTAAGTGCGACTGCCGGACTAGGGGTCTCGGGTTTCGATTCCCGAGTCGGGCAAAGTATTATTGGGTTTTTAAAAAAATCTCAGTAGTAGCACGGAGTCTGGAATTGTGCCCGATATATGGCAATAGGCTCACCCCCTATTACATGGGACTTACAACATAAATTTTAAAAAGTGGGTGTTACATTGTACATTGGCATACTTAATGTGCACCTCTGCTTACCCCTTCAGTGATAAAAGGCGTGATGTTATGTTATGTTTTAATTTATATTTATTTATTTGGTTACTTATTTCTTACGCTGTGATCTCCAAAAACCGCACGGAGCAATTGTTTGTGTGATCCTAAAATTGTTGTTCCGTGTCTGGGTGTCATGTGTTTGTGAACTTGTATGTTTGTAAACGCACCTACAACACAGGAGAAAATCCTAGTGTGGGGCAACGCTAAAAAAAACATAACATATCAGTATAATATGAAAATAGCCTTTTAATCAATCAGAAATGTATACATATAAGGCTAAAATCAAACTAGTAATTTCAAAAGGCCTGAACAACCTTCAAGAGATTTTAAAAGCTTGTTGAATACTGGAATATAAACCTTAAGCTATTACCGGTACGTCAGTTATTGCGGTGTACGGCCGACAGCCTATTTATCCAAGTTTTTGTTGTTTATGGCGTGTGATAGAACTAACTAAAGCTGTAGGTAGTAATTAAAGCAGGCTATTTGAAGTGAAAGAAAAAAAGCCTTTCTTTGTTGCAAGGGGAACGAAATTCACTCTTCTCTGCATCACCCAAAGGTCAGACTGGTAGAAAATGCCTGTGGCATTAAGTCCACCTTTTTGTACATTTTGTGCATGAAGCATATTAAATAAATAAAAAAAATTCATGTTCATTCCTCGAAGGGATAGTAGGGACGCACATTATTATTATATGCGACATTCTCTATTATGATATGAGTTTGTAGACATTCTAGGAGCTGAGTCCATTGCTATCACCAGGCTGAATACTGAAAAACTTCAACAACAAGTTTTCTTATTATGGAATAAGTCGGTAAATGAGCAGACGGATCACCTGATGATAAGCAATTGACGCCGTTCATGGACACCCGAAACACCAGAGTCATTACAAGTACGTTATCGACCTTATGAGGATTAGAAATTTAAAGACTGTTGGGGATTCGTTGATTCGGGAGATTGGGGGGATTACCGGAAGCCCAAATACCCCTCATATTTAGGCCTCCGGTAACTTCACTTACACGACGAAACACAACGCAAGCGTTGTTTCACGTCGGTTTTCTGCGAGGCCGTGGTATCACTCTGATTGAGCTGGCCCATTCATGCCGAAGTATGGCTCTCCCACACTTATGAATAATAAGTACCTGACCTAAAACTCAAACTTGACACCCCTAGCTTGGTAGTCACACTTGCTTTTAGCCACTTGACCAACGAAATATGTAAATAGTCGCATTTAAATAAATTTAATACAGTAAGCAAAAATCCGCTCCCGCTACCTCTCATACCTTGGACGTTATCATAACCGTAGCTATCAAATTAACCAGCAGATTACCCCTTCGGCTTGACTTACAAACAAAGTGCGTCTACCTTCACATTGTCGGACGAATATACGATATTTCAGCCGATTTGATTCATGGAACCCATTTATGAACACCATAACGTTATGGGTATTATTAGATATCCCCATTATGATTACCGTTTATTTTTATCGACTGGGGATGAGGATTTGATTATTTTTTTGTGAGTGTTGAGTGTGATTGGCTGGCGTGTTATGTATTGTGGTTTTGACTCCTGTTTGATGTAAATATTTTATGTTATGTTGACGATTTTATTACAATTATGTATGTAAGTAAAATGTTATTCAGACCAAAAAGGTTGGATAAATCCTGCTTAAAGTCTCTTTCACGCTTTTTTACACGTCTGAAAATCCTAAATTAGACCTAATTAGGACGTGACACATGTTAGCACTAGTTTTTTGTTTGTGCTAATACTTTATCTTAGGCGCTTTCAAAAATGGCAAGTTGGAAAGTCTGTGTCCAGCAGAGGTAACCATAATAGACATCGTATAAAATCCAGAGGCGTTGCCGTCTTCTACTCGTTCTTGTCAATTTGATTTAAATAAAAGAAATGTTAAAATATTTTTTTTTATTCTGTGAAATATACTTTCTATTTTTATCAAACAATAAGTGCAAATATTTTAATAATAATTGACTATCGTTAGACATACTAAATAATTAAAAATCGCAGATTAGTTGAGTTTCTCTCAGTATTTTCACGTAAGTAACCCGCGTTTTCTTATCCATATCCAATTTTTTTTATGGAAGAGGAGACAAACGAACAAACAGATAACCTGATAACCACCATAATATTTGAAAAAGCCAGTACACATTGCGTAACACAACAATCGAAAATATCTATACAAAACACTCACCGAAGCCTAAATATCCACTTGAATTCTACTCTATATTTATTTATTTATTTATTTATTTATTTGTTTATTTATTTATTTATTTGTTTATTTGTTTATTTATTTATTTATTTATTTATTTATTAATAAAGGTACATGGTATGCCTTATAATCTAACGCCATGTCCAACAAAACTATATATAAATAGTTTGACTGTTGGATCTTCTATATTTAAATTAATTTAAATTACATTACCCGCCCCGCTACCGCCTACACCTTGAACCTCATTACACAGTCAGCTCGTTTGTCCGTACCTATCAAATTAGCCATTGTATTGCCCCTTTGGCCCACTAACAGAGCTTAATGCCTCCGTGTCGAGTTTACGGGACATTTACAGTGTCACATTAAACTTTTTACTTGACCCACGACATGCTAAGTAGGCTTTCTTAAGCTTTCATCAAGTTCAGATGAAGCTGGCTTAAGTTATTTGGTGGAGAACATCTTAGGTTGTTAAGTTAAAGCGCGCTGCTGTTGAATGCAGACCGCAATTATAAAGAGAAAAAAGAAATTATATAGGGTTTCTTTTAAGGGGGGAAAATCATCGAATGACTGCTCCCGCCTGGGTGAGGCGGGAGGGAGTGTCAGACTCTTACTGACTAAAAACCACCCCGTTCCCCGGTTACCCGTTAGGTTCTCCGCGACTCATTAGGTATATAGGGTTTTAGGATTCATTACAGATATAGGCTCCTTTTATAGGTTTTTTTGTGCATACATTGTCGGTACGTTACATACATAACATCACGCTTTTCTTCCCTCAAGGGGTAGGCAGAGGTGCACACTATGATACTTAATGCCACTGTACCATGTAAGTGTAACACCCACTTTTCACTATCTTATGTTATAAGTCCCATATAATAGGGGGTGAGCCTATTGCAATATACCGGGCACAATTCCAGACTCCGTGCTACTATTGAGATTTTTAAAAACTGAGTAATACTTTGCCCGACCCAGGAATCGAACTCGAGACCCCCCGGCAGCCGCACATGCGACTACTCGGCCTACGAGGCAGTCTAAAGACACAGAGTGCTAATATGTTGTTTTAAGAACTAGTTTTATTTCCTTTGTTAGACAAAGACCTCGAACAAACTTCTCAGCCCCGTTAAAAACTTAAGTGAAACGTAACATCATTGCGGGAGTTCCTCAAGTTTTTATGCTTATTTTAGTACCGACACACTCCAAGTATTTTGTTAGTCTTTACTTCATCATGCTTAGCTTCGTTTAGAGAGTATACAGGTGTTAACAGTCATGATTGTGATAGGTATATTTTAATGATGTTATGTTATGTCTTTCGGCTAGAAAATGTAATTTGAAGATTTTTGTTATTTTTGGTACTTCTAATGGATGCTTTTTTATTTGATAACCCGGTAAACGAGCAGACGGATCACCTGATGGTAAGCAATTGGCGTCGCCCATGGACACCCAGAACATTAGAGGTGTTACAAGTGCGTTACCGGACTTTTGGGATTACGAATTTGAGAATTGTTAGAGATTCAGAGATTGAGTAAGAGGAGAGGGATAATTGGGCCTCCGGTAATGTCACTCACATGAGGAACACAACGCAAGCGTGGTTTCACGTCGGTTTTTGGTGAGGCCGTGGTATTACTCCGGTCGAGACGGCCCATTCGTGCCGAAGCATGGCTCTCCCACACTGCTTAGTGCTAACGTCTACGGTACAATAATATGAGTTTGATGATGTGTTCATAAGATCTGTAAAAGACCTCATTTCAGTTATACCCAAAAGACTTAAGCAGAAGTGTCTAAATAAGTGTAATTTACGCTACTAATGACGATTAATATTTTTATCTGTCTATTGTCTATACAGTGCAAAAATCCAGACTGAGAATTTTGAAACACAGAGGTTTAGGAACCAGTACCTCAGTATCTTTTACTTGGGTATAGACCTTCAACCAATCAACCAAAAACACAGTCAAAACTGACTGTCCCAAAGAGACGATTAAAGTAATTAAGCCACATTAAATTACATTTATAATTTTTAAAGATTCTCCTGAAACAAAATGTTAATTAGGCTAAGTATAATATAATCATTATTATAATGACATCTTCTGGCCCATTTCAAGCCAGAACAGCTTAAATATAGCCCATAGCTATCATCAGAATATGGCTAATAGCAGAGAGCCCATAACTCGGTTAGGCCTGGCTTAGTTCAGCGTTCGATTCCAATTTTATAGCAGTATAAACGTGAAATTGATTATTTTTAAGCATGTCTGGTTTTATGGTTAAGTTAGTGAAATTAAGAGTGATTGTCGTTGGTTTTTAATGGTTGTAGTGAAATTATTTCGACGAGAATTTAAAAATCGATTTTTAGTTTTTATATTATTATGATTATTCCTGTTGTTACAGAAATGAACGCATCACTTAACAGACCATGAATTCAAAGTCAAAGCATTTAAATTTTTTTTAAGTCTTTCTTTTATATAAATATCATAATTTATATAACTACATAAATATTTACAACTTAACTCGTCGAGTACCGGTTTTATAGACACAATTAAAGAACAATAGGTCGCGGTCACCGGTGACCACTTGGTGTTTGACAGTTTAAAATTAACTACAACTAAACTATTAAATAAAAAGAAAGTAAAAGAAAACAACAAAAATTATACCCTTAATTTAGGCGTCAAAGTATTCGTCCGCATCACTATCACAGGGGAAAGTTCCCAGAAGACTGGCAGCATTGCCACGTTGAATGGCAATGCTTATTTTCTGTCCGAAGAAAAATTACAATTAAACCATAATTTGGTACTTTTGGAACGTAAACAAATACAAAATAAATAATAGTCGGTCAGGTACTACAACCAGGTGAAGCTAAGTCACTGATATGATAAGAGCTAAGTGCTCATTCCAAAATGTAGAATCGAATGGAGAAGAACGAGCTAGAAACTCCATAGAACGAGGAAGGACTCCATTCTGTCATAAATCGATTTAAACCAATAATCTCGAATGGAGTATTTTTTTATTTTTAATTCTTACGGCAGTACGGTGGCATTTGCATACATCCCACCTGAGCTACGCAGTAAGTAACAAATGAGCGTCATTGGTCGTGGTGGCTCGGAGGTCTAAGACACTCGCTTCTCATGCATGAGGGTGCGATTTCGAAACCAACAGCATGTACCAATGTGACTTTTTCCGAGAGATATGTACTTTCTAAGATTATTTAGACACCACTGACAAACGGTGAAGGAAAACATCGTGAGGAAACCTTTTTCTTTTTTTTTGCGGGTTTAAAATCATCCAATGATTTCTCCCGCCTGGGTGAGGCGGGAGGAAGTGTCAGACTCTTACTGACTAAAAACCACCCCGTTCCTACTCCTGCACTTCGAGCTGGAGCCCCGGCAACCCGTTAAGTCTTCCGCGGCTCCGTATCGGCATCAGCCTTGTTAGGCCCCATCTGTGGTGGTCTGATGGCTCCTTGAGGCGCGCGCGCAACGCGACGCGCCGTACGCTCGGGCCTGGTTCTGGTCGGGCGGCGAGTCACCCATGCTCGCCGTCCGCAGGCCCGAGCTTACGGTGGCCGGAGATCGTCTCGCGATTCCCGACGCCCGGAGTGTCTCTCGCGACGGCCGGGTCGTGAGGAGGTTCGTTCCCTCACGCGCTCCGCTTCCTCCTTAGCTAGCATGACTGCTTCGCAGAAGGAGGAGACGGCATCCCAGTCCCCCTCGCTCCGTACCATAGTCTGAACCAGAGCCGGACGCAAGAGGTCGCCGTCGCCGATCACATTCCTGAGGACACGGCGGTGCTCAGTCCACGCAGGACACACCGCCACCGTATGCTCCACCGTGTCCTCCGGGCCATCCACGCAGTGATGACACCCGGGCGTTTCCTCCCGCCCATCGTGAGGAAACCTAGACTTATGATTTCTAATTATAAGTTTGAAATCGCCAACCCGCTATGAGCAAGTCTTTGGTTAGCAGTGGCCATTATAAAGGCTGTTGATATGCGAGCGTCATCTTCAGCTAATGTTGATAACGTGAAAGTTATTAAAAAAAATATCCATACTTCACAGACCAACCCAAAATCCGAAGTCGTAACCTTACACTTATGCATCTTACAACAATCCCAAAAACAGTTCAACATAACAACCCAAAAAGATCTCCCACCAATGAATTAAAAATTATGGATCTAAAAACTCTCAACTTCAAAGTCAAATCCGCGAACACAATTCTGCAATTAAGCAAGATCATTAGCCACAAGTATACACGCACACACAGGTGAGTGCCTCTAATATAATATTATTCATGTTTCATTAGGAGGGGGAGGTGGGGGGGGTTCCACAAAGGGATCACATGAGGAATCCTTCGTTTACGACTGTTAAGCGAGGTTAACATTGTTTTTGGTTGTAGGACAGAAAGGCTCAGAAGGTCCAGTGTTATGCAGCCAAGAATTTTAATAAAAATACAACTGATGTAGGTTTTATTGATGCAGGATGCTTGCATCTTTGAATGATTAGAATTATTGTATAATAATTATGTATGTAGAGGCTGCTTACAAGGTTTTGTAACTTTTAATGTACACACATACATATGTATGTGAAGTGGATTCTTGGTACCAATTTTAAAGCAGATATTTTTAGCTAACAAAGCTGAAATTGAGAAGTTAATGACATATATAGATTAGAATATAGTTAAAAACAGCAAGACTAACATACAAATGTACGTATTCTCAAACACGGAACTAATATTTCGTAGTTAGAAGCATTTTATTACTTCATTTTATGATGAAAACTGCACAAGTGCGCTGCCAACTCAGAAACAAAATTATGATATTTAATTTGCATAATTAAAACTAATTCTAATTTGAACAATAGCCATGACAATTGCTCGATATATGCTAATTGAACATTTATTTAGTTCAGTAAGCTAAAATGGTGGTCACTATTTATTTCTTGATTTTAAATATGGACGAAACTTTACCAAGCATACATAATATCATCCCAATAAATTAATGTATCTATTCACTTGAGTAACCTTTTAAATGACTTTTGCCTTATAAGTACAAGTCAATCAGACGCGAAACCAGATTTTTGGACACATCTCAAAAACTATTCATATGAATAGTCGTCGTGTTGGTGGTGGCAACCGAGACCCTCAACTGAACACACTCTAATACACAAAGTCTTATAAGTTAAGAACAGTCACATTAGACCAACTAGCATATGACCTTGAGCTTCTTCCAAATGGGTCTTCTGTATCTTAACTACATGAGTGTAGTTGCTCTCGCGGGCGCATTATTAACTTAAAACGTCACGTATTCGCCCTAATACGAACAGTAAAACTACTTACTAGTTCTGTTGTAGACCTTTTTGTCCTAAAAAGACCCCGCTGTTTTACTTAAACATACTTTTGACCGACTTTGTGATGTGGATTTCTTGGAAGTGATCTTTGAGCTCATAGTAAAGTTTTCGGGATGGAACGAGTCGCTAAGAGGCAAGAGGATTTTTCGAAACTGCTGTTAGATGTTTACTTAGACTTTTTACATAAACATGTAATATGCTTTTGTCAAATGAAAGGTACAGGGTGATTTGCTACAGCAAATATTTTTTCAAGGTCAAAGTGGAATTTGTATTATTTAGACTCTTTTGTACTTTTGTTTGCTGGTGGTTATAGAGGTAAATTATAATAACTTATTGTGTTCAATCTAAGTCTAGTTTTTTGTCTTAAGTTTGATTCATGAGTACTAAGTGACTTAACTTTAAGTGAGTCTTTAAAACGAGTGGGTTGATCAACTGATAGCAAGTGAACACGGATGGGTAACTGGTTATCCGCAATACTAGAAGAACTACAATTACATTGCTGACATCTTAAAATAATCAATAGCATCCTGAAGACTATAGCAGACAAATGGGACAGCCCTATACTGGGACATTGGATACGCCTGCATGCTATTGTGGCGTAAGTCATGTTTTAATTGTAACTGGTAATTTTAAGTACTAAAACTAGTTTTATAAGTTGTTTGTTTACTAACCAAATGGATTTAAGTTGTCCGAAATAAATAAATAAATTAAAAAAAAAATTAAAAGGCTCATACAATTTATTTGATGATACTGACGGTTGAAAATCTAAATGATCTAAGCGAGATTCTTCATCTATTGGGTTAAATACATGTTCGAAATCAGCGAATTTTCCTTCGTCATGATGTCGGTATATAACAATATCACAAAAAATTCTCGCCTAGATTAATTTAGCCTTCCAACTGTGGACCCACTCCTGTATACACCTCCTCACCACAAACCCCTGATGTTATTTTATCTAGCGGTCCAAGCTTAACAACTTAACTAAATGAATTCAACATCATACCGAACAAAACCATGGAAAGGCTCACAAAAGAACTGAAGCCCTAAAAACCTGAAAAGCTGCAAACATAACCGAGTGAAAACTGAAACAGTAATTACGTAGTATGATCGATAAACGCCTGGCGCCGTCGAGTCTGTATACATATATTGTATAATGGTTCTTATTCTAACACGAAAACCTCAGTTAGTTTTTAACTGGACTTTTCGTGGTTAAAGTTGACTGGTTTCGTTATTTTCGTGTCAGATTCGAGGAGATTTCGTTTAATGTGTTGAGTTATTGGTGTGTTTTTGGTGGTAATGTATTGTTGGTTGGTTGTTTGATTATGTAAGTGTATTTTTAACTGCTGTGCAAAGGGTTCCAGGTTTGATATATGTATAGAGAGTGCGTTACTGGATTGGCGTTCCATGGCATAACACAGTATCAGTGACATTACGTCA
This sequence comes from Spodoptera littoralis, assembly GCA_902850265.1. Classification (NCBI taxonomy): domain Eukaryota; kingdom Metazoa; phylum Arthropoda; class Insecta; order Lepidoptera; family Noctuidae; genus Spodoptera; species Spodoptera littoralis. The sequence continues at coordinate 6,758,002 of LR824561.2, read as the reverse complement.
CACACGTCTAGAAATTTAATGGCAAATATCAAATACGTCTCTAGCTCATATTCTGCAAATACTGGGAAATAAGAAAATCTCAATAATGCTTTTAACCAACCAGATAACTAATTGTACTTATAAGTAATTTCTTTAATATTAAAACTAAGTTATGCCTATGTTCCCGTTGGTATCTACCCTTATGTTGTTCAAGGTCATGATCTATCTGTGAACCAGACCACCACGGATGGGGCCCAATAGGGCTGATGCCGATACGGAGCCGTGGAGTTACGGGTTGCCGGGGCTCCGGCTCGGAGGGCAGGAGTAGGTACGGGGGGTTTTTAGTCAGTAAGATTCTGACACTCCCTCCCGCCTCACCCAGGCGGGAGAAGTCATTCGATGATTTTCCCCACTTAAATAAAAGTCTATTCGTAAGCGTGTCGTTAACAAACATCCATACGTTTTCATAAAGTCTAGAAGCAAAAGGATTATACAATCGAAACAGATAGGATTTCAACATATGAATTAAATTCTATTCTCAGTACACACAATCCAATATACAGACCTATCGATCATTTCCTAATAATTACTAGTTGTACTGAACAGTTGCAAGTTGTCGATACACATACTATATAGATGTACAGTTAATGGATATTTCAGGTTTATAATCAGACCAACATTCGCTGGACAATGATATGGTATTCTATTAAGTTTGCAACAATATTGTTGGGTTTATTATTAATAGTATGGAGTGCATAATTTTATTGTTCTACATCGCTAATGACTGCAAAGTTCGACTTTAGAAATTTGTTGTTCAAATCCTGGGTTGGATAACATTTCTATATTGGATTTTTTATTTTCTTGGTACGAATTTTGAGTATGAAAGAGTCCAAAATGAGAGACTATTAAGATAAAAGATGTTTCATGTCTTTTTGGTGGTCTTAGAATAGTTCTGAGCACTACCATAGCACCTTATTTGTCTATTAACTCATCCCTTATTAGATAGAACCTAAAAAAGCAAAACTGATAAAAAATAACCGTTCAAGTACACACCTGTACCAGACAAATAACATGGGGAAAATGAAAGAGGCGTGATGTTATGTGCAAATTCAAAATCTCCCCCAAGAAGACTACAAACATCAATAAAAATAAATAAACGAAAGAGAAGTAGGCTTAAGACGGAGGAGGGATATATTATTCATGTATTTATACTCAAGCACTTTCCGTTAAGGAAAAATCCTGGGAAATTTATCGTCTAATAACCTCCCTGACTATAATTTTCCTCTTCAGAACGATATTGGTTGTGGAGGGAAGAGGGCCGGATTTGGAGTTCTGTCGCCGTGGAATTTACTGTAGGAAATGTTTGGGGATTTTCAGTCTTACTACAGTGATTTAAAGCTCAATACTTAAGGAGACTCTTGAAAAGAATCAAGCATAATCTCAAACCTGTCTCCCATGGGGGTAGGCAGCGACTATGGAATGCAAATTGCTACGATTCTTACATACCTCTTTCGCTTCCGCAACAGTCATTAGTCTTTTCATGCATGCTCATTGATTAAGGGTACTTTTAAATTGACTGTTTAATATGTTTGGCTTTTATTATCGCCAATCTGGTCAGATACACAATCTGCAATAAGTTTTTTTAATAAAATACACTAAGATTTTCTTCTGTATCGTGGGTGCGTTTACAAACATACAAGTTCACGTACACATCACACCCAGACCCGAAACAACAATTTATGGATCACACAAAGAGTTGCTCCGAGCTCAACCGCTACACCTTGAGCGACAGCCGGTTGCCCAACCACCGCGCCAACCGTGCAGTCAAGATCAAACATATTGATCAAACAAACAATTGACAAATGTCGATTATCTGGTAAATATCTGACTTTATGTCTCAATCGAAAGACAGGAAAAACTTGACGTGTTGACTTACTTACCTTTAAAGGAAATATAATAGTGGGAAAGAAAATATTTAGAGAATCGTTCTTGGGATCTAGGGGCAGTTTAGAGTATAGGAAATATAATATTTGTTACATAATTCGTGTCTTCTTTATTTCATCTTCTTTACAAAGATATTGTAAGGAGGATAGTTGACACTTCAGGTGATTGAAGGGCTGGCTACTACATAGGCAAAGGCATTAAGCATTGCCATTCAACGTGGCAATGCTGCTAGTTTTTTATAGCGATACGGATTTTTTTTTTAATCTCTTAAGATAACATTTCTTTTTTAAGGTGTATATATTTTAGTTTTTAGTAATTTGTATTTTAAGTTGTATATATTTATTCATACTTAAATTGTTTCAAATTAATAAAGTAAACTTTATTTTCTTAATATGTTTATGAGCTATTTGTGTCTGATATTAAAGTAAGTACAGAATTATTAAAATATACATAGGTAAAGAAAACTAAAGACTGTATACATCACCTAGATTGTTTTCGAAGAAAATAAATGTAAAGTTATGCGTAAACTCAAGTGCGGCCCTGGATAGCGCCACAAACCGCGAAAGAAGGTTTTGTTCCGACCTTGAAATGTTTCACAACGGTTTTATTTTTTGACCCATTTTCAAAAAGTTTGAGGGATTTTTTTACAAAATTAAATACTTGGACAAAGACTCCGTTATGATCAGAATATTATTGTATAGTTAAAACAGCTGGATACATTTTTATATAGTTATAATAGATAGACTGCCTTGTTGGCTGAGAGGTCGTAAGTGTGACTGCGGCAGGGGGTCTCAGGTTTGTTTCCGGGGTTGAGCAAAGTATTACAAGGTTTATTAAAAAAAATCTCAAAGGTAGCACGGAGTCTGAAATTGTGTCCGGTATTTGGCAATAGGCTCACCCCCTATTAGGTACACGGGACTCATAACATAAATAGTTAAAATTGGGTGTTACATTGTACGTAATGTGCACCTCTGTCTACCCGTCCAGGGATAAAAGGCGGAATGTTATGTTATGTGTTCTACTTGGATATTTTTACTTGGTGCATTGAACTCAGAAGTAGTTATTAACATTTTTATTATTGTATGTTACGAGCACGAGTTATGTGCACCTCTGCGTACCCTTTCGAGAATAAAAAGGCGTGATGTTATATCTTATGTACTTTTTCTCATACTTTTTATCAAAAATATTGTCGATAACAACAAAAAATCTGATAACATCGTTCAGTTGTCAGAGTCTGTTATATAGTTTTATCTCTATTCCATGGTTATACTATCGTAATTTTGACATTCATGCCAAATAGCTACCAAGGCCTCAAGCATCAAGACCAAGGTCCTCAATTACGCCTACAATCATCCAATCCCTAGTTTCTCTCAAGTAGGTTTACCTATAACCTCCTAGCTTGTAAACTATAAAACTATCGGTATAATAAAAGCACAACAACTCATTTAATGTTCCTGGAAACTTAGTTTACTTTACTTTACAAAGAGAAGAGAAAATAATGTCCATTATCTAAGGAAGTCATTTTTATTTTAAGACTAGCTTTTACCCGCGGCTTCGCTCGCGTCACAAAAGGATAAAAAGTAGCCCATGTGACATATACCAATATATACAACGCCATCTATACGAATACTTTTGTTTTATAATAATATTTTTTCCGGAATAAAAAGTACCCTATTATTTAATCCGGACTTCTAACTTTACGTCTGCAAAAATTCAAAGCAATCGGTTTAGTAGTTAAGGCGTGAAAGCGGAACAAACAAACAAACTGATTTTCCGATTCATAATATTAGTAAGGATAAAATGTTGACCACGCTCTTATCCTTTGTAAGTAGAATTTATTCTAACATCCATCCAGACGAAAACATGATCAACTTTACAATATGTAAGTGTTGGAGAGCCATGCTTCGGCACGAATGGGCCGGCTCGACCGGAGTGATACCACGGCCTCACAGAAAACCGACGTGAAGCAACGCTTGCGTTGTGTTTCGTTGTGTGAGTGAGGTTACCGGAGGCCCAATTACCCTCCCCTTCCCCAATCTCCCCAATTCCTGAATCCCCATCGATCCTCAAACTCCTAATCCCCAATAGGCCGGTAACGCACTTGCAACGCCTCTGGTGTTCAGGTGTCCATGGGCGACGCCGATTGCTGACCATCAGGTGATACGTCAGCTCGTTTATCGGCTTATGCCATAAAAAATGTATTCCATTCGTGCAGTTTTTTTTACATTTTTAAAAGAATTTCTTTCCTACAGTCGGGTAATGATGAGTCGCCGCCCCGTGACCAGCAGCGAATCGCCACATCATTGATCACTCTACTAGATTTAACCTCAATAAAATCTTTTTACGAAATAATTTTCTGAGATCGAGAGCTGAAAGCAGTGTTGTTCCAACTTCGAACGCATCCGTACTTAAGTTAGTTAGATTTTGGGAGTTATAATGTAATTTTAATTATAATTAACGTAATAAAATCTTTATAGTTTCCATTTGTACTCTTCGTCGGTGGTGGAAACTTAATTCGCGTGTAAATATAAAACTATGTAGCAAGGTCATTTTATAATTACCAATTTATAATGACTTTCATAGATCATTCTTCTAGAATTATGTAGCATCGTAGATTTTCATAATTCTTCAGAATAGGTGCGATTTTACCATTTTTTTTTTTTGAAATGACGTTCTGGCAATAATTTTAGTTAAGACGCCTGCTTCTCATGCATGAGAGTGCGGTTTCGCAACCTATCAACGGAAAGTACAAATGTGCCTTTTTCCGAGTTATACATATATACTTTCTGAGACACCACTGACAAACGGTGAAGGAAAACATCGTGAGGAAACCTGGGCTTTATACCTAATTTCTAATTATAAGTTTGAAATCACCAACCCGCATTGAGCAAGCGTGGTAATTAATGCTCAAATCTTCTTCGTGTGAAAAGAGACTACTTGGAGAGAGAGAGAGAGAGAGAGAGAGAGAGAGAGAGAGAGAGAGAGAGAGAGAGAGAGAGAATTATCTACAAAAGTACAAGTATATTTTCTATTAAACTTAATACAATCAGTCAAAATAATGTCAAAGTAATGTCATTGTTATCTACCGCATACCTTTAGACAATTTTTACTGCAAAAATAATTCTAATTCTCAGTGTAATAAAATGAAAATTAGATATAAGAATATAAGGCTTACAACCTTGGCTGGCCATAAAGATATTATATTAGATTTACCGTCAAATAAAAATCGAATTTTCTCAAGGTTAACGGCATTAAACTGTGCTAGTTTTTTTCTCGTGTTTAATTGGACTTATATTTCTCTTTGAAACTTCAAATTGTGGGATTAGTGCTCGAATTTATATTTTTGTTTAGATTTCTTTATGAGTAAACATTTAAGATTTAGTCTCATTTTGTATAGGATTTTGTTCGAAATATTATTTCATTAAATTCACTAATTCAAATTCAAAAACAATTCATAAACCTCATCTACCAAACGAAAACACTGAATTATTGAACCTTTAAATTTTTAACGCTTTTTACAGTTTTTTTTTCCTTTTTTTACAGTTACCATAGACGTATTCAACAATGAAAACTACTCTAGCAAGGTTAAGTATTCTGTAACTGTCAATTGAAACCTTCGAAGTGAGCTCGATCGCATTCTCGGTCTGTCATTGGTCGAGATTATGGTCACAACCAATCATGGCGGATCGCGATCAAGATCACTTCAATTTTTCAAATTGAAAATTACAGAACAGCTTGATCGTATGTTATTAAGAAAAAAAGTCATGAAACATAATTATACTTTGCACAACTCAATATCTAACTTCATGAGATGGCGATCACTAGACTAACCTTATACTCCTACTTGCGGCCCCGACAGACGTTGTCCGGCATGTTATATAATAATATTAATAAAATAATAGATAACCTAGATACCAACTGTAGCGCCATCTGCCAGGCTGATTTGTGAATCTAAACCATCCAGGGCGCCACTCAAACCCATACAGAAAAAATAATTTAAATCGATCAAGCCGTTTAGGAGGAGTTCAATGACACGTACAGCAGAATTATATATATAAAGATTATATATATATATGCCACATTTTCATTTTTCCATTAAACATGCCAAGCAACTATTTACAAATACCTACATATCTCCTAATACCTACATTCACATCAAAACCAGAGTCACAATTTCTTTATATTTTTCCATATCAGCCCTCGTGTGAACGTCTGAAATCCTTTCCTACGGGAAAATGTTGCCCTCATGCACCCCTTTACACCTTCAAAAGGATCCCTGGAATATTATAATAGGGTATATTTCATGCAACGTCGGGAAATTCACACAATCCACTATGGAACGCCATAGATTGGTTCTATCGACGTACCTCGGATGGTAGGAAAGAGGAAAATAAGCAGGGCGTTTATGGGAAATTTTATAATATTTTTGCACCCTTTTTTTATTCTGTGAATGAAGTGTTACTGTATAGACTTAGTTTATACCTTAGTTGTATTGAGAAAATTACTGTACAGGGCATGTATATAACTAAAAAAAGCAAATTTTTCAGACTCAGTACATGGCATTAAAAGACCATTGTACATATTTTGTGTAGAAGACCGTTTAGAGAACCTAATTTTAAAAAAACTCCCTCATTGGCGGAGTGGTCGCAAATGCGACTGCCAGGCAAGGGGTTCGATTCCCAGGTCGGGTCAGGTAGTAATGGGTTTTTTTAAATGTCAGTAGTAGCGCGGAGTCTGGAATTGTGCCCGGTATATGGCAATAGGCTCATCCCCTATTACATGGGACTCATAACATAAATAGTGAAAAGTGGGTGCTCATACATCGTATCACCAATTCCCTCATTACTTGGAGACAACGCATAATCATATTGGATTGGAGGTCACAAAAAATCGATGTTAACAAACCTATTGTGGTCCTTTTCACTCCTATAGGGTCTGTTATCCCCTCGTTATCGCTGTCCCTACTTGTGACAAGAAGCTCAGTCAAGTGCCTTACGACCAAGCATTATTATTATAATGATTTTCATATATAAAAGACCATTTGTTTGAAAATGGACGAAACTATTCACCGTGAAGATGGAACTTGGAAGTATTGTGCTATTACGATTTTTTTTTTGTATTGTGTAAAATGGTACGGTGGGACGAAAGTTAAGTCCGATTGTCAAGCATAAGGAAAAGAAATAGAAACTCAATTGTCAATTCAATGTCTTTTTTTAATTACCCTATTCTTTCCGTGGTTGTTAAAAGACCAACCCACTTAACCTGTTGAAATATCATCCCCTACATTTGTACAAAGGATTAAAAAACTGAATTGTATTTAAAAACTGATATTTCAACAGGTTAAAATGCAATTTCAAACTCATCTACTAGGCGTGGTGATTGCGTCTCTTCTCGTTTATGCAAAGAAGACTCATAGTCCAGTAGTAAACTGTCCCTTGACAGTCTACTACTTCTCAGTCACTACTGGACTGGACTTGATAGTTCCTTAACTATCTATTATGAATCATCATCAATCATCAACAGCCTCTTAGTGGCCACTGCTGACCAAAAGCCTCTTCTCACATGGTTTGAGCGTTAATTAATCACCACACTTCCTCAATGCAGGTTGGCGATTTCAAACTTATAATTAGAAATTACAAGCTCAGGTTTCCTCACGATGTTTTCTTTCACTGATTGTCAGTGGTGTCTAAATAATCTTAGAAAGTACATATAGCTCGGAGAAAGTCACATTGGTACTTGCCGTTGGTAGGTTCGAACCCGCACCCTCATGCATGAGAAGCAGGCGTCTTAAACCTCTGGACCACCACGTCATTCGTCATTCACAATGTGAATCAAAAGACATGAATGCTAATGAATTATTATCTATACAGATCTGTTTGTAATGAGGTATTAAAATAACCGCTATTTACTACACGCATATTACTACATACATACATACGATATACATACCAAAATAGCAACTTTTAAAATTTTTATCTGTCTGTTTATACTGATTGATCTCTGGAATAGCTGGACCAATTTTGTAACAATTTTATAGGCAGGTAACTGATGTACTAAGAAGTAACATAGGTTAGTTTTATTTTGGAAAATTGAAACAATAAAACTTATATCCTAAATTTCATATTCTACGCGGACGATGTCACAGGCAACAGCTATAAAAATCGATCATTTTTAAACGTAATACGAAGCCAACATATTGTTTATCATTACTGGTAAAACACGAAGCAATTAACGCCGTATCATGACTTTTAGTGGTAACAATTATGTGATAAATTTAATGACTTTTTCATTGTTTTCCGTTGATTTCGGTTTTGTATGTCATTTGTGTTGATTTGGTAGTTTTTTGGAAAGTGGGTTACGGTCAGAAGAACATGTATTTCGATATAAATGACGATGAAACGTCTGGTTAAGTCGCTAAAAAGTGAATTTGATAAATACATGATGTAGTATGGGACTCATAACATACATAGTGATAAGTGGGTGCTACGTTGTACAGTGGCATTAAGTGCCGTAACGTGCACCTTTACGGAGGCCTCAAAGAGCCATCGTACCACCACGGTGGGGCCCAATAGGGCTGATGCCTATACGGAGCCGCGAAGAACTTAACGGGTTACCTGGGGTCCGGCTCGAAAGGCTAGAGTAGGAACGGGGTGGTTTTTAGTCAGTAAGAGTCTGACACTCCCTCCCGCCTCGCCGAGGCGTGAGAATTAATTCGATGATTTTTCACCCTTTAAAAAAACGTGCACCTCTGCCTACCCCTTCGGGTAAAAAGACGCGATGTTATGTTGATGTATGTTGTAGTCCTTTACGTTAAGACAATTACATTGCAATTTGGGACAGGGGCAGATTATGTTTGGAATAACACGTAGGCTATTCTTTATCACACGAGCAAATCCGTTGGCTACTGTGATTATAGAAGCTACTATATTATACCTACATTAATTCCAATTTCCAACAACAAATGAAAGATTTCCATTAAAAAACAAATACAGACAACTTAAATTAAAACTATTACTGAAATAAAATTAAAACTAAATATTACTAAATTAAATATATACAACTTAAGATTAAAATTAATTATAAGAAAAACAAAAACAACTATTTACATAAAGCATTGAAAAATTCGTCCGCATCGACGTCAGTGGGGAAAGTACCCAGAAGGCTGGCAGCATTGCCACGTTGTATGGCAATGCTTAACCTCTGACCGAGAAAAGACCAGCCCTCTGGTCACGAGATGTGTCGACCAGGCGTTTCGAAATGTTTTTAAACAATTTAAGCGCACTTGGACCCCACGGACCTAGCGTTCCAACTCTCTTTATTTCCATTTGAAATAAAAATACCGTTTGAGAAATACAAAAGATCCAATCCTTAGCTCCAATCGTCGAGTGATAGTCTTAAAACCGCAAACAATCTACACACAACGATAACATTTTCCCATCAGCCAGATTGTTTACTAGCTAAAGAGAAAAATATTGACTACTGACCTAGATAAACCATCGGTTCTTTTTTCATATTTTTTTTATAATTACTAGATAAAATTAAGAGCAAGCTTCATCGTAGCTGTAAAACGCAAAGGTTTTGCAGCAACACTATAATTAATCTAATTAGTTTACTCGTTGCTATCAATATTTTACAGGTTAAACGATTACTCTTTACTAGGTTTATTTTTTTACTATTTTCGGTGCAATTTTTATCTCTGATGGAGTTACAGAGCTGATATTATAAATGAGAAAGATAGTAAAGATGTATGTGTCTGTATGTTTGTTACTCTTTCTTCTCTTTTGTTATTCTCTTCTCTTATTTAACCTTCTATTTATTTATTTTTTTTTCTAACTTGTTGTTACTTTTGTTTGAATTCGGTACTTAGTAGGTATTCTTGTCATTGTTATTTTTTCATCATTTTTAGTACTTCTATGTTTTGCTCCGAGCAACACCACCGCAGACCGTAATCGGCGTGTAGTGGGGGCTGTCATATTTTTGCTCCCTGTGGAGATTTATTTATTTATTTTTTATACTTTTTTCGTCCAATCACGGCAGCTTACAAATATTGTTGTATTTAAATATCGTAGCAAATATATGTGGCCTCTATAGAACAAAATCATGCGCACTTATTCCAAAATTTACTATGATAGTAGCAATAAAAGTACCTATATAATACCTGCATACATATTATAGGTTAGTACGAAAACCTTTACAAAATTGCTAGGGCCGATCATTGGCCATACTTTACATTTCTGAACGGTTCGCAGTAACATTTGATTTATTACCCTCTAAGTATTTGCATAGAGCTGTTAATACCGATGCGAAGATTTTTCTTCGAAAAAATCCTTTTTCTAGGAAAGGTGAGTTGTGTATGTCAGAATTGAGAAGTGGTAAGCAGAGTTTTATTTAATCATAGTATTAATGTTATCCTGTATTATGACAGAAGAGTTTTAAGTGTGGGAGAGCCGTGCTTCAGCATGTGATACCACGGCCTCATAGAAAACCGACGTGAAACAAAACTTGCATTGTGTTTCGTCGTGTGAATGAGATTACCGGAAGCCTAAATACCCCACTCCCCAATCGCTCCAATCCCTGAATCCCCAACAATCCTCAAATTCCTAATCCCCAAAAAACCGCTAACGCATCTTGTAACGCCTCTGGTATTTCAGGTATCTATGGGCGGCGCCGATTGCTCACCTTCAGGTGACCCGTCTGCTCGTTTACCGACATATCCCATTAAAAAAGAGTACAATACACTTCTTGTCACCTTACCTACTTTTTCGGGGGATATTGTAATAACCAACAAGGGACTTTTTTTTTTAAGGGGTGGAAATCATCGAACCGCCTTGGTGAGGCGGGAAGGAGTGTCAGACTCTTACTGACTAATCACCAAAATCCAAAGTGTATACAAAATTTCAGATTAATCGGTTGACAGGAAGAGGGTGAAATTTGAATTACTAAATTTGACCCAAGAATAAATAATAAAAAAAACAAACAGGGTGAGCTTAATAAAACCGTTTAAAAATAATGTAGTTCGCCCCATTCCTTCTCCTGCACGTCGAGCCGGAGCCCCGGTTACCCGTTAGGTTCTCCGCGACAACCAACAAGTGACTACGATTTTAACTAAATACTGGGAATTAGCTGTCTTTAAACTTTTTAGACTACTATAGTAGACCCCTACAATCAGTTCTAAACGAATTATAAAAAAAAACGAGTAAATGACAGACCCACATTTATTACCTTTTATTTCATCTGTATGTGTCTCAATTGAAATCAATGTTTTGACTTTGACTTTGAACAGATATATAGGAAGCTCCAATATGATGTCATTCATCAAATATTCGAGGTTGTAGCAGTATTATGATATGTAGATGAAGGTTGTTCGTAATCCCACTTCTTGATTTATAGCTTCATGTATATAGAGCTGATAATACCTCATCGGTTTTACCAATTTTAAATCATCAACAGCCTATAAATGCCCACTGCTGAGCAAAGCCTCTTCTCACACGGAGAAGGTTAGAGCATTAATCACGCTTGGTCAATGCGGGTTGGCGATTTCAAACTTATAATTAGAAATTATAAGCCGAGGTTTCCTCACGATGTTTTTCGTTCACCGTTTGTCAGTGGTGTCTAATTCGATTCGATTCCCGGGTAAAGCAAGAATTATTGGGATTAAAAAAAATCTCATTAGTAGCATGGAGTCTGAAAATGTCGGCAGTCACACTTGCGCCCACTCGGCCAACGAGGCAGTCATAGACATGAATATAATAATGTATTATGTTCCTTGCATTTCATAACAAAGTATTCATGAAATGTCAAATAAACTCTAGACTTCACTAAAAGATAGGTATCAAACAAAACACCAGCATAACTTGGTCTCCCACTCCCCCCTGCTTCTACAAGTAAGAAGCAAACACAAGGGACTTTGGTGGGGATCTCAGAGGTCTTTATAAAGTGGTCGTTAGCAACCAACCACGACGTCCAACGCAATTGCCTGCCAGTTTTCTATGTGGTTGATTTATTTACTCATTATAACAGTTAAAGGGATGTTTTGACCAAAGTTCGGCTTTAAAATCACATTTTTTATTATAAGTCTTTGAGGCGTGAAATAGGTTAAGCGATAATTCGCAAGGTCGGGTTGTTGATGGGTGATCTTTGAAACAAAATAAATTGATGGATTTTAAAGTGTAGAAATATATTTTAATCAAATATGCCATTCGTATATTAATGACTAGCTGTTGTTCCTGATTTCGTCCGCGTAGAATATGAATTTTAGAACATAGCTTTTTTATATTTCAATTTTTCAAAATAAAAGTAGCCTATGTTACTCCTTAGTACATTAGCTACTTGCCAATAAAAATCTTGTAAAATCAGTCCCGCCATTCCAGAGATTAGCTAAACAGACAGGCAGACAAAAATTGTAAAAACATATATTTTGGTAGCTACCAAAATATATTTACTTATAATTATGAATTTACGTAAATTCATACATATATAACCGCTTTTACGCTTAGACTCCAATTTTATTTATCTGTTTAGATATGAGGCCATGAGAACCATAGTGGCCTAACTCATTTTTTTACATATTGAGTTCAATATTGTAAGTATATTGTAGTGGCCTAACTCATTTTTTTACATATTGAGTTCAATATTGTAAAAAAATGAGTTAGGCCACTATGGTTCTCATGGCCTCATATATAGATAAATCACACATACAAAAAGTTTATTGTGCTATTTGCTCTTTTACATGGTAAAATTATGTTTCATACTAAACAAATGAAACAAGTGAATTTATTTCTGCAAATAGGCTACAAGGCAGCACTTTTACACGTCAATTTTATCAAGCGAACGATGAGGTCGACATTTCCTAACTGACTACTCTGAGAAGAAATGCCGAAACAAACTTAGAGGTCTGTCTCTTTTAAAGTCCAGACAATATGTATTATGATGTATACAGATTATGTGTGAGAACCGTGCAAGTTCTTTCTGTAGTGGCCTTTTGAGGAAAGAACCACAACAGTTTGAGCGGACCCGTTCTGAAGGCAGTACGCATGTGTCGGTTTACAGTCAGCTTAATTAACAGATGAGGCTGAGTGATTCGACGAACAATACCAACCTAAAGAACATTTGCGTAAAATGATTGCAACTAGTCTAACGTAGTGTTTACAAAATACAAAACTCCACATACGCGTTAATCCCCATACAGCTACGAGCCACATAAAAATCTCGGGAAAAATCGAGATAAACAAACACACATTCATACTTCGAGGAAGTACAGAAACAGTTTGGGAGTAAATTTCAAACTTCTTAATGTACTTAGAGGACAAGGGTCCCCATTTTGACAAAACGGAATTGAAAAAAGAAACCGGCGAAGTACGAGTCGGACTCGCGCGCGAAGGGTTCTTTAGCATTAGATCATTTATTAATTCGAGTACTAAATGACATGCGGTATTAAAGTTATCCTTGTTGCATGAAAACTCTTAGATTCTTATTTTATTTTGTTTTTGTACATAACATAACATCACGCCTTTTATTCCCGAAAGGGTACGCAAAGGTGCATATTATGACATTGTACAATGTAACACCCACTTTTCACTATTTATGTTATGAGTCCCATGTAATAGGGTGTAATAGGGGGTGAGCCTATTGCCATATACCGGGCACAATTCCAGAAACCGTGCTATTCTGAGAATTTAAAAAATATAATTCTTTGCCCGGGAATTGAACCCAAGATCCCTTGCCCGTGTTGTTTTTTGTATTTGTTGCTAAAGTAGCAAAATAAATCCATACAATATTCATAATTATGTCCTCAACTGTCTATATTGCCGTGGAGAACGTAAAAGGTTACCCGGGCTTCGGCTCGAAGTGAAGGCTCTTTTTAGTTTTTAGTCAGTAAGAGTCTGACACTCCCTCGTCTCACCCAGGCAGGAGAAGTCATTCGACGATTTTCCCCCCCTTAATAAAAAAACTGTCTATATTCTACATCATCTGTACAAGTTACAACAGTCTAATTAACGCTATTCATGAGATATGAGCCTGGTAACCGATGGATGGACAGAGAGACAGCGAAGTCTTAGTACTAGGATTTCCCATTTTTACTCTTTGGGCCACATCACGTCCCACTGCTAAGCAAAGACCTCTTCTCACATGGATAAGGTTTGAGCATTAACTCTTTGGCAGTCGATAGACAAGTGGTGAAGACTATCTATTAACATGTGCCGTCTATAAAATACTTGAAAGGTTAATCACCACGCTTGTTTAAGATGGGTTCACCACTTCTTGGGTACGGAACCCCAAAATACAGAAAGCTTAAGTGGTATATATGTTGTTTGTTCTTTTTCCACACGAATTTAATGGCACACTGATCCCGGACCGATGTCCTTATCTATTTTCTTCGTCACCTCTGACATTTTGTACCGTTTTGTCTTTTTCTATAAATATCATGTTTGTAAGGTCTATTTGGGAACCTAAATGATCTTCGCATCACTTGATTTTTGGGAGCATATTTAATATCAGTGGTCGTCTGGTGGTTGAAATTTGATCGTAATTTAATTCTTATGTTTATTATATTTTGCCGCTTTTCTTTGTTGTTATTGACTTCGTAAGTCATTATTCATACTAAACTCATGCTCTTTCTAAGATTAAGGATCAATATTTCCAACGCCTGATAAATTGTAACTGAAAAATAATTTCCATACTAAAAACGATTAAATGTCAATTTTATTCTACAGTTAAGAATTCGCTAATGATTGAAAAATTGGCCCCTAATGATTTAAAACATCACAAACCATCCACATGTAAACCAACAGTTAATAGGAAATTGCAAAATTTTTTGGATGACTTTATTTCGAAGCAACTTTCCATTTGACTTTACCGTCCTCTACTCCAAAAATAGGTCTCACATTTACCAATTCACCAAGCAACGGTCACCAAAAACCGCAAAAAACGGAGGGATCGAAAAAAACTGACTTCAAACTGATAATAGAGGAGTAATTTGTCAGTCCCGTCTCAATGTCGTGTATCGACGTCGCGTGCCCAATGCCAGTTACCGACCACTAGGCCAATTCATTTATTTGCCCCTGACTTTCGCAGTTACGCCAAAATTCTTCAAGACAAGGTAAGAGTTTGATTTAGGTGAGTCTCGTAAGGATCCCCCTAATCGGTTTTTGCCCATTTCAATCTTCGGACTGTTTTGTCCTTGTCAGTGTGCAAATTGACTTTTTTTATTTACCTCCAACTGACATTTGACCCTTACATCTGAATCGGAAAGGTCAGTTTGGTTGAAAAATGGATGGATTTTTAAAGGTCATATTATAGGATTTTTTTAGTCTATGTCATGTGTGTGGGTGTATGGAAAAAATATGTAATGTATGTTGTGTCTGGTCAGTTTCGTTTGACAAGAACCTATGTCTCATTGTGGTAATAATTTGCGACACAGTTTTGTTTTTGTTACAAAAAATCGTCTGATCTCGATGTTGCCATGTTTTTTACAATTAAGTTACAGATATTTTAACTGTCGAAACTATGTTTCGGGACTTATTAAAATTTTGGCGATTAAATCTTATTATGACAAGCTCCTAAGTTTTTAAAGACCCCAAAAGTCTGGCAATAATCAGCAAAAAATTACTACAGACAATATTTTTCTGAACAGAACTTATTCTTTCTTTTTGTTTGCATAAAATATTCCAAGGTTGGCTCTAAAAAGAGTTGTAAAAGCGATATTCTTTTGAAAATAATGGCCGTTGTTATCACGAGAGGTCTCTTCTTCAATATGGTAAGTAGTTTTAATACTAGGTCTTATTATTTTTACCTAATTTTTTGTTGCTATAGTGAATACATGAAACGTTTTTTGTGGTAGCACTTAGACATTATTATTTTAAAAGAAATTGAGTCTTGGTACTTCGATACGCTAATACGTGGTACTTACTAAAGGAGAATACATTTTCGCCTCCACCACTAACTTTTCTCATTCTTCGGATTATGAGCCGACTAAGAGACTACACGTTTAAAAAAGACCGGGCGGCAACTCTATCTCTGATAAACCTGAATCATCTAAACTGTGTTCTGCAACTCACCTGTCGATTGCAATTACTATTGCAAACCCTCTCGTGTTAACTGAACAGACGAAAGCCTTTTGCTTTACACGGTACTCGTCCAAAATAAAAATAATTAAGAAAATTCTATGGCAGACTCAAAAAACATATTTTGTAATTTCCAGATTCCAAGCTTACTCCGAAATACAACAGACTTCATGAAACTGTCTCTTCAATTCACAATACAGGTCCCTGTACAAAACTAGTGCCCCTAATATTGTCTTAATTTCCTGGGCCACCATTACGCTACTACCAACTGTATTGCAATCCAAGACACGTACGTGTTACTTCAATTAACTAAAAAGCTCCTATCTGTGAGGTGCTGATCAGACTGACGACTTTTTAACGAGCAACAGTTGCACAACTATTTTTAGATGTTGCTGTTCAAATCGTGTCATTTTCCAATTTTGAATTAAAGATCAACTTTAACTTTTGAGTTATCAAAACAACACAATTTGGTTTTGAAAGACATTCATTTCTTTCTTTTTTTTAAAAAAAAAAAGTTAGCCCTCACTAGGATTTTCTCCTATGTCGTGGGTGCGTTTACAAACATACAAGTTTACAAGTTTACATACACATGACACCCAAACCCGAAACAATAATCTGTTGCTCGGAACACACAAAGAGTTGCTCCGTGTGAGATTCGAACCCACGGCACGCTGGACGGCAGCCAGTTGCCTAGCCGCCGCATCAATCGTGCAGTCGAAATTGAAGTGCTAGAATCACAAAATGTATGAATTTAAAAATGTTAAAGCAATAATAATGTTTAAGTTAGTAAGTATATGAACACTAAATAAACACTAATAAAAAGTACGTTGTCGGTGCAAGGGCTAACATGAGCTCGAATTTGTACGTTTCGATACGATGGCAAAAGTCAACTTCTAAAGCAACTTTATCGCTGGCTTCAGATACAAAAAGTTGTCCGTTTGCTTTTGGAGCCTGTGGAAATTATCTCGCTCCCCTATATTTCAGGATAATGTTTACCGATACTTTATTCTGTTAGTTAGCTTCAGATCCTTTTCCAAGGAAATAACACATAATAGAGCTTCATGGCCTTTATTCCTAGTATTGATGGTAGGGATAGTATAAAGAATACTAATTTGTCACTGGTTATGAACTACTAGCTACTTCCGCGCGGATTCACACGATCTGCTCAGCTCTTTTTGGTCATAACGTGATGTTTTATAGCCTATAGCCACCCTCGATAAATGCGCTATCTAACACAAAAAGAATTATTCAAATCAGACTTGTAGTTACGGAGATTAACGCGTTCAAACAAACAAACAAAAATACAAACTCTCCGGCTTTATATAATAGTATAAGATGATGCACTTGCAACTGCCTGACCCTTTAGGCAGTCTTACATATCACCATATCAAGTAATTGGTAGTAACAGTACTCTTTATTATACTTAGTAAACTCCTACATCACTACAACTTCCCAAAAATGAACCTTAACATCATCACAACAAAATAAAAATCATAATTCAGACAGGCCAATTTTCATCTAAATTTCTGCTTACAAAACCGAGACATTAGTCCCAGCGTACACCGCACGAACAAGGCCCATAAAGAGTAACATCTCAGGCAAATAACTGTCGAATGATGGCTCAATCTAAATTATTCAGGGCAAAACGAACTCATGTACCCTCATCTTAAGTCCTACTTTTGTTGGTAAAAATGGGCCAAAGAAGATCCAACTTTGACATGTTATTTGATGGGTATAAATATTTAATATGGCCGCTCTCGCCCGATATTTCCGATTTGTTCCGACTGTCGGTTCTAATTCTGTCCGTATCAGATCTTTGGAGTTTTAGCACATGTGATTTGACAGTAGCGTCGATTAGTCGATTTACAGGTAAATAATGTTTTTGAAAAATATTATTATTATTTCTCACACATATATCATCAAATAACGCACCTACTTCTTTAGTTACATTAATTATTTTATACAGCTTACTAAAGTAAAACGAGGTAATGAGTTAGCTAGTTTCAACTGTCCGCGCTGTGTCATTTGTAGCACAATGTTACTCATGACTATGAGTCCCTAGCGTCACTGGAAAATGGTCGAGTTACTTCAAATAGTTTCGAGTGGAATCCGTAAAACTAATAAACTCTTTCTTTTCAATTAAAAATAAACAAATTAAATCAACATAAAAACAAAACTACACACCAAAAAATCTACCTAAACAAAACGGATTTAACACTCAGTAATCAAACACTCAGTTCAGGCACTAAGCCACTCAACTGTCACCCATTTTAACTCCCGGCCTATGTTGAGTGATTCCAACTGTCGACCTATGTTACTCCACTGATAAGCCAGTTGGGATTCAAACCCCAGTTTTTGCTCCACGAAATAGTTTATACATTTATATAGTCCCAGTTGTTTATCTGATTCGTAATGATTGCAGTGAATGATTATGTCCTTTACTGAGGGTTTTTTTCGCTGTAGGGGTAAGCAGTACATCAGCAGTTTTGTTTGAAGTTGATGTCAGGGTTTATTTATATTTGATGCGCCGACGTTTGACCACTATCTCGGCTGGTGGTAAGCGATGATGCTGTCTATGATGGAGTCTCAGGTGCAATTGCCGGCAGTCGCACTTGCAGCCACTTGGCCAACGAGGCAGTACAGCGAGTATAGCCCTAATTAAATAATTAACTTATAATAATAACAATATAATAACTTGTTTAATGCTACACATTAATAATGACCGAACTACAGTGCAACCATAAAACAAAGGTTGCGTGGTAACATTAGGTTTATAATAAAAGTATATTTAGGTCATGCGTGGCGTACACTGCCTCGGTTTGGTCGAGTGGTCGGCTAACAGTGATATCGAAATCAGAAAAGTTAATGTTGCTTTACCTAATCTTGGATCGAACTCAAAACTTTATTGCCGAGATCACTGAATCAAAAGAGGTAAGACAACAAGAAAACTGGCAAAATATTATCAAGAAAACTAGCAAAATTATAGACAGGCTAGCAAGAAACTGTCAAAAAATGTTGGTTTTGCTTAAGAACTTGTGTAGTTTTTTAACCAGTTTGAGTTTTCGTATCAATTTTGCTCTGCCTCATAGTCAATATTACCAATTTGTATTTAGTAGAAAAATTCTAACAATAAAAACAAGATGCAAAGGTTTAACTATAGCCAGAGTTGTCTTAATCTAAGTATGGTAGAGGCTTCTATTTTTGCTAATCTTTCATAAGGCCTAATTACTCCCCCCCCCCTTCCTCAATCTCTGAATCCCCGACAATTCTCAAATTCCTAATCCCAAAAGGCCAGTAACGCACTTGTAACGCCTCTGATATTCCAGGTGTTCATGGCCGACGTCGATTGCTTACCATCAGGTAATCCGTCAGCTCGTTTACCGGCTTATCCCATGAAAAATATGGTATTTTAGAAAATGTAACAATATTTTATTATGATACTCCAATTCTAAAAAAAACAAAAAAAATACCATTTGATTCACACCTACAGCCACAAGACAAGACGAGGCAACCAAAGAGTTTTTATAATTGATCGATACACAGAAACACATAATAAACAACTTCTGAAACAAACAAGATTCGATACATAGATATAGAGGTAAAGTTAAGTTACAAACGATCTTCCCTGATATGACTTTAAACTTTAACTTTATGGCAAATTAACACGGGTACCGAAATATAAGTTTCCAGAAATTTCTACAAACGGTAGGTCATCAAGCCATATTTTCTGACATAACTTGACCCCGTGTCATATTGTCTGTCCACTTAGTGAGGGGTCAGTTTATAATGGCTCTGGTTGATTTGCAGTTGTCGGTGTGTGTATAAGAGATTCTGGTTTTAGCTTTATATGTGTTTATATTCTGCATTTATTTATAAGTTTTATAGTATTTTGACTGTCTTGTTGGTCACCCGTGGCTGCTTTTATTTATGAAGCCACTAAATTGCTAATTCCAACACAGTTATATACGTATCAATAAAGTATAAAATACCTAATAGGGGCCGATTTTTCAAACGCCAGTTTTTTACCAAACGAATAACTTTGAATATTTGACAATTCTACCAAACTAAAAATTAAAAACTGTGAAATGTCAATTTTGTTCCGCAGTTAAGAATTATCTGTGTATTGGAAAATTCGGCCTAAACAATACTTTTACTTATAAAATTCATAGAAAAGAAAATTTTCAAATAAAACAATCATCTCCAGACATACACTCGATCAAACAAACAAACACACAAACAGACAAACAAGCAAACTTTGAACATTACATAACATCACGGCTTTTACCCCTGAAGGAGTAGGCAGAGGTGTACATTACGGCACTTAATGCCACTGTACAATGTAACACCCACTTTTCACTATTTATGTTACGAGTCCCATGTAACCGGGCACAAATCCAGACTCCGTGCTACTATTCCGCGTCTAGGCAAACGCAGTGTAGGGCGCCCTCCAGCTAGGTGGAGTGACGACATCTGCAAGGTGGCTGGCAGTGGTTGGATGAGAAGAGCTGAAGACCGAGCTTAGTGGCGTGCCATTGGAGAGGCCTATGTCCAGCAGTGGACGAATACAGGCTGATGATGATGTGCTACTATTGAGATTTTTTTAAAAACCCAGTAATACTTTGCTCGACCAGGGCATCCGAGACCCCTTGCCTCGCAGCTGCACTTGCGACCTCTCGGCCAACGAGGCAGTCCTTTTTAACATTATTACTATAAATCTAAGTTCTAATATAAAACTACCGTTTATCCCTACTTTTAGTGGATTCGATTTAAACTGAAAAATACTGGCGATATAGTGACAAAGTGATGAGCGGTGCACCGTATCTATCGGTTCGAGTCTTCGATAAAGAGATTGAAAATGTTGTCACATTTTATGGAGTCGTGAGAAAATGTTGTGTTAGGGATTTTATGGTGCTGTACTACTTGAAGTTAGGGTTAAATGGTGATACTTGTACTAGATTGTTAAGTTCATTTACGGGTTCTGGAGGCATGTATCGAGGTGTTGGTTGTAGAGGTAGTTGGGCAACTGGCTGCCGCGCAACGTATCGCGGGTTCAACTCCCACACGGTACAACTCTTTGTGTGATCCACAGATTATTTTTCCGGGTCTGGGTGTCCTACACACATATTAGTAATATATAATTATAGTAAACTTGTATTTTTGTAACACAGGAGAAAATCCTATTGTGGTACATCTTTTTTTTAATATGTTTACCATAGTTATACAGTACACCCCATAACTATAGGATAGGTATTATTAATCCCGACACTAAAAAACAATCAATCTACAAATCAAAAAACCAAATAACACTTTACTAAACAACACAGCAAAAAAAAAAAAACATAACCCCTTTTACTCCTTGCGAAATTAATTACAGAAAGTGACAGTTCTTCGTGCCAAAGGCTGTTTCTTCTCTGTGTACTTATATAAGTACATGAAGACAGGGCATTGTGCGCGACGCTTCTTAAACTTTCATTTGCACTGCGCGCTGAAACGTTGCGCGTTGCGTTGTATGTGTTGTTAATGACGTTTTTTGTTTATTTGTTTGATTGTCTTTTGTGTGTGCCTAGGTCATTGGTTCGTCTATGTCACGACAAGTATTTCAAAAGAATCTTACGGTAGAACTGGTAATATGATTGAAGTGCTGAAAAACGACGGACACAATTCTAAACCCCGTGGTTTTATTGAATACTAGGTGTTGCCTGCGCCGTCCGCCTAGAATATGATTCCTGTTTCATCCCATAGGAGCATTTAATGGGGATAAAAATCATATCACCTAAGTCAGCCCATACCCTTCCTGTATACCAAATTTCATCAAAATCCGTTCAGTAGTTTCAGCGTGATTGACGGATAAACATACAAACAAAGAATCTTTGACATTTATAGTATTAGTGTGATATTAATCTATATATAAAAAAGTAAGTCGTGTTAGTTACACTATTTATAACTCAAGAACGCCTCAATCGATTTAGATGAAAATTGGCAGGGAGGTAGGTAGCTTAGAACCAGGAGACGGACATAGGATATTTTTTATACAATACTTTTTTTACTTTTTACCGAAAATCACGAACGGGAACGGGGGGAAAATGGGATTGCGCGTACGAAGGCGCGGGCAGAAGCTGGTCTTTAATAAAATTACAAAGCAAAATTGGTTTGTCTTTCACATCACTACTGACCTGTGTACGGTACGAATTTGTCTCTAAGTGGCTATAATATAGGCTACTGTAAAATTGTCAATAACCGCAATAATTCACAGCTAACTAGCGAAGAATACATCTTACATAATAACAAACACAACCTTTAGTTACATTTTCAAAAATACCTATCAAAGCAGAACAAACCAAAATCCTCGACGTACCAAAACCTAGATTCTTGTTATACCTAGGTATCCTAGACACAATGAAGCCAGTGTAAGACGCGAAGTACTCGTGTAGAACAAACTTCCTACTGCTTGCGACTGGCGAAGTAATTAAGACGGCATTATTATTTGAAGTTACCCACAGTTTTGCTAGTACGGCTTTCTATAGGTCGTTGTGTTTTATACATTGCTTTTATAACTGTTTTCGTTGTCCAGTTTTTGAATTGTAACTGTTGTGAGATATACGTATTAAAATAATCATGTTGTATGTACGGACTTTT
The DNA here is from genome assembly GCA_902850265.1 of Spodoptera littoralis. NCBI lineage: Eukaryota > Metazoa > Arthropoda > Insecta > Lepidoptera > Noctuidae > Spodoptera > Spodoptera littoralis. Next base: position 6,735,380 of record LR824561.2, on the reverse strand, counting down.
TTTTAGGGGGGAATATCATCGAATGGTATGGTTTCTCCCGCCTGGATGAGGTGGGAGGTATCAGACTACTAGTGCATTACCGGCCTTATGGCGATTATAAATTTGAGGATTCAGGGATTGAGGATTTTGGAGAGAATACCCCTTATTTGGGCTGCCGGTAACCTCACTCATACGATGAAACACAACGCAAGCGTTTTTTCACGTGGGTTTTCTGTGAGGCCGTGGTATCACTCCGGTCGAGTCAGCCCATTCATGCCGAAGCATGTCTCTCCCACACTTAAAGACTATATTAGATATTATTGTAATATGAATGAATAGAAACACAATTCACACATACGCTATCACGGTCAACTGCCACACTTCTACTTAACCAATGCGACCTGTTTTTAGTTTGTTAGCGGGGGGAAACCTTCGAAACGCGCCTAGCTTTTTGGAAAAAAAAAGAATGGGATTTTTACTCCACTAACTCCCACTAACACTAACCTCCCCGATGGTCACCATCCGCACCTGAAAAAGGCACCGGGTCCTCTTAGTAGAGGATCCAGGAGCCCCCACGGTGCAATGCCTGTTACGGCACCTCCCTATGAAGACCTTTGTGTCTACCTAGAGCCTTTTTGTCCAGTGCACGGCGGCACGTGACGACTGTGCCGCCGTCTTCCTTGAGTAACCAACGCGACCTAAGTACAGTTCTAAGGTCGGAATACTCAAACGCTATTCAATTTTAAGTCGCGCTTAAATATAGTTCTGTCTCTACAAATTCTTTGTAAAATGACAGAGATGGCACGATATTTAAGCACGACTTAAAATTGAGTAAGGTTTCAGTATTCCGGCATAAAGCTCTCAAAGTTATTTAGTTTTGTGGCGACAGATGTCACACGTCAAATGACAATATAACAGCTCACATACATAGACTATCGATGAAAAGAAATCAACGGATGACGTCACAAAATCCTACACTGCATTTTTTTTAAATGGGACAAGCCCGCCACAACCTCCCAAAACCGCTGCAACTCCTGTAAGCCAGGATCTACAGTAGATACAACCATGAAAACACCGGAATATTGAAGTCCGGCGCGTCCCAGGGACATGTGTAACTGTCTTGGTTCCTACACTGCACATGTGAAGTTTACATGCGAATTACCACGGATAGAAAATCCCAACGAACAACTGTTGGGCAGAAAGCCCGCCAGGCACGGTCACCTCGCCTGGTCGGAGGATCCTCCTTTTCCGATCTTAGGGAACTATATTCTCTGTTCCCTAAAGTTTAATTTTTGTTCAACCATCCGTAAACGGTTAATTCAGATGAATTAGTTCAAAGTTTGTGTAATTACAAGTTTAGTGCTCAAAGTGATACGTTAATTTTAGTCATTGTAATTATAAAGTGTCTGTAGTGTAGAGGTGAAATCTATGGCTAAGGTTACGGGTTCTATTCTTGACTTGATTCAAAATTGTCACTGATTCTCTACTTAACCCAAAGGTTGACTTGGAGAAAATGCCTTATGGCATTCAGTCCGTATTATGTAACTTATTTCTGTGTTCATGAAAGAGTTAATAAAAAAATTACAAAACATAACATCGCGCTTTTTAACCCCGAAGGGGTAGGCAGAGGTGCACATTATGCCATTGTACAATGAAACATCCACTTTTCACTTATTATATTATGAGTCCCATGTAATAGGGAGTGAGCCTATTGCCATATAACGGGCACATTTTCAGACTCCGTGCTACAAATGAGATTTTTTTTAAACTTGAGATTATCTACTTACACCAACAGTACTGGACCAAAATAATATACATCGAGAAATCTATTTCTAGAAATAAAATGTTTAAAACAAAAAATAATGGACAATTGCAAAAAACAAACTTCGAAAGCGCACACGAATTCACTGTAAGTTATCAAAACATCACGGCATGCAATTCTCGAAGAGGTATTTCTCATTGAATAGCATATCGAATGCGAATACTGCCTACGAATTTACGTCAAGTGTTGCATACGTGCGTATGTCCAAGATTGTTTTTTATTAAAAAAATGGCATCTTTATATTTTTCGTTTTTACTTTATACATCCAATTTATTCCTTATGACAAGTTTTTTTTTGCCGCGAGACAAAAACTAAATACATTTCACTGTGTATATTTATTTAAAATTCTCTACAATTTACATTTTTAAATACTACTAACAATAAAAAAAATATTTAAAGGTATAAAAAATAGGAGCCGACCAGTAGCGGGGACATGGTCCAAACTACCAGTGGTTAGGGCTCCAGAGACAGAAACCTCCTCACGATACGTGCCGTTTCTAGGAGAACTGCCTTCTGTATCAGGCCCTTGATCCATCCACCTAACGCCAGCCTCCTGAGATGGATGTCGAGGCTTTTAGGGATTAACCCATTGGCCGACACAACTATCGGCACAATGATAGCCGAATCCACACTCCACATGTCGACAAGCTAAGTCTAGATATTTTACATATTTTATTTTAATTTTTTACTGTGTTTTATTATTAAATCATAAAAATATCTTTATTAATATATTTTATCTACATACCTATACCTACACATAAAAATTTAAACTAACAAGTTGACACCACGGCATCTACATACATATACCTATCGTGTATAATATTTGCATACTAGAAGTAGAAGTTTCCACTGAAAATATTTTGCATTTTCTCCACATAAATTTTGTGTTAATTTCATTTTTTCACGTCAAATTTTAGTATTATGATATCCTTCCCGCTATAAAATTTAACAGAAATTCCAAAGATAAAAAATTGTGTTTTTTATGGAATAGGAGGCAAACGAGTAGACTGTCCACGTGATGGTAAACGATCACCGCCGCCCATGGACACCCGAAACATCAAAAGAGGACAAGAAAAGTCAATTTCTGTTATGCCTTTTCATATAACAATCAAGACTATAAGTATGGCCCTTTGAGGTACGTAGGATCCTAGAGATTTTAAAAATAGCCACAAAAGTAGGTCAAAATAATACACCAATCGGCCATCGACAGCTCTGAGGTCAACCGCAAACCAACTTCAACTGGCGTAGCTTAACTTATGACCAATAAGTCGTTGTGGTTCTATATCAAAACCAAAACCTTCTAATGTTTCCCATCGGTACAAGAGTAAAACGATATAAACAGCGTTTTCTTTTCCTCTTTTAGGGAACAGAGAGTATAGTTCCCTAAGATCGGAAAAGGAGGATCCTCCGACCAGGCGAGGTGATCGTGCCTGGCGGGCTTTCTGCCCAATAGTTGTTCGTTGGGATTTTCTATCCGTGTTTATTCGCTTGTAAACTTTGCATGTGCCATGTAGGATTCTTGTGACGTCATCCGTTGACATGTGGCATGCGTCGCCACACTCTAATTAATCTATTGCTAATTTATTAATGTAAATTAATGCAACTTAATTTGATTTTTTAACCAACATCTTATATTCTAATTTTGCATCCAATTAATGATTTTTTTTTTCTTAAAGAATGCGTTGCTCGCCTGTAGTCGATTGTAACATTTTGCTGTTATCTTATTTAAATGTTTGTTGTTTAATGTCAGAATGTATACAATTGTTGGTGGGCCAATAAAGATAAATAAATAAATATGACCCCAAAACAGAAAGTTCTTATAGGCTTCGAAGGAAGGCTAGACAATAAACTATAGATAAACCATCAGACCACCACAAATGGGGCCCAATAGGGCCGATGCCGATTCGGAGTCGCGGAGAACCTAACGGGTAACCGGGGCTCCGGCTCGACGTGCAGGAGAAGGAACAGGGTGGTTTTTAGTCAGTAAGAGTCTGACACTCCCTTCCGCCTCACCCAGGCGGGAGCAGTCATTCGATGATTTTCACCCCTTAAAAAAAAAAAAAAAGCATGTTCGTGCCCCATTCCAAAAATTCTATTTTTCTCAAATAGGACAAAAATTCGAGATATTGAAGGGCTCAAATATACAAAATCTATAACATTACATTTACATTTTGACTGCACAGTTGACGCGGCGGTGGTGGTGGCGTCGGCGGTGGTAGAATCAAACCGTCTGCCGCGCAGCATGCAGCGGGTTCGATTCCCGCACGGAATAACTCTCTGTGTGATCCAAAATTATTGTTGTTTCGGGTCTAGGTGTCATGTGTATGTTTAGAAACGCATCCACGACACAGAAGAATAATAAATTTTTAAACTAAAATAAATAAAAAATCATAAAAGTAGTAGTCTGTATTAATAATTACCTCTATAATTACATTTGCATGCACTTATTTTTTTTTAATCTGTAAGTAAATAAAATTTTATGTCAGTCATGTAATTAGGTACAGACTATTTTAAATCTTATTACATTATTGTAAGTCATATTTTTAGATGAAAAAGCTTTTCTATTTATACTCGGACTCAATCCACTTATAATTTAAGTGGGTAACGAGATTGGAGTATAAAAATATATTAAAAAATTGGTATTGTGTGTCATTTTCATACTTTAGGTATAATTTTTCAATAGTAGGTTTCTCTTTTGATAGACAATATTTTTTATGAACAGTATATTTTTTTTTTCATGATGACTATCATGAGACAATAAATTAACTAAAATACTTTAGGTTACAACGTGAAAATACTGTAGGCTGCGCGACATCGCCGCGATCGTGCACACTGCTCATGAGAAAGAACCCCTCTGTGGTTCGAAACTAGTAGAGCTGTGCCTTTAGCCAAACGCCACTTAAGCGCTTGTCTACAGAGAGAGTAGAAATCAAAATGTATGGGGATGACACTGACAAGTGTCAAAATTTATGTCAATTCCATATAATTTGGTTTTCTACTCTACATGTAGATAAGCGCTAAATGGCATTTGGCTACAGCTGCTGTTCTCAGTATATTCACGTGAGTAACTATTATTATTGAATCTATAAAACTTAATATAATCCGACTTTATTGAGAATAACAGTAACACAAATTAGTGGTTATTAAAAAAGTTACAGTTTAATGCACTTATTTATAGCTGGTTCACAAAATGTGATATAAAGTTCTGAATAGCAAAACTGTTTGTCAATTTGTTTCTATAGCTTTAAATGAGAACTTTAATTAAAACGTAAATTCTATTACATTACATTTAAAATTAAACTTTACTTTGACATGCATATAAACATAACATCACGCCTTTTATCACCAAAGGGGTAAGTAGAGGTACACACATTACGGCACTTCATACCACTGTACAATATGACACCCACTTATGAGTCCCATGTAATAGGGAGTGACCCACCCTATTGCCATATACCGGGCACAATTTCAGACTCCGTGTTACTACTAAGATTTTTTAAAAACCCAATAATACTTTTTGATTCTGAGTTGAACCTGACACCCCTTGCCCAGCAGTCGCACTTGCGACACCTCGGCCAACGAGGCACAGAGAAAAGTCCCAAAATATTCCTCACAAAAAATGACTAATTCAAAACTAACCACATAAAACATTCCACGTACACAAAGATATGACAATGAATCCTACAAACATGCTTACCCACAGAAAATCGATCCCTCATAAAGAACCCACTATAATAACCACATTCGCTTTAGAAATACACGCAAATATAAATCGACGCCCAAAGGGGTGACAACGCCCCCCATTCAACAACAACATCCATTGTAAAACACGGCGAACTAAAGCCTTGACCTCCATGTCAGAAAACTAATGAATTTTTTGTATACAAGCCTCCCAATTCTGTAAATGACTACAAAAAACTGGACAAGCACGAATCGGACCTATGAGAACAAGTTCTGTCGGCATCAACTGCTTGTATGAGTCCACTATTGGAATATGAGCCTTTTTTTTTGAGATAAGCCGGTAAACGGGCTGACGGATCACCATGGTAAGCAATCGGCGTCGCCCATGGACACTCAAAACACCAGAGGCGTTACAAGTGCGTTACCTGCCTTTTGGGGATAAGAAGTTTGAGGATTGTGGGGGATTCGGGGATTGGGGCGACCAGGGAAGGGGGTAATTGGGCTTCCGGTAACCTCACTCACACGACGGAACACAACGCAAGCGTTGTTTCACGTCTGTTTTCTGTGAGGCCGTGGTATCACCATTCGTGCCGAAGCATGGCTCTCCCACACTTAAAAACCTCCTCTGCATTTAAAGCGAATGAGGAATCGTAGTAATTGGCGTTCCATAGTTCTGCGTACTGAGACAGGCGTGAAGTTATATATGTCTACATAAGACGGTTCGCCATATTTGAAGACTGCAGCTTAAAACGGTTCAGGTTTTAGCGAAAGCCCTATTGCACAGTTTTTCAATGTGTACTTATGTAGTCCCTTACTCCCGAATAATGAAAGGCATATTGAAAGTTGTTCTTAAATATGTGTAACGGCTGTCATTTTAAAACAAAAATCTTTATTTAAAAAAAAAGAACGTTGTCTCACAATAGAATTATCTCCTGTGTCGTAGGTGCGTTTACAAACATACAAGTTCACATACACATGACACCCAGATCCGAAACAACAATTTGTGGATCACACTGAGAGATGCTCCGTGTGGGAATCGAACCCGCGACACATTGCACGGCAGCCGGTAGCCCAGCCACCGCACCAACCGTGCAGTCACTTTGTAGTGACAGAACTATATTCAAAGTCAAAGCATTTATTTTAATTAATCCTTTAGGCTCTTTTGAACCACGGATGAGGCCCAATAGGGCTGATGCCGATACGGAGCCGCGGGGATCCTAACGGGTTACCGGGGCTCCGGCTCGAAGTGCAGGAGTAGGAATGGGGTTGTTTTTAGTCAGTAAGAGTCTGACACTCCCTCTCGCCTCACCCAGGCAGGAAAAGTCATTGGATGATTTCCCCCCCTTAAAAAGGGCACTTTTAAAACGCCAAAATTAAATTGTCCGTCATCTGTCTGTCAGTGAAGCCAGGTGCTCGTTCCAAAGTATAGTTTCGAATGAAGAAGAACGAGCAATCGGCTCCTACTAACCCACAAGAAGAGAAGAGACTGTGTCAAATGTGATCTATTCTGACGTAATTCCATTAAACAGGTTCTGTACTTGAAATGAAATAGTTATAGACGTTCATTTGAATCTGATTAAGACTATGTTCCGACCTCGACCTACTTGGAAAAAGGGGCGAACGCAGTTTATTCCACTTTAGATCATTTTATTGGAGCAAATAACTAAACTATTGCTATGACAAACAGCCTGACATATAGAGAGAAACAGTTTATACGTCTAACTGACGGATAACTAAACATATTATTTGAAATATAGCGATATCACTTGAAAGGGTGAGCTATCTATGCATTATGCAGTACCTAGTTTTCCCCAATTATGTTGAGTCCCACGCAATGCCTACAGGAAGACCCTATTGTCATACATTGTCGCGGAGAACCTAACGGGTTACCGGGGCTCCGGTTCGAAGTGCAGGAGAAGGAATGGGGTGGTTTTTAGTCAGGAAGAGTCTGACACTCCCTTCCGCCTCACCTAGGCGGGAGAAATCATACGATGATTTGCCCCCGTTAAAAAAAATTGTCATACATTGAACGCTATTCCAGACTTGGTACGATTACTAAAACCCCCAATAATAAATCTAAGAATCGAACCGGAGACTCCGAAGGTGTGTAAGTTAGTTAAAATAAGTTTTAAGTTAAAATTTGCATGCTTTATTTATTAAGCAAAACATGATGATCTATTATATTGTAACTATAACATCTTTGTATACCATGTTTTTACGCAAATAAATGTCTTTATCTTTATCTTATCTTGCTCGGAAGTCACGTATGCAACCACAAGACCAACAAGCTCATTGACAACACATAGCCTAACAAATAAAAAGAAATACAAACATAGGTTATTTATATTTAGTTGGACGGATCACTAAAAAATATCTTCTGATAAAAACGGGGGTTGGAATGTATTTTAACCCCATTTCGACGCCGCCAAGTGTAGTTATAAGTTGGAGGCGGGGGGTCGAAATGGCCTAGCTATTATAGGGTTATTTCGACGAACAAATCAGTTCAGAACATTAATGTAACGGGCGTACCGATAGCGATGCTATATGTGTTACTTTAGAGATTAGTTTTAAGGTGTGTTGTGTTATCGGGGGTCATTTTGTGATTGTGTTTCAAGGGTTTTTTTTGGGATTTAGGTGTTATGTTTATGTTAGAGGTGTTTTTCGCATGTAAATATAGATATTCTCCTTAAATATTGACGGTCTATTCTGTCGTTTGCCTGATTCTGTAGCTAAGAGGTCCTTGTCTGTGATTGCCTCGTTGGCCGAGTGGTTGCAAGTGCGATTGCCGGACAAGGGTATGTAGTATGTCTTACGATAGTTATTTTTTGTTCTAAGTGCCTTTCAAGTCTAATAAAAATAAATGATTTTGACTTTGAATAAGAATCTTATATTTCAAGCAATAACCGACCAATTAACACGGCATTACATGTTACAGTATATTTCTGTACCAAAGTATGGTTATGATCCAACAATATGCGTCTAACGGGGTTCAAATTGGTGCATTTGTATGCATAAAGGCGAACGATGGACCGCTCTGATAACTGCAAGCCAAGGTGCCATAGCCAGCGATCAGATATGCAAATACTGAATACATGATGTACTTATTTATTGGCTGGTTTTTCCTATGACTTAGTGTAGTGTCATTGTCGGTTAAATTGTTAAATGTTGGATGAAACTGCGATTATTAACATTAAACTGCATGGGTGCCCACTGAAAATCAGTGCTGGGTAACCTGTATGCCTGGCTTATACTGAGTGGGTGACCCTTTTAGCATAGGCATGTTGTCAGTGTCTCTCTTCTAATTCTTCTGTTTAAATTTTTCAATTCTTATATTTTTGTCACATCTTGATTGTCTTTTTTTATTTTTTATTTATGCTGCATCGTGCCTGGTGCTAAATAAATGTTTTTTCTTTCTTTATTTCTTTCTAAACTAATCGAAGTCATCAAAATTTTATGTTGTACTTGTACATGCGTCTAGTATAATGTTACGTAAAATTTTACATTTTGATATTGATATTTGACAAATAAATAACAACATAACATCAAGCCCTTTATCCCCGAAGGGGCAGGCAGAGTTGCAAATTACGGTACTTAAACGCCACTGTACAATGTAACACCCACTTTTCACTATTTATGTTATGAGTCTGTGCTACTACTGAGATTTTTTTAAGCCCAGTAATACTTTGCCTGACCCGGGAATCGAACCCGAAACCCCTTGGCAGTCGCACTTGTGACCACTCGGTCAACGAGTAGGTATCTACGTATAATCTATATATAATCAGTTTGACGATATTACTCGTACATATATGACAATGATTTGGATTACTTTTTCTATTGACTTGCGTCATGGAGAGGTCTATAAATAGACACAGTCATTTGTTTTTGTGACCCTCGCACTCATAAGAGTTATGTAACATTATACGACTGTATGTTATACAGTTACATTGTGTTGTATAAATAATGCTGTCTACATAATTGTGGAGACTTTGTAATAGTTTTTGTAATAGTAAAGTCAAGACATTAATTACAATACATATTCGAAACTATTTTACTTTTTTTTTAAGATAACATTATATAAACGTTAAAGCTTTGAATGGAAAACTTAATTCTTTTTTTAAATTTAACATTTTTTTATTTATTTAATAAAAAGGTACATGATATGCCTTATAATACACAAAACTATATATAAATAGTTTGACTGTTGGATCTTCAATATTTGTTATAAATTACTATTTATTATAATAATGGTTAAAATGTAGGGTATGGGTCGAAGATTGGCCACTATCCCGGCTGATGGTAAGCGATGATGCGGTCTACGATGAAGCACGTTTACCTATAAGCAACTTATTCACTTGGGCTTTGATGACACACAGGATAAATCCTTCGGGAAATACAGATTTAGCTTAATTTATAATACATATAAATATTACTAATGCAAACTGTAGTGACAATGGGCAGGCCCCGTCGCTCGATGGACTGGCAAATAGGCCAGGAAAGTCCTTGAGTGGAGACAATGGATCGAAAGATGAATGGTGTGCAGGCCTCCCGCTAGGTGGACCGACGACATCGCCAGAGTCGCGGGGAGCTGATGCATGCAGGTGGCGAGTTGTCGTTGGAGGATTAAGGGGGAGGTTTTTGTCGAGCAGTGAACCTTTTACTGGCTGTTGATGATGAATCTAATAAAACTATTTGAGTAATAGTCTAAAATCATTTTCACTTTTTTATATACCTCATCATTAATTAAATTCACAAACAATAATTCAAAAGCACAAAATGTAATTTAAAACAGATGTACAAATAAATCTTATTCCATTGTTTTTCTCATTTGAACCGAACAGAAATGTAATAACATTCCAATAATAATATTCAAAGGGCATTAATTCAGAATCCTCAGACCTCCATTATAAGGGTCCCGTCTTGAACACTGAGTTATTAATAATTTATGCTAAACATATAATAACAATCAGGCTATCGTACTAAATAGATTCATTTATGTAAATTAACGAACCGTAGTTCAAGATTTTCGTGTAAAGGGTAAAAAAACTTAAAGGGGCGGTATACGGTTGTGTCTATAGCATCAATTTAGTGTAATTTGATCAGTTTTTGGTATTATATACATATAGTATATTTTAAGGGGGGAAAATGATCGACTTACTGTTCCCACTTGGATTAGGCGTGAGGCAGTGTCAGACTCTTACTGACTAATAACCCATCAGGTTCTCCGCGGCCCCGTATCGGCATCACGATTACACATCTGTGGTGGTCTGATGGCTCTTTGAGGAGCGCGTGGAACGCGACGCGCCGTACGCTCGGGATTTTATAGGTATAATTTAACGTTTACTATAGTTGCAATATTAATTTTTTTGTAATTTATTTAAACTTATAGCTATCACAAATGTAACAAGCCTCAAAGAGCCAGCAGACCACAAAGAATGGGACTCAATAGGGCTGATGCCGATATGAATCCGCGGAGGACTTAACGGGTTGCCGGAGCTCCGGTTTGAAGGGCAGGAGTAGGAACGGGGTGGTTTTTAGTCAGTAAGAGTCTGACACTCCGTCAATTGATGATTCACCCCCCTTAAATAAAAACACAAATGTAAAGATGAGTTTTATTGGCAAGTTTTCATGTTCAAAACCTTGATTAGAATTTAATCATGGAACACAAATGAGTTGACGGTTCCAGAAAAACTGATGCGGATAAAGATAAATGCAAGAATTTCGTCAAATACTTAATTATGCTCTTTCAAATAGTATAGCAACTACCAAAGAAAACCTTCTTGCACATATGTATGTATGTATAGGTGAAACATTGGTTCACATGATAACAGTTATGTCATTAGCGACACGCAATAGTAGTCAAGTAATTGCAATAAATCGAATAGGTACTTTAGGGCTGTATAGTTTAAGCGCTATTATTGCATAACATATAATTGTTTTTTTCCTTTCGGCGATTAATATGTCAGTCATGTTTATGTAGTAGTAAAAGTTTTTCACGAGACTTATTAAAGCAATATTTAAGTAGGAAATATGCGGGATACCTGGAAAGCTTTTCGAAAAATGGCCATTTTGGAAAAATGGTGGCCATAAACAGTTTCTTTACAATATCTTTTTCCCTGATTTGAGAATTGCTGATTCTCAAAACACTTGGAAAACATTCCAGGTAAACTACACAAATTACTGAACTAGTTATACGAGTATGTTTTAATTATATATTTCAAATCCAATCTATCATTGACAATTCGAAAATCAAACTTTTTGTCCCCACGACTATGTAATCAACTCTTTAAGTAGGTAACAGAAATGATTCCTAAAATTCTATAAAACTAAAACAATAGCAAAGCATTCCTTTTCAAAAACCACACAACTCCCTCCCCCCACACTTCACAGCCCGCAATTTCAATATATTTACCCCATTCCTAGACTCACTAACAAACCTGTTGGGTCATATACCATAAAACAAGGTTATCAAAACGCCATAATTAAATTTGCCGACCAGGGTAAATGCATTCACGGATAAACCGGGTACACACAGGGTGTGCAAACATGTCACATCATGATTTAGTGTTGTTTGCCTGAGAGCTACAGCTGAAGCCTATTCAGCATATACAGGGTGAATTGTGACTGTTTCTGTGCTTATTATTGGTTTTGGGAAAATATATTTAACCGTATTGTTTGTTGAGTGATTGAAAGTATGACTGCCGGTCTCGGTTTCGATGCCCAGGTTGGACAAAGAGAAATAGTAGTTTTTTTTATCTTTTTCTCTTAGTAATTATTTGAGGTTTATGTACTGTGACTGGTATAATAGAGTATAATAGGGATGACTAATTTTTATTTTAATGTCTGTCTGGTAGATTTTTTTAAGACATTAGACACGTACTTTTTGTTTTCTTCCCAGAAACAAATACTTTTGACGATATATTGATTTGAAATAAATGCGTGACATCACTTCTAGGGACGTTTTATACGTAGAAATTACGTTTTAGCTCCCACTCCTAAACCTTGATTCGTTTTATCTAAGTATTGTGTTCTTATATGACAAAAAACACGTGTCCAATAGTTTTTCGTTATCTAACTGACGGACTAATTAATGAGATTTTAAATTTCCATACCCCATCATCATCCCTATTTATAGCAAAAAAAGTCATCCATGTTGACATGGCAGTCATAAATATATACAAGTAAAAAGTGAGTGGTACATGTCCAATTGTCCACTCCTGCTTACCCCCACCTTAGTTATTTTATCAACTTTACATACAATAAAGTATCTATTACATAACATAACATCACGCCATTTATCCCCGAAGGGGTAGGCAGAGGTGTACAATATGCCACTGTACAGTGTAACACCCACTTTTCACTGTTTATATTATGAGTCCTATGTAATAGAGGGTGAGCCTATTGCCATATACCGGGCACAATTGCACAAGTATTTATTATTTTTCTTGAATATAGTTTCAGGAATTGAAACTCACTTTTCATGGATGTCGCATGCAAAACGTTCAACGGGACATAATATAAGACGCAGATTTCCCAAGAAATTGAAATTATGATAATAAATAAAATTGTTGGCCTTATTTCATTACTCAAATTTGATGTAAGGCCTGAAAAGCGTTCTTGGAAAACGTGATTTCAACGGAAAATAATATTTGTATAAAGTTTTCATCTTATTATAAACTAGCTGTTGCCCACGCCTTCGTCCGTGTAGAATATGAATTGCAAATCGTAACATTGTTTTGTATCAATTTTTAAAATAAAATATCCTATGTTACTTCTTATTACACCTGCCAGTAAAAGTCTCGTCAAAATTGGTCCAGCCAATTCAGAGATTAACCAGTACAAACAGACAAACAGATTAAAATGGCACAAAAATAAAAAAAGAAATGTTTTTTTCGGTAAATGTATTTTTTTAAAGGGGGAAAATCATCGAATGACTGTTACCGCCTGGGTGAGGCGGGGGGGAGTGTCAGGTCAGACTCTTACTGACTAAAAACCACAGTCATGGCCGATGTTTCACAGGAGCGGCCCTAGAACCGAACCCTGTGGAACACCGCGTGACATCTCTCGCCGGCTCCACTCGCCCCGGTGACCGGGGTAAATGACGGACCTGTCCGTCAGGTATGCCTCGATTACACGACGGTCGGTAAATGTATAAGTATTCATATGCATGTAGTAAAAAACAGTTATTTCAATATTAAAAACGGCCTCCAATTTTATTTAACTTAGTTATATAATACTAGCTGTTGCCCGTGACTTCATCCGCGTAGAATATAAATCCTGTTTTATCCTATAGGACCATTTAATCGGGATAAAAAGTATCCTATCACCTAAGTCAGCCCATACCCTGCCTGTATACCAAATTCATCAAAATTTCTTCAATAGTTTCAGAGTGATTGACGGATAAACATCTAAACGAAGAAACATTTACATTTATAATATAACACAACATCACGCCTTTTATCCCCGAAGGGGTAGGCAGAGGTAAACATTATGCCACTGTTCAATGTAACACCCACTATTCACTATTTATGTTATGAGTCCCATGTAATAGGGGGTGACCCTATTGCCATATACCGGGCACAATTCCAGACTCCGTGCTACTACTGAGATTTTTTTTTAAGCCCCAGTAATACTTTGCTCGACCCGGGAATCGAACCCGAGACCTCTTGCCCGGCAGTCGCACTTGCGACCACTCGGCCAACGAGGCAGTCCTCTTTATAATATAAGTGTAATTAACTACACATGCCATTTAAGACTATTATTACAATTCTAATTGTATTATAACTGAGATATTACCTCTACAGTTATAAGGAAGGCCTACGATGTACGCCCACTCGATTTTACGTGGGCCCAAGCAACAGTGTATCCATTCAAATTAAACGATGAATTGTGAGCAATTATAACATTAATTACTATTGTATAACTTTGTTATAGTAATATAGTGTATCGGTACAACGTATACAATTAATATTGTGGGTGGAAATTAATAGGTAGGTAAGCAAAGCATATTTGACTGTGTAAATATGATTTGTTTAACAATTCTTTAAATACTATAGTTCTCCTATAAACAAGGAGACTGAGACTACTAACTGCACTGACTGCCTCGTTGGCTAAGCGTTTTCAAGTGCGGCAAGGGGTGTCCGGTTCGATTCCCGGGTCGGTCAAAGCAACACTGAGGTTTTTTAAATATTCTCAGTAGTAGCACGGAGTTTGGAATTGTGTCCGGTACTTATATGGCAATAGGGTCACTCCTATTACATGGGACTCATAACATAAATAGTGAAAAGTGAGTATTACGTTATACAGTGGCAATAAGTGCCGTAATGTACACCTCTGCCTACCCCTTTCGGGGATAAATGGCGTGATGTTATGTTATGTATGTTTTTTGTAGCTTTCAGTAGAGTCAGACAACAAGAGAACCTCGCTTGGCGAGCAGGTTGGAGGTCAAAGTTAAAAAGGTTAGGTTTAACAGAGAGTACTGCTTCACGGCCTCAGTTTAAAATATAGTTCATTAGTCTTACGACAACTTATGGAATGAATAGAGGTCATGTAATATTGATTGTGCTCTGCTGTCATTAGTCGGCTTAGAAATGTGTTAGGACTTGACAAAATATGGTTTATCCTGGATATTTTGATATTTGTCATTTAATTTTAAGGACTTTTCTGTTTTGTTTTTTTTTCTTTTTATAGTTATTTGAAATGTATAACACCTTGGTTTTATGACTGTAATGTACTCTTTAATTGAAATAAATAAATAAATATTATATTAATCTGTCAAACACCAAGCGGTCACCGGTGACCGCGACCTATTGTTCTTTAATTGTGTCTATAAAACCGGTACTCGACGAGTTAAATGCGAAGAATAGCATGCATGATCTGCAGTCTGCAGAATAATATAAGTTCTTTTATTACTCCCGTACGACAGAAGCAAATCTAAACGCGAATAAAACTTTAAAAATATAATATGAGTTAGAGTGCCCATAAAAAAATCGTGCAATTCCAACACGATAGTGTCGTGTTTATAAAATTTTCAAGATAATAAATTGAAATTATACAGCACACGATAACTAATCTAACATCAACGTACGTGCCCAATCGACCCCTAACCTCTTAGCCACGAAAACTTTGACATAAAAGAGAAACGTCAAAAGATTGACAGGTCGCCATATTGATTAAACTCGCCATGTACACACAACGACACGTCGACCTATACAAATCCAGTATAAACTGACCGTCGCTTGTGCGGAAAGCTCATAGAAAATGAGACCATGATAACCTGGATTTGTATAGCTTGTATACAGGGTGACCTTTAGGCATTTGATTACTCCATCAAAAGCAGTAATTGTTTAACCGCCCACGATAAAGGAAACAACCTATATATGGTACGATTTTCATTTATTTTATGCTTAAATTGGCACGAAGGAACTGTATTGCTGTGGTAGGTTACTGATTTGGGATTATCAACTTTAGTTCTTTAAGAATAAAGGTGTAAAATGAAATAATGGGTTGAAATTTCTGAAGATGTAAATATCAACACGTATCTGTAGCTAAATCTGTTTCTTTATGTTTAATTGATTACTAATTTAGTGATACTATTGGAGATAAAAAATCACATTGTTTGTTTTTTTTGCTCATATCGACTTCAAATATAAAAACAGGTTCCATTCTCTGTTTTCAAAAATACAGAACCTCGTTTTTAGCATGAGAACTGAATAAAACAAAACTGTATTCATGAATATGGTACATAAACAATAAAAGTAGAATGCATGTTTCATGAAACATGTTATTTTTCTGCGCAGTTGGGCAAAAACACGAACCGGTTTATTCATATTGCAGACTAACTTTTACGTATCAAAACTGAAAAAGTAATGATTGGTATTATTTATTATGTATTTTTCTAACGTAAAAAGAAAATATCAAAGTTAGAATAGAAACTAAGAAAGCAAGAAGAACTACATTTTGATCTTATTTATTTTTTTCTGCACTATGGCAATCTGTTCTAAAACAATAAGCCACTTATTTATTTTTTATTTATTTATCATTTCATGTACCCACACCATACAGACAATATTACAAGACACAACACATTATAGGTAAGCATGAGGTACATAGGTACTGCATATCCCTTAAGGGATTTCTTCCTGCAGACCTGCGACAGGAAAAGGAATATAAACATAAGACATAAGACACAGCCACTTATTTGGTTGGAACTACATGTCCTGGTTATATATAATGGTTTTCTTCGAGGGCCAATCAGTTGGTGAACTATCCAGCAAACCCTCCTTTTGGCTCAGTTTATCAGTAATTTTGATCTTATAACGACTGATTTTTCAATTGTCAGTTTTTTTACTGTACAATAAAATACATATTTGACAATTCTTCGATACTATAAATTGTCATTCAAAGTTATTCCTCTGTTAAAACTCAACTGGCTTAGAAAAATCAGCCTTAAGAATCCAAAAAGATTTTAATCGAGGTCATAGATCATCTAATAACTGAAAAATTACCAAGTGGAATGCGGTCACCGGTGACCGCTCTCCACTCGCTCCATACACCTTAATGCCGAAGTATAAAGACTACTTTTGCATGAATAAATGTTGTGGATTTTTCGTACGATATATCAAGTGATTAATAATCTAAAATATCAGGATTTATCTTTAGGTTTCTGACATAAATTCCGTCGATGAAATTCCAAAAACAGATCTTAATTCAACTATTTAACATTGAGACAGACTTAAATTGCGGCTATAATAAAGAAAAAAGTTCACTAACCTGTTAACTTGGGTATTGGAGGTGTAATTGGAGCAGCAGCAGTTGTCGCCGTGTTTGGGGGATATACGGGATCGCAGCATTCTCTCTCCGGGAACTCGCTCCCCCCCACCCGAGCCACCAGGAGTACCACCACACCCACCAAGGACCATATTCCACTCAACCTGATACACCCACGAGACATCGACGAAGGATTTAAACCACAAACACCTCCTACTTTCAAAACACTGGATTTTACAACTAACCAAAATGGCTGACTCGCCACTTTTCGTGCGTTGCTACAAGAATTCAACTTTCGAACGAACGAATTCGAATTTAGTGTTGGCGCGTAGTTTTCAAATTCAGAATTCCGTTTCTCGAGAGCCTGTCGTATCTGATATTCGCTATCTCCTTCTATCTCGCTTTGTTTTTGCACTTGAACAGATGTTTCGGTCTCTTTTTCACCCCCCACCGTAATTCTTTCATTATCATCGCAGATGTCCTTTTCTTCAGTCATCTGACACTGATTTCACATCACACTTTTTAAAATGTTAATATCAATTTTTCTACTTAATTTTAATGATATGTATTGATTACATCCGTCGCCCACTTAGCTCATAGATACATAATTGACTTTTAATTTCGCACGGAACTTACGCTCGATTTTTTATTGTATAATAATTTGTAATAAATATTTGTATTTATTTAAATCTGGAAGGAAGAAGACAGCAATGATAAAGACTAAAAAAAAAGAAAAAGAAATGCATAACTAAAATAATATATAAAGAAATTAAAAAGTAATTCCACAAACACTCTTCAAAAATATCTGTAATAGGATCTTGAAACATAGTTACATAATTTTCTCATTCATAAACCATTCGAGCAGGACTCCGCAGGACCCATAATTCTTGTGCGAGAGATTATAAAAAGTTTAAACTCTGTGTGTAAGCGTTCTGAAGTTAAGGGGGCATTAAACAAATTGAATTCTTAATACGCTATTTAACTTTTTGTTCAAAATCCTAACGCATATTACTTTTGTACGTCGGTACTTTGAAAACTTCTTCTATTTTCGACAAAATTTCATTAAATGGCCGAAAGAAATTTTTTTCTTGCGTTCTCCAGTCATTCCCTTTTGTTTCGTGTTGAGATGTGATAATTTATTTTAATTGTAATTCTTAAAAAACATTTTTGCTTTCATTTTTATTTGAAGTCGGCTCCGAAGATTGTTCTTTTAATTATGTCTCGTAAGTAAAAAGACGTGATTTACGAGTTGTGCAAAGTTGGCTAATGAGTAAGTAAGGATTATGTTTTCGATTGTTTGTTTCATAATTTTTTTGTTTTTTGTGAGTCAAATGCGAATTTGGTTTTTACTATTTATGTCCATATGTTCTGTCGTCCAATGTTCAACCATTTATATAATTCTATTCTAAACTATGTTTAAAAAATCGGTTTCTTTTTTTGAAGTCGGAAAATTAGCATATTAACCTTTCTCCTATGTGTAACAAACATTTTTCTGAAAACTAAATCAAAATCGGATCAGCCAATTGCGTTGTAATCGCGCACAAACATAGACATCTATATACAGGCCAAATTGGAACTCATTTTATATATTAAATTAATAAAATTTTTGGTTTCATTTATAGATATAAAAAATAACCATTAACACCAATAAAGTAACTACTGAATAATCGAAATAACATTTTATTCAAGACAAAAAAAATCTGTCAATAATCTTCTTAATCGTAAAAATCACACACCCCTCCATAAACTAGTTACAAGTTTTCCCACAAACAAAGAAAACACAAACAAAAATCTAAACTCACGTCAACATTCATAAATCCTCCTTTGACAGCTCTAATCTGGCCAGAGACAATAATTAGTCTATGGACGCGTGCGTGCGTGCAACGTCAATAACATTCAATTTGCGCGCCATAATTGGATATTCTGTCAAATTTGACGGCTGCAACTGTGTTAGTGTCAAATTGAAAAGATAGAATGAAAAGTTTTGATGTTTCGAATTGGTATATTAAAAAAGTTATTTGAATTGCTAATGGTAATATTGAATTGATGAAATACAGAAATATTTTTTGATTTATATATTTTTGCGTGTCATGTATTGTGTACTATTTTGTAAGTTAACTTTATGTTATTAAACACCTAATAACTGTCAGTTATCCGAAAGCAATAGTCAAAATTCGTACTATTTTCTTCACCATAATCTCAAAATCTAAAACATTTTTATGAAATCAATAAAAGTTTAGTTTTAGTGTATTATTTATTTAATTTTTTTCATTACTTTTAGTATATCTTAAGTAATAGTATTTATTTTATTTAAGTTTATAATAATTTTTGTAAATAAAGATTATATCCATTGGCATGAAACAAAAATTAATAGCTGTTTGTCAGTTTTAGTAATTTGATTGATAAATATTTTTGCAAAACTGAACAAGGTGTTGTTTTAAAGCCGCGTCATTTTTTAGGAGGTAACTCGGCTACCGATTCTGAGTCCGAATCAATAAAAAAAATTGTAGGTAAATATTTTTTTATTTTTCTGTACCTAAATTACGGAAATCCATAAGCGCAAACTACACGCCACAGTCTTGTAACTAGTTTTATAACGCGGCTTAACACACACAAAACTCAAACACGTGATTGATATTATTCTTAATTCCATAAAACTCCAATAAGAAACATTGCTGTCGGTTATTCTTTTTTTTTTTTGTTTTTTTTAACCAAACCGAATAAAATAAAAAACAAAACGCTATCATATAAATTTCTTTATACAACATCTTAAACCCGGCAAAAGGCCTTAAAATATTTAAGATTAACAATGAATATAATAAAGTGTTTTGGTCCAAAGGGAAGGTTTCAGACTATAGTCCAATGATTTCTTTTGAACATCAAGCCTAACTTCAGCAATTAGCCTGGGCAAGTCATAACTGAGTTTGTGAATAGGGCTGCCCCTTGTTCTCAAACATAATTGAAGTGACTTCGTCTTGATTTTCGATGTTGGTTTGTTAGTTTTTCTGTGGTTTTGAGTTTGATGCTAGGTTTAAGAAAAATCCGTAGAAGACTTAACGGGCTGGTTGGTTTTTAGTCAGTAAGAGTCTGACACTCCCTTCTGCCTCACCCAGGGGGGACAAGTCATTGGATGATTATCCCCTCAAAAAAAAAACGTTTAGACAAATGGTATTGGGGTTTTAGCAAGTTAATTTTAGGTTTATGAGTATAGACTGCTTCTTATAAAAGTTCTTATACTCGATAGATTTTATCATTGGCAATAATGAGTTTCTGTATATGTATGTATGTATAACTGAGTGTTTTTTAGCTTAACTAAAACATTTTATACGGATAATACGTTTAAGTATTCGCTAGTTAAAGAAACTGAATTCTAACAAGAAGTTTTGATGTCATCTTTATGAAGAAGAATTTATAAAGAAGTTTTGATGTCATCTTTATGAAGAAGAATTTATAAAATCCAAGCAAAGTTCTTTGACCTCTCAAATCACTTTTCAAATAAGTTTCTACTCAAAATTGTTTTTATTTAAAATCTGTATTTACCTTAACAGCCCATTATAAATGTTCAAACAAATCACGCACCCAATTAAACAATAAGTTGACAACCCTACGACATAAAGCCGAAAACATTTAATTTTCTTTAGATTTTGCATAAAATTATAATTTCGTTTTCACCCCAAAATTGATAGATCTTGCCCAACTTAAGTGCTAAGTCGGCTAAAATATTAAAGTTTGGATCACGAAATAATTTTCAAAGTCGAATTTCGTAGTAATTATTAATCGATGTTCTGTTGGACTTTGTTGAGGTTAACTAATGACGTCTTGTGTCATACTGTTACATGATAACATTTTAAAATACGCTTTGTACAAAACTAGAGATATATACATACATACATTAAATTAATATAATTACATACTTAGTGCATAGTCCAT
Source organism: Spodoptera littoralis (assembly GCA_902850265.1). Lineage (NCBI taxonomy): Eukaryota > Metazoa > Arthropoda > Insecta > Lepidoptera > Noctuidae > Spodoptera > Spodoptera littoralis. The sequence goes on along the minus strand of LR824561.2, from coordinate 6,714,202 downwards.
TTTTATGGAATTGAGGCAAACTATCAACAGATCACCTGATTATAAGCGACACCGCCAACATCAAAGGAATCACAGGTACGTTGCCGGCTTTTTATTATGGAATTCAAACACAGAATAATTCTTAGTGTTATTCACAAAATGTTCATCGGAGTCTGGGTGTGATGTTTGTAATTGTACTCACGATACACATCCTAATGCGTGGTAAAATAAAAAAAAACTGATATCTACTTTTTGAAAACTGCACTATGAGTTTAAAGTACCAAATCGGCTTAAACATAACGCAATACGTCTTTAATTTCCTGGCTAAGTAGTGGTACACTTACAATATTATACTGACTCAGTAGCCTGCCCGACATCGCCGCGACCACGGACGCTGTTCATGAGGAAAAGTCCATCTATGACTCGAAACTAGTAGAGCTTTTCTCGGTATATTTAAGTGAGTAACTCGTAATTTTTAGTCTGATTTTTTGCTTTATATTATGACAAATGATAAACCTTTTAAGCACACATGGAACATCATATCCTTATATGCCCAATGTTGAACAAAAGAATCCAAATAACAGTGATAGTTTAACAATTTACGTTTTAGCACTAGAAGTGTCTTAGTCTAGTACTTTAGACTCAGACTAACTAGACAGCCTGAATCCACTTAACGTCTAATTATTCAAATTAAATTAATTAACAGAAATAACACTATGAAAAGTTTTCCAAGAGATTTAAAGATTAAAAGATAATCTTAAATTGTTATCTTTTTGAACAATTTATTAAGTAGTTGTTGAATAAATTATGGGGAGACACTATGTTTGTGGTAATTATTTAGGCGAGTGGTATCCAGCATGACTACAAAGCAAGGGTCTTTTTTTAATAAGGGAAAATCATCGAATGACTTCACCCACCTGAGTGAGGCGGGAGGGAGTGTCAGACTCTTACTGACTAAAAACCACCGCGTTCCTACTCCTGCACTTCGAGACGGAGCCCCAGTAACCCGTTAGGTTGAAAGCAAGGGTCTAGGGTTAAATTCTCAAATCGAGCAAATGATTATTGGGGTAATTAAGTGACAGCATGAACGACTACCAAGTAAGGGGATTACCAAGTAAGGGGATTCGATTCTCGGGTTGACCAAATAATTATAATCTTAGACTTTCACTTTCACTTGGACAAAAATTTCTGGAATGGAATTTGGATTTGTACCTGGTATATCGCAATACGCCTAAATTGACGCCTTCGAAATGTGGTGCTGGAGACGTATGCTCCGTATTCCCTGGACCGCTCGTCGCACCAACGTCTCCATTCTCAAGGAGATCGGAATTACTACGAGGCTGTCCACTGCATGCCTGCAGCGAATATTAACTTATTTTGGCCACATTGCGCGTAGAGACCCCAACAATCTGGAGAAGCTTGTGGTTGTTGGTCGGGTTAACGGGAAAAGACCTCGCGGTCGCTCACCTACCCGGTGGTTGGATGCTGTAAAAAACCTAACCGGCCTGACAGTTCCACAAGCCATAAAGACCGCAGAGGACAGGGGCGTTTGGAGGAGGGTTGTGCATCAAGTGACGCGTGCACCAGACTAGACACGACCTTCAGTAATGAAGAAGACGACTAGGAAGGAATCGCAATACGCTCGGCCCCTATTACATGTGAAAAATTAAATAGAAATAAGCTCCTCTGTCTACCCCTGTAGCGTTCAGGCGTTACTTAATATTTACATAGTTCACTCCAAATATGATTTATCGATAGCAAATGATAGATAATGTTTCAATCAATATAAGATTACTTCAATACTCAGACTGTCAAGGGAATTAAGTAGATTTGACGTTTTGACAGCTCTTTTACAAAATAATAAAAGTTATATTATGTTATTGACAGTGATGATTGGAGTGATAAAAAATTATTTTAAGTTACATCTTAATTCGAATGAACGTTTACTCTGTATGCAGACAGTTTGTTCATTTTTTGTTCATTCGTATCGGGAATGAATGTTGCCGTATGCCAAAATCCAACATCGTTGTATCGGTTCTGTACTCTTGTTTCATTCTGAGTTCAGACGTATCATTTTGAGTGAAAGATGACGAATCATAACTCTATACAAGAAAATAAAAATATACGTGTCTAATATTTTTCATTATCTAAATGATGGACTAATTAGAATTTTAAATTTCATACCCTGGTAACTACCCTGTTCAAAATAACAATTTTAGCAGTCACTCAACCAGCAATATTTTCACAATACTAACACTAATAACAAAATAGTTGACCAAACTACCCCTATTTTACCCAGCAACCTTCATATTCAAAATCAATAAGCATAAAAGGTCTTTACTGCTATTTTTCCCACCCAGTACAGGTTGCTATAAATAAAATATGGCTGACTTCCGGTCAAGGCACGCACTGGCCGCTCGAGTAAAGGTAACCCGCCCGATCTCGGTAATAAATACATCGTTTATATCTCATGATTTAACAATTGTTTTGTGGTATACGTTTTTTAAAACTGGCCGCTTTATATCGAAGCTGTTCGATTTATTTTTGTATTTCGAACGTAGTGTTCTTTTGGTTGTTCTATTTTTAAATTTTGACAGTTGCGTATAACGATTTTTTTTACTGTGTGGTGTTTGTTTGGTTGTTTTGTTTACTTAACACTTAAACTGCTAAGTTTATAATGGCGAATGTCAAAACTCCACTAGCTTCAGGTACCGGTGACCATGACGTGGCACTCTAAGGGTTAATGTAGTCTTAGTAAAACTCGTACTTGAAAACCAGTCTGATGTTTAAAATTAAGTTCAATCAAAAATTAAAACATCATTTGATTTTTATGGGTTTATAATAACGACTATGTGACATATAGTACTACTACATACTACTACGTACTACATACTGAAACGTTACTCAATTTTAAGTTGTGCTCAAATATCGTGCCGTCTCTGTTATTTTACAAAGAATTTGTAGAGATAGAACTATACTTAAGCACGACTTAAAATTGAGTAGCGTTTCAGTATTCCGACAATACTGAATTAAATAAAAATCACGCGCCGCGACCGCGCAAGCTGTTCATGAGAAGAGTCCCCCTGTGACGACCTGAGTAACTCTAGATTTTTAGTTAAATAATTTTATGTTGTTTTATAAACTCAAAGTAACTTTAAAACCAAAGAAATTACGGTTTATTTCTTTGGTTTTTCCAGAAGAGGCCTTTATTCGACGAATAAACGTCTCAAGGTGGTATGGTTCAATTAAAAAATCTAACGGGACATTATATTCAACAAATACCTAATCTCTTACAAATAAAATTAATTTGAGTTACTACTAATTATTTAAATAAATCCCTAAAATATCCAGAAATGGAACTTAAATTCCTCGAAATAACCTAACTAATCCTAAGATTTGTAAATTATTTCCATCTTGTCATACCTCTGCCTACCCACATTTTAACAAGAAGCCTTAAGGCAACCGTTCAACCTAACTTGGGCAGCTTTCGAGAAGTTCTTATTATGTTATTTTTATTTCCACCTACAATGTGATTTGTAGACCTCTTTTGCCCTTTAAAATGTAAATTGCTTTAATTTATCGCATTCTATCACTATTTAATCAAACGAATTCAACTTGAGTATATATTAATGTTGTTAGTAAATTGGTGTTGATTTAAATATTATACCACGATTCTACTGTTAAAGAGGTTATGGCAAAGAGTATTTAATTTGTTACATCTACATTTTTGTCTAATGATACTGGCCACAAATATCAACAGATACCCAACTTAAAAAAAAAATATGCTTGCTTCGAAATTCAAAACATGTAATACTGCCATCACTACCAATGAACACAAAAGAAAAAAAACAACTTTACATAAAAACTTCACCATTTGATAAAAGAACAACAGATACGAGCTATCGTCTGTCTGCCATCGATTACGCAATGCCCTTGCATCGAATCGATTGTACCAAAACGATTCGATTATTCGGTACGACCGAGTTCGAGACAATCGTGATATAGTGATTTATTTCGATTGGTACCCGAACAAAACTACATATTGGAAAAGTCCCGATACTCTTAGCAGGAGACGTAAAAAGGGATAGAGTTTTTTTCTTGGCCCTAAGATGTATTGAACAGTGAAGTTTTAGATGTAGCCTTTGTTAGTATATTAGTTTCTGAGATATAGCTTTTGTATGTGTTTAGATGAACAGTGGAGTAGCATTGACATGTACTTTTGTATCAACTTTTTTGATGAGATAAAAGGATGGGAAATATTTAGTTTTTCAGTATTGGTTGAAGATATATAGCAAGCTTTAATATTTGGTGATGAAGTTCTTGCCTTTTCGCATTGAAATAAATATATCAAGTAATTTACTTAACCATCAACAAGAGATACTCTTGCTTACTTCGACATTCGACGTTCGATTTCGATAATTTACCTCAATACATTTATTTATTTATTTAAATAGGTATACCAACAGCTTCTGTATACATAGTATTAAGTGATAATGAAGGTAACAATAAATTAACAGTTAACCAACATTTAAGTAATTACTTAAGTGATAATAAAAACTATACAAATGAAAGAAAACAACAAAATACAACGCTTTAGTTTCATTAACCTTAAAAGTTACAAAAAAAGAATAAGAAAACTTCCTTAACGAAAACCTTTTACTATAACCTCCTTCACCCGAAAATCAGAAAACGATTTAAAAAGAATAAAAAGTTCAAAAGGCTTCCTTATTTGAGGGAATCATGAATATACATCCTCGATACCACAATCCAGCTAGGGTTGCCATTTTTACGTAATCAATGCGTAGATATCGTTGGTATCTTAACATTACCCCCAGGGGTGGCATGCGGTTAACATATTCATGCATTCCGGATAAAAATTTTACCTGAACAAAATCCACCTAGGTAGTCCGGGTATCATAAAAAAATCGATAATTTTTCTTCCCGTTCTCTCGAAGTTCGTAATAATATCTTTAGTGGTAGCATTCTTATATCGATATAGGTTGAGTAACACTGTTTAAAATTGTTTTAATAGTACTGCAAACTAAAAAAGGAATTGTTTCATTTTTCATAGATGTCGTGCCTTCTAATGTTTAAACGGTTTAAAATTTTCTTTTTAATATTTGAGCTATTATGAACTTTTATTTTTCAGTTTATAACTTCTATTGTATTTTATTTAACCTTGACATTAAGTCAAGTTGTATTGACCGCTGTTTCAATGTCATTCAATCCATAGTCATTTTATTATAGAAATTTTATAGTAAATACAACGTAAAAGTATAGTAATGCTAATAATATGATGAATATCTTCAAACCTACTGCAACAAACCGTGTGGTCACAAAGACACTTAGTAAGCAGATTTGACCATAGACTAAGTTTTTTTTTGTAATTACGTAATAACAATAAAAAATCTTTTGTCTCCTTTGAATTTATCAAATATTTTCTACTTATCATCAATGACAGGAACTAAGCGAAAATGGCATAGCTAGCGGTGAAGCCGGCACTAACTCTTAAAATCCAATCAGTATAAAGTCAAAATATATTCATTTACAATCATTTAAAATATAAATATTACTGTTTTTATCATAACTATCGCGAGACATACTAAGTTAACTAAAAATCGCGGGTTACTCACGTAAATATATTGAGAAAGACTCTTCTAGTTTCTAGCTACAGCGGGGCTCTTAATGAACAGCGTGCTCAGTCGTGACGAATCGCGCAACCTACTTTCCTCAGTATAGTCAGAGTCACATATATTCTTTTAAAAAATACATTAAAAACACCGACCGAAGGGGTTTTACCCCTCTTTTTTTAAGACGATTAATTTATATTTAAACCTTTTCTTGAGTATAAAAAACACTTTTCTAAAAACCGCATCAAAATCGGTTCTGCCAGTCGCGAGATAATCGCGCACAAACATGTATACATACATACATATAAATCAATCTGGGAACCTCATTGTCTTGATCAAAATACAAAACATTAGGCTACTCCTTCAAACAGTAACCTAAGACTCTCAAATACAGGGAGATGCAGTTACATAATTGAGACGCCAATCTACCATCAGACAGATTTAATCCTCTCCCTCACAGTCGATGCCAGCTGTGGACTTAAGTACTGGCCTGTCAATTACAACCACTCTGATCATGTTTTTGGAATACATTATTTTTATAATAAGTGTTTTTGCAAATATATTTTTATTGTGTTGTGTTGTAAGTTAAGTAAGTGTTTGACTGTTTTTACCAAATACCCCTAAGCCATATCTTAAATAAAAGTTACTTTGCGTGACGTAGGTACCACCTAAACTAACCCCTTACTTGTACTGTTAGGTTGGTCACTTAGGTTGGTGAAAAACAAAATGATGTTGAATGACACATATATCTTAGATAAGGGATTCTTTAACATTTAGGAGCGTTGGGTGAAAACGGGTATGTGATGTTTAACAAAGATTTTCACAGAGAAATGAAATGATATTGTTTTTAACCGATTTAAAAAAAAAGGAAGTCCTCAGTTTCTCTCGTTATTAGTTGAACCAATTTTTGATGCGGTTTTCAGAACAATGTTGGTTACACTTAGGAGAAGGTTTTAATCTAATTAACCGACTTCATAAAAAGGGGAGTTAATGTCGGTATTTTTAAACGTAGTCGATAAAAGAATTAGACAAATTAACGTAATGCGTAATGTAAGATTAGAAAAAGTGGTATGTATAAAAGTATCCGTTGTATTATCTAAGACAGTAACTATAATTATATAATATCAAATATAATGCCGCTTATAAATAATATGCAACATTTAAAATGATATTAACTTTACTAATAATAAAACTAGTATCCAATTACACACTTCGTAGGTCGCTACGAACTTTCGTAGACCTTTGCTACGAGCTACGGAGCTACGTAGCTACGACATTTAATGTAGCTCTCGATAAATTTTGTCGTAAAATGTCGTAGTAAAAATAATATTTATGTCTGCCCCTTTTTATGTGTACACGTTGAGGATCATCTCTAGTATTAGTAAACTAGAGGTGGGCTTGCGTAAAGGGACAGTATTAGTGTAACATTTATGGTAGAAGCCTCTATTTATTTTATTGGTTTTCCAAGTTATTTTTTTTTTTGTAAGGCTTACCTGAAATATATGTTGTATTTAAATGTTAAAATGCTTCGTAAATATTATTTTATATGTTATTTGTGTTGTAAGCTTGTTGTATATTTTATTCACGTATAAATGCATTTTATATTTATTATTCTGGGAATACACAGTAAGTCCCGTATTTAACTGTATGGAAAATACTTTTATTTCTATTTCATGGAAATAAATGGTGCAGCATTTTTAATTTAAATTTTGATAAAACCGGTTTCATTTTTTTAAATTTTGATCATATTGATATTATGTTGTTGTGCTCAACACTAACCCTTAGGTTGATTATTATTATTATGAATATAAAAAATATCTCAAAGCTAGGACATACTTTTTTGGAAAAATACCAATAGGCGCCCAAACACTTAACTTCAGAACATCATCATCTAAAAAATAATAATTAATATCATCTAAAAATCTTCAAAATTTTATATTTCTACTGAAACAAGTAAATATCTCAAAGTGACTCTTGTTACGTAACTTTCGGAGCTAAGCACAGAACTTTTAGTTTACGTTTCGTAAGTAAAATCAAATATTTCGAAACACCATAATTATTCTCGAATCATTAAGTTAATAATTCATTGCCTCATTGAGTAATTAACACCAAAGTACGCTCAAACCACGCTTGACATAAATTTGGCAGGTCAAATAAACAACCTATTAATTTATTAATGACAGTACCTGTCTGTCACATTAATTTGCATAGAGGGTCTATGAGCAGTAAAATTTACAATGTATATAAAATTTTATATTAATTGTTTTGAAAAGTAATATAATTGTCATCCTGTATACGAAATGTCCTGTATATGACGTGTTTTTAAAATGTATTTTATAAAATAACACTCTGTATAATAATTAAAAAAGTTTTATATTTCTAGTCTCCAAATAATGGCACACTAAAGAAAAAAAGTACATCATAAATATTTTTTACTGAAATCAATAAAATATTTTCAGGAAATTAATTAACAAATAAACTTTATAACTCCAAACAAGGCTTTAACGAGCGCGCTATAAAATCATTGAATATTTCATGCAACATTTAAAATGATTCGCGCCGTATTCCGTTCGTTACATTTTTTATAAACTCAATATTAAATCGTGCCTCGAAAAATCTGTGCTTCAAAAAGATTAGCGATTATACAAGCACCCTGTACTCGGCAACAGATTCAAAAAGTACATCATCTTCATCATAAACTTAACATTAAGAGGTTCCTACTTAATATTTTAATTCCCAATTTCCCCTCAACAGGGTTTAGGAGCCTGTAGGATTACAGAACAATTTCCATTTTAAATTCAAGTTGAAATTTTAATAAGATAGCACTCTCCCTTACGCACGCTTGCTACAATACCGTTCCCGCCATTTTTACGCCATGTGTGGTTTCCCGCGCTTTCGTTAGACACTTTTATTTTTAATTTCAAGTGTACTCGGCCTGTTCCATTCAGCCTTCCATTCTTTTTAAATATTGCCACCTGTACGTTTCCATACGTACATAAGTAGGTCATACATTCGCTGTATACCAATCGTACGTATGATCGCATCGCATCTATTAAACTCGGCCCTCGCAGTGCAACCTCCACTTCACTCGGCCACAACACGCTCACAAACAACTAATAAAGTTTAAAAACTAATAAAAAAATTATAGTAGCCGTTAGAAAAGGAGAGATGATGAAAATTACGTTTTAAAAAAATCGTATAGCGCACGCGCGTGGTCGTGCGCGCCATCCGTGCGTACGTTACGACAGACGCGGCGGTACTAACGTAGTAGACCTGGAAAGGCTTTAGCTGCCCCTACCCCGCCCCCCTCTCCCGCTGGCACCCCTTTCAGCCCTCGGCCGTGGCGACTACTTCACACACAGAACACAGTATTCCACTGAATTGGTACAATCAAAACTGAACTGTATCCTCCACTTCTAAGATTTTATTTTGACCAATTCCAGTGCGCTGTGGAGAACCGAATGCACGCCGTGCCTCGAGTCAATAGGTTGTACAATTTGTATTAATCATAATCGATTTTCGACTTAATTACACTAGCTTTAAGGGCGACTTTTAATCATTAATAAGAAAGGTTACTAAAACGCGATGTATATGTGTGCGGTGTACACAAACGTCCGAATTCGATTACGGTATAATTGTGTTACGTAATAATGGTTCTTACAAGTTTCATTATAAGGGTCATTTTTGTGTTTCTTGACGGACTTTCAGAGTGTACTGTTTGCTTTCCACAGTTCATATTAGCTGGTACAGAGCTTAGGAAAATGACCGTTGGATTTTTAGACTTATTGTTGGTTGTGTAGGATGTATTTTTGATTGGGTTGGCGTAACGAGAAAAATCGAAATTTAACACCAAGGGACCGGTATTAATGCCGGCGTAGATTTTGTCAAATGAGTATCATAAGAAGTGCATTTTCTACTGAAGGAAATGCATTTTGTCCTCAAAGGATATTATGAGGATCGTCACGACTGTGTCCCTGGGGGATCGGTAGAGAGCTTGCTATATATCTATAGGTTTTCAAAAAAACTCGCGTGTTGATGAGGCATTATGTAAATTGTTCGTTATTTTATCTTGTTTAATATGTTAATGCAGTAAATGCATATATGCCTCTCCTAATTACACATATTACAGTAATATCACTTAATTTCTCTTTGAGTGATGGTTTGCGAGTTGGAACTGAACGTAGACGACTCATCATCATCATCAACGGTCTATAGATGCTCACTGCTGACCAAAGGCCTCTTTTCACACGGAGAAGGTTTGTGCATTAATCACCACGCTTACTCAATGTGGGTTGGTGATTTCAAACTTATAATTAGAAATTATAAGTCGAGGTTTCCTACCATGTTTTCCTTCATCAGTGGTGTCTAAATAATCTTAGAAAGTACATACATATAACTCGGAAAAAGTCACATTGGTACTAGCTGTTGGTAGGTTTCGAACCGGTACCCTCATTCATGAGAAGCAGGCGTCTTAAACCTCCGGGCCCCCACGACGACATAGACGACTTCCTAAGTTTAATATTCAGTTCGACTAAAATGTAGTTATTGTAAATGTGTCACAAAGTTTTAGTTCTACTCATTATCACTATGCAACTGTCTAAATAAAACATGTATGAACAAAATATTTATTTGGGAATAATATAAATAATTAATTGACTTTTTCCGAGTTATATGTACTTTCTAAGATTGTCTAGACACCACTGACAAACGGTGAAGGAAATCATCGTGAGGAAACTTGGGCTTATAATTTCTAATTATAAGTTTGTAATCGCCAACCCGCATTGAGCAAGCGTGGTGATTAATACTCAAACCTTCTCCAAGTGAGAAGAGGTTTTGCTCAGCAGTGGGCATTTATAGACTGTTGATGATGATTGATGATGATCATGGTTTAATATTCATCGTTTTGAACCATAAATACATACAATAGTAATTCTGGGTAGAAATTGTGTTAATCGGTTACTGGGCTAAACGTTGATAGGACTGCGCTGTTTTGACTGATTGCCAGCACATTGCTTATCGAGTAACTTCCACGTTAAGTAACATTCACACTGGAATACTTTCAGTTACGACCTTTGACAATGTGATTTTTTTTTTTGCTTTGTAACTTTTTTGCCTCTTTCTCGAATAATATATCTAATCTAGTATTATATGTATAATATAATATAGTAATAATAATAATCTAGATAATATTATAATGTTATTTTCAAGCCTATTTTTATTATTGTTTACGTATTATAAGAATTATTTGTTATGCATATAGTAAATAGAAATAAATGTTTTGACGATTTTTTTTATATATTTGATGGATCGACGCGACCTTTGACCACTATCTCGCCTGGTGGTAAGCGACGATGCGGTCTACGATGGAGCACGTCGTCCCGTAAGCAACCTTTTCACTCGGGCCTTAAAGACACCCAGTTATATTCCCTTCAGGAAATACAGACTTTAAGCAAAGAATTCCACTCTTTACAAGTACGCACAAGGAAGCTTGATGCGAAGCACTTCGTGCGTATAGGTGGGACATCCACCATGAATCGGTGACGCTTCACCGATTATCTTATGGTAGAATAATGGAAAGAACTAGGGCGAATCAAGTTGTGCAATTCCTCCGCACTCTTAAACCAACTGAACTTAAACGAAACACTTGCAACCTTACGCCTATGTTCAAGACTTTGAAGTCGGGCCTCCACAAGCGCATCATCGTTGATGAGCCTCTTGGCACATTCACTTAATAATGAGAATGTTTATAAAGAACATGATATTTTCAACTTATTCCTAGCAGAGGTGAATCACAACTCACTTTTATCCAGGAATGTTATTGCTTAAATTCGTCACTTTAACCAAAAATTAACATAATTTTATGCTTCGATTTATTCATTATGACTACTTCCTAAGTAACGCCTTCCTCCAATCCACTATTACGAATGGCGCAATACGATACATAACCTATTTTTAAGGCTATATTTAACGCTATATCAGTGTAATAGGTATTAGAAATTGAGTTATTAGCCAATTTAGCAGTATTCAGAAACTCTACTGCTGAAACTTACATTGATTCAATGGTCAAATCTTTTTTATATATAAGTACCCATATACTTGAACACGGTTTCACATCAACCTGTACACAGCACTTTATCTATATATTTGATGGGCCGACGTTTGCTTACTATCTCGCCTGGTGGTAAGCGATATGTGACCTTTGTATATTTTGAAATAGATTTATGGTTATAGAAACCTCCAGTCAGATTTGGTGAACATGTCTGATAGTTTACGACTATAGTTGTAAGTTGAATAGTTTTATTTGTTCTAATTCGAAAGTAACTTCACTTACGTCATCTGTTGGTCATTTGTGGGAACTTAGCTTTGTATCGCCACAATGGGAAGGAGTCTGGATTGTGATCACTCTGCGTTCGCCACTAGTAGGTAGTAATAAACTTACTACATCAACTAAAGTATAATAATGAGAGAAAGTGTGTTACGGTTAATTTAATAAAGTAAGTATATAATAAGTTAATAAATTCAGTTAAATATAGTAGGATTCATTTGACCTTCAAGGTGATAGATAAACCCTGACACTAAACTATACATAGACACTAAATATACATATGATGTAGACATAGAGTCTATAGTTAGACAGCCGCGGAGGACTTAACAGGTTACCGGGGCTCCGGCTCAAAATGCAGGAGTAGGCACGGGGTGGTTTTTAGTCAGTTAGACCCTGACTCTGAATCTCTTGCCTCACCCTGATGAAAAGCATTTCGATAATTATGGCCTATTAAAAAAATTGTCCATCACTTTCTAAAAAAAGCCCATGATGTCAAATTAATGACAAAATTAATGAACAAATCCAACAAAACTTCTAATAAACTTTTAATATAAATGTAGAATTAAGAAAGTTTTATCAAACAAACGATTTATCATACCTTTCAACTACAGAAGATGTCCCAAGTTTCAGTTCGTATTTAACTGGAGTCCATTATAAATTTAACGCAAATAACTCGTTTAAATGACCTCCAGACTGAAACTAACTGAAAGACTTTAACCCTACTGCATTTGGTTTCAAATATATTTTGAGGAGAATTTGTAGGCAATGCTTTTTCTTACACACGTAGATATGTGATGTTTCTCAACATGGATGTAATTTTATCTACCTCTAAATGGTTTTGTTTGTTAGACAGTGAGACTGTGAGTTCACTCTGAGACTATCTTGTAAGTCGATTGCTAATGCGACTGGCAAGCAAATGTTTTATATTTTTTTTGGGATAAGCCGATAATCGAGCAGACGGAACACCTGATGGTAAGCAATCGCCCATGGTCACCTGGAACGCCAGAGGCATTACAAGTGCATTACCGGCCTTTTTATGTCTGCAATGTTTGACCATTGCGTTCGTTTTTTATTATGGCATAAGCCGGTAAACGAGCAGACGTATCACCTGATGTTTAGCAATCGGCGTCGCCCATGGACAACTGGAACACCAGAGGCATTACAAGTGCGTTACCGGCCTTTAAGAGATTATGAATTTGAGGATTGTTGGGGATTCACAGATTTCTAGAACGAGTAAATTATTACTAAAGATATTTGTAAGTTTTAAAAAAAATCTCATTAGTAACACGAAGTTTGGAATTGCCGTTGTACGACAATAAGCTTAGCAGCTATAGGGATATACCTATTACCTATATAATAGGATTTATAACATCACAGCCACAAAGTAGTTGAAACATCAAGTATATGCACCTCTACCTACTCGGTCAGATATCAAAATATCTGATATTATGTTCCTACCCTAACTATTAGCAAATATTAAATACTAGTTGTTGCCCGCGACATCGTTCGCGTAGATTATGATTCCTGTTTTATCTCTAGGGAGCATTTAATCAGGTTAAAAAGCCTTCTATATCCTCTCACGTAAGTCAGCCCATACCCTGCCTGTATACCAAATGTCATCAAAAGCCGTTTAGTAGTTTTAGCGTAATCGATGGACAAACATCTAAACAAAGAAACTTTCATATTTATAATATTAGTGTATATATATAGCCTGCTAGTTTCAGTATTTTTTATATCTGTGGTCATAATATTAATATATGTTACATTTACTTTAATACGTATTTTCTATTGTGAAATAGTTTCGTAACTGAAATATAACATTTTGTATCAGTGAAAATACCCTTTTTTACAATATAATATTTCGTAATACGAAAGTAATTGATTAGAATAGTTGAATCCTTTTAATTCAATTTTTTGATAGATCTTTTCTTATCCATCTTTATAAGAGATTTTGATTTATAATAGATAATAAGATTAGTAAATTGTTTGTCTGTCGTAATCAGATTTTTCAAATTCCATAAAATAATAATATAAATAGACATTAATTTCATCAATTCATCACGTTGATTTTATAAGATTATAAGTTTCAATCAGAATAACTATCTTAAGATATACTAAAATAACTAAAAATCGCGGGTTACTCACATGAAGTAGACTGCGTGACATCACTGCGACCGCGCACACTACTCATGAGGTAGAGCCCCTCTTTGCCTCGAAACTAGTAGAGCTTTTCTCTCGAAAGTAGTTGAGTAGCCCGCGATGTTTAGCTAAGTTTCATTCGTTTTATTCAGATGAACTTTTATCTTCGTATTAACGTATTTGAAGGAATTAAATGTATTTTCCATTACATTAAAATGTCTGATAACAACAAAAGGCTCCCACTGTACTATCGTAGATGATGCTTATTCTTTTAAATAAGAAGTACTAAATTACTCTATGATCATAAAAAACCAATCAAATGTTAATTACAAAATCGACTAGTCTACATACGTACTCACACTAGTGCTACGCTCGTAGTAATCGTAGCACTGACACAACCTACGCCGTAGCCGCGTAGTACTGTAGAATGTTAACAAATTGAAATTGTGTGTTCAAAGTAAGACTTGGTAGGCCGCATTCTAAGGCGGCTGGGCCACAAGACAAGTATCAAAGGCTTTGTTTTAAGACATTATACACCTACATTATAACATAGATACTAATTTAGATCAAATTGTAATCTTATAATTAACTTGTGAAGATGTTTTGTTCTTTCATTTAATAAAATTGTTTATGTGTTGAAAATGATTATGGTTTTTGGTCCTTTGTTTTTTTTTATTATTAGAAATAATATTGCCCTACCCTAGGATGATCTCCTATATCGTGGGTGTATTTACAAACATACAAGTTCAAATACATATGACACCCAGACCCAAACACCAATCCGTGGATCACGCAAAGAGTTGTTCCGTGCGGGAATCGAATCCTCGACACGATGTGCGGCCAGTTGCCCAACCACCGCGCCAACCGTGCAGTTTGATTTGGGGAAATGATTGTTATATTAACTTAAGGCTTCTTATTATAGGTTAAAAGGTAATTCAACAATAGGCTCACCCCCTATTACGTGAGACTCATAACATAAATAGTGAAAAGTGGGTGTTACATTGTACAGTGGCATTAAGTGTCTTCTTTTGACGTCGGTTAATTAATATACTTAAACCTTCTCCTAAGTGTAACAAACACTATTCTGAAAACCGCATCAAAATCGATTCAATCTATCGCAAAAAAATGGCGCACAAACATACATACATACTTCTTCTCAATCGCTTGCTTCATTTCTGAAGGTCGTGTCCCTGAAAGGCTTTCATTGCTCTCTGTGTTACTTCTCTCCATCTTGTCCTGTTTTCGGCTTCTCTCAGGGCTTTCGTAACAGTGACTCCAGTGCAGTTGGTAACTTGGTCACACCATCGGCTAGGTGATCGGCCACGTGATCTTCTTCCTTTCACCTTACCAACAACAACCAATTTGTCGAGGTTATCTCACTGGTGGCGGGCAATGTGACCGAAATATCCAAGAATTCGCTGATAACATACGGTCGATTAATTATCGGTCGGTACATACATATATACAGGCCAAATTAAGAACCTCCGTTTTTTAAAAGCGGCTACAAAGCTAACCACCGCACCCTTGCTACTCATATTTACCAATCATGTTCCCTAGTTTTAAACCAAAAAACCTAACTCACCTACCAAACTTCCTTCATCACAAAAACTAAGAAAAACGACCAAATGATTTCCAATCTCAGTTGAAATTACACCAGCTAGAAGTTACCCTCCAAACGAACAACAACCCTATCACCTTGACTATAGAACTGAAATTCGTTGTGAAGTTAACCTGGAGTGTATTTATACTTTACAACCCAGACGGGTTGACCCAATTGGGTAAGAACTAATATAGAACAGTGGGTAGTATGAGACTGTTGGTTAAAACTGAAACAATAAGCCATCGACTGGTTAACACGAAAGTTTTGATGTGTACTTAGTTCAAATTCTCATATTTAATTGGAATTAATTTAGTATGATGTTTTATTACATTTATATATTTATTTAAAATTCTCTAAAATTATATTTTAAATACTACTTATAAAAAATAATATCTAAAAATATAAAAGTAGGACCCGACGAGTACGGGACCATGTTATAAGCTATCGGTGGTTAGAGCTTCAGAGATAGAAACCTCTTCACGATACGCGCCGTTTCAAGGAGTATCTGTATCAGGCCCTTCATCCATACGCCTAACGCCAGCCTCCTAAGATGAGTCGAGGCTTTTAGGGATTAATGTTTATTCATCATCATCAACAGCCTATAAATGCCCACTGCTGAGCAAAGCCTCTTCTCACACGGAGAAGGTTTGAGCATTAATCACCACGCTTGCTCAATGCGGGTTGGCTATTACAAACTTATAATTAGAAAGTATAAGCCTAGATTTCTTCACAATGTTTTCCTTCACCGTTTGTCAGTGGTGTCTAGATAGTCTGAGAAAGTACATTAAGTCGGAAAAGTAACATTGGTACTTGCCGTTGGTAGGTTTTGAACCTCGTTGAGGATGCCCTCATATGTGAGAAGCAGGCGTCTTAAGCCTCCGGACCACCACGAGAAGCTAATGTTTAATGTTTATTACATATTTATTATGCACTAGCTTCTGCCCGCGACTTCGTTTCTCCCATTCCCGTAGGATTTGCAGGACTTTACGATAACAGTCGTTCCCAAGTTATGGCGGGACAACGAGAAACGGGTTTCATTTTTATATATATAGACTAGATAATCCTGCGCAATCCTGCGCGTATTTACCCGCTCTGCATGGCTCTTATTGGTCCTCCTTCCTCGATAAATGGACTATCGAACGGAAAAATAATTTTAAAAATCGAATGAGTAGGTTCCAGAGGTAAGCTCATTGAAACTAACAAACTCTTCAGCTTTATAAAATACTTTAAGATAATTCATGAACAGGTGTTTGGTCATTTAGTTACAAATGTATCAAAAATTGTGACTTTTTTTGTCAATGTAATTTTGTATGATACAAGAATCGAATCAAAGCTTTGTTGCCAGAATCTTGCAAGCAATCGACTCCCCAAGTAATGACAAATCAAAAAAAGATAACCTTTGTCTCATAAGCGAAAAATGAAAAATAATAAAGTATTATAAAGAATATTCACCGACTCGCTTTTACCCATTGTGATGAAAAATTATCAAATCAACTAACTCTCACTTCTATATGTAAAGTTTCATTTACACCACAATAAATTGATATTCAAAAACTTTTTCAAAATATTTTTACATTCAAAGTTTGACTGAAACCAATTAAACTGTAATCTGAACTTTTTCAAAGGAATGCATAACTTAAGTATTGTCTGAAGTGACGTGCAAGCTTTCAGGATTTCAGAGCAGGGGTGGGTGTGAAAATGAAAAATACTTATAAGTAAGAATGTCTGAGGGGTGAATTTACATGAATTTTAATTGAAGGGTTTCTATCAAATTCGACTTTAGTTTAGTGAATTTAAAATTCAAAGTAAAAAACTACATAATTCTATTATCACAAATTAAAAAATGAACTTACAATTATGAGATTTTTTTTTAATTTTCAATTGGTGATGATGCATTTCAGGTTACAGGAAATAATCTGTTACCTCCATTATATGACTAGAGGCTCACCCTTCATTACAATGGAATTATTTATCATCATCATCAACAGCCTATAAATGCCCACTGCTGAGCAAAGCCTCTTCTCAAACGGAGAAGGTTCATACTTATAACAATTAGAAATTATAAGCCCAGGTTTCCTCACGATGTTTTCCTTCATCGTTATTATTGAATTATTAATTATCGTATAAAAACAACTGGTTTTTTTTTAAATTTCACCCCCCTTACATGGAACTCATAACATAATTACTTGACTGCACGGTTGGTGCGGTGGCTGGGCAACCGGCTACCGTGCAACGTGTCGCGGGTTCGATGCGGGGCAAGGTTTTATTTAAAAAAAAAAAAGTTTTAAGTGGGTGTTACATTGTACAGTGGCAATAAGTGCCATAATGTGCACCTCTGCCTACCCCTTCGGGGACAAAAGGCGTGATTTTATGTTATGTTACCTATCGTATAACAACTTTAATAAGTTACAAAAAATCTTTAAGATTTTTGCTAAATCATCAACGTAAGACTGGTCAGTCCACTTCTTGACTCAAAAACACAAAATAAAATCACTATTTAAAAAATACAAGGTTTACCGTCTTGTAAAATAAAAGTACAAAACTAGACAAGTGTGAAACAGATTCTGAAGAAAATGGTTCCGTAAAACATTTTAGAAAAATGTTATTCCCAAGTAAAAAAGTATTGTAGGTCTTTTTTGGCTTTTGAGAAATCCTTAGCAATACCATGAAATCTGGAATTATGCAGGATACGAGATACCTCATCAGTCCAGTCATATGAAGATCATATAACTGGTGAAAACGTTTTATTACATTACATTATTACATTACATGTTACGTACTTAACCAGGCAGGAAATAAAATACGGGATTCTATGTTACTTTAAATTGTAACAACATTTTTTTCAAACCAACTTTAATTATCGTCACACACAACCTGAAGGTACCAGGTCCAAAATATACGAGAGCTATGCTTAGGCCGGTCAGACCGGAGTGATACCACGGCCTCTCAGAAAACCGACGTGAAACAACGCTTGTGTTGTGTTTCGTCGTATAAGTTAGGTTACCGACGGCCCAATCACCTCCTTCCAAATCTTCTCTATCCCTGAATCCCAACAATCCCCAAATTCCAAATCCCTGAAAGGCCGGTAACGCACTTATAAAGTCTTCGGTGGTTCAGGTGTTGATGAGTGGCGCCGACTGCGTACTATCAGGTGATCCGCTCGATCTGCTCATTTACTGGCTTATCCAATAAAAAAATGAGCTTAATAGATACCCAAAGAATCCAAACGGATTCCTTCTTATACCTTTCTAGAAGGACCAATTGCTTATACGGAACCAAAAAAGGCAATATAAGCGCGATATAACTTTGACGTGATTGTTTCCGAGAAGTAGCGACGTGGCCAACACGCACGGCTGGTCACCTAGCTACGAACACTGCCCTGAAAATGTTCAACAATCATTTTCAGGAATATAATACATGAGACGACTGACACAAATGTATTGGTTACATTTGTTTTTTGTTTCTCGAGACCTAACTCTGAGTGGCATGTTTTGAAATCATATCTAGGAATCGTGTTTCTTTTTGTTTTTTTTTTGTGGTTTTTATTCAAGGTCATTCTTTAGTATGGATAGGTAGAATTTTGACTAACTGCGATACTCACTAACACAACACATGCTTACTTAAACTATTCTATAATAGTCATATTTTAGTTTGTCAAAACTTCCTCATTGACCGAGTGGTCGCTAGTGCAACTGACGGGCAAAGGGTCAAAGTATTACTAGTAGTAGTAGCAATCTCAGCACTCTGGAAATGTGCCCGGTATATGGCAATAGGCTCACCCCTATTACATGGGACTCTTAACACAAATAGTGAAAAGTGGGTGTTACATTGTACAGTGCTATAATGTGCACCTCTGCCTACCCCTTCGGGGATAAAAGGCATGATGTTATGTATGTATGTATGTATTATTTATTCTTTAGTAACGATTTTATTCCGAAAACAGTTAAGCAGCCATTAAATGACTCTGAGTACGGCGGTAAGTCTTGGCTTAGGTTGTGAGTGGAGATCATGGACGAATGTTCTGATTCAAATCTTCGTTTCATTTTCACAGCCCATGGAAAAGCTATAGAACCGTTACTACTAAAGATTATTATAATTATTAATTTCTATATTTAGATTTCCTTTATCCAATTAGTTAAAACGTTATTCTATATAAAGATTACAATAGTAAAATATGCGTAGTCTAAAATTAGCCCTCGGATCCATTAAGCTGAATCCCTAAGTAAATACGATATCTCAAAATATTATTTTACATAATGATAAACACCAACAAGCCAACTTCCCAAAATAGATCATCAATGCCTAACCATTTTACAGATGGCTGGATGTGCTACGTAAGTGTAGCAGGCGTAGCAGTGACGTCACGAAGTCAGCTACGGCGTAGCACTTCGTAGGTCTATTTAACAAGTCGTTGCATGGCCATTTTATTATAGGATCTTATGCAACAAATACGTCATGAATTAAATTTATACCTCTACGTATGTGTGTAGTAACATAACGTTGCTAATAGCAGAAAGAACTAATTATATCTAGGGGTAAATATGTTTTGAGTTAAAAATATTAGCAATGGGTGAAATTAAGTGAAAATCAGGCCCTTAGTTTTTATTTGCAGTTTTCTTTTTTATAATGGGTAACGAAAAACCCAAACTACGTTTTATCACTGAGAATCACAGAACCAATAAAACTATATTTTGCCTTACCTGGCAATCGAAACGGAGACCTTATTATCTACTTTTGTATAACAAGCCAGTAATCAACACAAATGCATAATGATTTCATAATATAATTTAAAAAATACATATAAAACTTAATCCGGAATCGTAACTATTGCACATAATATAATAACGAAAAGTCTTTACAAAATAAACTTCAAAAAAACGCTTCAGTGTTCAGCTTTCATAAAAAATAAAACTATTTCAGTTCATAGCGTGACTTCAAACTGTAAGCCGCAAACGTGTTTAAAGCAGTTTTTTCAGCTGACGGGATTAATTTTAAGGCTATTACGCATATTACGATTACAGTTCTTATCGATTTTTTTATAACAGTCAGGTAAGTGCTAAGTCTAAGGGCGAAACATGATAAGCTTCGTTCTCAACTAAGTTCGTGTCAATCAAAAATTCAGCTTTCAAAAACAAAAATGTATGGGAGAGCCATGATTGGGCACGTATGAGCCGGAGTGATACCACGGCCTCACAGAAACGCGACGTGAAACATCGCTTGCGTTGTATTTCGTCGTGTGAGTGAGGTTACCGGAGGCCCAATTACACCACCCGTTCCCCAATCTTCCCAATCCCTGAATCCCCAACAATCCTCAAATTCTTATTCCCCAAAAGGCCGGTAACGCATTTGCCACACTTCTGGTGTTCCGGGTGTCCATGGGCGACGTCGATTGCTTACCGTCAGGTGAACCGTCTTCGTTTACCGGCTTATCCCATAAAAAAACTACATAATTTTGAGTGGATCTGTTTTAACAGTTAAAGAGTTAATTCTCAGCTCTGCATCTGGTTATAGTTTTAATAAGGGCGGCGAGTCTATTAATAACTAATCTATAATAACTATGCAAGCTACAGTATTTTTCCGCCTCTGCCTCACTGCCTCGTTGGCCGAGTGGTCGCAAGTGCGACTGCAATGCAAGGGATTTTAGGTTCAATTCCTGAGTCTGTCAGTAGTAGCAGGGAGTCTTGAATTGTGCCCGGTATATGGCAATAGACTCACCCCCTATTACACGGGACTCATAACATAAATAGTGAAAAATGGGTGTTACATTGTACAGTGGCATTAAGTGCCGTAATGTGCACCTCTGCCTATCCCTCCAGGGATAAAAGGCAAAAGTGTATCTCTACAGTATTTTTCAGAATTGCTCGATTTAAGTATAGGAACTTTGACTAGAACAGATGCTCAAAAAGAATCAAGGAAAAGTATCTTCCATCATAAACTTATTTTTCTTGTCGTATGTGTGTAAAAAACCTTACACCTCGCCACTAATGGTGTTTACATCAAGCATAATGGCCGGCGCGCACTCGAGATTTAGATAAAATTCACGTTTAAATTGTTAATTCACTCCTGTGGCCACTAATTGAACGTAATTAGCAGGTTTCTAAAGAATCCGTCTAAGAAAGTAAAATGTATTCATATAGAGGTGAACTATGACTATTATTTGAAAGATGACTCATTTATATTATTTTTTAATGTTCATCTTGTAGATGAGTTTAAAACATCATCAACAGCAATGGCACGCCACTGAACTTAATCTTCGGCTCTACGCATCTAATCACTACGAGCCACTACCATCACTCCACCTAACTGGAAGGCGCCCTACACTACGTTTGCCTAGACGTGGTCTCCACTCCAGAACACGTCTGCCCCGCGGTCATCGGTTCTTCAACAAATATGACCGGTCCATTTCAGCCACGGCGGATTGTACCCGCGCGTTCTGCGATTGGTTGTGGAGTGATCGCAATGGGACGGCCGGTCTGGAAATCAACTGATTGTTAAACCGCCCGCCCGTCTTGCGATAATCAACCGCCAACTTTGCGGGTGATGATCGCAACCGCACTGGCTGCGGAACCGCAGAAAACTGCGGTCACTTGAGTTTTGAAAATTTCATTCCGCCACCGAGGCAGGTGCAGCAGTGAGTCCTTACCTTAAATAGCCAAGTACAATACTGCTTATAAAGGTTTCTAAAATCCAAAACCAATTCATAAGGATCACATTCAACGGGCCATCGAGAGTCAAACCTGAGACCGTTGGCAAGCTGCCAAATTGCTACCGTCGGCAATACGACAGGAATGTGATCTGGACAATTTGTAGTTTATTTTTTATTGACGCTGGCAGTAATTAATTTGGTCTACAAGCTGAATAAAATATGAAGATTTTGTATTCATTTAGATCTCTTTATCTAATCATCATCATCAACGGCCTGTTGTTGTCCACTGCTGGACATAAGCCTCTCCAATGGCACGCCACTGAACTCAATCTTCAGCTCTACGCATCCAACCACTGCCAGCCATTTAGCGGATATCGTCACTCAACCTAGCTATAGGCGCCCTACGCTTTTGCCTAGACGCGGTGTCCATTTCAGAACACGTCTACCCCATTGGTCATCGGTTCTTCGAAAAATGTAACCGGCCCACTGCTATTTCAGCTTGCTAATCCTTTCGGCTGCTTTGGTAACTTTCATTCTCTGTCAGATCACCTCGGTACGGATCCTAACCTTCAGAGAAACTTCGAACATAGGTATCTTCATAGCTCGCTGGGCCACCTTAAATTGGTGGACCAGTCGCACTTATCTAATAATTTCAAACCAAGAGTCTGTGATAGTCCGCTATTGGAACATGAGCCTCATCCACATTCTTATAAACCCTCTTGGGTTTCCCATAATGTCCGCACTTAAGAGTGGGTTGGGAATTATTATTTAAATGTTTAGGTTTATCAGAGAGCTTTGTTGGCCGGTTTTAATCGAATGACAATCTGAGTCTTCATTGGCTCTTACGGCATCCGCGGTAAGACTAGGGGTGCTCTGCCGTAATCACACGGCATAAGGCGATAGACAGAGAAGCGGATCTCATGTCGACTGCTAATAAATCCTTCGATGCTATCACATATACCTACACAACTCGACCGCGCGGTCAAGCGGTGCTCTCACCGCCACCATCATAGTGGGTGCTGGACGTGTTACAATTTAAAAATAGAATTCAACGTGAACAAACTGGTGAACACCGAGTTAAATCCATATCCGCGGACAGGCGCGTGAACCGCCTTACCGCGTGGGGCACCGCTACGAAAGCCGCTTTACCGTCGCCGCCCGCCGCAGCGGTACGCAGTGCCGTGTGTTAATCGCCATATGTCGTGTGATTGCGGCAGAGCACGCCTAGTCTTAGAAAGTTATATGAGTGGAAAGCTCTGAAAAGAAACGCTAAGTTTTTAATTATTTCAATGGCATAGTTCTACAAACTTGTTCGTGTATGTTGTTAACATCGATCCCATACAAGAAACCACATTCTAACTTCACGTTTAGAAGTAAAAGTATTAAATAGTTTTACTTGAATAACTTTACAACTAACACCTGCGCGCTATAGAACACTACAACTCGACTGAAGTTTTATTTTCTAAACGTTGTAAAACTTTATTCAGCAGTTTTTTTTTTAATTATTTTGTTCTTTCATACGTAAGTGTATGTTTTTCCATACATACATACAATACATACGTATACATACAAAGATACCGGTCAAAATCTTATGATTTTAACTTTACTTTCTCCGTTTAACTTCGCAGTACTCGGTTTTTTTTTAATGGGAATAATCATGAAGCGGGAGGGTGTGTCAGACTCTTATTGACTAAAAACCACCCCGTCCCTACTACTGGTATTATCTCAGATTATATTCTATCTCTTTTCCTATATAAATACATCCAGTACATTTTGTCTGCACTTTAAATGCCCTGAAACTGTCAATTAAAAGTTGAATGAAACTTACTTCAAAAATTACTTCATTATGTAATTTTTATCAATTTTTATGTAATGTACCTACTAATACTATCTAATATTCAAACGCTATTTAATTTTAAGTCGCGCTTAAGATAGTTCTGTAACTACAAATTCTTTGTAATATACAGAGATGGCACGATATTTGGATTTTACAGTATTCGGGGTCAAACAAGAGGGTCTCTTTTAAATGGTATTTATTGTTGACTAGAATAATAATTGTACTTAAATTATTGTAACGATATCACAACTTAATAATATTTGTGTAAAGATAAAACTAACATTAAGACAATTCAACCTTTCTGACTGTACATACAATTATTTACTCTTAAATATATACTTTAGTCTTCAAAACGATGATAAACAATATGCATTCCTGTTCTTATTTATTGATTAAAAGAACAAAAATACAACATAATCCACTAGACACATAATATGACCTTTAAAAATACATTAATTATGGATTATATTACATTAGTTACTATCTACAATAAATAACATACCTTAATGAGATCACAATAAAGTTACTTATCCAAGAACCTGAGGGGGGGAAAACAATCCAATGACTTCTCCCGTCTTAGGTTAGGCGAGAGGGAGTGTCAGACTCTTATTGACTAAAAACTACCCCGTTCTTACTCCTGTTCTTCGAGCCGGAGCCCCGGCAACCCGTTAGGCCTTCCGCGGCTCCGTATCGGGCATCAGACCTACTGGGCCCCATCTGTGGTGGTCTGATGGCTACTTATCTAAGAACCTACAGGGCATTTTCAAAATTACTTATACCAACAGTATTATCACTATCTAAAAGATGGCACTCCTCAAATTCATTGCGTTTCTCAACGACTTTCTCAAAATTATTCTTGCATAGAAAATCTCCATCGCAAACGAAATCATTCCTACCATCTTCCATGATGGAGTCTTCGAAGCTCTGTTCCCTAAACCTTTTCTCGTTTTCATTTTGATAATTTTGAAACCTTTGTATTTCAAAATCTGGTGATATTGTTTGTCCCTCATTCACTGTATCTTTACCAAGTAAGTCGTCACTCTCAATAGCTTGGACAGTTTGTATTTCATTGAAATTCACTCTATTTTCATTTTTAACCTCATATTTTAATTCCATGTCAACATTATCTCTTGTTTCTATCAATGGTTTTAAATTCATCAGGTTAAAATTAGGTATCATTCTAGTGTCCCAGTTGTTTTGGTCTGTGGTTTCTAGGTCTAGGTGTACGTCTTCGCCGATTTTCTTGAAGCTTCCTAGGTTATATTGTAGGGGTATGGAAAATGATGGGAGGTCGACTTGAGGGTTCTGTCTCGTTGGAAGCGCTGATATGTGAATGGCTGGTGGTGATGGCTTTGATTTGGTCGCGTAAACTTGTGTCTGAGTGTCACTTAAGTTTATCATTTGGGTTGATGATACTGGAAAAGAAATATACATATAATTAATGAGCGAAAAAAAATTTGTCATGTTGGCCCGGAGGTTTAAGAGGCCCGCTTCTCATGCATGAGAGTGCGGGTTCGAAACGTACCAACCCGAACGGCAAGTACCAATGTGACTTTTTCCGAGTTATATGTACTTTTTAAAATTATCTAGACACCACTGACAAACGGTGAAGGAAAACATCATGACGAAACCTAGGTTTATAATTTCTACTTATAAGTTTGATTAATGCTCAAACCTTCTCCGTGTGAGAAGAGGCTTTGCTCAGCAGTGGGCATTTATAGGCTGTTGATGATGTTGATGATGATGAACAAAAAAAGTTAAACAAGGTAATATGAAACATCTATTTTGTGTTAAAACTATATGAAATACAAACACGTAGTTAATAATGTCGCTGTCAGTGGTAAGTGTTGAACTGAATAGTTATTCAATGTTTCCAACTTTTCCTTTTAAAACCGACAACTATTGTTAAGTGGTTTTATGTTACAATATTGAAGAACATTTTACATTGTAACTACACTGATATTATAAAAAGAAAAGATTTTTTTGCAAAGAAAAATATGAAACTAACACAAAACAGACCATTTTGGTTTTTTATCATTTTGCTTAGTTTTCAAGTAGTACAAAAGTCTATTAACAAACATTTTGTGAATTTAACCTTAGACAGTACTCTCAAAATTCGCGATTTCGACCCAGTGATCTGGTATCAGTACCCTAGACCAAAAGTCAAGATAAAACCTAATACACACATACATAACCTCAAGCCTGCCTCCCATGGGGTTAGGCAGACACTATGGAGCGCCAATTGTTACGATTCTTACATACATCATACATAATATCAAACTTCAACACTGTTAAATTTTAACTTACCAGGTATGGTGATGAAATCCCTCATCTCCAAAGCTAAAGCTGATGGTGATCTTTCGTCAGGAGATCTCGGCCCTCTCGGGGCAGCAGAGTATCCTTCACAGCCAGCCTTTTGCTGTTTCCGCCACTTCGCTCGTCGATTTTGGAACCAAACCTAAGATAAACACAAAAGTAATAGTTTGTTTTTATAATAACTATCGTGAATATACTGAGAAAAGCTCTACTAGTTTCGAACCACAGAGGGGTGCTTCCTCATGAGCAGCGTGCGCGGTCGCGGCGATATCGCGCAGCCTACTATCTGTGGTACGAAACTAGTAGAGCTTTTGTCAGTATATTCACCTAAGTAACCCGCGATTTTTAGTTAATAAAGTAATAGTTATTTATACAAATCTTTCTTTAACAAACCACAATTGGAATAACTTCAAAATAAGTTTAGTCATGAATTATTCCATTTAGGGTACGTCAATTATCATTGAACAGTGATAGAAACTAAAATAATCCAGACTTTGGACACTTTGTCACAGTTTCGTATAAATATCATGAAACTTCGTCAGCTATTTTCTAGGCGAGAGGTAGTTACTATCACAACAGTAATAAATAACAGATATTGCACATATACTAGATAACAGTTGTTTATGTGAGGTTAAATTGGTAACAGGTATTACATTTGTGGCAAAGCACTTTGCAGTTGCAACATCAAATGACGAATGATAGATATAAAATCTTACATCGTGCAAGTGAAGTTTTCGCGCGAATAAACATCGATAGAAAATATCAACGAGCAACTTTTCGACAGTAGTTCGCCAGGCACAATAACCTCGCCTGGTGGAACGATCCTTCTTTTCCGATATTAGAGAACTTTACTATAGATAGATATCTATTTAACAATGAATATTCAAACCACAGTTACAATTCAAATAACAGATGATTATGTCGTAGTCCTAGTTATGAGAAAATGTTATCTGTTCTTAATACCAGTTATTTAGTAACTGTTACTAAAAACAGTGTTTTTTACGAAACAGCGACAGGAAGAACAGGTATAAGTTTGACCCGATACAACCCTAATGTTCTATTTTCGCCAACATTGTCCGGACGGCTGCAGTTAGCGGCTGCGTCCTACAAACTTTCCAAAAATGTATCCGATCATTACTCCGCAGGCTATATTTATTGAGATGCGCGGATCGATCTTTTTCTTTTGTCTTTAACCAATTACAAATATATTTTAAGCCATGTAGTGAAGTTGAACACGTTTATCAGTACTATTCTTTTTCTTTTTCCCGTGGGTGCTGTGAGATATAGAGACTGCAGCATATGTACTTTTCAATCTATGATTTCCAACTGACCGCCCAGGCATGGATATTACACCAAAAATATTTAAAATTCATAGTCCATCAGTGGACACCGGCCGTTGACGAACGAAATATGTTTTAGGAATGGTTTCTATATTAGACAATCATATACTTCAGTAAAGAAAAGTCAAAACACACTTATCATGAGCTAATAATAATAATCGTTACGCAATTCCTTAACACATTAAACGCCATGGGGGTCACCGGTGACCGGCGTTAGCGAAGGATTTACCTTCAACAGTTTTTTATTGGCAGTCAAAGTCTGAAGTAAATAAATATGTTTACATCTCACATTACCTGAACTCTAGCTTCAGTAAGGTCGATCCTCATAGCCAGCTCCTCCCTAAAGAAGACGTCAGGGTAGTGCGTCTTATGGAAAGCTGCCTCAAGCTGCTCGAGCTGCACGTTCGAAAACGTGGTTCTGCAACAAGAAGGGATTATGCAAATGATAGTTGGAGCAGTTACAAGATCTGCAAAGTGCAAGGCGTGTGCAATTAAGATGTTCTGTCTAATGCCTGGTGGGAAGTGAGATTTTATTTAGTTTGTTTGTTGAGTACTGCCTCGTTGGCCGAGTGGTCGCAAGTGTGACTGCCGGGCAAGGGGTCTCGGGTTCAATTCCCGGGTCGGGCAAAGTATTACTGGGTTTTTAAAAATCTCAGTAGTGGCACGGAGTCTGGAAATGTGCCCGGTATATGGCAATAGGCTCACCCGCTATTACATGGGACTCATAACATAAATAGTGAAAAGTGGGTGTTACATTGTACAGTGGCATTAAGTGCCGAAATGTGCACCTCTGCCTACCCCTTCGGGAATAAAAAGGCGTGATGTTATGTTATGTTGTTTGTTGAGTAGTAGCAATTTTCGGGTCAGGCAAAGTGTTATTATATATTGGGTCGTGGTGGCCCGGAGGTTTAAGACGCCAGCTTCTCATGCATGACGGTGCGGTTTCGAAACCTACCAACGGCAAGTATCAATGTGACTTTTTCCGAGTTACATGTACTTTCTAAGATTATCTAAACACCACTGACAAACGGTGAAGGAAAACATCGTGAGGAAACCTGAGCTTATAATTTCTAATTATAAGTTTGTAATCGCCAACCCGTATTCAGCAAGCGTGGTGACTAATGCTCAAACCTTCTCCGTGTGACAAGAGGCTTTGCTCAGCAGTGGGCGTTTATAGGCTGTTGATGAAAGTGTTATTAGCTATTTTTCGGTTTTCATTTCTCTAATTTGGCATAAGATCTGTATGCGGTTTATGAAATAGGCACATCTATCTATACTTATAATAAATCTGTAGAGAGGTCAATTCTGTACATACAATATATTTAAAAAATAACTATCAAGGGGTGGTTAGGGATCGCTACTGATGCCAAAAATGCAATCAGTAAAATTTTTGTCTGTCTGTCTGTCTGTCTGTATGTTCGTTATGGAAACAAAAACTACTCGATGGATTTTAACGAAATTTGGCACAATTATTCTTCATACTCTTGGGCAGGTTATAGTATACTTTTCATTACGCTACGATCAA
This sequence comes from Spodoptera littoralis, assembly GCA_902850265.1. Lineage (NCBI taxonomy): Eukaryota > Metazoa > Arthropoda > Insecta > Lepidoptera > Noctuidae > Spodoptera > Spodoptera littoralis. The sequence continues at coordinate 6,684,865 of LR824561.2, read as the reverse complement.
AAGGAGCAGAGCAGTGAAGGGAAATATTGGAGAAGTTACTCCATTTTTTAAGCTTCCGTCGCGTGTGCAGGCTTATAGGTTAAAGCTGCATAGAAATCATATATGACGGAAATATTCTCCTTAAAATTATATAAAAAATATTCCTCGACAGCATATGTCTATCTTTTATGGTTGACTCACAATAACACGTGAAACTCCCGATAGCTTAGCAATTCGGTGATTTCTGATTGTATTTGTCTACTCTAACGTTTACAATACTCATTCATAGACATTACGCTGTAACTGAAAGGCCAATGGTTGAAATTAGCTTGACTCGATATTATAAATGAAAATATGTGAGTTTATGTGTATGTTTGTTACTCAGTCATATTAAAACCACAGAAGGGACCGGAATGAAATTCGGAACAGAGGTAGATTATGGTCAGAAGTGATACATAGGCATTTTACCCCTGAGATCGCGGGTGAAGCCGCTGGCAGAAGCTAGTATATAATATAAAAGAAAGTCGTGTTAGTTACACTATTTATAACTCAAGAACGCCTCAATCGATTTGGATGAAAATTGGCAGGGAGGTAGCTCAGAAGACGGACATAGGAGACGGACATAGGATACTTTTTTATAGAATACTTTTTTTTTACTTTTTACCGAAAATCACTAACGGGAACGTGGGGAAATTGGGACTGCGCGTACGAAGTCGCAGGCAGAAGCTAGTACTACATAAAATATACCGAATTGAGTTCCGAACTCTGTGCCTACTAAATAAAAACAGCTTCGAGAATTATATTTAAAGTTGTGGGCTTATCTGTATACTTGCATAAATTGTAAGCGCCCAAACTCGACAGCACCACAAAATATCAGTTCAACAACACTATGAAAGACAAAATAAACGCATTTCTTAACACAACATAGCAATAACAATGATAGTAACAAATGATGTCCGGGGTACCAACAGTGGACCAAATGTTAAATTAATATTGTAGTGAGCTGAACCTGCAAAACTGCTGTCTCTTTCATTAAGAATGTAAACCTTGGCACAGGAGTTCATTTGTCTTGCTGCTTCACCTTACAAGGTGGAAGTATTCTTTTAAGGTTTGGTTTTTATTTTTGAAAGACTGCCTGGTTGGCCCAGTGGTCGCAAGTGCGACTGTTGGACAAGTGGTCTCGGGTTCGATTTCCGGATCGAGCAAAGTATTACTGGGTTTTTAAATAATTCTCAGTACTAGCACGGAGTCTGGAATTGTGCCCGGTATATGGTAATATGGTGTACATTACGGCATTTAAACTGTCAAACACCAAGCGGTCACCGGTGACCGCGACCTATTGTTCTTTAAACTGTCAAACACCAAGCGGTCACCGGTGACCGCAACCTATTGTTCTTTAATTGTGTCTATAAATACGGTACTCGACGAGTTAATTGTGTCTATAAAACCGGTACTCGACGAGTTAATGCCCTATACAATGTAACACCCACTTTTCACTATTTATGTTACGAGTCCCATGTAATAGGGGGTGAGCCTATTGCCATATACCGGGCGCATTCCAGACTCCGTGCTACTATTGACATTTTTAAAAAACCCAGTAATACTTTGCCCGATCCGGGAATCAAACCCGAGACCCCTTGCCCGGCAGTTGCACTTACGACCACTCGGCCAGCCATTATCATGAAATGTAAAAGAAAAGAATGCTAGCGACTCTTTTTCTTTGTATTATAACTTTCGTAAGACATACTAAATAAATTATTATGTTTTCGGCTTACTCACGTAATTATTTGACGAGGAACTCGACTAGTTTTAAGCCATACTAGAGGCTCATATTCATGAGCAGCATTTCGCGACCCGCGACGCGGCGACTGTCGCGCTGCTACTGTCGAGTTCCTCGTCAAATAATTACGTGAGTAAGCCGAAAACATAATAATTTACTCAGTTTCTTTATTCCTACACTAGGTGTCATACCTGTATCGTCTCTGTTTTCGTTTAGGTATATCTCCTTTGGCATCTGCAACGAAAATATTAGGATTTAAACTTTGCTATTTATAAACGGACTTAAATAAAAATTGTACTATAACGAACGCTCCCAAACGCTTTTAAGTGTGGGAGAGCCATGCTTCGGCACGAATGGGCCGGCTCAACCGGAGTGATACCACGGCCTCACAGAAAACCGATGTGAAGCAACGCTTGCGTTGTGTTTCGTCGTGTGAGTGAGGTTACCGGAGGCCCAATTACCCTTCCCTTCCCCAATCTCCTCAACTCCTGAATCCCCAACAATCCTCAAACTCCTAATCCCCCAAAAGGCCGGTAACGCACTTGTAACGCTTCTGGTGTTCCAGGTGTCCATGAGCGACGCCGATTGCTTACCATCAGGTGATCCGTCTGCTCGTTTACCGGCTTATCCCATAAAAAAAACGCTGATGGTTTTTACAATTTTAATTGTTTTTTGTTTTCGTGTCATTCATGAAACTACCTTGAGCAGTTCATTACAAATATTATTACACTAGCTATGTCCGCGCGGTTTCACACGCTCTGCTCAGCTCCTATTGGTCGTAGCGTAATGTTTTATAGCCTATAGCCATCCTCGTTAAATGCGCTATCCAACACAAAAAGAATTATTCAAATCAGACATGTAGTTACGGAGATTAGCGCGTTCAAATAAACAAATAAAAAAACAAACTCCTCCGCTTTATATAATAGTATAAGATATTAGATTTAAGAAACATTTAATTCCTTACTTTTATAAAAATATTACTTGTTTTTTACCATCACCTGTTGGCATTTTTCTGTCGCGTTCCGTTTACACCCAGTATTTTAAAACACCATTATATTTTAACTGGAAATACAAAAATTAAAAAACTGCTCACTTGATTTCGGAGAATACTCCTCATCATCTTCAAACTGCTGGTGTTCAGTGCTTTCGTCTGCTGGTTCTACATTCGGCGTGTAAGTTTCACTGGGTTCATTGTCCGGACGTTCGCATAGCACAGATCCAGGACCAAGGCTGGAGACGTAAAAAACAATTGAAGATGACAAAATGTAACATTTTTAGAAGTTATGTTTATGAGTCTCATTTAGAAAAGCGTGGTGCCTATTTCTATATACCGGGCACATTTTCAGTGTCCAACCAAAGAGCCGAACCCAAATTTTACTCCTGTAGTCGTGCTTACGACCACTCGATCGTAGGCAGTTAGAAAAGATATGGATGTAATAGGGTAGATGCCTAATTTTTTTTAATCATTAGGCACGTATATTTTATTTTCTTACAGAAAGGAATACTTTCGACGATATATTGATTTGAAATGTCACGTGACGTCACTTCTATGTGCGTTTTATACGTAGAAATAACGTTTTAGCCCCCACTCCTAAACTTTGATTTGTTTTATCTAAGTACTGTTTTATTATACGACAAAATAAAAAATACGTGTCTAATATTTTTTCATTACCTAACTGACGGACTAATTAGATTTTTAATTTTCATACCCTGTCATCATCCCAATTGTTGCATAATTATAAAAACTGAATGTAGTTTCATATGCCAAAAGCCTTTGATTGTACGCTAACGTCAATAGTACCTAACTACTTACCAAGCAATGCGTAAAAAATCACAGACGACTCTATGAAATATTGATTTCTTACAAGTACAATGTAAGGGCGTATCAAATAAAACGTTCAAAATATAGGCTAGCAACTATAGTACCTATCACAGAGCACATAAAGAAGATACCTGCATGGCAGTCTAAACTTCAAGGAGAAATAGAACATACTATCAAACGAATCAGGACAGACATCAATCAAAATAAAAATAGAATAATGACTTGCATGAAAATCAAATTTTAAACTTCCATTTAGATTCTGTGATGAAGCTATTACATTAGATTTTACTGAATTATGTCTAGGTAATGTAAAGAGTTACGTTACAAGAGAATATTATAATTTAATCGTGTGTGTTATTGTTTAAAGGGTAAACAGAGATATATCATTGGTGTCTAGTCAATAATGTTAGGGGCAAAATGTAGCAGAGCCGTTTAATAAAATGAAATAAGAGACTTAAAAAAGAAGTTTTTAATCAATCTCTCACATGACATGTCACATCAATCTATACAAAACCAGTTTAACCTGGTGTCGCGTCGCATCATCTTTCCGCACATTTAACGTTCAGTTTATACTGGTTATGTAAAGCTCGATGTGTAGCCGTGTGTACTTAAACTACGATGAATAAATATTCAAGTGTCGGAGAGCTAAACTTCAGCACGAATGGGCCGGCTCGACCGGAGTGATACCACGGCCTCACCGAAAACCGACGTGAAGCAACGCTTGCGTTGTGTTTCGTCGTGTGAGTGAGTTTACCGGAGGCCTAATTACCTCCCCCCCTTCCCCAATCAACCCAGTCCCTGAATCGCCAACAATCCTCAAACTCCTTATCCCAAAAAAGCAGGTAACGCGCTTGTAACGCCTTTTGGTGTTCCAGGTGTCCATGGGCGACGCCGATAGCTTACCATCAGGTGATTCGTCTACTCGTTTACCGGCTTATCCCATAAAAAAACGGCTTAACACTGTACTCATATACAGCTCGTTTTAAATAAATAACTCACCTATTGAAAAGATTAGGGATGTTATAACAGAAGCTTGTAGTGGGTGATACGTCATCATTCAATATGGCCGCCGAGTCGAAACCACTTGCGCCTGCGCCACCCTCGCGGCCATCTAATGATTCCTCCATCTAAAATATAAGTTAAAAAACCTGAACGAACAATTAAACAATTTAGTTATAAATACCTAATATTTTTTATACACTAACAGATAATACTGAGCCTAACCCGGGAATCTATCCCGAGGATCTATTCTATTTTGTCCATAATCAAGTCCATGACGCTAGCACACAAAACTGAGACAAGTTCATTTATTTTGCATGAAATGAGAAACAAAAGAAGCAGACAGTAGAAGCCTGCAAATTAGTTAGGATTCGTTTATATCAGGCGATCAAATGTATGAATCTATCATTATTTCAACTAATTGCGGTTCAATTTCGGTTTCAGATTTCAACAATTTCATAATTTTATGCCCACCCTTGAAACCGATTCTATATCACAAACATAATAGAATGGACCAACAAGACAATTTTTACGTAGGTACGTAATTATATCGCGTTTGTTAAGTTCCAAAGACTGCATAGTAATCAGAATACGTCAGTAAAGGGATTTACTGCAGGCATTCAAAGAAAATCATATTATCGTATTAATAAGTTAGCGGTAGGAGTAACACAATACTCCTAGGGTGGTTGACCCTCCCCTCACCGTCGGGCAGTCACTTAAATTGAATTAAATGCCTATAATTTAGTTAAGTTTATTAAATTACCACTAAATGAGTATAATTTGTGTTGTATTCCCATTGACTTGTTGCAACCAGAACGTTTAGATCGCGTCGCGTTGAGCGCCATTTTGGCACCGAAAAGTTTTGACAGCAAAATTGGCGGGAGCTCGGAAGCGCGTTCGGAAATGAGTTTCGAATAGCGGTTGATATTTCGTCGCGATTTTTATGTGGAGTTTTTATTGAAATTGGAAATTGGTGTAACGGAAACTGATATTTTTAGTGAGTGAAAATAGTGTCAATAAGTGAAAAAGAAAAATTAATATGAAAATGAAAGTTTATGTTATCAACCATGCGGTTGATATTAAAGTGCAAAATATTCAAAAAAATAATAAAGTGCTTTATACTAGTGTATTATGTAAACCATATTGAAATAAGCTAAATACTCTAATTGTGCCCATTCAAAACATAACTTCTTGATGATTATTGTAAAATTATCATAATTATTTGGCCATTATAAGGACCAAACAGGCTAAAAATACCAACATCTAACTCATGAAGATTCCATTATAAGGATCTTATACCAAGTGGTCAAAAAAAGTGAAAACGGAAATTGCAGGCTTCTACTAAAAATAACATTTTTGTCATTCAATTTTGTAGTTTTGATTAAGATGATTCCTTATCAATTATGTTACATATAAAAAAAAATTGGTGTACCAAAAAGACCAATAAATATGGCTAGTCTAAAAAAAATATACAGCAATCTTATTTTAATTAATAAATACTACTAGGTACTATTAGAGCTTATTAGAAGTTTTTAATTTGTACAAAATAATACAGATATTCCAGAAAATAACATTGTGTGCATATTTCTTTGTATATAGCCGACCATTAACTAGATAGATGGATGGTAGGTACATTGGATATATGATTAATACAAGTTTATCTACTCTATACAAAAAAAAAAAACAAAAAAAAATTAAAATTAAATTTTTACCTTACCTCTATTTCAAAAATCCTTTCTTTATAGGCACATTGGAATATGAATTTTAATTTAATTTATCCTAACTGTGAGTGACTATTGAAGACAGTTGGTTATTGTCACGTGGTTGCTTGTACTGGACTGAGCAGCGGGGGCATGCTTCGCTGTTGAGAATAGAGAAACGTATGGAGGTGTTATTGTGAATTTATTTTTTCAGAGATTGGTTTCTAGTTTCTGTTAATGGTAAATGGGATGTTGGTGGTGTCGATCTTGAGTTTTGTGAGCCATTAGACCTGAGAGATGTGTTTTCTTTTTATTGCTTTTACTTTCAAATAATTAGTTAAAGATGTGAAATTAAATTAAAAATAAGTTGTCGAAATTAATTCACTAGGTACGTCTTTTATACACTCTGTTTATCCCTGCATTTTTTTTTAATAAGTTGGCAAACGAGCTTTCCCTTCCCGTAGACACCTTAAACACCAGATGCGTTACAAATGCGTTACCGGCCTTTTGGGAGTTAGGAACTTTTGAATTGTTGGGGATTCGGGGATTGGGGTATTGAATGTAAAAGACACGATGATGTGGTGACTACAATTGGAGAAAAAAAAGCAAGAATTTTATGTAAACAAACACTTTACTTAGGTACAGGTAATTTATTATTGCATCGCCATCCACATAAATGTTACATTACTACGTAAAATATGTTTACGGACAACGCGTGTTCCGTTCCCCTAACAATAAATAACTTGAATTTAATTAATTATTTATTATAGGACTCATGATAGATGTTGTTAACATGTTATATTGAGATCTTGCAGTAAATTCAAAGTTTAATAGTTTAGCCTACATTATTGTTTTTGTAAATTTTATTGAAAGTTCTTAGTTCGTTTAAAAATCTTTTATATTTTTATATCCTCTTACTTAGAAGAAAATTAAACGCTATTAAATTCTGACATTTTGCCCATTACAAAGACCTTGCAAGACATAGTTTTTTTTTCATATTTTTTTTTTATATTTCGAATGCCCACTCCACAGATTTTCATCAGCCTGCCTAGAAAAGTCATGACGTTTACTGTTACCGACATACATATACCGCGGGTCGTAGGTTCGTTCCGGAGCTAAGCACAGCTTAGGGCGGCGAACACCTACAAGTGCAGCTGTGTCGCTGTCAGATCTAATGTGGCTTTCACAAACTAACACATACCGTACTTGTAAAATAGGGGACATTGATTTTTTGATCGTCATATTAAGAAAGAGAAATAACATATCATCACGCCTTTTATCCCCGAAGGGGTAGGCAGAGGTGCACATTATACCACTTTACAATGTAACACCCACTTTTCATTATTTATGTTATGAGTCCCATGTAATGTAAAGGGTGAGCCTATTGCCATATACCGGGCACAATGCCATACGCCGTGCTACTACTGAGAATATTTAAAAACCCAGTAATACTTTGCCCGACCCGGGAATCGAACCCGAGACCCCTTGCCAGTCGCACTTACGACCACTCCGCCACCGAGGTATTAAGATAAATTTTTGTTAATAGGTAATAGCTATTTTAAAAATTTATAAGTGTTTATGCTTAATCATTGAAACTGATTCGTAATTCTGATTTTTTAAATTCTCAGTCATTTCAAACTGCTGTTTTCTGTGATATTATGTATCGTGGATGCATTTACAAACATACACATTACACCCAGATCCGAATCAATAATTTATTGATCTCACTATTATTCTGTGTTGTAATCGAACCCGCTGTATCTACGTTGCGCTCACATATTGCCATCGTCAAGATTCTGTGGTCTACCTTTTATTCTGATTCTGAAATTCCACATTCAATTCATTCTTCTGGAATTGTTCTCAGTATAAGTATTATCGCTTACCATCAGGTGATCCATCTGCTTGTTTGCCGCCTATTCCATAAAAAAATACAAGGTATTCATAACACCACTAATGAATAATAGGTCATACATTCGCCTACTCCTTCGGGAATTAAAAGGTGTGACGTTATGATACATCATTGGGTTTAGAACCTATGATTATTTATTTTAATAAAATGGGTAACCAACCGAGGTATATTATTTACTAGCTTGTACCCGCGGCTTCGCTCGCGTCACAAAAAGATAAAAAGTAGCCTATGTGACATATACCAATACACACAGCGCCATCTATACCAATACTTTTGTTTTCCCTCGGGAATATCAAATTTTTCCGGGATAAAAAGTACCCTATTATTTAATCCGGACTTCTAACTTTACGTCTGCAAAAATTCAAAGCAATCGGCTTAGTAGTTACGGCGTGAAGGCGGAACAAACAAATAAACAAACAAACTCACTTTCCGATTTATAATATTAGTAAGGATTAAGATTATTTCAGGAGTTCTTTTCAATGTGGAGAAGAAAAAAAATGTACTATGTACTGTTTAATGTTGTTTCAAATATGTGGCCTATATTAAGTGGCATTGTCGTATTGAGTGTAACTCATTATTGAATTGAGTGGTGCGTAATAAATAAGAAGAACCCGTCTGTAGCCTAAGTATATCTGCAACACTAGTGTTGTGGATTATCTGGGAAATTATTTGACTGCACCAATATCATCATTGTCACTATTATCTCCTGTGGCAGACTTCCACTGCAGACCATAGGCCTCCCTCAACAACTTCTAGTCTCCACCCTCATTCACAGGACGTTGCAGGCTCAATAAAATCATGTATTACATCTTTAACAGCAAAACTAGGGTAAAATAAAAAATAAAACACCAAAATACTCATGAATGTTAATTCATATTTAATAAATAAATACATTTTCATCGTTTTATGTTTTAAATAAAACTATTATTATGTGACTTAGTTGTAGCAACTTTCAACAACTTTTTATGATACAACATGTAGACGCAAACGCGTTATTGCTTAAATCTAAGTTTTTAACAACTCTAACTAAGGAATATATATTAGAAAACTCTTCAATATACATACATAGAAATAAGTTAGTAAGTTTATTTATACAAAAACTGAAAACCGCTTAAATCTATTACAACTTAAGAAATGTTTCGTATAGTTTTATTCAGAAATATGACGTGATGTTTAAGATTTTTTAATAGCAAATATTTTGAAAAATAACGTTCGAAAAGTAGTGATGATAATACCTATTATTATACACATAGAAATAAATTGTAGAAATTATGAATAAAACTATACAGCCCGCTAGAATATATTTATATTGAGGCTTAAAACTCGAAAATTATCGTAATTAGAAAACAATATATTAATTGTTTTTCTTTAAACGTTCATTGAGATTGAACACAAGGATTTATAAAATCTTTGGCGCCAAGCGAATCTACAAAAGCTATTCGATATTTTTTTTCACATACAAACATTGGTGTATTTCTTTTATATGTATATGTCGTAGGATAATTTGATATTTCGAATCTTCGCGGAAATCCTAGGGGTTTTGCGAAAACGCGGATAATTAGACATAGGCGAAAAATTATCAAATCTTACTGGACAAAGTCAGGATTTTTGCGAAAATACTCGTTACTATAGTAAGATTTGATGTGCTCAACACTGATTGGCTACAATTTTGGTGGCTGGCTTCTAATTGGTTACTAGTTTAGGTGAGAAAGAAAAATTGATTTTTATAAACCTTTTATTGAAAATTTTAGTATGTATGTTGTTTTCTACAGACAATAGGAGATCTCAGTCGTTGTAAAAAAAAAATGATCCAATTTTAGGGTGTAATCCATAAATTGGATGAAACTGGTCGTTTAAGACGACGAAAAAACATTTAAGACGTCAACCAATCAGAGACGATCTCTTATTGAACGCGCTGACCGACCAACCAGCGTTCTTATTTCATAACAGCCAGCGTTTCGTTTCGCAATCTTACTATAGTAACGAGTATTTTCGCAAAAATCCTGACTTTGTCCAGTAAGATTTGATAATTTTTCGCCTATGTCTAATTATCCGCGTTTTCGCAAAACCCCTAGGATTTCCGCGAAGATTCGAAATATCAAATTATCCTACGACATATATAGTGACTGAAAATATTATATATAAAAGCGCTATGGTAGTTACGCATGAGTCCTGTAAAGTCACAAGTTTGAAATTTGCATGGCAAATCAGCTTATTATATGGAAGTAAATATATATAATTATATTGATTCGAAATAAGTATGGCATTAGTATTTAAATTTTTAAGCAATGTTCATACATATTACTAATTAAAAATACTTATAAGAAAGTTTCAGAAATACACCACGTCACCACAAAACCATACCATAACCCTATCAAAATAAAGGCGCATTTCGCTTGAAATGCGCTCACAAACATTACATTCGAGTCTCTTGACGAAACTTTATGGGATAATTATATTTAATTCAAAAAGATCGTTAATACAATACACATTAGGATCAAAATCCAACGAAGTAACGATTTACATCAATTCCTTTCAATTTGTCATGCATTACATTTATTTTTTTTTATATTTAAGAACTAGGAAAGATGCTTAGAACACGTTAAGCATACAGCCGTACACACAAAAAAAAATCGAACAAGTCCGAATCGAAAAGTTTAAAAATCGAACAAATTAAGAAACAAAAAGGAACATTTTTTTATTATTTTTAAAGAAAATAAAATAGTTTTATTGTCATGTGTACGACTGTACTATAAAATACTAAATAAACGAACACAAAATTCAACGAAATTCAGAGATTCAGAATCGAAATGGACAGATTAGTTCTGGATTATTTTAAGAATTAAATAATGCATTAAAATTAATATCAATGTCGATTATAATTTCTAAATATCAATTATGTAATTTTGACGACATTAAAAATATTAATTTTAACCATAAATGGACAATTTTTTAAGTCAATCACATGGCATTTTTTTCTTTAGTAAGAAAAAAGTGCTTAACATGTAAAATTGATCTTTAATTCAATGGAAGAAGATCCGTTATCCCATAGCCCTCGCCTATAACAAGTCGTTTTAATTTCTCTATCTACCCTCGTATCAAATTGTAGAAACAACAAGCCTATAAACCGGTACAAAGTCAACAGTTAGCTACATTTTTAGATTAGTCAACATTTTTAACTTGGCCGGCCTAGGATACTAGGAAACAACTAACTGTATAAACCTGGATTTTGTCTATTAAAAGCAGATTTATATTCAGAACAGTATACTCAATTTTGTTCAGTGCGAAACCGAGACAGAGCCATTTTAATATAGCTCTGTCTCTTTCTTGCTTGATTGTAATGTTTTACTGTATCTTGGTTTCTATCACCCTTGAATTAAGGTCTAATGTACTTAGCATGGTTTATAATTCCAGGTTTACACAGCTGTGTATTAGACGGACGAAAGAATAGTGCTGTTATGAAAAATCTATGAATGATTCTCATACCTAAATATCTTTTTTATATTGTAATATAGAATTACAGTATTTGCGATAATTTTGACAGTATTTTTTCTAACGCAAGCGCATACGCAAGTCAATCGGCCGGCCTACCAATACACGCTTATCACTATCTAGTTACATATAAATTTACGGTAAAATCCAAGAAAATTACGAATCGGTAACAATAGTTTAAATATACACAATAATAATATGAAAAATCAAAAGCAGCCTTCAAGTGTAGTCGAATACAGAAAATCGTACATAGTTTTGGAAGATATTTTAATTTATTAATATTATTATAATTTTCTTTAAATATTTCTTAGTACCTGTATAGATGAGGGGCTTTTGTCCAACTGACTTAACTGTATTAAAGAAAAATCTAAGTGCTTTTCATAATGAACACCCAAATACTGAAAGGTAGCGCCATGCTTCAACACGAATGGGCCGGCTTGACCGAAGTGATACCACGGCCTCACAAAAGACCGACGTGAAACAACGCTTGCGTTGTGTTTCATCGTGTGAGTGAGGTTACCGGAGGTCCAATTAACACCCCTTCCCCAATTCCTGAATCCCCGAAAAATCTTCAAATTTCTTCGGTAACATACTTATAACGCCTCTGGTATTCCAGGTGTCTATAGGCGACGCCGATTGCTTACCATTCGTTTACCGGCTTATCCCATTAAAGGTAACTTAATTTTAAATTGTACTTAAATATCGTGTTATCTCTGATGTTTTATAAAGAATTTGTAGTTACAGAACGATACTCAAGCGCGACTTAAAATTTAGTATTGTTTCAGTATACGGGCGATAGTGTTTCTTATGGGATAATTTGGTAAACGAGCAGACGTATCACCTAATGGTAAGCAATCAGTGCCATCCATGGACGCTTGCAACACTAATGGAGTTACAAGTTCATTGCCTTTGGGGAAGAGGGACTGTGACTCCAAATCATTGGAATATAATTGGATACTTTCCTTAATCATCACACTTTCATTTATCGATTTTATGACCAACTTAATTTTAGTATCTTTCCAGCAAATTTAAGAAATATAAATATACCGTTTGACGCTAAAAGAACGTGACGTCACAATACACAATTTCGAACAAAATTCATAGAAAACTCTCGTTTTTGACAGTTCGAAAAAAGTATTGAATTTTACTAGTAAGCGAGTACCCAATTATGTTGTTCTATATTGACAAAAAGTACTCAGTGAAGCAGTTGTGTCAAGTTCCCGGTGGATGTTCTAACAATATTGTTTCTTGGTGACAAAAGGCCCCTCATCTTTCCAGGTGTTTATGGACATCATAATGTTGACGACAGGTCTCTACCTACTCCAGGAATCAAAAGGTTACTATCCTATATTAAAATTCCTCAAATCGCCTAATCTAATAAAATTCATCAACAATAGTGAATAAATTCGTATTTTTTATTTTTATTATAATAAATATTTTTTTAAACTGTGATGTCTATGTATTTCTCTGTGCTGAAATAATTTGTGTACTCCAGAAACTCTATTGTATTCGCTATTCCAAACGTATGTACAATTATTCTACGGAAAATATTATGAATTTTCTAAAGATAAAATTTTCTTTTTTTTAATATTATTAAAAGTAATCTTTATAATACTTTTCGGTTGGTAACATGCAATGGAAAATATGTTTTAAATGTGAATCTAAAAAGTGAATATTGATTTGACGCAATTTAATATTTAATTTAAATTTTATTTATCGCCGAATACTGAGACTACAGTTTACTTATTGGAGACTGTTTGTCGCTTCAATTGAAACTGTGTTTGAGTAATCGGCGGTTATGTTTCCCTCGGTACCGTCCAGTAATTCCACATAACTCTAGCTAGATTTAGAATCACTACACTATTCCTGGGATACAAATGACTACATAAAAAGTCAGTATGTACTATTTTATAACCGTCAATAATGTATAATTGTAATCTAACTTTGTGATAAGAATCATGATTTAACAGAAGGTTCAATAAAGTGACGTGCATTGTCCAGAACATAAGTGTTGCAAGATTTGAAAATATTTTGGTATGTTGCCATTTTATTAATTTATTATTGTCTGCCATTTCAGAATAAATACTTTAACTAAAGCAGTTTTATTTGTATTTAGGAATGTCTATTTGTAGTCTTTCTACAGGAATAGTGAGGGATTCACTCCAACATCTAAGAATTATATACCTTCATAAACGTGGACCCAATATTATCTTCGATTCATACGAAACTCCCATTATCTATACTTTTTCGTTATAACAACCTCTTTAATTAAAAATGAGGCTTATTCTTTTTAATTTTTTCTACGTCCAAGTTTTTTTCGTCTATATTTTATTTGAATAGCTACTTTTTATTGAAGAGAAATATACTAAATTTTACTGTATTTCGGGCTACGAGAAACAAATATTAGTAGCCATTAAAGTATTCCTTCAAAGTCATAGTTTTAACGTCATTTCGTGTACGTATCATAGTCAATTGTATCATTGTTATATTAATAAATTCGAGTACCAGACTCAGTTGGCACGTTTGTATATAAAATACAAATTATCCAAAACCACCCCAAATGCCTATCAACAGTAACCTACCCTGGTTAGAACCACAGATACAAAAAGTGTCAAGTGTAGCCGAGCTCTGACGGAGCTAAAGTCACATGTAGCTGAAATGTAACTTTTAACCGTCGCAGCTACAGAAGGAAGTCAATTTTATGACTTTAGTGTAGTTTATAATGTCAAGTGTAGCTTTAAGGCTACATATGACTGAATATTTGAGTAATTGATAGATATTTTTACTAGAGTAAAAATTGTATCCGTATACCTTATCGAGGTATCGATGCGAATTTGAAATATTCACAAAGGACTTTACGCTTATACTGGTCTTCAAGGAATCTAGTATAACATCATAGTTTCCGAAGACGACCTATAATTACGACTTAACAAGGGAAAATAACCCTTCTACGTGCATAATATCATTTGTGAATATCATTATAATATTAATCACCTTAAAAATCAAATCAGCTTGAAGATTACAATCGAGTGCGATGAAATAAAAGAATGGCACTTAGAAAATGAGGTACCCGACCATTTAAATAATGAAACTATTACATTTAATACGACAATCACCTTTAAGAGCAAACCTTTTTACTCATAGAATAAATCGAAAGTTCCCGAATGCGTTCGTGAACCATCGGCTAATGAATTCGACCAATCAGGATCGAGAATTCGTTGGGAGTTCAAATTCAAAATATAACGATGTATACCGTTGCGTTGTGATGTTTAGACTTCGGTGCTCTTGCCGACTTGTCCGTGCTTGTTGTCCGGAATTCCGGAAGCGCTTAATTTACGTATACGTCCTGGGAATATGCCACTGATGCCGCTAATGCCTCCAAACAAACGACCTGGAAAATGAGAAAATATAATTAGAATTTTAAACCAACTATTATGCCCGCCGGAATAGATATCATGTTAATAACTAAATAGTTGATTATGTATTACTATCCCATTGATTCACTGTCTTATCTAATATGATAATATCAGGTGATTCACTGACTGAGAAGAGCAATCAAACTACACCTTATTACCTCCCTTATTTGATACTATTTTGAATTTTAATGTTATTTTGTTTAACCTGATACTTAAACTATTAACGTATAATCTGTACAACAGTTACAGAAACATAAAACATAACATCCACCGTACAATGTAACACCCACTTTTCACTATTAATGTTATGACTCCCCTGTAATAGAGGGTGAGCCTATTGCCATATACCGGGCACATTTCCAGACTCCGTGCTATCACTGAATTATTTTATAAATCCCTGTAATACTTCGCCCGACCCGGGTATCGAACCCGAGACCCCTGACCTGGCAGTCGCGCTTGCGACCACTCGGCCAACGAGCCAGTCAGTTACAGAAATAAGTAACAAATCGATGTTTTTTTATGTATCAATATAGTATTTGACATACCCGGAGATCGTTGTTCATTAGGATGTCTCGGTGACGTAGCATGCAGTGCCGTCCTGCTCCCCTGTTGGAAGGAGACGGACATCCCGCTGTCCAGGGACCCCACGGAGCCGCGCCGCTGGAGACGCTCCGCTGCTAATGCCACTGAGGATGGGGGATGGTTATTATTATTTATATACTTGCTATTCATTACAACATTTTGCTTGAATTTTTGGAATGTAAGTTAAAGTAATCATGTTGAGTTCTTTACTTTTTGTAGCAGAATGTTTTGAGATATCATGCTAGTAAATTTTCACGGATAAAGTGATAGAACAGACAGACAAAAGAAATAAAGGTTATTTTTCTCGTTGGGGCTTTTTCTTCTTAGGATTCTTCAAAAAGAGTATGCCAATGAAAATTCCTGAGTGTACTTATTTACTTAAGATATGATGACAGCTTACCATCAGACGACCTGGAAGATTTATTAGTAGAAAAATAACCTTAATACTTTTTTTTTAGTATAAAAATAAAATATTTATTACTTACCGGGATCATTGATATCAACGAGTGAGTTGCTGAGCACATTCCGCTTAATGATGGTGGTTGGGGGCGGGTTCTGGGCGCGGAGCGGGGCCGCGGGGGCCGGGCACGAGGGGGGAGGGGGGACCACCACGCTGTGGGAGAAAGATCGCTATTAATATCTTTGTTTATCATTAAATATTTTAATTTGTTAACAGCTAGACCAATTACTACAAGAAGACAACAATTATTTGGTTACTAAAATTAGGAAGTTGCTAAAAAACAAATAACAATAGGACTCAAAGGAGCACAACGTCGTACTCGCGTTATTTGTTTTGTGTTTTGTATCATATTTTATTGTGATTTATATGAAAAGCTGCGTCTAATATTACCATCATAAAATTTTAAAAGTTCATACGTATACTAAAGATTGTACATAAAATATATCTTACCCATGCATATGAACATGATCCATGCACTGCTGATGATCAATTTCCACGTCAGCGACACCACTGTCTCTGTTCTCCATCACTGTAAATAAAAATACAGATTTTTAATAAAACATTGTACTAAACTATTTTTTCTTCTAGCAATCTTATTGTTCATTCCAAAATCTCATTATCACAACAGACTATAAGTGGCCACTGTTGACCAAAGGCGTCTTCTCATACGAAGTCGTCTCGTCTACTCATTCACTTCACCATGCTTGCCTAATGCGGGTTGGTGATTTCAAACTTATATTTAGAACTTATAAGCCTATGTTTCCTTTTCCTTAGTCGTTTGCCAGTAGTGTCTAAATAATCTTAGAAAGTACATATAACTCGGAAAAGTCACATTGCTATGCCGTTGGTAGGTTTCGAAACCGCACCCTCATTTGAATCGGGCGCCTTAAACCTCCGGGCCTTAATACTGACCATTCCTAGCCGAATTCCCGGCAGTTCTTCCCTTCCCCCTGTTGAGTTCTCCCTCAATCCTCATGGCCTCCATCTCATCCATCTCGGCAATGCTCTCTCGCAGGTCCTCTGCAAACTTGCACCGGTCATGTTCGTTGCGAGCGTTGAATGTTGCCAGACGTCGACTGTCTACGCGGCGGGATAGACGGATGCCGAAGGGATAGTCTGGAAATAAACACATAAATAAATACATCATAGGACAAAATCATGGGTGTCTTCGTCCCACTAGGAGTCAAGGTGCAAACATAACATAACTGAACCTATTTCTATATACTGGATATAATTCCAAACTAAATGATACTACTGAAAAATATTGAAAATAAAATTTCTATAGAATTCTTTTTGTTGTAAAAGGTGTGATTTTTCTCCAACCCATTCGCCAACTGTGCAGATTATGGTAAACACCTCATATGTAGTGGATTCTCAAAGTCCAGTAGTGCTGCCTATAATGGAGTGTTGCTTTTTTTGTTTTTTAAAGATTTCCAACCTTAATCCATAGTTAGAAAGTATAAACTCACGTGGCACAGAGAACAGGTTGACGAGCATGCCACAGAGCGGGAAGGACTGGCGGAACGTGTACGTTACTGACGACTTCTTCTTACTGAAGATCTTTGTAATCACCAGTAGATCGTTGAACAGGAACACCTGGAAGGTACAAAGAAGATTAGTCATTATTTTTATGAATATAAGGTTGTTTCTAGCTAGCAATGTTTTAAGAGATGTTAGCGTGAATTTCATATGAAAATAATTTGTAGTAAACCTTGTATGAGGTTTCGCTATTACTGCCCATGTCTAAACTTTAATTGTTTACTGGGAACTTGTCGTTTAAAATTAGCCAACTTCTTAGCTGTAAGTTTTTTAATTTCGATACTTTATGCCCGATTGATTTTAATAGGATCGACGCACAACTTGATAGTAAGCGATTACTGCCACCGATAGACATTCGCAACACTAAGTTAATCTAGCTGAATCAATCCAGTTGTTTCCGTGCAACGTGTCGCGGGTTCGATTCCCGCGCGGAACGACTCTGTGTGATCCACAGATTGTAGTTCTGGGTGTCAAGTGTATGTGAATTTGTATGTTTGTAATCCACAGCACAGGATAAAATCCTAGTGTGGATCAACATTAAAAAAAATACATTTTGTAATTACTATTATTACCTCTCTCTGATGCACCCCGGGTCGTTCCTTCTTGTGTATGTCAGGTATCTCGTAGAGCCGACAGTAGCAGACGAGGCGGCGGTGTGGCAGGGCCAGGTGAGGCTTTTTGCCTACTATTGTCGCTTGGACTTTCATTACCTGGAAGATAATGGAATATGATTAGATAGTCGTATGGTGCAAAACTACGGTACTAACGGGTTTCTTATACACCTCTTATGGCTCTACTTATGACTTTATTATGGTAAATTGGATCAGAAAATAATAAATCAGAAGAAAGTTTTGAACTTTTGAGCTTCATCTGGATGAATTCTTAACATCAATACAATATTTCCGGATAAAAATATTTATTTCGAGACGTGACTTCACCCGTTGATAGAATCGTCTATGAATCTATCTAAAGCGAAGTAAGACCAATGAATTTAATTATGACACGCGTGTCACGCCTATATCACACTTCCCCTGGTTTCTGTATTGCGTGTCTTTACCATTAACTTACAAAACAAACTCTAACATTAAACAAATAGAGTCAATATTCACCTGCGTGACATGATCACTGCCGGGTCTAAACTCGCTGGACTTCACCCGATCGTATATACCGGCCAGCATATCTCGATCTATGTCGCCGCAGTCATCTATACCGCGCAGGTTGCGTACGAAGTCATCCAATGACATCCGAGCTTCGGGTTTGAGGTTCGGTGTGTGCAAGTCCGTGTTCAGCATTATTATGGCGAATGCTAGGACGAATATCTGTGAATAAAGAATATTGTTAATTGTTAATTAATTTTGTTAATAATATGTGACATGTGTGTCTAAAACACCACATATGTATTTATAGTATTTAAAGATAAAATTGTAGTAGATATTACAGTATAATTGTATTTTAATATGGGCCTTCGTTGCCTGATACAGATAAATAAAAAA
Organism: Spodoptera littoralis; assembly: GCA_902850265.1. Taxonomy (NCBI): domain Eukaryota; kingdom Metazoa; phylum Arthropoda; class Insecta; order Lepidoptera; family Noctuidae; genus Spodoptera; species Spodoptera littoralis. Next base: position 6,665,694 of record LR824561.2, on the reverse strand, counting down.
TAAAACACGTAGGTATTCACGACGCTAGATATTTTTTTTATCAAATATAAACTTCTTGCCATTTGACATTAAGTCTAAATTACGCAACAAATTCTAACAATAACAAAGAAAGCAGTAAAAGTATATTCCTAGTATTCATTTTAAACATTTTTATATAATTTATATGCAAAATGCTACTTGTATATGCTACTTTAATAAGTGTTGAAACAGAAGGTTAAAAAAGGCCAAAAATGTCAAAAAAAATTGCCAAATACCACAATAAAAGATACCGAATGATTTGCACTTTGTATCTAAAACCTTTTAGATGTGCAATTGCAAAACCATTATCCAATTCAAATCATAAATAAAATGGCAGTCACATAATTTTCCAAAAAATGTATTAGACCCCGACTCACCGTATCCTGAGTCCTCAATCTCTGCACGAAGTCAGGGTTACAAACGCAGTACCTCCTAGCGAAGGCTTCCACCAGTCGCTCTATCTTCTGGGCCTCGCCTGGCAGGCGGAAGTGTGCCTGGTAGCGACGGAGCGCCACGTCCACTGCCATACCCGATAGATCTAACTCGTTTACGAAGCACCTGTAAGTAAGAAAATAGATTTAGGGCCGTTTCACAATATCTGGTTAGCTGTTATCTACCATATAAAATTTTATTAAAAACGTAAGCTGTATGATCTATCTGTCACATAAGTTTATCAGGTACTTATAAGGAGGTGGTGTAACCGGCGCTTATAGTCTTTTTTATGACAAGTGTTGGTAGCCTTAATCAAAATGAATGCCGTCTAAATTATGTGATATATCTCATTTATTGTCATTATTTTATTATCATGTTTTTTATTATCATTTTTTAAAGTTTAGCTTTTGTGACAATAAAATATTGTTTCATTTGCAAATGCTAAGAAACTATGAACTACTGTTAATTTCGATCAGACAATAAAATTTTAAAGTTCATAAACAATGAAATTCTTTATTTCTCGTTTTTTTTTTAATATTCAATGTTGTTTTTTTGTTTATTCTTTCACAAGAGGTTGGTTGTAGAATGTATAGTTGCAATATGTGTACAATATTATACTCACTCAAGCACAGCCATATTGAACGGATTCTGCAGATTGCCAAGATATTCTCCGATCATTTGCTTGCTAAGTCCCTTCCTTGTGATGAGGAACCTGGCGACGCCTCGAGGGGAGTTCTCGAGGAAGCCACGGGAGATCAGGTAGGCGATGCCTCGCTCTGGCTTCTTGTTGAAGAGGTTCAGACCAACGCGGTATTGGCGCTTGCGAACCGTTTCTGAGACCTGTTGATGACATTTTTGTTAGAGATTTTGTTTTTGAATCAAATGTGGTAAGGATTAAGTGTAAAAACTTGTTAAAGTGCTGGTTTATAGAGAAAATATATTAGAAAAAGGGTTTCCACAAAAGTAAAACGGAAGCATCACAGAAAATGCTCTTAGAATGGTTGAAAAGATGAAAATTAAATAATTTCATGTTCAAACTAATAAAAGACAATAGAGATTATTCAAAAGAATTGTAGTAATAAAACATACAGAGTGTTTCTAGAATATCTAGATGTATAAAAAGTGTTTCTTTGGGGCAGTGTATTATGTTATAGGGATAGAAAAATGTAGATAGGAACATATGGTGGTGTAAGTAGTAGGCAGGAGTAGTGCGGGTGACCTTGTGCGCCTGGTGCGCGTGCGGGAGCAGGTCGTGCGCGGGCCGGCAGCAGGCGGCGGCCGGCGCCTCGTAGTACGGCGGCCCGTCCTGGCGCTTCCACACTGAGAACCTCTCCTCGTACCCAGCTCCACGACCTGCGTACGCCGCCTGCACGGGCTCCTAGAGGGGAACATGCCACATTCAGGACAAGGTTCACTTATACGTCATTCAGAGTAATAATATTAAAATTGGTGATTACAAAAAGGTACTTCAAAAATTGCTTACGATTTCAACCTGAGTTGCATTCAAAGAAAAATGTTCGATGCAATTAATATTCTATACTTATATATGTATTTTTACAGCATAAAATAATTACATAAAATATTGACTTTCATTCGTTTTATACAAGTATTGTTTTCTTATACGATTAAATAAAAAATATACGTGTCTAATTATTTTCATTACCTAACTGACGGACTAATTAGATTTTTAATTTTCATACCCTGTCACCTTCCCTATTCTTCAACAGTACTAAGCTGCTACATTTCACTTATGAATAGCTATTTCCTGCCTTGAAAGTACTTTATAGGCACATAAAACAACTCTAATATTATTAAAGTCTACTTACCGGAGCTCTAGGTTGGTAGGGCTGATGGTAGTGGTGGCGGTGCTCCTGTGACGACGATGATGAGGAGGATTGCACTGAGGACATGGAGCCACCGCGGACCACTGCGCCACATTCAGCTCGACGAAGCGAGACTGGACTCTCCGCACTGAGAAAAACGCATTTTAATGTAATTTCGATTACCAGGCGTAATCAAATTAAGTTTAGAGAAATTTTTATTTTTATTATTTATTTGAACTTTAAATGGTAATAAGAATCACAAATGCTATTATTAGCATTTGTGATGTGAAATAAACTTTGTATTTTCGAATTTTGGACATAGATTAACGATGAAGTGATCACAATTTTACGTTAATTAACATAACATCATAACAACACGCCTTTCATTTCCGAAGGGGTAGGCAGAGGTGCACATTGCGGAACTCAATGCCACTCTAAAATGTATATGTATATAGGGGGTGAGCCTATTGCCATATACTGGCCACATGTTCATGCTCCGTGATATTGCCCGACCCGGGAATCGAACTCGAGACCCCTTGCCCGAAAGTCGCACTTGCGACCACTCGGCCAACGAGGCAGTCAATTAGGTAATTAACATCAATAATTATTTCCTTCAGATTAGCTAAACAAAATTATTTCAATAGACCTTGAGATTTTTTGGGGGGAAACACTTATAATACTATGTAATTAAATTTGGACATAAGTTCACTAACGACTAATTTAATTTCAATATATTAAAAAAAAAACAGTTGCCCCACCCTAGGATTCCTGTTTCGTGGGTGCGTTTACAAACATACAATATCACATACACATCACACGCAGACCAGGAACAACAATCTGTGGATCATATAACGAGTTGTTTCGCACGGGATGCGACCCCGTTGTGCAGCGGCCAGTTGCCCAGGCACCGCGCCAACCGTGCAATAAATGAATAGTAAATGTAACCTACTTGAGTGTAATACTGCTAGTCCGCTTCGGTACTTCTGGCGGGAGTCGCCGGGCGTTCGCAGCTTGGATAGCAGCTAGCTGTTGTTGCTGACGAGCTGTCGGTGACGACAGCGGCTTGCCACCTGATGATAGCAGGTTGCCGTATATTGGGCCTGGAATAAAAAAAAAATATTACTAATTGAGTTACTTTAAAGAATCTGAATAAGTTTACAGAATGCTTAATTCTCCCCCATCATCCCTTTTTTTTAAACGTTGCCCCACACTAGGATTTTCTCCTGTGTCATGGGTGCGTTTATAAACATACAAGTTCACATACACGTGACACCCAGACCCGGAACAACAATCTATGGATCGATGGCACTGCGCGGCAGCCAGTTGCCCAACCGTGCAGTAAAAAGATCATCATAGGTGATTCGTACGCTCCTTTGAAGCCTCATCCCATAAAAAATCTATATTGCGCCAGAATTCTTACTTGACTTGGTATACTGGTGTATAACTTGGTATACTGGTGTATTTGTTTATTTAATTTGGTATTACTACCTACAATATTGTGGTCCTAATTTACCAACGGCGTAATAAATAAATACTATTTTAATTCGATATAGATCACCTTGTTACTAAAATGGTGATTTATTAATTTGTAAATAGACAAAATCGTTTGTAAGGTGATTTGATAAGTATGAATGTAGAACAAAAGGTGAGAGACTTTTGGTTTCCAGATCGAACCAATGGTTGTGTTATTTAATACATAAATAATGTAGAAAATAGTTTCAAATTGAGCATACTATATCTTTACATATACTGCTCTACAAACTACATTTGCGCATAATACTAATGTATGACAAATATAATATTTTTGTTACGTTTTCATAAATACGGTAGTTGACAACTAGTCAAATTCAATACTTTTATCGAAACGTTAAAAACGATACTGTTCTATGAATTTTGTACGAAATACCTACCATCTTATGACGTCATCATATTTTCGCGTCAAATAGCACACTTATATCTAAAAAAAATGCTAGAATGAATCTAAAATAAGTATATCGTCAAATCAATGAATGAAAGTATAACTATTTTTCAATATTCAGTTGGACTGAAAAATCAAAATAATTTATTTTTGATTCAGGATACTACCCAATTGCTTAACCGCAGCATAATTCTACATTGGGATTGTAGGGAACAACGAACTAATATATTAATAAACCAATGAAGTCACGTGGTTTAGTCTAGTCTAATCCAAGGAGTGTCAAAAAACCTTATTAAAGAAGCAATATTATTTCATTTTTCTATATTACGCTTTATAGGAAACAATAAAACAGCAAAGATTTCCTTCTACTCTACTGATATGTTGATTCTATATATCTTTAGTAAACACAGCATCACAAGAAAGTGTCTACCTAAGATAAAATTCCTTATAAGAATGCTATTTACTTTGCCATGACGGGGGAAATTTCTTTGATAACTCAGGACTAAATTGCAAACTTGTAGATAAAAATAAAAATGGGTATTTGTATTTCTTATATTGTTATCTCTTGTATAAATAATATAGAATAAGCAGATACTCATAGTTATTAATGATTATTCTTTCAAATTATTTGCCTGAAAATGGCCGTTAAGCTGTGCCTGTTATTTCATAAGACCTGTATGTATTACCTTAACATGCAAATAATGACTTTGAGTTTGAGTTTGAAGCCCATGCAATAATATAACTTAAATATATGAACTTGAAAATACGGAATAAAAGAAAGTGTGCACAATTTAGCACAACACAAAAATGCACTTTATAATCTAGACAATAAGATGAGTTTCAGAAGAATCGCTTGACGAACTCATCTCTGGAGCATCGACAGTACATCGCAATCTTTACAAAATTTAGTGGAGTATTCAATTTAATCTAAAATAAACTGTATTTTATGTTACTTAAAGTAGGAATTTCTTTACCCTTCTTATGAACAATAAAGTATACAATTAAAAGAATACATTATTTACCTGTATTATTTAATAACTGATGGTTGTGTAGAGATTCATTGTGTGATGAGGACGTAGATATGTTGGTGACGGAGCCGCTTACTGAACAACTGCACACCTGGAAATGATAAAAGTATAATTATTATTATTACTTTTGTGAGTATGTTAGTGACGACATCATCATGCGGGGAGTTAGTAGATGCTGGTGGCGAGTTGTCGTTCGACGAGGAGGACTAAAGGGGAGACCTTTATTCAACAGTGGACGTCTTCCGGCTTTTGATGATGATGATGAAGTTTATTATTTGGGATTAAGTGTTGGAAAGAGAGTATGTCTTAATTATCAGTCAAGAGGCTCACCCCCTATTATATGGAACTCATAACATAAGTAGTAAAAAGTTGGTGTTACATTGTATAGTGGCATTAAGTGCTGTAATTTGCACCTCTGCCTACCCCTTCGGAGGTAAAAGGCGTGATGTTATGTTATGTTTTCATTAATGTATTCTATCCTGTAATATGAAAAAATAAAGATTCTTCCTTTTCTTCATAGACAGTGCCTAACTGTATTCTTTTCTTAGGGTATAGGAGAGATGCTAAAGGTAAACCAGTAAATATTTCAGAATGTTTTGTTAAGTCGAAAGATAATTATTGGTTTAGTTTGCCAGCTTAAAATGAAAAAGTAGAGCGTGGCAGATTGTCAGGTTGTAAAATCACTCTGCAAAGTATAATGAACTCACTAAATAGCACTAAAATTAAACCTTTAACTTGGGAATCAAACATAAATGTTTTTTTTATATTTGATGGGCCCACGTTTGACCACTATCTCGCTTGGTGGTAAGCGATGATGCGGTCTACGACAGAACACGACGTCCTATAAGTAACCTATTCACTCGGGTCTTGAAGACACCCAGGTACCCATACCCTTCAGGCAATACAGACTCAGACGCAGTACGCACAAGGAAGCAAATTTATTCACAGTTGCACAAAACTCAATACATAAATGAAAACATCTATATATAATTTACAACACAACACAGAATAAAAATACACACACTTTGTAATTGCCGGTAAACCGCCACAGTTTTAGTTTTTTAACTTTCTTCAAAATAACATTTCTATTTTTCATTACACTCCTAACAATATCTCTGTCCTTTGATTTGTCCATTTTATTAAAATCTTTTTAATACAACTTGACGTCGTTCCACGTCGACGTCAGGCCGTATAATGATAATATAATGAATAAGAACAACATCATAATTAGTTGGGCAAAGTTATTTTATGACATTATCAGTGACATGATAAAAAAGTATTTGATAATCGTGATAGGATCATTATGAATGAAGTATTCGCAAACACAATTAGGTATTTAGTTTACATAGAAACGGAAGTATTCAGGTGGGTATGAGATAAAATAGTTCTGTATATATAACTAGAATTTATTTTAATATTTCAATATTAGTACAGTCTAAACTTCCTCGAAGAAAATAATTTCGCGGAACTATTTTTTTTATTGTTTATATATTTAAGTATATTTTTCTTATGTACGATTTGCCTTAGCAGTACGCGCTTCCTCGAAAAGGGGTAAGCAGAATTATGTTGGATTTATTTACAAGTTTTATACCTTATAACAGACATAATTATAAGTTGGTAAATTGCAAACTCATGTTCAGTTCTGTAGCGAGTTATCTAATTAATTAGTAAATTGTGAATTTGTTTCAATCAATCATTATTAATCACGTTTGAAACGTCATAATGTGAATTGTCCGTCCGTTTGTCAGTAAAGCTAGATAGTCGTTCCAAAGCGTAGTTTCAAATGGAGAAGAACGAGCAAGAAACTCCATGGTTCCATAATGGTTTGTAGATGTTGTCTGTATTGTTTCAAAACTGTGGATTTTGTTATAAATAAGTAATCACTATCACTGTTAAGGTCTGTTAAGAGACAGAAAAAATCTTTGCCTTCCATCAAGGTTAAAGGATTATATCGTATCAAAGTGAATGATGAAATATAAACTCAAAAAATACCTGGCGCTTGATTATCTTATCAAATGTGGCCAAATATTTTATGCATATAATGTATTGATAAGCTGACATCATTCAAAAAATATGTGCTACTTCAATCCCGGATTCTAAGGGGATGAGCAATCTAATCTATTGGACAAATCAAAGGATATCCTTTTTAACATCAATTAATTAATTAATTCGTTGACTCATGGCCTAATCATATTATGTACATAATTTAAAAAAACTGATAGCAATATAATAGCACCAATATTACCCCAAATAAAAATTTGATTTGACAGCTGTCAGTTTGATGTGACAAATGTCAATGTCATAATGACAGCTGTCAAAAATATATTTTAAATATTAGAGATAGTTTATTGTTTCGAATATAGAGTATTATACCGAACCCTTATGTACATGGTTAGTCCAAATCACCTGAGACCAAGGGTTAAAAAGGAAATGGTTAATCAAGACCTTTACCATTAATAATCAAGCTTGTATAGCTAGTGACATGTTATTTACCGCTTACCTACATAAAGTGCATAAGTGCAATATACAGGTGCCCAAATAACAGCCTTATCTACCAGTCTAAAGGGTGATATTAGTGTAACAAATAGTATGCAGTTGTGCTTACCCCACTGTCAGCATCTCCGCGGTGTAGGGGTGGCATATCAGCTGCGATCATGTGAATCTGATGGGCTGACTGCTGGACTCTTGCCACCATGGCTTCCACCTCGCTTTGAGGGTCGCAGACCATGTGATTGCTGGAAATAGGGTAAAAGTTAATTAGCAATAAGTCAAGTGCCGTATTCTTAACAATTTTAAGAGTATCGTTATTGTATCTAAAATATTGGTCACGTAAATAATGTTGGCATTGAAATCAATTTTCAGTATCAAAATGTATTGTTTCAATGCTTCTTTGACCTGGAAGTTACAGCATACACTTTCCTTTTCTACTAAAACTTCTTATTAGATAACACCATAAACTCCATAACCTTCCAATTGGCACGAAACAATGGCTGCCAAAATGATGTACCGACATAAAGCTACTTCACACAATAGCAAAAATTGATGATAAAATAAATAAACCTTTAGCTTGACTTGATCGTTATTTATTTACAAACCACACATTAAAAACTGCCTTAACCCTTACCAGCATAAATATTAACAAACGAGTAATCGAATCCCTGAAAAACCCAATCATGGTCCTTTGGGACCCAAGTCACCTTACAACACATCTTACAATATTTCACCAAAAGGACCAAAAGGACCAGAATCACTACAAAATGAGACTTTATAGCATACAAAATAGAGTTGTAATTTACATATTTGCAGAGGTAAATTATTTAAATATGCGCGCTACTTTCAGGCCGTAAAGATAACGGGCGTCGCCTGATTATAAATTAAGTAAGCGACCTCTGTTAAACATTATTTGTATTTTAGTATTCATGGTGAGAACTTGTAACAAAACGATTGGTTTGTTACCGTTTTTTATGTAATGTTAAGTACATTTTATGTATAAGTATTAAATAAGGTCTTTGGGCATTGTAAGTGTGACGATTGAGTTTGTAGACTTTTAATACGAAATTGTTGTTAAGTGCTTTGGTTTTGATATTTTCTTTAATGGCATGGTATTCAATTCGTTCGTATTGTAGTGTTTTTTTTTGCATTAAACTATCTCTGATCTAAAAATTAATAATAATATGTAGTTATATCAAAGTAAAATTTTCAGCACCTGGCTTGAATGATAGAAATGAGGACCAAGTTTCGATCCCATAATACCTTTACCCGACTGTTTCAGATGGAGGGTTATATTTTCATTGATCTTATCTGTTCCTTTTCTTACATATTGGACATTAAAATGGATATCCAATTCCACCTTCATGATAGACGAACATATTTTGACAACATAAAGCCACAAATGTACCAAGAATTTTTTTCTTACCTCATATCAATGTCGTGACGTTCCCGTAACGACATGGACCTCATGGGCCTGGTCAGTGCTAAGGACTTCTCCACACCACCAGGGCTCTTCTGTAGTAGTGTGTTTGCGTATATATCTGTACCTACAATCATAAATAATAATGAAGACACGATTAAACGACGAAAAAAAATTCATGACATTTAAAAATTAGATACCTTTAGTATCACAGCCCAGTCATTATATTGGGACTAACATAACGGGCTAAATCGGCTTTTGGTGCAGATAACTTAAAATGAGGTAAAACTGAAATTGCTATATTTTCAAGACTCAAGCAGAAAGCCATAAAAAATACACAGGAGAATATCCTAGTACCTATCCTAGGGAAAACGAAACCTAAACCTAGAATTAACGAGAAACACATATCTTCTTTTTAGACCTAATAGTTTTAGAAAAATTTAGAGGAATAAGAAGATATACACACCATTGACTAGTTGCCCATGTTCGGGCCCATCTTGCAGCCTCCTTGCGTTCGAGTCAGCGGCCTTAGCCATAGCTGTGATGGCACTAAACTTCTTCAGCAGCTGTCGTCTCCTAAACGCCCTCTGGATGGTCACCGCAGCCCTCCTTGCTCTTAACCCTCCGTACCTCCGTTCTAGGATCTCCGTTTGTTTGTCCAGAAGGTCTTGAGACATTTCATAACGGCTGGAAGGTGATTTTGTAATGAATTTGGGGTTTTTGGGGATGGTAAAATGAACATCTTTGGTAAGCTGTGTTGTGTGATGGGTGTGCTGCACTGGATTTTGTGTTGGGGACAGCAGTAGGATACATGGTATGTGTTCTATTTTCAAGTTTTGGAACCGATAAATGATTGATCCATCTTTAAAATACAGAACTACGATGAAGAAGATTTCAAATAACTACATTCTCTAGGTAGGACTAAGTTCACAAGATTGATGCTCTGTCTACATGTAAGAGAAAGGTCATAGAAAAGTTTTCCATCAAATTAAACCTCGCGTGTCATTATGAAATGAAGACTGCGGTAATAGCATTATTAATGCACTTTCCCTTATAGCATTAGTAAAACGTAATTCTTAGCAAATCCTAATTAGAATTTCTAATTTCATTATAATGTAATAAGCATTAGAGATAGAAAGGTATAGAAGACCAATTTCTTAAGAAATATTGTGATCAAGTAAACGAAGAAGGGTTTGATGGAACAAAATGATCTATTACTGTAACGAGAGGATTATTTTATAATTTTGATATTTTTGGACAAGCAAGATTGTGTGGTGTTGTGTGAATGGGTATTTTAACAACTTGATGTTCATTTTACCAATACATGTACAGGGATGAAATTAGAAGGTTAGTGCTCATTCAAATGATAGGTTTTTGAAGAAGATTATTTCATTCAGATTAATCGATTAAATTATTTGATGAGAGTAAGGTTCTTTTATTTTGTTTATAGTAATAAGATATATGATTATATTAAAACCTGCATTCTATTTAAAGTATTTGCATTATTCACAAAAATATTTAGCTAATGGAAAATTTTGTCAAAATATTTCTGAATGAAAAATATATAAAATCCATAGCTAAAATAGATTTTATTATCTTAATGAATAAGACTGAAATTTTACTGAAGGGTCTAATTATATCAATTCGTGTTAAAGTGAGAACTAATGAGGTATTGCCAAAAATCTAATAGACAGTAGATTGTCGTTGCAAGAAAGTTTTTCATAGCGTTATGAATGATCTTAATATTAGAAGAGGATTTCAAATTACAAGTAAATTGTTTAGTAGAAGATACATGCTGTTAACTTTTCAAGACTTACTTAAGATTTTTAAGCTTTCAATCAAATTAGGTCCACTTTAACTGCATGATTAGATGTCATTAGTAAGGATAGGTACTTAATGACAAATTCATTTGTGGTTTTTGTTACTAGACAATAATAAATTGGCCGTCGATGTAAGAAGATACATATTTTTTTGTAAGAAAAAAAAGGGAGACTAAGTATAGCTTTTTATATTTTCAGGGCTAGCAAAAATTGTAAACAGAAATGTTGACATTGCTTCTGATGACGTAGAATTTACATTTTTGACGTTATGTCTAACCTTGAATTGGTTACAACGATCATATACTAACAACTAAAAACTACCACAAAGTTAATTTCGACGGTTCATTAAACTGCCGTCACCACTAAACACTGGCAGTATAGTCGACAAGATCGTTTTGAAGACTCGTTTGCCAAGGAAGAGAAAAAAAACGGTTACAACGTTTCCGATGAAATTATCACAAAAATATTTATATACTAATTACTTTTTAATTGCCATTTAAAGTTTTACATGATATAGCATTTTGTAGTAGTTAATTTTTCTTGTTATAATGCATAAAGTTATCAGTTTGTTAAGAACAATTTATTTAACCATATTCATGGTATGAAATGGTACCATAATCCATTGGTAATGAAACAAGAGACAAGAATACAACTGAAATAATCTGCACTCCTAGTGTTTTTCCCGGCAGTAATGTTGGGGAAAAGAATATTTCACAGTAAATTCATAAAGTCATGCGAAAAAGTGGACCAGGACCTTACAAGTACTAAGATTCATGCCTTGGTTTTAACAGGTGAATTGCGAAGTATTAAATTACTTATGATCTGATACAAATTACATTGAGACAAGGTTATGTCCATAATCAAATTGTGATAGATTTTATTGAAAATTTAATTTCAATTACAATTTCGTATCGAAGGACCAACAAGGACCAGTTGTCTGTTATCGTCTGGCTTTGAAATTACTGATTGTGGATGCAAATGACAGCTGCAAGGGTAAATTAAATGCCAATCTCTGATAAGGATCGCTACGATTGTGCGGATTTAAATGATAAGACTGCATAATATTGAGGTTTGGTAGTTATGGTGACTAAAAAATTTTTGGAATTTATCGAGTTGGTTAGAACAAGGACCAATTTTTATTATGTGATTAGTCGTTTTGGTTTGGCAACTACAATTTAAATATAGACAAAGCCCACTTCTGTAATTTGTATCAGCAATGATTAGAATTCGATCTTTCATTTTATTTGAAAGAATAGAAAGTTTTATTTTCGAGTTTAGATAGGAGTTAAGTGTTATCTAAGTGTTAAGGGCACACAATACACATTCCTGAGGTTCACGACATACCCTCTAGTCAATTTACCCCTTTTTTGGGGTAAAGTGGGATCTTTTTGGGTGATCCCCGTCGAACCCATGCCCATGATGGACACATCTGTGCCTCGCCTATGGAAGGAATTAAAAAGTAAAGAAAACATAATACACATGTTAGTAAGACAATTTCCCCCATCACATTTCCCATAAGACCATATAACCCAAACATTTATTTACAGACAAGACAACACTAAACATATACAATACAATAAATTAATCACCAATGAATCTACACCCATTCCCATACATTTATATTACAAATAAAAGATACAACTGATGTGACCCAATAGCTATGCACAGAAAAGGTAATATTGCTGTGTTTGCATTCCACTGACCTGTTTGTATGAACCGCGTGTCCAAAGCCCTCTGGTGGGGCGGCGATGTACAGCGGTGGCGCCGGCTCGGCTGCGCCCACGCACAGCCCCGCCCCCGTGGACGCGTTCGACGCCGACGAGCATGACGAGTTCGAGTGGTTTAGAGCTGGAATTGCATTATATGGAATTCGTTGCTGGTACTTGCATGTACTTGTGGCCATACGAGAGAAATGTAGGCTATAATATTCAAATGATATTTACATTTGAGATAGAAGTTCAAGGAACTCAGAGCTGGTCAGATAGGGGTTAAGTTTCGAAAACTGTGTTTATCACAAAATGCACAAGTAGAAAGATTTTATCATATGCAATTAAAGTAAGATGTTAGTAACTCTCCAAGACAATTCCTCATCATAAGATCTCATCCCGCATCGTTTGGAACTAATAATATAGCAGGTATACTTTTGGAGACCTCCTAATAAGACATGCTCTATTCCATTGATTGCTATCTTCCTTAACTAAGGCATAAAATTCCTACTTACCAGGTAAAGGTCGATGAACTGCAGTGACATATCTGTTGCCCTCCATGTATCCTCGATCGGGTTCTGCAGTGTGGGCATGATGGGCGTGGATTGAATGCTGATGGGTATAGAATCCGTCGGGGGGATGTAGAGCCACCCCGCCCGTCCCTTCTTCTTCGTCTACCTTCTGAGAGAAGCTGTGAACAAGGAAAAAAGATGGTTAGAGAAGTTGTGTCAGAAATGACAATGTTCGTATTAACTCGTCGAGTACCGGTTTTATAGACACAATTAAAGAACAATAGGTCACGGTCACCGGTGACCGCTTGGTGTTTGACAGTTTAAAAGACCAATTTTCTGAAGATATAAGTATAATTGAATTTGGATTTATAGCTGTTAAGTTTAATAGATAAACGCTTCTAACAAGGTTATAATTAGAAACAAAAAACTGAAAGTAAAGCTTCATAGAAGATTTTGCAATTTGAACGCATTCTTTGTATCATTTCAAAGTCTTCACTAAACAAAATAGTATCTCAGTTTAAAAATGTCAGTTTAAGGTATCAAAGATACTAGCTTATACTCTATATTTATACAAACGCGATCTTTTGTATCATTCTTCTGTCTAACGTTGGTTCTAAATAAAATACCATTACAGAGTTTAAAGACATCAGTTTCAAGTATCAAAGATGCCTAGGAATTTCCCTCTTTAGCAACAAGCCCTTTGTAACTGGCACTTGTAAATATTTTCACTATCTCAGTTAAATATTTGCTTACTCGGACGTTTTTGGGACGCTTTTGCAACGGCTAGGAAATAGGGCAACGTTTGTGACAGAGTGAAAGAGATAGAACGCGTAGCTGTTTCGTTTGTGAAAATATTTTGTCCCCGAATTAAAATGGAGATGATAATGATCGTAATCTTAATTGTCTTTTCTAGCTCCAAAACGGGTATTTTATTCCCCAAAGGGACGTGTAGACTTTTAGACAGCTTTTTTTTGAGGGGGGAAATCATCCAATGGTTTCTCTCGTCTTGGGTTAGGCAAGAGAGAGTGTCAGACTCTTACTGACTAAAAACCACCCCGTTTCAAGTCCTGCTCTCCAAGCTGGAGCACCGGCAACCCGTTAGGCCTTCTGCGGTTTTGTATCGGGCATCAGCCTTACTGGGCTCCATCTGCGGTGGTCTGATGGCTCTTTCGATGGGTTTTTAATATTTTAACTAACGAAAAGCTTTGCATTGTAAATAACTTTAATCAAGTTGTGGATTCTAAGTCCCATGAGTAACCTTTTTTAAATACTCGTGACACCTAAAACCACCAAGCATTATGAAAATAACCTAGAAAAATACTTAAGACCACAAACATAACTTAAAGTAGATTAACTCGTCGAGTACCGGTTTTATAGACACAATTAAAGAACAATAGGCCGCGGTCACCGGTGACCGCTTGGTGTTTGACAGATTAATGTCGAAACTTTATAATGTGAGTTTAAGTTAAAAAGCAACTGCAATGTTCATAGCAGTATAATGAAAGTTAGCACTTAAGGCAAACGTTTTGTTTTAACTACAATATTTAACAGTTTGCTTAGTTAGTTAGCTAGTTAAAGTTCTGTGGAGGTAAGAGCGAATGTTTGTTTGGGAAATTGTTTGTCCTGTTAGATAAGTAGCTTTGTACAACGACCTATACACAACCAATATATCATGATCTAGCTTTCTATGATCTTCTCGCACATTCAACGATCAGCTTATACTGGTTTTGCATAGCTTGATGTGTGTGTATTTTGATACTGCAGTGGTTTGTGTGTAGTTATAGTGACATAGAAAACTATTATAGTTTCTCTGTAGGACCTTCACTATGTTACAAAATTAATTCTATAATAATGGACGAATTTCTGGGCTTTACTATTTAGAAAGTAAAAAAGAGGTCAGCTATCAGTTTAGGGTCAGGTCAGGTTCGGAATGTTTCGGTAAAGAAAAATCCATTCACATAATAATTGTTATATAACAGCATATACCAAAAGGAATTAACAACGGATATGACAACATTAGGTATGTATATACGTCAAATATTTATATGTTACGATTATTAGACAAAAATAAAAATAGAGATTAAAGCTATTATCTTCGGATAAGTAAAGAATTCGCAAGGAATCCATCTGATACATGTGCTTATTAGATTAAATACCTTCGATTAACAGTATTATTGCATTATTTTTATAATTATTTATGTATGATAATAATAGTGTTTGAGATAATCAACTAATGACTTTTGTGACGCAGTGCTGATGTAAAATCGGCAGTGTAATTAATTGTAGTCTTATGATATTTCTAGATTGGGCTCGCTGCCATTGCAGCGGTAAGTCCCCTCTTTGAGGAGTGGCTTGAGAGACGCTACGGCGTCCTCACCTACCGCCTGACGCAGGTCCTCACCGGACATGGAAGTTTCGGGAGGTACCTGTGTCTGATGGGGCGGGAGGAAACGCCCGGGTGTCATCACTGCGAGGACCGCCCTGAGGACACGGTGGAACACACCGTAGCGGAATGCCCTGCGTGGGCTGAGCACCGCCGTGCCCTCAGGGAAGTGATCGGCGATGGCGACCTCTCGCGTCCGGGCCTAGTGCAGGCCATGATGCGGAGCGAGGGGGACTGGGATGCCGTCTCCTCCTTTTGCGAAGCAGTCATGCTAGCTAAGGAGGAGGCGGGACGCGTGAGGCAGCGAAGCGCTGCCTCCTCGCGACCCAGCCATCGCGAAGGACACACCGGGCGTCGGGGATCGCGGGACGATCTCCGGCCACCGTAAGCGCGGGCCTGCGGACGGCGAGCATGGGTGGCTCCCCGTCCGACCAGAAACAGACCCGAGCGTACGGCGCGTCGCGTTCCGCGCGCGCCTCAAAGAGCCATCAGACCACCACAGATGGGGCCCAATAGGGCCGATGCCGATTCGGAGTCGCGGAGAACCTAACGGGTAACCGGGGCTCCGGCTCGACGTGCAGGAGAAGGAACGGGGTGGTTTTTAGTCAGTAAGAGTCTGACACTCCCTTCCGCCTCACCCAGGCGGGAGCAGTCATTCGATGATTTTCCCCCCTTAAAAAAAAAAAAAAAAAAATGATATTTCTAGATCTATCTAATTGGTTATAATTTAATCTAGATCAGGGTCAGTTTCGTGTTAGTCTTAACTACATAACAAGTATACACAGTACAGATACGACTGCCGACCAAGGAGTCTGGAGTTCGATTCCTGGGCCATTAGGTACTTACGCTTTTCGGTATTTTCTTAGCAAGCAAGCAAGCAAGAAGTTACTAAATTCTGGGTTTAAAAGGCATAACGATATATTATATTTTTCCAAAACTTTTGCAAATTTAATAGAACCCAAGACCATGACAACTGAATTTATTTATTCTTTTATAAAACAATTACCTAAATAACACTGAACTTGAATTATAATCTAAATACCAACTACTGTTTTATCGGACCTAAATTCCGGTAAACACAACGCAAAAAATAAACGCTTTCTAATTGCAGATATCAGTTATGTCGAACACTGAACCCAATTACATATTAAAATGGCTGATAAAAACTGGTTCCGATTAGTTGGAAGTCACATACGTGTATTTGGCAAAAGTGTTTCCAATTTCCTGCCAATTTAAGATTATTAACTTGGTGTATATTTGGTTTAGATTCCATAGTGTTTCAAAGACAGATGGGGTCATTTCTCAATCATGATACAGTTTTTGGCTTGAACCCCCAAAACTGTTTATTTTTGCAGGAAACTCAATAAAACTTAACAAATTCTATGAGTGAACATTAGTTGTAAATCGGAAACTCGACACTAAAACAAGAGAATCTGTAAAATTTTATGTCTAAGTTGCTAACACTATAAATGCAGGTGGCAAACTGAAGATTTTGCAATTTGATACTGCACCCTTGTGCGCACATCGACAGAGGATGTAGGTTTTGGTCAGAAATAGTACGACAGGCCCCTTAATTTTATTATGAAGATATCAACCAATACCCACACTAAGATAAAACGAGGTTCTATATGAAATCTAAATTCGCTGCGAGTTTGTATAAAACCACAAATGTATTAACAAAATATTTACATTTTAACAAGAGCCTCAGCTAGTTTAAATGGGAACATAGAAAACCAGGAACTATCGGTAATAATCGTGTTTCTTTATTTAGAACTTGAGTACGTCAATCAGAGGTTGTCACGAAGTCGGAGAAAGTACGAAAAACACCACAATTTAGTGTAGTTAGATATCTATGCAGTTTGCTGTATAACTAAATAATAGCCATTTTAGAAGCGTGCTTAGAAAACGGAAAATCGGAGTTATAATAATTGTGAAACTATCGAATTGTTATAAATTTGATGCCTGTGGCAGTAAAAGCGTGTTTATGACGGTATAATTATTTATGACCACCGGTTTATTGTTTTATGTTTTAAATATAATAAATTATATCAATTGAAAACAAGGTACATTAAACATATTGTTTATAGTCAATAACAGTAACTGTGCGAAAATGTGGATCGTTATAAATAAAACTAAAACAACAGGTTTTATAGAACAAACTATAATTTGTTTTTGCTAAACATGTCAAAGTAAAGACTGAACAACGAAACATGAAATACAAAGGACCAAAAAACTCGATGCTCAAAAGACCAAATTCATAATTAGTTTTAAACAAAAATTCGAAATAGGAACAGCTGGTATTATTGCAAGCTGTCAAATTTATTTAAAAGAAAATCCTTTTTAGAGATTTGTAATATATATTTAAAACCAGTTTAAAGTAAATGTGAATATGAAATCAAAAATGTTGTTTCTGTACTAAATAACTAGTGTTCGTTAGGAGGAATTAACTTCACATAATATTCAAAGCTGATACCTGATACACATCTTTATTAATGACTGCATGTCGGAAATTCTGTTGTTGTGCGTTGTTACTACATTTTATCGCAAACTATAAACATAAATAAAATGCTCTATTGATATATGCTCTGTTTTGATGGTGAGGACAAAGTAATAAGTACATTAGAACATGAGACATTCTGAAATACCGTTGCTTGTACATAGACATTCTGTAGTTTTAAGAGGAGATATATCTATAGAATTGTTTCAAAATAAATTATATTCAAAATAACCTAGTTTAAACTATAGTGCTCCTAAAGCATAGCACATTCATCATTATAACCTCAAAAGTATGTTGTTTGTCGTGTGAAAAGCGTCCACAAAGTCGTTCATATTATTCTTCTGTAGTTACTTTTGAAAAAATATTTGTCCGATGCCCGTTCCACCCGATAAAGCTGTCAAGCGTCTGTTATAAAAACACTTAGAGGCGAGAGGTGGTCCTTATTCAGGACTTGAGGACCACGATGTCTATTCAAAGAACCAAAAGGACCAATATTTTGATTGGCTATTTTTAGCGACATTACCCAGATTGGGTTGTTTTTATTGAAAACTGGGAAAATGGTTTTTGGAGTTTCTGTGAGGTCCATGTAAATAGGATGTGGTACATACATATACATAGACATCATTTTATCTTACTTGGACTACCTTGTCAGTCCAGTCGCAAGCACAATGAAATTCGACTTTTGGATGCTTTAACCCCAAATGCCTATATAAAATATATACTATTGAAGCCTACCTGAAGAATAGTACTCATACTCATACTCAACCCACAAACCTATTACTAGCCACAATTGCGATTACAAGATTATCGAGGTTATCTCAACTAAAACACAAATAAACTCAATAATACCAGATACGAAAGTAATCTAAAACGCTTGGAGCAGTAATAGTGGTGTGGCAGTTTCCCACAGATGCTGCGAAACTGAAACCACTCACGTAGAGATGTGCCAATTTCCTGGCAGATGAGGCGATTCGGTTCCGACTAGGTATCGAGAGATTTTCAACTCGATATGTTGGATTATGGAGATTAAAGATTTTGTTAATATTTTTCTTTTAGATGGAAGATATCTGTTATTACAAAAATTTTGAATTATTTGAAACCCAAATAGTTTTCTTTCAATCAAGGACTACCAACCACAATACAGACAAAAATAAACAACTATATATATTTGTCTACCATCAACATGGAAAAATATGTGTGATGTTGTATTGTACCCCGACTGGAAATAGCTTCAATCCAAGCAAGCTTCTGCAATGTAAACGAAATAAACACTCGATTTCAAATGTAAGGATACGCTATTGAAAGTTCTACCGCAGTAAATAAATATCGGAAAATTGAAAATTCTATGAAAAGTTTTTGGATAACAGTTTGTACCGAATATTTTATTTGTACGTCGTTATCGTCGTGTTATCTAAATTTCACTCTGAATGTCATGCGCGTCACTTCAATTATTTTTATACAAGTAAGAACCAACTAAACATGACTTCGTACGACAGCAAACAACTCTTCAATTGCAAGAAAAATCTCGTAGAATCAACAACCATTTATCATTTACAAAGAAATATGTTCTTTGCCTTCGTAAAAATCAACAAACAATTGTTCCATTCTACACGTAAACGAACAAACGTCAGTGGCAATATTTCATAAATATTTAACCTCTAATTACTTCCATTATTTCGGTACGAAGCTTGGTCGATCGTGTTTAAGAAAATAAGCACCCAATTTATAAACAGATTTTGACAAACAACTCCAATTTTGGGCATCTTAAAACACTTAAAGACTGAAATTACTGGGGGCTTAGATACGGACGATTCTTAAGTCTAAGGCTTAAAAATCCGCTCCAAAAGTCAGCTTTAAACCATCAGGACGACGTTTACGATCGTTTTTACAATAAAAACAAAGTGCTTCCCAAAGATTTGCCATTCACTGACGACCGGCACAATGTTAAGAGTCGTAATTTTTTATTGTACGTTTAATTTTCGTGATAAAGCTTGTCAATTAGTCCGTTAGGCTCTTGACTCTGGCGCCCCGCCAAGTATTGTGGAACTATCCCTGAAGTAACTTACAACAGAGCTTACGAAGATTTTATGTCAGCAACATGCGTGCCATCTTAATAACTGCACGTTCGACGTTTTCCGCGAGTATATTTTTGTGCAAGTCAGGACAAGCCGAAACGGGAAGATTATTTCGAAATGAGACTGCTATTCTTAGATGTAAAGAAAAAAGCGCTTTAACTTACAAATTACACAAGTCATTAGCGAAAAAACTGAGTCCCTAAAACAACAATTTTTCAAACTACCAACTAGCTGAACTGCGGGAGCACTAAGTGTCTCAAGTGCAGTTTATTTGTCAAATGGAGCGCGACATTCCCCCATTGTCATCGAGAGGGAGCCGGGGGGAGTTGGGAGTTCCTCTATTCAGTTGCACCGACTTGATTAATACGCCTGAATGCGCGCGCTCGTTGCAAAAACGACCCAGTTTCTGGGCCCAGCGAAAAATTGTAGGTTATTAGACTGGGCAATGCCTATGCTTGCGAGAGGCCGAGATTGCGCGGTTTTAAAAACAAAATGGGAGTTGATGCTTTCATCATCCGTCTTTTAACGGAGCACAATACACACGGAGTGTGAATTTTAAATCCTCAGTAATTGTTTTCGCTGTCTAAACAGTCATTTGCATTTTTTTTGTATTCATATTTATTGAGTTTGCCATTTTGAATAGGGTTTTGATATATCGTTGTGGCTTATTGTTGATGTTTATTGGACAATGTTGATAATAAGCTGACTAGTATTTATTAGGCGACCTTGAAAAAAAAATGTGTGTAAATTATAATGTAAATGATAATTACGATGTAAATGATAATATTTCAAACATTACATCATACATATAAATGATCGAAGTATGTAATGTAAGTACATTAAGTCGGGTACTAAAAAAACCTCAAACATATAAAAGGAATTTAGTAGAAAGCTACAGTAAATTGCTGGAGTTACGCGTGAAAACGTGGAATTTTAAAACTAGCAGTGTCCGTTGGCTCACGTCCAGGCTGTTGGCCAAACTAAGCCTTTCTCTAAAACCGTCGGTTTTGTCAAAGTGGATTTACAACACTAGATCAAGACTACACGCGCCCGATCTAGGTCATGCTAGAGCTGTGAATGACAGGCGATTTCAGCGGACTAAGCAAGAATGTTTCTCTTAGAACAATATTTTTGAAATCCTTCCCGATTTTGTAATAACACGTTTAGCTGCTCCGTCTGTGTGCATGCCAAGTTTGTCTTAAATATTACACAAGGAAACTAGCTGTTTGTGCGGCGATCAAAGTTATAGCTTTAAGATTATTCTAAGGATGTATTTTGTGTGGCTGTAAGCCAAGTTTTGATTCGAAATGTTGCTTGAATTTGTTATTATAGAGAGGGTTATTAAGTATTACGTTCGTATACACCGAGAGGTTTACTTCAGAACATTTTTTGTTATCTTTATTACACATTAATATCATAATCGATTTATAAATAAGTGCAGCGATATCATCTGCGGTGTATTACGATAGTGCATTAATCTCTACGGCACATAAGTACGTAATGTACTCTCAAGCGCCAAGATATGAGCACTTCACCGCCATGTTGAAATTTCATCCCACATTTCTTTTAATGGATGGCGAGAAATGCTGAAACATTTTTAATCTCACAAAGGTATAGTGATAATTACGTTTCAAACAGTATTTTTTTGAGTCGTCACAAAGGAATGGGTGGGTCATGAGATATTATTGCGTAATACGTATTTATTCTTTTGCCTTTGAACTTTATATAGTTTTAAAAGAAGGATATTTAGGAACTATGTAGTTCGTATATTTGAGTAATTGTTGTAAGTAATTACTTTGTCATATATAACTATAAACCCATGAGCGTTAGACAAAAATGACAAATAGAAAAAGAAGATTAAGGGTCGGTTTCACATCGTCTGTATTGCTGCTATGTACCAGATAAATTTTAATGAAGAACGTAATTTGTATAAACTGTCTGCCACATAATTTTATCAGAAACTTATATGGAAATGGTGAAACAGGCGCTAAATGAAGTAATTACATAACATAACATAACATCATGCCTTTTAATCCCCGAAGGGGTAGGCAGAGGTGCACATTACGGTACTTAATGCCACTGTACAATGTAACATCCACTTTTCACTATTTATGTTATGAGTCCCATGTAATAGGGAGCGAGCCTTGCCATATACCGGGCACAATTCCAGACTCCGTGCTACTACTGAGATTTTTTTAAAAACCCAATAATACTTTGCCCGACCCGGGAATCGAACCCGAGACGCCTTGCCGCACTTGCGAGCACTCGGCCAACGAGGCAGTGAAATAATTACAATCACTACTATTTACAGAACTATGAGTAATGACTAGCTTTTCATAAAATAAATAAAGTTATAAAAGGCATAAAAACAAGTAAATTGCAATTCCATTCCCTTTGACGTATTTCTAGCTAAGTTTTTGAGGACTTGGGTGAGGTTTAATTAAAGTTGAAGGTAGAAAGAAGGTGGTAGCGTGTAGCTGGTTAAGAGGATCCCAAAGTTGGTCTTAAACTTCGAGAACCTCGAGAGTTTCCGAATTTTATTCAAGTAATTGTGTCTTACAGAAATTTTCATATTCGTACGGAACGATGATTATACTAATTTGGAAATGGTGGGTGGAATTTTTTATTCGTATCATGGTTATTTGGTTCGGTTGATGGCTATTAGTCATTGCTTTTTTTAGTGGGATTTTAAGTTTAGAACTCTTTAATCTTAGTAAAGGAGTACTTTCAAGCATAAAACTAATAACTTTAATCTTAAACTTTGAAACTAAGTGTGGTATAGGCACAGTATCTTTATATCCCGAGCGTACGGCGCGTCGCGTTCCGCGCGCCTCATAGAGCCACCAGACCACCACAGATGGGGCCCAACAGGGCCAATGCCGATTCGGAGTCGCGGAGAACCTAACGGGTTACCGGGGCTCGACGTGCTGGAGAAGGAACGGGGTGGTTTTTAGTCAGTAAGAGTCTGACACTCCCTCCCGCCCCACCCAGGCGGGAGCAGTCATTCGATGATTCCCCCCCCCCCTCCCTAAAAAAAGTATCCCTATATACCTAGATCGCATACTTATGCGGTTAACTTGTAACTAAGACCCTTTATAAAATGTGTCGCTATTGAGAATACACCTAAAAGATTTTATGAGGTAACTGACACGGCTCTAACACGCAAAACCTTTTTAAATGGATACACGTTGTAACAATGTTACCCAAAGGTTTCCCATTTTTGTAACACATTATTTTGGTACCTTTATTTATTAAATATAGGTATGGAAGGTGTATTCTCTAAGGATCAGTGTAGAGGTTTACACCTACGTTGTGACAAATTAAACGGTTAGTGAAATTGAGATCATATTTATCTAACCTTCCCAATAATGCTAACTAGGATAAACCAACAAACTACTAAATTCCATATTTAGGACGATAGAATATTCCACAAAAACATAATTAACAACACAAACGTAGCTTCGTACCTATTGACGTAAGATGGCCTTTTATTTCATTTCTAGAAACTTAACTAAAGATCATCGCAAGCCAAAATCTAAAATAACAGCAAGCAAGTATAATTTTAAACTTTATTGCAATTACAATACGATATAAATTAAGATTTTGGAGGAGGCCACGTCCATTGACCTGGCGGAGGCTTTTCTATCAAAGGTTCCCATGGTTTCCAGTTCAGCATTTGCCGAGCCAACTTTAGTTCGTTGTCAGCCTGAACAATCAGCTCTTCGGCTTGTCCACCATTGATCTTGCATTCGATGTCCGTGAAATCCTTGCTTTCTTTAACGAGTTTATTTCGGTCACAAACAATAATTTCAGTATACTTTCGATAGGTTGCATCCTTCGGCATTTTACTGAGGATACGGAGTATTTTGCCGTAAAGGGAACTCAACGTGTGACCGGGGTTCGGATGGACGGCCAATCCAACAACACCTGTCGTAGTTTTGACTACAACCATGATTTTAAAACTTGACTACAATCCGTTTTTAAATCCCTTCGCTTTATTGATATTGACACAATTATAAAACACAACTAACACGTTAAAATCGATTCGTAAAAGAGAAAAACACGTATGACAGTGACATTATTTTTATATTTTTGTTACTGACCTTTGCTAAAACCTTGAAGGTTTTATTTAATTTATCAAGCCAGTGATTGTCATAAAACTTTAGTTTTGTATCAAAATTGTGCTGTATTTTGAAATAGCATGACCTTTAAAAATAATAAAAGTGTTTTTGAGTCAATTGTCTGAGTTAACTCACCCGTATCCAGGCTTTTGGCAGAACCAGGACCTGGTAAGCTTTGCAGCTTCGAGCAAAACGCCCCCAAGGTCACCGATCCTCATGCCAGTGCAGGAGCAGCAGCCATCACCATCCCCATCACCCACTAGCACAACTCTCGACTCTGACTTCGCCACTTTGGACATCAAACACACATCACCCCCCAAAAACCAATTTTAACACTATTTTTATTTATATCACTTCCATCAGTTGTCCATACAAGTTCAAAAATAATTTTGTTTAAGCTTTTTATTCACAGATTTGTTCACTGCAGGTTAACATTCAAGAATGAATCTATAAAAAAATGAAATAAAAAGATAATTAACGCCATCGACACGCGGAGGTCATAACTTGATATTGCTAGCAATAAACGCGATTGTATTCGTAATAAGCCTCGATACAAATGATCAAATAAACTGACAACCATTTGCGGTTACAACCTGATGATGTAATGAATCACCATTTTTGGTTTGAAGAGCTGTTCAGATTTCTGTCACGCAGGAAGACTCCAAACAATGAAATATATTATACAAGATATATATGAATATATTAGACAAGCGAAAACAAGCGACTTCTTTGGAAATAATGAATTTAATACAAAAGAAAACTTGAACCTAAAAATAAATGCAAAAGCAAGTATCATTGGAGGAGTTGAAACGAAAAATATTAGCATTCTTGTTGAAGTAAATCGACTTATTCATGATGATGTATTAGACGGGTACAATATCAAAGAACATGAACAATGAGACAGCAACGCATCAAGTTTACATTATCGAATATAAATAATACAAAAAGATGACGTACGTATACGTCTTTAACATTACCATACAGTAAATATGACTGGCATGAAATACTGACCAACATTACAATAATGACTAGCAGAGCTATCAAAAGATGTTTTCACTATTCGAGAATTTGTGATGTATGCAAAGTTTGTATCGATTCTTATGTTATCTGCTCTCTCTCCTTTATACGTTTAGAAATAACCCTAACTCTATTAAGTGGAATCGTATTAACAATAAAAAGCCTATGCTTTCTACGAAATGATTTTCGAATAACTATCACCAGTTCGATGGATTCAAAAATTATAATTGAAATATCCGATTTAGAAGAAAAACAACTCATCAATTTAGGGACATATAATGCGAATTCTAAGGAAGAAATTATACAGAAAAAAGGTAAAAGA
The DNA here is from genome assembly GCA_902850265.1 of Spodoptera littoralis. NCBI lineage: Eukaryota > Metazoa > Arthropoda > Insecta > Lepidoptera > Noctuidae > Spodoptera > Spodoptera littoralis. The sequence continues at coordinate 6,640,112 of LR824561.2, read as the reverse complement.
ACAGAATAATGTAAATTAGAGTACCGTTGGACCTTTGCGTCTCTGAGGTTTTTTGAGGAGCCTTAAAGAGCTTCCAAAATGTATCCGAAACAGGTAGCGTGCAAAATAAAGTTACCGGTATCCATTGTTTTGATTATACTGAAGCCCGCGCATTAATTGGTTTAGTTAGGATTTTTGTTGTTTCACATATTTTTGTTTTTATTATTAAATTTTACATTTGAAATTTTGAGAATATGTAAAATATCTGTTCCATCATGGAATACATTTAAAGAACCAATAGCATTTCTTGAATTTAAGTCATCATTTACTTAAGTATAATGGCTATGTCTAGTTTCTACCTCATTGATAACTGTACAAGCAAGACTGCTGATATAGTGGTAGTTCGATTCCCGAATGAGTATAAATACATTAGATAAAAATAGTATAATCAAATACAGTTGACAGATCAGGTTTACGGAATACAGAAGATTACGCACGTTGGAATTTATGGTGTGTGACTAATGAGCACAATTCATTGTATTAAAAACGGTTTTAAAAAATGAATTACAACAGTTTTAACAGATCTTGACGCAAAAGATTTTTTCATTTACCTATGTAGGTAGAAATCTTTCTCTTCGGAACTCATGATTCAATTTTCTTACATTTTGGGAGGTTTAATGATCGAAAAAAGTTATTATTACTAATGTCATAGATGTTTACCGCTGGCCAACTTTAATTGATTAAAGAAATTCTAAGGAATTAGGTCAGAAAATAACTGTAATTCTTCTTATAACAAATAATATCATAACAGAAGAAAACTTCCAAATCATTTACCTAGAAATAAGGCCAAGAGAGTAATTCAGCCAACATTTCGTTGTCTACACAAACATTTGTATACAATAACAAGAAGAGATGAGGTCAATGACCGTCTAAGAGAGCAAGGCAGTTGAGCCCCATACTGGGAACATAATATATTACATCATAGAAGACAAACAAACACTAGAATTCCTTCTTACTAAAGAAAATCCTATAAAATGAGACAGTCCCGACTAATATTACAAATACGACAGTAAGTTTGTGTGTTTGTTACTTCTTCAAGCTTAATCTACTCAGCCAATCATGTTGTAATTTTACATACATATAGTTAGACGTATGGAGAAGGATATAGGTAAGAGACAGTCCCGACTAATATTACAAATACGACAGTAAGTTTGTGTGTTTGTTACTTCTTCAAGCTTAATCTACTCAGCCAATCTTGTTGTAATTTTGCATACATATAGTTAGAAGTATGGAGAAGGATATAGGTAAGGCAAAGTCATGGATAAAGGCTAGTTTCAGAACAAATACTACCTCTTATGATACCAGTTGTAGGAAATAATAATATATCATGTTCTAAGGCGTCTAGTAGTTGGATCGTATCCAACAAAGTGTTTTTTCTAACATTTCATGTAATATTAATGTAATGTATGATTAGGTTTTTTTCTTATTTATGTAATGATGTTTTTATATATCTAAGTTGGTATGATCATAAATGTATGTCTATCTGGAATTTTATTATTTATTCACCATACTAGATTCTTCCAGAACAAAGGAACAGATTTAAACGTACGGGTATTATCGATTCTAGAGAGACAATAAAATAAAATTCTGATGACAAGGATTTGATCCGTATATCAGTAATAGCTTAAACTGTCAAACACCAAGCGGTCACCGGTGACCGCAACCTATTGTTCTTTAATTGTGTCTATAAATACTCGACGAGTTAATTTGGTTAAAGACCCGACACCTTAAAATTACAAGGTCAGGACAAAAAATGCTCTAATCATTAATTTTGAACAGAAGTTATATGCATAAAACTATCAGTTTAGAATTAAATCCATAATCATAATAATTCAATCAAATCTTTCTTAAGTAACATCGAGAATACCATCTTATTTAAAACGGTTCCTAAGTCCTACAAGTAAATACGTACTTTACAAACGTATACCCGAATAAAAACACATCTATTTTGTGTTTTTATAGTTTGTTGTGAGTACCGAGGCGTGAATCGGAGTAATCACAATAGGTCGTGTCTCGTTGGTAAAATTTAAAAGCGAAACTGTATTTTGTTTATGTCGTTCACTTTTCCTCCAAAACAAAGGTCTTTGGTGTCATTTTGTGCACTCTTACTCAAATGTGTTGTAATATATTATCCTACAATCTTCTTGTTTAGAACTCTTATTTGCTTATTTAGTAAGTTTAGCTCTCCATAAATCTATATTTAAACGTCTTTACGAAGATAAATGTTTCAAATTGGGTTTGGTCTTATTTATGTTATCGAAATTCAAATAGCCGATTTGTGTGAGCTGATCCTATGATCTAAAAATTACATTAATTTTAAATGGAAATGCGTTTGATTCTAAACATCATAATTTTCTTGATTTAGATTTTAGTTTTAAGTGGATTTAAAGGACCCAGTACCGAACCAGTACAGATAGTGACCACCAGGTGGTTTTGATGAGGTAAGTATATTACTCTATTCTTTCTCGCCATAAACCAACTTTCTGAGGGTTTCCTTATCATCAATTACGGATTAACACCTTTATAGACACCATAACGCATCAATTAACCCAAAACCACGATTAATCAGAGAAATCCAATCTTTTCAATCCAGGGTACTGTCTAACCAGATTACCAAAAACAGTGTTCCTGTCTTTGGTAATCCAAAAGGCAATATTTTACGTCTCGGAATGTACTCGGGTAAGTTTTACCGCCTCGCTAAATGGGTAAAACGATTCAGACAAATGGCCTTCTATTGGATACGGCTTAGTATTCCTTGTGTCTCTCACTGGAATGTTCTGGAAATCAGATATCGGTGAAATAAAGAAACAAGTGATTTAGAAGAATTATGATGATGCACAGATAAATAATCTTTTGCAAGACTTTAGAAACATAAAGTCCTCATCAAAATCTCAACCGCAGATTGTACAAATTCTCTCGTTACAAACCGTGAAAAGTTATCTTTAAACCGAATCCAAAAATTACTTATTTCTAACAAAACCAGACCTCAAATTGAGGACAACTAAAATTCGTCACACACTGTAATTACAATTACCCAAATCGGGCACCAACTACACTGCAACGTAACATTGATCGTTTATTTCAACCGTGATAGACCAAATGTCTAACAATACAATTTGAACTCTGTTACAAAATTGTAAGTTGTAATTTTGTTTAGCATACAAACGGATCTAGTTGTGATTGGAATTGTTTAACCTCAATGTTCCTGAGATATTTTGCTCAAAGTAATACTATCTGATATGTCGAGTGTCGACACGACTCGTATTCTGAACTTTATAGGTGCTAGAAATCCTATTACCGGGTAGATTTACATGCATATTACTAGGACTAGGTTTTCGAAAAGGCTGTAAAATGTTTTGTTCTATATTGGACAGGTGTCGTAACTATAGTATTTCTTTTTAATGAGATGAAATCGAAGGCTACATTATGAGCCCCATGACGTAATAATACCATGGCTTATTATCAAACCTACTATTGCACTGAATACGAATTAAAAATGAGAATTTTTAGGAAAATCGAACAAAGCTAAATGCTTTGCTCCAGCTTGGAATGTGAGACCTCTTGTTTAGCACTTGCGGCCACTAACGCGACAGACCAGTATGTTACCTACTATTTATAGTTTATACCCATATATCTCGAACATTTCCTGTACCCAAGATATACGGAAAAAGTATACCGCACAAGAATGTAGTATACAGCTTTCTCAAAGAAAGTTAAAATGTTAAGAGAAATACTATTTCATTCAAAAACTTTTAATTGACTTCGCAAACCATTAATATCTGAATAAATGAATAAAGTTAGCGTTAATAAAAGTGCAATATATTGCGCTGTAGATAAAACTTTACGAAGGAAGTAAGTAGTTACAAAGAATGTGAAATAAAATGACCAGTTTTTTGTAGAGAAATGGACTCCGAACTAGGGCAACGGGGAAGACATTATTTTACATTAAATAACAGAGAGAAAGAGAGAGAGAACTCTTACATCGAAGTTTAGAAGCGTATACTTTTTGGTAGTTCTCTAGATTGGGACTCTAAGCCTGAAAAACAAAGCGAGAATCTTGTTAGAAAAAAAAAGACTTAAGAATCAAATCTAACTAGTGCTGTGTAGTAGTGGTAAGCTAGCAGGCCAATGGGTAATAAACACTACTAGGAACACAAAAAACATTTGAGTAAAAATAACAAGCAAAATGCAGTTCGTTTAAGACTAAATCTTTAACAAAATATCGTGTAATACCAAACTGAACACTCATACGCAACACTTAAGAAACAGGGTCAATAACAAAAAACAAAAACAAAACAATTGCGTTACCATTACCTGAACGATTAAGTAAGAATAATTATTGTCTGAACTTAGCATGTTTAGAATCAGGTCAGAAAATTAGAAAGAAGTGAAACAAGGAAGTTTTATAAGGCCATCTTATTATGTCAATTGTACGTACAATCAGCTGATTGTTGATCGGTTTCAGCTTCTTTTTAGAGTTCTGTAAGGTACTGTACTTAAGGAACACTTTAGGCTGTAAGTATTTACTTTTCGAAAAGATGATGAGGTGTGTGTTGACCAAGTTCCAGAGTGAGGCAACGTTGTTTTTGTTAAATGGAAATGTTCAAGTAAGAGACATAATTAAACTAAAATAACCACAGGACACAATTTAAAACTGCAATCTCCATGACAGACTTCTCCAAATCAGTTTTAGGGTTCCGTTAAATTGATACGACTTGGTTTGTTTTTAATAGAACTTTACAATGATTATTTTTCGAAAAGACAGGCAGAATGTATTAATTTAAAGAAACTAACAAAAAATCTGCTTAAGAATCTAGAAAGAGGCATGCCTATAGTCATGCAAATGGTGTAATCACCTCATGATGACTGAATCTAACTAGGACACAATTTGAAACACAGGATACAATTTAAAATGATAGATCATTATTCCTACATTAAACACGTTAGGTATTAAAACAACTTAGAAAACTAGACCCGACGTAAAGACCCGACGTTAAGTGTAGGAGAGCCATGCTTCGGCACGAATGGGCCGGCTCGACCGGAGTGATACCACGGCCTCACAATTCCTGAATCCCCAACGAACCTCAAACTCCTAATTCCCAAAAGGCCGGTAACGCACTTGTAACGCCTCTGGTGTTCCAGGTGCCCATGGGCAACGCCGATTGCTTACCATCCGACTGCTTGTTTACCGACTTATGCCATAAAAAAAAGAATATTTTATATTAATTCTAAACGTTTTTCTATGACACGTGTATGTACAAACGTGATTGTAAGAAAGTCTGGGTAACATAAATATAACTGAGACCGGCAAGATTAACTGATTACTGATTACATTTTGTTATTATGCCAACCAATGTTTTTGTTTAATTAAGAAATGTTTTTGTTTGGTTCACAATTGTTTTTGTTTGAATGAGATTTGTTTTTGTTATAGTCTGTTTGTTATAATGAGAATTGGGTGTGAATGATTTAGTGATTGTATTTGTATGGTCTTGTTTTAAGCGAACGACTTTCATTAGATTAATTATTTATTAATTTATTACCTACCTATTTAAATTCTAATTTCATGATTGGTGTAAGTTTTAAAAAATAGCGAAGAAGTCAAAAAACAATTTATAGGGTGGATTTTTTTTTTTTAAGGGGGGAAAATCATCGAATGACTGCTCCCGCCTGGGTGAGGCGGAAGGGAGTGTCAGACTCTTACTGACTAAAAACCACCCCGTTCCTTCTCCTGCACGTCGAGCCGGAGCCCCGGTTACCCGTTAGGTTCTCCGCGACTCCGAATCGGCATCGGCCCTATTGGGCCCCATCTGTGGTGGTCTGATGGCTCTTTGAGGCGCGCGCGGAACGCGACGCGCCGTACGCTCGGGTTTGTTTCTGGTCGGACGGGGAGCCACCCATGCTCGCCGTCCGCAGGCCCGCGCTTACGGTGGCCGGAGATCGTCCCGCGATCCCCGACGCCCGGTTTGTCCTTCGCGATGGCTGGGTTGCGAGGAGGCAGCGCTGCGCTGCCTCATGCGTCCCGCCTCCTCCTTAGCTAGCATGACTGCTTCACAAAAGGAGGAGACGGCATCCCAGTCCCCCTCGCTCCGCATCATGGCCTGCACTAGGCCCGGACGCGAGAGGTCGCCATCGCCGATCACTTCCCTGAGGGCACGGCGGTGCTCAGCCCACGCAGGGCATTCCGCTACGGTGTGTTCCACCGTGTCCTCAGGGCGGTCCTCGCAGTGATAACACCCAGGCGTTTCCTCCCGCCCCATCTTATAGGGTGGAATAACACAGGAATTCAATGTTATCCCGGTCGTTCACACAGGCAAAGCCATTGGCAGAAGCTATAGCTATAGTAGGCAGAAGATATACCCAGTATTGTAATTGTAATGAACCACACAGTCAGAGAATATCAATAAAGATACAAAAAAAGTTAAGGATAAATTGCATAGAAAACAGAAGCATTCGTAAATTAATAGGATTTAATTAAATATTGACGAATAAAATAACCATTCGGGCTAAGAATCTGATGGAATTCATAGAAATTTTCGATGATCGATTGGTGAGATTAAATCCTTGTTAGATTGATAAAAGAAAGTTCGATCAAACAGACAGGATGCAGTTTCTCTTTGTTCATTTAAAACGCAAAAATAATTACCAATATCAACTCGACACATAAACTAATATTCTTCTAGAAAGACAGTAGACTTTAACATACCGTTGAATTCACACCAGAGTATAAAACAAATATATATGACAAATAAAAAATAAAAACTACAGTACATAAGTAATTTACCACTTAAACTTGTATTTATCTCACTTTTTTTGTTAGGTACACACCTGCAATATTTGTTACAATACTTTAAAAAAAAAAGTAAGTACCAAGAATTTAATAATGCCAATATTATTGTCACTATAACTTTAAAAACACAATAAATCCATCACTAATGTCAAATTTTTATTGACTCGATTAATTTATCACAAAAAATAAATCCGATTAATTTATTTCGATTTAAAATCGATTGGAACTTGGAACACTATACAGAGTGTCATAGAAAGGTTAAGGTGGGCAAAAGACTTGCGATCGGCCTTCAAGTAATCAAGGTTCAGTCGGCACTGGATTAAACTGTAAGCGAGTATAATGTACTCGATTTGCCGTAAAGATTGCTGATTGTAGTGAAAAAATTAAAGGGTATTGTTTCGTTATTTCGTTCAATTACTACTGAAGATGGGCTTTTTATAGTGGTTTATAAGAGCCTGAGTTACTTAATAAATGATTTTCAGACATTTTTTTTTTGTTAATCAAGGCATATCGTCGCGGATAGTGCAATTCCTCGAATTTACCATACGTAACTGTCATGGTGGCTCGGAGGTTTAAGACGCTTGCTTCTCATGCGGGTGCGGGTTCGGAACCTACCAACTGCAAGTACCAATGTGACTTTTTCCGAGTTATATGTACTTTCTAAGATTATTTAGACACCACTGACAAACGGTGAAGGAAAAACATCGTGAGGAAACCTGGGCTTATAATTTCTAATTATAAGTTTGAAATCGCCAACCCGCATTGAGCAAGCGTGGTGATTAATGCTCTAACCTTCTCCGTGTGAGAAGAGGCTTTGCTCAGCAGTGGGCATTTATAGGCTGTTGATGATGAAAGTGTATCTGCAATAGATCCAGTTTTACAGGGGAATTTTTAAATATTAAAATGAGTCGAAATGAATTCGTGTTAAGGAGCTGGAAGCCAATTAAGATATGCGGTAACTTGAATTACCTACATTTGTCAGATACGTGGAATTATCCAATGCTAGTTCCGCGGATTTGTACTATCCCCTACTATGTAAACGGTATGTAAAGTTGGCTTAAAGATCACATGTCCAACTGCCTAAATGATCATAGTAATAGCACGGAAAACGCATAGGTATATACTTATACCCAGTGTATAGTAAAAAAATTACTATTTATATTTATCACATGGGGCTTCACAACATAACTGATGAAAAGTGTCTGTTACATTGAAAATTTCCGCCTAACTAAAAGCTTTTTAAACATTTACATATAAGACGGAAACATTTACAACAACAAAATATGAAAATTATAACATGAAACTTCATGATGATAAAATCGCTTCCGCCTATAACTTGGAATCTACCAGCTTATGTCACATTCAAGTGTAATCAGGTAGACCGATACTGCCCGCACCGGAGACGTCTCCGCCTTACACAGCACACATACAACGCAAAACAAACCTTACACAACGACACATAAAGACCAAACTCCACTAAAACCCACACCGATGCACTAAGGAAACAAACCAATAAAAGATTTTACATTGTCGCACCCAAAAATATCAATCGACATTCAAATCTTTAGCTTAACATATAAGTGTCATATTTGCTTGTATATGAAAATCTATTTTCGGAATATTTGAAATCACTTTGTAGTTAATATATGATTTGATTAAAATTTTAAGTATTTCGAATTAAGTTGTAGATTATATTGCGGCTGATAGGAAATGAGAAGTGTGACGTATACGTACTGAATTGGAAGTACTAACATAACACGTGTTATCTTTAAAATGGGTAGGTAGAGGTGTTTAATGACATATCCACTGTAAGCTGTAAGAAATGTTATATAATTGTTAAACACCTTTATAAGCATTATAAAGATTACCTACTTATTTTCTAATTGTACATTTATTGCTTATTTTTAACGTGAATGTCTATAAAAAAGAGATTTCGATAATTATGTATGTAAACACATCCATTCTGGAAAGCGTGATATTACACTTAAACTTACCTATATCTTCTATCCAGATGCCAAATTTCATCGAAATTAGTCAAGCAGTTAAGGCATAAATGCGACTCAAACCAAACACTGTCGCATAAATAGAGATATATAAATATGTACTAGTCAGACAGGATTCCGTTTTCTGAACTAAATATTATGTAATAATGTCACTTTGAAACTATGACATAACACAAGAAACCTGTTTATAGTAAAACATGTTGTAGATAAGGATGTAGAACAATCAAATTAGTTTAAGTTACCGGACTTAGATAAAATGGTCTACAGTGTTATTATAAGTTAATATTTATGACTTTAAGTGAATATTTTATGGGTTATATGAGTAATTATGAAGACTTTTAGATCTCATTGGGTGGCCTGCGTTAATTAATTGAATATTCCGTGTGATAGCCAACTATCATATTTTTAATGAAATAAGCCGGTAAACGAGCAGACGGATCACTTGATGGTGAGCAATCGGCGGCGCCCATGGACCCGCTAGAGGTTTTACAAGTGCGTTACCGTCATTGAGGATGCAGGGATTGGGGAGATTGGGGAGGGGTAAAATTTGGCCCCCGGTAACTTCACTCACACGACGAACCATGAGGATATTATTATGTTTATTGGATTAAAAGTATCAAGTTTGTGGATAGACATATTTTAATATAAAGGATGACTAATTTACTAAACTCGTGCAAGTAAAAAACCCTTTTTCTGCAGTCGGATGAAAATGACGTCAGGACCTTTTGAATATGGCGTTTCATCAAAAAGAAAAAAAAAATTAATCAAGGTTTTTACAATATTCATCGATTTGTCCATCTTGTTTCTTTCTAAATTATTTTACACAGACTCTAACTAAATGGCAAAGCCAACACACAATACCATACATGGACATTATCATCTGAAAAGAAATCCACGTCTAATTATACTATCCAGACAACTTGACACCTTAAAACACATAAATTAAGGTATAAAATCACACGTCAGCGATTGGTCAACACAGCAATGAGAATGAATGAATAGTGATGTGATCAAGTCGATAATATTCAATCGTAATCACTCGACTGTGAATGGGATATTTGTCTAAGCTTAAGTAAAAGTCGATATCTGTATAAGTGGATCATAAATTCTGAAAGATTATACACATGTGTGTATACTTTCGAATACTTATGTGGATGTCGATCAATCAAAATAAATCAAATAAATCGTTTCGATAAAAGATAATCCAGAAATCAATCATTGAGTATAAAGGGGAATAAGTTGAGAGGTTTCCTTGAGGCTCATATTTGAGTATGTTACACGCCTTGATCAATTAATCTTACCTTCGTCGTTGTTGACCGGTCAAACATTATACTACTAATATTATAAATGCGGAAGCTTGTGAGGATGTATGTGTATGTTTGTTACTCTTTCTAAAAACAGCTGAAGGGATCGAGATGAAATTTGGAACAGATGTATATGGTCTGGAATAACACCAAGTCCACTATTTATTATAGGGGAATGCCGGCGAAGCCGCTGGCAGAAGCTAGTATCACGTAACATCATGTGAATTAGTACTTCATTCAAACCAAAAACAATTCATTTCACAAACACCATATCACAAGTAAAACTAAAATTGTCAAAAAATGCATTGTAAAGACAAGAACAGCGAAGAAAATCTCTGTATAATTAGCATTTACTATGATAATTACGTACAATGGCGCAAAAAATGTCATTATACGTCGAGAACAATTAAAAGTCAGTTTACAAAGAGCGACGGTGTTGATGTTATGGCTTGCATTAATACGTGAACTTGTACAATAACTATTTTAAGTTTTGACTCATACTTGGTTCAAGTTGTTAAACAAAGTACCTACGTATTAATGCATCTTACGAATATCATGAGTAAGGTAAAGTACTATTGTGTTTTTAAAATGTTTTATTTCTCACTAGCTTCTGGCCGCGACTTCATACGCGCAATCCCGTTTTCTCTCGTTCCCGTAGGATTTTCAGGATTTGTTTCTGTCATAAGAACCTTCTCCTGACAATAACAAACTCAACAAAAGAAAAAATCAGCAAAATCGGTCTAGCCGTTCTCAAGTTATGGCGTGACAACGGGAAACGGATTTCATTTTTATATATGTATATAGATTAACAGTCAGAAGTTTACAATTTGCTAAGTGTATCGCATTGGTATAAGCTCGAAACTTATCAAATCATATTGATGATAATGTATGAAAAGTAGGTATTTAACATAAATAAACATGTATACTATCTCTTCTGCTTTAGGGAAGTAAAATTAAAGTTTAAAATCTCACTGTATAAATCTGCAAGCTTGAATAAATGACCCTCTTTATAATTCACACTGTGGTTAGTGGAATACGGAGGATGTCTTCAGACGCTTCCGCCATTTTATTTTATTTTTATACCACATCCGTGAGCTTATGTAATATTTTAGTAAGTATAATTTCGTGACCCACACGTTAAAGTTATGTAGCATCCTTATATTACATTAAATATAACATTTCTTTAGATATTGGATAACATGATGTCTTGAATCGATTCGCAGTTTAAGTACAAAATATTCTTATTTAATGTGCAATAAGATGAAATATGTACGTAAGTTTTCTAGAGACCATTTCGAAAAATATAAATTCTTTAAAAACTGGTATTTCCCACATTCTATCTAGAAAATATTAAAGTCTACACTATTTGCAACAATTTTATCGAAGAATGGTCATGTCGGTAAGTTTAAATCGATATCGATATACAACACACAACAAACATTACCCCAACACTAATTTACATTATTTGCACATATTGTAATGTTTGTTATATCGCTGCTGTTCATATATCATTCATGGCTTTAATTGTGATGGAATTTACACTTTGTACAATATACATTAAGGTTTATTGTTGTTTAATTTTGGACTGAACAAAGTTTCAAGGCAACATCAGCTGTTTGCCTTTTGATGGTGTCAGTAGAATGTTATGAGTTTGCGAACTCGCTGCCCATTTTCCTGTTGTAACGATGATAATCGTTTGTACATAATCTGTTTTTCTCTTTTATTTCTAGTTGGTTTTTATGGCCATTTTTGATTCAGCACTCGTGTAAGTGAGATCTTCAGGTATAACCTGACCATGGGCTATTTCGTAGCATGAACTGACATTTATCTTGGATGTGGATTTATTTATATGTTATTTAATTTATTTTTAGCCACGGTCGTCCCACTGCTGGGGAAAGGCCGGATGTGGATTTATGTTAGCAAAAATGAATTAGAAGGAATATATATTACACGACTGTGCTGAATTTAGTAAAGTGTCTTATTTGTTTTTTTTTTTAAATACTATGTAGTCCATGTAGGTAACCTGAAAGTGTTATACTAAATGATCAATTTTATAAAGTTAATTAATTAAATAATTGAATAGTAACTCGTCATATATAAATCCATTTAAGTACCTCTATAATAAATAAAAATGTTACATACCACAGTATTGTTAATTTCACTAAGTATGCACTAAGACTGGTATTAATTTTAGTGCCAGTCATTTAATGTCAATTCAATTTAAAATAAATTCCTACATACGTATGCAAAATTATGTTGCTTTATTACTTACAGGAAGTAAGTATGAACATAGAAAATAGTAATTAAAAACAAATAATAAGTTCTCAAGAGTGTTCATGAGAAAGATCATGCAGATACTCTAACGACTTAGTCGATGTGAAATTGTAATTACCAACCATCTAAGTATTTGAAAGTAAATAAAAAGTAGGTAAATGTATCAAGAAAGAGTTAAGAGACTTGCATAAAATAGGGAGCAAACGATCATACGGATCACCTGATGGTAAGTGATCAGGTACAGTGCCGCCCATGGACACCCACAACAACAGAGGTTTCATATAAAATAATATTGACATTTAGCCGAATCTCCGAAACTTTAAAGGTAAGTTTGGAAAAGCCAGAAGAAAGAAGGTAAGCAATGTTTATCTTACAAAATTTTGGCTATGCGTTTTAACAATAAACCCGCAATCTCGTGCATGATAAGCAAGCATCTTAAATCTCCAGGCCACCATGACTACTGCCCATAGGTACAACAAAAAGTGTATATCTTTTACTAAAACAGTTTTTCAGAGTTATATGTACTTACCTACTTTTTACGATTATTTTAGACACTACTGTTAAACGGTGAAGGAAAACATCATGAGGAAACCTAAGCTTATAATTTCTAATTATAAGTTTGAAATGACCACCCCACATTGAGCAAATGTGGCGATTAATGCTCAAACCTTCTGCGTGTGAGAAGAGGCTTTACTCAGCAGTTGCTCAGAATATAAGCTGTTGATAGTGGTTTGGTCAGTAGTGACCACTTATAAGATGTTGAAAACAGTTTTAGGTATATTGAATTTTAACCAAACACGGATGTCTATTTATAACCACGATCAATGCAATAAAAATCACGTTGATTCCCATGCACCTTCACGCCATTGTGAGTACATTAGCAACCAATATAAGTTGAACTTTGTATTGATATGCAAATTAATAGCAAATACCACCAAAACACAAATTAAACTTATATAAGCGTGGCAAATAAAACCCTGTTCACTATTTACTGTCCGATAATGCAGCATTCGTATACAGAGTGTTGAGAAATAAAAAATCCATAACCCGTCGTGTGTCTAAACGTGGATCCACGAGAGACACAGTGTATTTTCTATTGTGTCTCATATCGGTGCATTCAAGCGGTTAAAATAGCTGCAATAATGAAATTATTTGTAAATGATAGTGTAACTTAAGGTGTATTGTGCATAACATCACGCCTTTTATCCCCAAAGAGGTAGGTAGAAGTGCACATTACGGCAGCCAATGCTACTGCACAATGTAACACCCACTTTTCACTATTTATGTTATGAGTCCCATGTAATAAAGGGTTAGCCTATTGCCATATACCCGGCACAATTCCAGACTCCGTTGTACTACTGAGACCTTTTTTTAAAACCCAGTAATACTGGGAATCGAACATGAGACCGGCAGTCGCACTTGCCACAACTCGGCCAATGAGGCAGTCATTTAATTTCAATTCACTGTTTTATAACAGATTTTTTAATGTCAACCCTTTAATTTGTCAAATTGTAATATAACACACCTAATTAATTTATTTATTAATTTTCCCTAACCAAGTATATTGAAAGCAAAAAAGGAAAGCTGCAAATACCTTGAAACTAATCAATAGGTTCTGATTATAATCGAGTCACCTAACAAGGAACTGCAGTTGGACAATTATTTACGGGGCACCCTATATTTTACACAGGTATAATTATCGCGCACGTTTCCCTTGCTCGTGCGCAACGCACGCGGGGCTGCGCGTGCGCACCTCGTCTCGGTCTGCTGCTCACTTTCATGTGTTTACGACCCTATAAGATGGAATGGTGATTGGTGGTGTCGCTATGGTGTTTGTAGTGTTTTAATGATTAATTTAGTAAAAGTAACTGATGATATAGTTTTATATTAAATACTATTCTAATTACTAAGTCATTGTTAACTGGCTGAACCGACTACGATGGACACAATTCTACACTTTTAAAATTGAAGTCTAATAAAAAATAAATGATACAAACGATGAGATCGATACTGACACCTAATACATTGACAGTATTTAATATATTTACCTAATACAGTGACTACTGAACTAATAAGACAACCTACAGAGTACTATCACACCTTATTATACCCAAAGTAAATAACGTAGTTTGTATAGTAAAACGCCCATTAGCACCTTTAATCTGTCAAACACCAAGCGGTCACCGGTGACCGCGACCTATTGTTCTTTAATTGTGTCTATAAAACCGGTACTCGACGAGTTAAAACTGCTAGAATTTAACTACAAAAACTATGCCATATATCATGCTTTACATACAGACAGACACACATTATCTCAGAGTACGTGATACTCATAACGTTACTTGCTTAATATTTGTGTATTGTGTATGAAAAACGTGTTGATTTCTAGTTTTTATTGGAATAGTCTTACAAACATAGAAGGTGTTAATTCTATGTATTATAACTAGGTAACTGTGTGTTTATTATGTTAGTACAATTGAAAAAAGAATACGTAAATTCGTTTTGACAATCCTTCATTAACTGTCTACTTGCAGAATTAGCTTCGAACTCTTGGCTATTTCATTATGGGGACACAGAAGCTACTTTTTTAAAAAAAAGTAGCTCATGTGGTCAATAACTTTCCCTGCCAGTGGTTAGGCGTTAAAGGTTTAATGACATATTGGCTATAAACTGGATATGTCAGGAACTTCATCTGTTCATTAGATTAGAGCTGGATTTGTGAAAAAATGACTATAACAGCCCCAATTAAAACTACTGACCCTCCAATTTCAAACACCGACTCTCTGTTGACAAAACATCAATGAATCCAATATGGCCGCCTAACAATGACGTTTAGCTGTCAATTATAAATTGTCAATGTCATTGGGAAATTCCGGCGGCCATTAAATATGGGAACGAAGAGGTCTTAATGTTTCAGTGTCATTATTCTGTTATGGAAGCTGAATATTAAATCTGTGCTATATGGAGATCATGATTCAGAAGTCATAATGAGTGGAACCTACTAGAGTCAGTAGGCTGTCACAAGGCCATGGTGGTTTAGTATGTGGCTTAGGATAAACGTTTATGTAACCTGGTTTTCCTTGGAGTGCACATTATGCAGTATATCAACATGGGGACAGCGACCTAGGAGTAGACTCCTAGGTCGCTATTATAGTAATTCAACTCTTTAATTATATGAAACAAAGACGTATCTTTACATATAACTAGCTTCTGCCCGCGACTTCGTACGCGTACCATCCGATTTTTTCCCGTCCCCGTTCGTGATTTTCGGAAAAAAGTAAAAAATAAATTTGGTTAAAAAGTATCCTATGTCGGTCTCCTGGCTCTAAGCTACCTCCCTACCAATTTTCAGCCAAATCTATTCTGCCGTTCTTGAGTTATAAGTGGTGTAACTAACACGACTTTCTTTTATATATATAGATTAGGTAAATATGTACGAATACACTATGAAACTAACTATTTTATTTGAATGCGTTTGCAACAAAAAATCAGCTAAGTAGTTACATCTGCAATGATAAGCGAGTTCATAAATATACGTACAATCATTTCGAAGAAGTATTAAAGACCAAAATTTACATAGCAACTACTTCAAAAACCAAGCAATTTCAGTGCGAATTAGCGTAAACGAACAAAGTGAGATAGTCTCAAAAGACTCGATTCGTAAATAATTTGACAAATTCTCGATTGTAACCAACCTTGACCCCTTGTTATCAAAATACTCATTAAGCAAACTCTTGGGAAAATACTCAAAGATTTTTCAATCCATGATTTTGAAAGAATAATTCTTAATTAAGTATAAAAAATTTGATTGAAACACGAGGTAAATTATGTGCGAAGGATGCGTTACATAACTATAAAGATAATTACTTTACATACAAATGTCAAGGTGTAAAACGGCCATCTTTAAATTCTTTTGACCTTGTGTTAAGAGTGATTTGCTACATCACACACAATAATGATAATCGCGTAATAGATGTTGCAAAATCTTGTGGCAACACTCGACAAGTGTAATGATGAAAATCATCAGACTATCAGAAATATACTCCAATCTATCAAATTTATTCATTGGGTTTTCAACTTTATGTCAATAAGATGCAGTTGAAAATGTTATAGAGAAATTTGACAGAAAAGGATAGCTTGACCTGCTAGCCACCGGACCTGTACATAACTATATGATTATACCTACAAAAATGTTAAAGATTTGCAGTAGTTGTACCGACTCAACAGTCGCTATATTAATATTAAGTCTGAATCAGACTCAACTCGTGACCGTCACAAACTCTATGCTTGATTGGCAATTTGGAAAAAAAACCTATTCATGGCACATCAGCATCACATTTTAAAAGGTTTCGGTTTATCAGATAATGCTAATCCTCGACTTCCTCATTAGTCGAGTGGTCGCAAGTGCGACTTGCCAGTCGCCAGGGTTCTCGAATTCGATTCTCGGCTCGGACAATGAACTACTGGATTTAAAAAAATCTCAGTAGTAGCACGGAGGCTGGTCATTTTTCTGGTATATGGCAATATGCTAACCCCCTACTACATGGGACTCATAACATAAATAGTTAAGTGGGTGTTACATTGTACAGTGGCATTAAGTGCGGTAATGTGCCTACACCTTCGGGGATAAAAGGTGATCATGAATTTTATGTTTTATGTTGCTAATCCTCAATTTCTGTTAAATCTATAATTTTGTCGCCTTTTATGACTAAAAGAGAACAAATTGAAAATCCTCAATACTTTTATGAACACAGTTACTTTAAACTAAGTACTTGATACACAAGAACTTAATACAATCTTAGAGGGATAACTGTTATGTATCACAAGTCATGCTTGCAAGCAGAATAACCAATGGACCACGAAGTCGAGGTTACACTAAGACATTCGATCGAATAACGCAATCGATACAGAAGCGATATATCGATATAATTAGAACTATTGAAATTATTACTTCAATAACGAATTAACTGCATTCCGTTTGTTTCATAATATTGGTGCAAGGAAAACGGCGGTTTTCCTGTCCTACAGTTTGATAATATGTTTGTTTGTTGCATAATTACTTCCTATAGTTAATTTAGATGCATGTTTTTAGTTTATTTTTGTCTAATAAGCCAATAAAGTTTATCCAATTACGTGATTAAACCGCTAAATAATTGAATAAAGGAGGATATGCGTAGAAAATAAAATACAAAACAAATATATTCTCAAAAATATAACTATGGCTATTATTATCATCAACAACTAGTAATTCATGGTTTTCTCTTATGGAGATAACGATTTCCATAGGAGTATGGAAGGAACATGCGAATTCGTCAACAAACTATGATTTCGTCTGATTCCTTATTGTCTCAAAAATGTTAATATCTGACCCCTACCGTTTTATCTGCAAAGGCCAATGCATCATAATTTTAAAGAGATAATGTCAAGTATGATCTAAAAATGTTATTTTAGTTCCTGTCATCTCCGCATTCAGTGTCATCTGCATCTAAAACGAAATCTATTTAAGCATAAAAGGTCTTTGTCAAGGATTTAGGAAGAACAACGAATATTCCAGCACAGAATTAACTACAAATAAGCGCTGATCGTAGACTATATTTCAATGTCAACGTTTATTTTCCTTGTCGGAAAACATGGTCAAAATAGCAATTTCTTATTGTAGTTATTATCAATTGACTACGATCACTAAAATGCTATTAGGATTTCATCTAAAGTAATTTGACCCACACATAACACTTAACATAACATCACGCATTTTATCTCCGAAGGGGTAGGCAGAGGTGCACATTACGGCACTTATTACCGCTGCATAAAACCCACTTTTCATTAATTATTTTATGAGTCCCATGTAACGATAGGTGAGCCTATTGGCATACCTATACCGGACACAATTCCAGATTCTGTGCTACTACTGACAATTTTTAAAAACCTCATTAATACTTTTCCCGACCCGGGAAATGAACACTCGGCCAATGCAGCAGTAATTTGACCCCATTAAAAATATTACATGAAGTAGAAAAACAACAATCGGTCCCTATTAACTAAAATACAACATACAAGTGTCAAACGCAATAAATTCACAAGATAATAACATAATCGTTGAAACAAAGATAACATTGTTGATACAGATCAACTAACAACAGCGCATTAAATACAAAAATAATGACCCTTTCACACGTACTGTTCCTCATTGTTTTTAGTTCACACTTGACACGGCGTATCGCGTAACACCCATGAGAAGCTAGTACTGGGTTGTGTAACAAGAATTATGGACGGTATACTATTAAATTTAGCAATATAGTACCCAAATTGTCTATTGTTGTGTAAAGTATGTAGGTGTGGGTCAATATTCTTGTGTAATACCTAAGCGGGAAGTGGACGGTATCAGTTATCCAACTTAGCAAAGGCAGGCTGCGTAATTCTGATGCAAATCGTTTATAATTGCAGCTCAAAGAGATTGGTAAACAAAATCGATTTATATATCATGCAACAAGGTAAATTAATTAGCTTACTGCAAATCAGACTAGGATGCAATTGAATTGCCTATTTAAACAAATCGTGTGATATGTTTTGTAAATTTTCTTGCATTTATTTATCTCTTGTGTAAATAATGTCACTACATTTTTATCAATACATCAAATATGTAGGTACTTTTGAAATTACAATTGTCATCATCGCTTAACAGATGTAGTGATCTATAAAATATGATAAAATAAACCTTAAATACAACACTGAGTCATGTAAAATAGTTGTATATAATATTAATCTAAACATAGGCAGCGAAAGTTTAATGTGCTAAAGTTTACAAAAAATATAAACATCTGGCACTAAATTAAATAACACTTTCCTTGCGTATTACGGTAAAAGCTAAATAAACCATGCACAAAATACGGCACGTCCGCACTCGGCGAGCGTTAGAACAGAAATAGCAGCCTATTAACCCGAATCTCACGCATGCGCAGTAGACGCCATATCGCGAGCACCTGCGTGCGCGCAATCTAAGGTGCTATGTAGATTACGTGTTTTGGTTAACGAATTAACGCGAGCATTTTTCTTTGAACATACCGTGGTGGATAAACATAAAAAAATATTTCAATCTGGACAATGGTTACGTAGAGGGAGTTATATTTCAGTTGCATATAACGCATGCAAGTTCGTGTACTTTGTTTACCAAACAACGCCGGATGTTTGCGTGTGGAAATATGCATTTGTTTACCGATTTTCCGAAAAGAAAACTGTTTTGTCCTCGATTTTCAAGATTTAGCCTTCACAAGGTAGGAAGGCGACGTTACTGCGTGATGACTATTAATTAGTGGTGAGATAAAACACGAGAAAAGATATTATGGTCTATTAATAGCATACTATGGTTTAAATTACACAGCCATTGGGCTAGAAAATATAACAAAAAATAAATAGAGTAAATTTTCTTGCACGGCACTAAAGAATTTTAAATTCTACAAACTGTCAATCAGATATCGAAAGTGGGTGACAAATGCCAGAGCAGAGCAACAAACAAGAAAAATATCAAAGGAAAACTTCTACGAGTTTTTTGTTTACATAACATAAATAAAAACCATTCGAGTGGATTGATACGAAAAATATCTTTGACAAGAATAAGGTTAAGATGATAGCAGCGTTGGCATAGTGACAGATATTGTTATTTTATGTTCGAAATCAAGCTTTTGGGAACAAATATTTAGGTTTAGATAAACAATTGTAAGAGGAAAATTATTTAGATCATCCTTTGAAAAGCAGGAGCGTGTATGAGATAGTTTAATTGCTATCACGGTGTTGTAAGTTGTAAGACAATGCCCTTGATGCTGTTAATTTTTGTCATTCACTATACACCTTATCTATAAGTAATAACTCTGGATTAAATTGCAATATAACTAATGATACCAATGCAAGTACCGTTCTGAAAGCAAAAAACGTTAACCACAAAGAAACAGTACTAAAAGAAGCAAATGAAAAATGAAACTTCCCAGTATTTTCCTCCATCTAATTCCCATAAGCTTTATAACCTTAATCCAACTCACATCACCATGATTAACAAGAGACTTTCTACTTTATTATTAATACAATATGCTTGAACATTTTCAAAGTAAAAAATGTAAACTTCAAAGAAACATATCCAAGACATAATTCAATTCGCAATTTTAATGGAATTGTTCCACATTTTTCTGTTCCTTTATTGCTTTACATAAATTCTGTAGCCACAGCGTTATGTTTTGTTCCGTTATGGAAAGTGTGGCGAAACAAATAGAAATGTATCAGTGTCTTGGTGTTCTTTGATGACCGTAACCATTTTATTGCAATCTTCATCTTCATCAAGCTAGCCTTCAACAGCTTTCAAATTACACTTTACTTGATCGTGAGCAATAAAATTTTCTTTTTATTTTTACTTCTTTTCTATATCAGCTACGCTTTTTTGTATTAAGTGTTAATCAGGTTTCGTGGATTTTACGACTTTATGAAAAACTGATAAACAATCGGTTTTTATATACATTCGTGTGATTTAACAAAAATCTCTTTGTGGATTAGGTTTATAACTTTCTCCAATTTCTCATTTTATGATTTTGATTGACCTGCTTTATCGAAATATTCGTTTATACTTCTGCTCTCAAAACCAGGAGCCTAAATTCTTCAAAGATCTATCGTGTAATTACATTTGATAGATCACAGTTTGACCAAACTTCGCAGTAGTCATTAACCAGTAAACATATTGTAATATATGTATACCAGGCCATCCTTTGATCAACCACGATTGCATATCTCAGAGCAGGGATGAAAGCAGTATGCATATCTTATTTAAATTTAGGTTTCATAGTTCAACATGCAAGCAATATCGAGGTAAATGAAATGCAAATATGACTTGTCGCTGGCTACCAGGGCTTTTAATAATAAGTAGATTTATTATGCGCAGAGTCGTTGAACGTGAAGAAGTTTTTGTTGAGAAGACTCGTAGCTGAAAATTTTATGATACGCTGCATTTTGAGCAGTTGGTGAAGGGTTATGAGAAAGAGGGTGTTAAAATACATGTATCATCTAGTCTTATGAAATATCTTATAAAATCTTTTTTAACTTTTTTCTTATTTATGATTTTAGTTCAGTTTCATGACTAAGCACAACTTAACAACAAGTTCATAAGAACAATATGTAGCATACCTACTTTCTATCTCTACACAAACTAGTTCCTTTAATTCTCAAAAAAGACATGTTCAACAAAATAAACAAGTAACTTGTTTATATCCAGCTACTGAGTAGTATACCAGTTTGATGTCTAAGTCACTCCCACGAAAGAATGAGAAGAGTATCTTATCCTAATAAATACTAGCGGCCGTCCCGGCTTCGCACGGGGGGACTTAAGATTTTTTACATAGTTTTACGTTTTATTTATATTTATTCTCAGTTTTTTTTTAGCGACCTGCCCTCCGTTGTCGATGTCGCGTCTTAAGGTAACCGATTGAACAATTCAAAAGTTATCTAGAGCAAACTTTTATAAGGATTGAACCATTCATTAAAACGATTGTAATGGGTAAACTATAAAAGGTAGACATATGCTCTCGCGGACTTTTTTAAAAATAATGTTAAGATAAACAATTCATCTATAGAACATTTTTGTATAACTTTAACTATATGCTCAGCGCACGCCACGGAAGGCCTCAGAAACGATACTTTTCCCCCGTTTTTAAAACATTTTTGGTTACTGCTCCACAACTATAGGACCTAGCGTGATATTAGATATATAGCCTATGTTACTTCTGAATAATGCAGCTTTCGAATGGTGAAAAAATTATTGCAATCGGTTCAGTAGTTTTTGAGTTTATTAATTACAAACATACAAAAATACAAATCTTTCCTCTTTATAATATTACGTAAAATAATGTAATTCTAAGTCTTATTAGTAACAATAGGGCAAAAGTTTTAAATATTTTATTACCAAAGTATTAATGTTTGGTCAATTCTCTTTACATAAAATAAAAA
This sequence comes from Spodoptera littoralis, assembly GCA_902850265.1. Taxonomy (NCBI): domain Eukaryota; kingdom Metazoa; phylum Arthropoda; class Insecta; order Lepidoptera; family Noctuidae; genus Spodoptera; species Spodoptera littoralis. Next base: position 6,617,724 of record LR824561.2, on the reverse strand, counting down.
AAATACTCAATCAGAAAAGCAATATCATGAGAATAGATAGCATTCATAAAAAGCCGGGATAAAAAGCTAATTAAAAACATATAATGCACCAGTGATATATAAGTATATAAACATGCATAAATAGTACATCAACATATTGAACAATGCTGCTGTATGGTCAGGAACAGGTTTGAAGTTCGGCGAGACACCGAGGTCGTGGAAGGTCACACCGGCAATGACCTCTGCTTTGGTTCCGTATGAGATACGTTTGCCATAAGGAAAAAAAAACACTGGAGTCTCTATGCCTACTTTCTTTTTATTCTGTCTCAAGATGTCATTTGGCGATTTATTGTCAACCTCGGATAATGCTATGCTAATAATACATACAGCTATCCAAAAATTGAAAATATCAATAATACTTGAACCTCAATAAAAAACACTGTCGAATGAAAGAAATTGTTTTTAGGATAATATGGAGCTTTTGTTCAGCAGTGGACGTGTTGGGGCTGAAATGTTTCAGCATGATTTAATCAGTAACATTTTAACAGTTTGACTGCCGACAGAAACCTGTTGAAGGTAAATCCTCCGCTATCGTGGCCCATACCTTGTCCCCCATGGTGTTTAAGGTGTTAATGACGACAATGATTTTGAATTTTGTTTTTACTTTGTATTCAGTTTTTCATTCATTTCGAAAAAAAATATCATCAAATCACATCAACAGCCCATAAATGCCCCACTGCTGGACAAAGCCTCTTCTCACACAGAGAAGGTTTGAGCATTAATCGGGCCGCTTGCTCAATGCGGGTTGGCGATTTCAAACTTATAAGCCCAGGTTTCCTCACGTTGTTTTCCTTCACCGTTTGTCAGTGGTGTCTAGATAGATAATCTTAGAAAGTACATATAGCTCGGAAAAAGTCACATCGGTAATTATCGTTGGTAGATTTCGAACCGGCACCTCATGCATGTGAAGCTGGCGTCGTAAACCTTCGGGCCACCACGACAAAAAACTATATTCTATCCATATTACCATATCGGTAGTTAGCATAATAGGCCAACGAGTCTTACTTTCATCTTCAATTTAATACCTCAAATACTGGTATCAGCTTTCTCTAACCTCAGTTTCGATAAAGAACATAAAGTGATAAGTGTCACAGTATATAATATAGAATCTCCATTTACATACATACCCATACGTACAACATACATAAATACCTACATATATGCTACATTTTGCACTTGACCAAATTTACTGAATGACTATGCAGACTATAGTTGTCCAATTGTGTAATATTTAATGTTAAAATACAATATAATTTTACTGTGTACGTAGTAAGTAATTGTATGGAGACTTGCACGTCAAAGAATATCGAACTGTCCAATTTCGGCAATAAGTTTCAAATCTTAGGGCTCTTGATATAAAATTGAAAATCGACAAGGAATCTTTCAGTTTTAAAGCACTGAAGTTTCTACAATTGACAACAAAGTCATTAAGGTGAACAACTACCCACTAATTTATTTAAAGCACCCTTGATAAATGCTTTAAAGTCACTTAAAATCTCACTACAAGGTAAATATTTATTATTCACGATCACTCTTCAACGAGGTCATGTTTTTTGACCTCCCGCAAAAAAGGAACATTAAATTGTTTTGACAAGGAAATCATGAAGTTTCCTCTTAAATTACCTATTTGTTAAATGCACTCAAGACTTGAAAGTTCACGATTTATGAAACGTGGTTAAATGTCAAAGGTTTTATCTGTACGTATGTATGCAGTAATTGACCAATCGCTACCGACAAATAAAAATAAATTAAAGGCGATTAAGACTTAATTGCTTTGGAAACGTAAAAATAGCAAAGAGACGATTAAAAACATAAATAAACAAAAAGTCTTCAACTCTAGATAAACTTTCTGCTAAAAAAAGAACACGAAGAAATCGTTGCAAAAACTATAAACTAAATTGTTCCGAATTTAAAAATGATATTTCGAACGCGACCCGATCACGCTCGCCGATTGGCCGGGTGAAAGTGAGAGCGCCATCTATGCGACTAGCTGTGACGTAACGTAACAAATCGGCCATTGTCCGTTTGTCTGCAAGTTGCAACAGCCGGTGATTGGCTAATGAGTGTCTCAAGATTGTGGACTAGGCCGAAGCTTTTGTATGTGATTAATAGTCCTTAACTAACATTGTCTTGCGTTTTGATTACATGCTTATTTAACACAGACATATTGCCTACAGACCTCAGAGAAACACAAGGAAGTTTGTATGTAGTTGTGACTTGAAATGTGTGTCATAAGTCATAATCTTAACATCTGCGTTCACGGTACTTGAATATAGGTTATCTATTGAAAAATAAACACAAAACTGTGTAAGTAATGCGTAAGTCTTATATCTGTGACGATGACAATAGATTACAAGTTAGTAATATTAAGTGACCTATTTAAAACGCATAAAAGCATATGATGCCATAAAAGACATTTCCTTCCTGTTTTGTCACTTGGCAACAGTAAAATAATTATAAAGCGGACAAAACAGGTCAATATTTCCGATTTGATTGCAAGGAACATCACTAAATGACACGTAATAAAAAGCTCCGTTGCGTTTGATAATTTGTATTCCTGTCAGATAGAGCCGGCCGCTTTTATTGTCTTCCGTCTAGAAAGGACTTTGAACTGTCTGAAAATTTTACGCACGCTACACCCCGAATAATAATACAATTTGCATAGTTAAAGTAAAGAAAGACAGATGACGGAATCGAGCGTCTGTTTCGCTTTGCCCGCGATGTCACTTTCACGGAAAATATGGCGTGAATTTTAAATTATTTTATGTTTACTTTTTATGTTGGGAACCTCTGACTCTCCGTATACATATTCCATTTCATATTATTTAATTGTTGCTGCATATTTGTTTCCGTTGTTGTGTGAAAGAGATAGACTATTTATATTTACATTATATTCTTGATATTTAAAGTTGCGGTACATTTACTGACATTTAACTTTCTCCTTGCTTCCTTATACTGCAATTATATCACCCTTTCTCACCAGTGCTCACTTACTTATTATTTCTATCAGTTTCCTTGATTATATTATCGTTGATTGCATTCATAACTATTGCTATAATAGCGCTGCATATTTGTGTTCGAAGCCTTTGGAAATGAAATCAGAGCACAAGTTTAAAGTATTGCAGACTGGGCAAAGTATTAGATATTATGGTTCACAAATTTCCAGAACTCATGGTATCCTAATGAGCCTAGTTAATGACAACCAACTAACCTCCTATTATAAGGGACTAATGACATAATTATCGAATGGGGATACCTATATATACAATTATTTGCGAAAAATAAACTAAATATTGTTCTTTAAAGCACAATTCCAAGAACTAGCAATAAGATAAATTATTCATTTTCCTGCAGCTCTCTTATTAAAAATACATTGAGAACGGGTTTAGATTTCCCCAAAGACCGAGTAGATTTTACTTAGTGTAAACAAAACTTTCATTGTACTTTAATTAAGATCTGTTGAGCCCAAGTTGGTGCTAGAAATGTCAGTATCTCTGGGGAAACTCGCCTACACAGGACATTGAGCGTGGGCGCACGACGTTTGAAAAGAAATGTAGATGGCAGCACCATCGCTTTGTGTCCACAGGTTTTCGGTAAGATCTGATTAGGAAGGTCTTTGCAAAACAAGACCCAAATTATTTTTAGATGTTAATTGGATTTGTATGATGTCAAATGTCATCCACAGTCTTAAGGTATTTCAGAATTTTATAGTACTGATACAAAATTTTTGTAAGGCCTGTATAAAAATACTCGGCGACTCATTTTTGAACGAGTATCACTTATTTCACTTACAAATAGCGTCTGTACAAGCATCAGACAGTAGTTCAAACAAACTGTTTGACCTTGAACATCGAATTAAAGACATCGCACTTGCTAAGGACAAGATCGAGTATATTTTGATCACACATTAGACAATTCTATTATACCATTAAAGAATTACTTTCATTGATATCCTGAGACCACGTATCATGAAATTAGATCATGAAAGCAGACTGCGACAGTAAGGACAATCTATGGGCAACATAAATCATTTCTACTTCATAAGCCACGTATCCCTATAGACTCTGTACCATAGAAACTCGAATTTTTCATTTTGGTCACGAATTTATATAAAGGATTAGTTGAGAGTATAATTTCGTTCGTTTGTATTTAATCATGTTATTTTGAGACGGTGTGGTAATAGGAACAAAGATGGTTTTGTTATATCAGACAAAACTTATGGCTAAAGGATCACTACCTATTAGAAAATAGAAAACTATAACCGCAAAGAAAGAATGGTCATTCATAACTGCTATGTTGAGGCAGGGTATATAGGGGTTAATATTACCTAATCGATTGATATGTTATATTAAGTTAAGTCTCCTTTTTTGATTGAAATTCATCCTGATATCAATTTTAGATAGCTTAGTCCTTCACGTTGTTATTAAAACAGACCCACACATTGAAATATAAACAATCAAAGCCATATTGATTAATGTTATTTCTGTTTATACAAAGGAAAAGTACAAAGACGGTTTAATAATGATAGACAACAATTATTATATTAATCAATACATAGAGAAGGTGATTCACCTGTAATGAATGTGATAAGAGGTCAAGGGATAAGCAGTTGGTGACACTTAATCTTCATAGAAGTAATAACTTCTATGAAGATTTGTTATTGGTAGATGACGTCATGAGGTTTATAATTGAAAAGTTTGTTATTGTTTTGTCAATCGATAGTCGTGTTTTGTTATTGCATAGGTATCATGACATGATGAAAGCAGCGTTACATTGAAATGTGTAAGAAATTATATTGTATACCCGAATTGTAGATACAAATATCTGCGTAGGTTTCAAATCAAGTAAATTGTTTCGTACAAGCTCACCGCTAAAATCTCAAGAGGATCGTCCCTAAAAAGCGAGTATTTAACTAAAACCAAAAAAAGAATCAACCCTCCACAAAGGTCTTCCATAGGGATTACAGGGAATTATAATAAAACTCACGTATTCCACATTTCCATGAGTTACCCTTGGTAATATCTGTGCCCCATTAATCATGGTGATGTGTACGGAAAACTGTCTTCTAACAATAGTTCGTTAACCTAAGAGGATATGGAGGTAGCTCTGGATAGTTACTATTGTGCATTCATCACTCTATTCAATCAAATTAGAAGAGATAAGAAATGTATCTTATTGCTTTGGTAAGAAAGTTAGAAATTAGATGGTTCAGATGTAATTCTGAAGATGTTTTTGGAACTTATGGAGGTGTCGTTGGTCAGGAAAGAATCCACATAGATTTACTATTTAAGGCATATCCATCATTAATCGTATACCATTTAAAGTTTCTTTCAAAAAACATGCATCATTATATGCTACATACAAATTCTCCCATCTAATGTAGATTTCTTATAATCTAATGTAAAAATAGAAAAATATATTATATGGATAAAAGCCGTATAAACACAAGCTTATTCAAACACTATACACAAACAGAGCAACCCACACAAATTATTCTCTTCACAATATTAGTACTGCAAGCACATGCGCGTGAGCACTGCATTAAGTTTTGACGTGTTTTATACAAATGTATGTTTGTGTGCATAAATACTTAGTGGCAGCCATCTTGCCTGTAGTTTAAGCTTAACATTTTCTTCAGCTACAAGTTAAATGACAAATGTTTTTACCTGGTATCCATTTTGAAATTATGTGAAAATATTCACTATTGTTGTTCTCTATACAGCCAGTTTTAATTTATTTTGCTTTGTATATATTGTCTTTTAAATTACTTACATTGTTTTTACATTGGTGAATTGAAAATATGGTTATTGCATTTTCTTTTATCTTAATGACCTTTTTTTTTAAAACTTGTTTCTGATCAGCTTTTGGTCAAAACTAGATTTGACTGAATGTCAGTGAAACAACTGCACTTTGACCTTTAATTAACCCAGTGTCACTTTTGTTTTGGAAACACACTCGACAACAATATAGTTGTTAACATAAAGATAATTTTACACATTGTTGAACATTTCTCCAACACAGTTTATCGACCTTATCGATAATGCAAACTGCATCAGCACTAAAAAGTATCGATAGCATAAATCCAGCCATAAAACAGTATCGATTGCACAAACGGCACTCGATAAATGTATCGGAAAACTGTTACAATTAGTATTAAAGCCTATAGCTTTGGAACTACAATGTGACAGAAGCGATACATTAGGGTAAACGAAATTGCATTACACTGCAAAATACGAGAGAAGTTGAGAGATATACAGATGTTTGTAGCACGACCATAACGGAATTAATTTGATCTCTGTACTACTATTTGGAAATTTAAATACCCATTACTAGTTTATTCAATACTAGCTACTTCCACACGGTTTAAATCGCTCTGCTCGGCGCCTGTTAATCGTAACGTAATATTTTATAGCCTATAGCCTTCCTCGATAATTGAGCTATCCAACACAAAAATAATTGTTCAAATCGGACCAGTAGTTTCAGAAATTAGCGCGTTCAAACAAACAAACAAACTCTTCAGCTTTATAATATTATAGTATAGATTCAAAATGAGGGTAGGACCCATAAAGACATAATACATGATACTCACAGTCGCTTCTATCTGAAAAAAAAAAAAACTCTAAATACCAAGAACTAGCTTACAAGATCTCAAAACACAGCCTCATAACCACAAACACGAAAACGACATTAATATGAAAAATATGAATGAATATAAAGTGAAAGCGGACCACGGACACGACAGGAGCAAGATTCTTAATTAACATCAAGGACACTTTCTTTGAGATATGGACTAAGTACCGTATCTTGATAGCTTGCTCAAACGACGTTAGGTAACGTGGTTAACTATAAAAGAACAATGGATAACGATTAAGAGAATAATAGGACACAGGTTAAAAAAGGTAGAAATGATATGGTAGAATAATCACACATTGTGCTTAGAACAGCTGGTGTTTAATTGTCGACCATTCTTAGAAAGGTTTTAAAGTTCACGGTCAGATAGGGATATGTTTAAATAGGATTTGAGTTTTCTGTGAAGGTGCTACTGAAGTTATAATTCAGATTAATATTATAATTGTGAATATACAGTTAGCTTGGTATGCTTTCTTCATGATGCTAAACCAATTTTGACATAAGGACAGCTAAGACAAGAACAAAGAACAAAAACTAAGAACAAAGAGAGTCGTATTGACAAACAATAATCAAGTTATTGATAGACTGTTGTGGTTGACAACGTCTATTTGTAATTAAACTTATAGTAATAGAAAAAAGTCTGGCGAGTACTCATGTTTTCTATAAAATTTAATTTTCGTAAACAATACGGTTGACACTGGAACCAAGAATAGCTTTATAAAATAGGTTACTTCGTCTTGCCGTAGGTGATATAAAGAGCGGATAATCGATTATACTAGCTGACTGGGCGGCAAAACCTTTACAATAATAGCTTTGTACAATCCCATCCATAACCCACAAACAAATATTTATATAGATCATAATATAAAAAAGAAAATTTTATTCTAACATTTTAGTACCTCTACCTAAACCCTAGTTACTTCATAATCCATCCATCAATTATTTTTAATGAACTGTGAATTTCGAGGACAATAAAGACAAATTACACGAAAAGACAACAGCAAAATTACATCTTTTTCTCTCAAAGTCGGCTATAACTAGTTTATTTGCGGCATAGACGACATCATTATAAGCTTGAGTGGACTTTTATAAAACGGCTTACGTCACACCTGACGTGTTTAGTAGTATTAAAAATAAAGCTGAGGAGGCTAAGTGTGGAGTTAAACCATCATACTTTACGATACATTGTCTAAAAGATAAGCCTTTAATATACTGTTTACATCATACACGTCATAATGACTTTTGATAGTAATAATATCGCAACAAAAATAGAAAGGAATGAAGATGGCGTTAATAGTTCAGAAAACACCAAAACCATTAAAGTTGAACAAGAATTTGCAATGAACGATGATCATAGTACATGTGTACACAATATTGATGTTCGAATAAAAATAACAAAGCCGATATCAAACGTTCGCAATAATTGCTAAACAAAGAGGTCTATCATAAGTGTTTTAAATGAAATGAAATCACAAGTTACAGAATGATACATCTCAATGTCTTAAACAACAGAGATTTTTTTCAAAAGTCATCCATTTAAAACTCCCACGAAGCGAGACGAACAGTATTATCAAAAACTAGCAAATAAATGAACAAAAACAGTTTCCGTATCAACCGCCACTGGTTTTTTATTCGATTTTGACTGTGGCAGTCGGAAATAAGCGGTTCTCGAATACATTCTAGAAACTATGTCAAACATGACACTCCTTTCTAATGAAGTCCGAGGGAATATGAACTATGCAATAAAAGGGATACCTAAAACATACTGAAAATAATCTTCAAAGAGTGCAATAAAATTTAGAACGGAAATCTAACATCAAAAAACATTTTTATATCATCTACACCTCAATGCAAAATCATCCATGCAAATCGATGAGATTGACGACAAAAAATCGGAAGCTAAAAAATCATCAATACAACATCTCTGACCAATAATAACTATTGACAAAAATATACTAAGGAAGTGGAGCAAGCTTGTTTTGGTATCAAATGAACTATAAATCAGATCCATGGACTTTTCCTTGAGAAGGGAACAAGAACACTCCATAAATACATAAATTCACATAATAACGGGGTTCTTGGTGCCGCTAAGACTGGTTCTTACCCCATAAAGGAAAAGAGCGTGACGATAAATCAATTAGCAATATGAAACTCAACGGGGAAGGTGCATTACACCATATAAGCGAAACATCTGAGCCGAGTCCATAAAACACGCGCTAAATGCTGTACACGAAATAAAAACAACCATTTGTTGATGGGAAACTACTAATTATGGCGGAGAAACAACGAGAAAGTATGTACGAGCAAGAAAAACATCATGTCCAAGAGGTGATTGAACGGGTTGTTAGGAAAACGTGAACATGTCTTTCGACTTTGGAGACGAGGAAGATTGTTGGTCACATGGAGACAAAACCACAAGACAAATGATACCACTAATTTAAGTCATATGACGTCAAAGACACTCAAGATGTAACAAAGATTGCTTTCAGAAAATTACTTTAGGTATAATCATTTAAAATAATACCCAAGTTATAATTCACATTGTTAAATTTTCTTCCCTGCAGAGGTAGAAATTTATAATATTTTTTGACATAACCTGATTATTCTAGCGGGAGAATGTTCACAACAAGGTAAACTTAACTTTCTTTAGGAGTTCTAAAGTACAGCTGTTATAATTTTATTAAAACTCTTAAAGAAGTATTTTTGAGGATTCTTTATGCCCCAAATCTTTAAGTTAACTGAGCGGTAAAAGCCTCGGTAGAGCTGCCTTTTGTGGGAGTAATCTGTTTCAGAAATTGTTTAAGTTGGAGCTCCCAGAAAATAATGTTGTATCAAAGAGAATTATTGATATTATTCTGATTCCTTTATTTCGATCAGTTTCGTTCAATTTCAGACTGGCCCAATAAGCTTTATTTGTGGATCAGGAAGCGTTTTGATGTTGTTTACCTTTCTTAGAACTCATAACTGACCTATTTACAACTGTGTACATTTATGTCATTCTATTTATCACGTTACTTTAATCTCACGTCTCTGAGATTGTGACATATGATAAAAGGGTTTGATAAGTCGTGAGAAAATCGATACCTATATGGAATTTATCGTCCAGACAATAATCATGACAGAAATTTGGTCTTAGGGTACGCAGTTTCGTGCTAATGTGTATTATTAGTCAAACATTAACGATTTTCTTATCATATTCACGTTTTGTCTTCGTGACATTCGATGTTATTATGTTTACGTTGTTTTATTATTATTCATAACACTTAACGCCAAAGCGTGATAATGTGAAGTGACTAAAATAAATATTTCATGCAATTTTATTTTCAAACATATACAAAGATTAAGCGTTAAATAATAAGTTGGTTAATGAATATATTTATGTAAATTGTTTCACTTTCAACTGTTCGTATTTGTGTGATACCGGATCTCAAGGTGATTTAGTGCTAAGATACAGCTTCCTACTCAAATCTTGTTTTAAGTTGCTATGTGACGCATTCAATCTTCCATATTAAAACAAGCTTAATTTGAGCACAATTGAGTCGAGAGTTAAACAAGCAAGTCAATAACAATGACAATAATTTTCTTGGAAAGAAAATTCAGCAAATTACCAGCAATGAATCTCGTTAATCGAGAGATCATCTAACTGGAACGTCCTTACGTTAATCGAGAATAATTACGAATACAATTACAGAAACACATAAATAAGAAACCTACATAAAAACAGCTCAAAGCGCGTGACGATGGCTGAGAAAAAAATATACACTTGAGATCCTCCTGTTTTTGCAACACAACACTGCTAACCTTGGTAAGTTCCAAGTGTTTAATCACTAAATATTTGTTTTTGCACTGTGGACACTTTAACACTGGCTACTGACGTAAGGCGGCGGTACGACCCGCCGACTGTTCGATTCGCGAATTTCTGACGCACCGACGCGTGCGGCCCCACTGAACGGCCGTGAGCGACTGGCTGGGCGCATGCGTAGTCAGCGACGCGTCGCTTGAGAGAAAGCAACACTCTTGCGCATAAAACCGTTGGAAACAAGAGTTTAAAGCGCTGTTTTTGCTTGAAACACTGAAGAAATGCTTTCTAAGAGACGGTCAGTTTCTTTGCTCGATGGACAGTAAACACGTACATATTGATAGGGGAAAAGCTGATGTGTCTGACAGGTAATCAAGTGGGTTGTTGCAAGCAGTAACCAGATATACGTCGGTACATTTCGCTTGGTTATGTCAACATATGAACAAGTTACATGCCTCAGGACCACTTTGTGATCATTTGCCATCTGGTCTTCCTGTCCGCGATCAACCCGAAGCCTCACAACTTGGGTAGTATGACCACCTGTCATACATAAAGCAAGTGTTCGTGCGTCATTTTACACAGTACATGTAACAGCTGTGAATCGGGTACACAATAGAGCCTCAAGGTGATTTGTTTGCTTACGAAGGTCAATGGCATGGTGATATAAAGCTGATGACACTCACGCACATACATTTGATTGCCATAATGATGAAGGTTATTTGCAGCGAAATACGACCAAAGGATTGTCAAAAATGAGCCTTAGACTAACTAGATTCTAAAGTCACATTGAAGTCCGCTTAGGAGATTATGGAAAAGTGATCAAAAGACCAGTTGCCATATTGGTACAAAGGCACCAATAAACAAATGTTACGAAGCCTCAATCTATAGATCAGTAAGTGAACGTGCGCGGACGCAAGGTCGTTTGAAAACCGGTCCGGGGCTGACCGAATGCGACCGTACGATCGCTTTTTAATAACATCGTTGTACATTTAATTGACCAATATAGAACATGTCAGGCGACATATTTTATTGTATTGTTTAATTTATTGACTGTGACTTATTTTATCAGGAGATATTGGAAACTTTAGGTTTGTGTTTAAATAAGTAATAATAATAACTGATCATTTCGAATTAAACGCCTCTTATGGCCAAAACGTCCTACAAACTCTTAAAAACTAAATTAAAGGCATTTGCTTAGTGAAGTTAGAGCGTAAGTGATTCAAAGTATTGAAAACATTTATGCGGCGCCGGCGCACCGGACTGTGGTTGACCCACTGCTACATTTACCCGTTTGTTACTAAGATCGTGACGAACCAAACAGTTGACTGTCTACTGCAACAGGTGGAAGAATCCTCATACAAGTTTAGTTTGAAATGTGCCTTTTGTAATAAGCTAAGAACAGGTGATTCTATTCACCTGTTAGGTATACACTAAATACTTCTAATATTGATAAATAGCGACGTTTTCTCGACAGACAGGTGTCAAGGTAAATATAATAATAATTACAAAAAACAATTAATGGTCAGTAGTCATAATAAAAATGCCAGATTAAGTGTTGATGGTGACATAATTATTGCTGTTGATATTAACGGTGATTTTAATTACAATTTATTATGAATCGGTGATTACGTGATGGACACGGATATTACTGATGGATAAAAACTGTCGATAAACTGAATAATTTATTTGATATGCTTCTTGGTTTAGTTGCTTTGAACGTTTTTGTTGGTTTATGGTATCTGAGCAGTCAACCTCGTAACCGAATTATTCGCAGTCATTTTTATAGAAACTTAGAACGAGGAAATAAGTTTGCGTGATATGAAAAGATAGTAAATATTTAATTGACAAAACATGTTGATATTTAATGATATACTGGAAGTTTACTTAAAGTGTCATTTTATGCAATGGATTCAATCGTATCGAAGGACCAGAAGCAGAAGTCTCATAGCATAATATTAACGTTAATTCTCCATGTAAGAAGCCATCGTTTGGCAGTAGGATTTACTGACTAATATTGATGATGAAAGGATTTGATGATGAATTAAAGCACCACTCTGTGTAAGCCATCAACAAATGATTTGTTAATTTCTTAATATCAGAAGGACATAACGTCAAGATTCTATGATTTAAATATCGGTCAAGAAATTCAACCAACCTGGTTCAAAATAAACCAGAACTAGATAACCAACATTCCAACGCAGACAAGATTAATAATCCTATCAATGAACTAGAACAGTACTGATAGTTTCTAGATATTATACCATCAATCAAACATCGTCTTTGCAAGTCCATGAAGAGTCAGTAGTTAATTCCGTCGCTAATATTATGCTGGTCGCGTTCCAGTAAACTAGAGTGGACGGTTACTGGTGTATGTTAACGGCGAGCGGTGCTTTGAAGCTTGCAAGGCTAAAACTCTGTAATTTAAATTACTGGTTCGAATATACTGGTCGAATGGTCACAGGTAGGATAGCTGAGCAAGGGTTCCAGTAGGTCACACAAAATATTAGGGCATTTTCGTTTCTGAAATTCTCGGTAATTACATGGAGTATCCAATTCATTATTATCATCATTATCATCATCAAGCTAAGAGACGTGCTCTGATTAAAGGACCAGTTGCCTCCCTACTCGTTCAGTCTACGATAGATAATTGAACCCCTTTATTACATAGAAATCAAAATATAACATGCAAAATCTGGTTGCTAGATGTGACAGGTTCAACTTTTTGTTGCATAAAACGTGTGTGCACATGGCTGTTAGGTTAGTAACTGTTAATTCAATGCAACTGAATAACAAAAACCAGACGTTCATAATCGTTGAATGATTTGTTGATGATATTACAAAAGGGATCGATTAAGAAGAAGGAAGTGTTTGAAACATTGCATCACTTAAATAAGATTGTTTATCTAATTCGTAGAGCATCTCTCATTAACCTCTTTTGGGTTGGGTATTGTTTATTTTTTTTTTACGAAATCGTTCATTAAGGAACTGTATTTTAATATTTATGAAGCTATTGATGATTTTAGCTGGTTTTTGAAGCCAATATTTTGTCTGTACCAACTAACCAATCAAGTAATATTAATGGTTGGGAAGGATACAATATTTTCAAATACGACTATGCAAATGTTCGACCATAACCTTATCAATTACTACAAACTGGTACAAGGAATACAACACAATAAATTGAACCTATAAAAATACAAGTCGTCAAAAGTGGATACAGCAAGAATGACATGATTCACCAAAAAAAATATTGCTCACAAAAAACTTTTAGACCAGCAAGAAGAAAGACACTATTGAACCCACTGGGAAATACATTGACATTTTCATAGTACTGACGTATTTTCTATATACATAGTTAGGTACGAACGGACGACCTTTACATAAACAAACCCTCACATTATGTACTGTAGGGTTGTCACGCGCTTTTGATGTGTAACCCCTGTTTGTCACCGTGACATTCCAGAAACTAGGTACACAACAGAAAGCCTCAAGTTTTTACACATAGTCTACATAGCATGTTGTTAGGGTCTGTTTTGGAAATCTTTTTAGCCAAAACTAGGACAACGTTAGAGGAAAGTCGAATAAATAAAGACTGGTTTTTCAAGTTCAAATGGAAGAACAAAATGTCATCATATTTTAATAAACGTAGCTAAAGGCAAAATGGAGGTACAAGATGTACAATTGTGCCTTTTACGTCATAAAAACACAGACAAAAATGTACTCAAAATACTTATTTTGCACTAGTTATGTTTTTAGAATGCCTTATTTAATTATAGACCTTATTACATAAGTAGAAAAGCTTTATATTCATACATAATTTTTCTGAATAGAATCATGAAAGTGAAGTCGTAAAAGACCAGTGTGTACAATAAAGCAATACAACACGACCACAATATTTCGGTTTAGACCGAGAGACCGTTTAAAAAGAAACGAAAAAACAAAATCTAAGAGAAAAAGAAAAAATCCTCACATTACGCAATTTATTTTATATAATAATTATCTATTTGTAATATTATAACTGTGAATATTCATAAGTGTTCACTATTCATAAAGAGCTAATTTGAATTCTCTGTGATCTCAAGTCTGTAATATTCTATGACCAAAAATATTATTTCTGTAACAAGATAAGTTTCTTCGAATTTCTAAAATATACAGTGTTGGAAAAGAAATATACTTCATGGTTTACGTAAAGATGTATATTTTACTCCTTTAGGTTTAATGGCTGCAAATGGTTACTTCTCATGGTGATATCTCAGGTTTTTAACATACATATCAATATCAGAAGTCTTGTGCGTAAAATTAGCATTAACACTTTTCCCTTCAGAGAAAATCTAAAAATACATATTCAAAATACTATGTGTGATCTTTACCTACAAAACTTTACTCTTTACTACCTGATTCCATATCTTAATTAGGTTTTCAATATTATTACTTGCCAACCCCAAATCACACGTAATTCTAAAATCCTTCTAAATATTAGAGCTCTATACCAATATTAGCTTCCAACATTCAAACAAAACCTTGGGCACCCACGTACGATTTTTCCTAACCAGCTAACTGCCTTGGGAATTCCATACCTGTGCGGTTAGATTAGTCAGAATATTGTACATTCAGTTAGCAACCAGTTCTTTGAATAATGTAAAAAAACTGGATTACTTATTAGGTGAAGAAAACAGGAAATGAAAATTATTAAAAATTTTCCAATACCTTGATTTCAATAGTGAGTTCCAGAGCATTATATCATTTTTTAATGTTTTCCTTATATTTTATTAAATGATGTAGCCTATTTTGTTTATGTTAAGAATAACGTAATATTATATTATTGTATTCAATGATTAATAAAGTAATAAAGACAATTTTGAAATGACTTATAGATTCATAATTTGCTTGAAGGCGAAGTATATCGAATGCTTTACCCAAATCTAAACAAATCGACCTAAATCTTTACTTTATAGACATAGGTTTATTTTTATGGTTAATAGTTGTAAAAGGTCTTAATAATAACTTCATGACTGGAATGAAAAGCCAGATCTAAAATCAAAATCCTATTATGCTAGCTTAACATAGAAATAAGCTCAGTAACCAAAAGGTTAAGTACCAATTTTGGAAAATTATAAATAAAACCACTTGATCCCTTCGAAAATATTTTTCGAAGAGTACCCATGAATAAAATATGATTAATATGATTTAAAATTCTGATTGATGATTAACATAAAGGACTATTGGCTTTGGGCTTGTTCAAGAGATTATTTAGATAACTATTCATAAATTATGATGTTTCCAAAATTGACCTTTCCTTAGAGTATTGAGATTAAAATTTCCTTTGCGATCAGAATACAGATTAAAGCCCACGTATACTTTAATCGGGTATTTGCAAGTTTGTAAATTTTTAAGTGAGACATAAGTATTCAAGTTGTGTGTGCCTCGTTAGTCTAAGTAGTGGTAGCAAGTGACTACTAAATAAAGGGTTCGATTCTTGAATCGAGTAATATTATTAGATTTGCTGATGCAGAATTTTAATGAAGAAGTCCAGATTTCAGACACCGAATATTTATTACATACATAAATACATTTATGGATTAAAACTCGGATAGTTACCGGAGTGGTTGAAATGCAAAGAATAGGAATGTATGTATTAACGTTACTTGTACTAAACCAGCTAGTTACAGTTCTAACGAGCTTCGCATTGCAACAAAAGTATGTCAAAGCATATTTGTAACAACCACAAAAGCTTAGGCTTCGTTTAAAATCCAAGAATTTCTAGCGGAAACGTAGTAACAAGTGTCTCGTATAACAGCAATATGGAGGCAAGTTCGTGATCGCAACCATCAAAATTCAGATCACCTCGAATGGTGCATTAATTACTTCTCAACGGTAGGTTGTGTCTATTCATAGTAGTGGTACGGAATTTGGAATTATTATACGGTGGTATCAATGAGAATATAGATTCCAACAATATTAGTGTACTAACTACTATACAGGACCTAGAGATTTGAAGCCAGAATACCTTACATAATTTGCATACAAGTAAAATCACAGCGCGCTAGTTTATTTAGTCATTTAACAACTTACATTAGTCTGAATTTTACAATACAAAAAAAGACAAGTAAAATAAGTAGCACATTGCTGAACAACAAGCCTATTCTGTAAGAGGGTTTGTCGTAATCTCCGCGCTTGGTAGGTGGGCGATATGGTGATAGAAGTCAAGTTTATAAAATAGCACTTATTCCCGGTCTTTGTCAAATAAAGTCCCTATATCGACGCTTACGACCGAAGGAGGAGTAGAGTTAGTAACAATTTTTTTCTGTTATACCGCCATACGTCTTAGAAAGACCTCGTGCACTAAATGAAATAACACTACTCCGCAACTTAACGCATATCTAATTACAAGTATTAATTAGGTGACATTTGAGTGTCTCACAACCGTTTGGACATATCGAAATACGATCTCGATCTCAAGGTGAGACTGCACAGAAGTTGTGGTTCACACTCTAATGTACTGTTAGAATTAGCACCATTTTTGTGGTTTACATTCAAGAATTGTTTTTCGTGTAAGTAATTGTTACTGTTCTAACAAAATACATTTACATTAGTGATTTTTTTCATATGAAGTATGTTCTTAATGTTTTTTTTTTTATTTTGACGTGAGATTTTCGGTAATTGCTCGTTGGCCGAGTGGTCGTAAGTGCGATTACCGGACAAGGGGTCTCGGGTTCGATTCCCGGGTCGGGCAAAGTATTACTGGGTTTTTAAATATTCTCAGTAGTAGCACGGAGTCTGTAATTGTGCCCGGTATATGGCAATAGGCTCACTCCCTATTACATTGGAATCATAACATAAATAGTGAAAAGTGGGTGTTACATTGTACAGTGGTATAATGTGCACCTCTGCCTACCCCTTCGGGGATAAAAGGCGTGATGTTATGTTATGTATTTTCGGTAATTCAATCCTCTTTGCAGTCCTCAGTCCCAAATAGGACTACATTAAACTCCTTTGGTGTTGCCAGTATCCATTGCTGGAGCCAATTGCTGTCTAGCATGAGACCGTCGCTCGTTTGCTTCCCTATGCAATAAAAATAATATAGGCTGATTGTGTTGCTCGGTGGAATGCTGGTGTTTTAAGACAATTCTTGACCTGTAACCAGGGTTTACTTAAGAGTAAGTTACTTACTACAACATATATATAACTTGTGACATAAAAATATACAGTTGAAAAGCTTGTTGTTTTTGTAAAGCTATCGAGTTTTGCTTCCTTCCCACACAATAATAGTTTCCGTTTCTTTTTATTTCCTCGGGGACATTGTGTAGTAGTTCTCTATATCCACCGTTTCCGTGATCAAACTTTATTGCAGTAACTTCAAGCAACTTTCCAAGTGGTATGATGCAGTTCAGAGATTTTATTTCTGCCATTGATCACTCAAATCTTATTGAGAATTCATATAGCCCAGCGAATTCCAATCAAAAAGCTACACGACCATAATTTTAATTATAGTTTTCACCATATCTGAATTATTTCATTGAATCGAAACATCATTTTAATTATAGTTTTCACCATACCTGAATTATTTCATTGATCTGGCTAAGATCAGCAGCTGTAGCTAAATGCCATTTAGCGCTTGTCTACATGTAGAGTAGAAAACTAAACTAAATTATATGGAATTGACGTACATTTTGACACTTGTCAGTGTCACCCCCATACATTTTGATTTCTATTCTCTCTGTAGACAAGCGTTAAAGTGGCGTTTGGCTAAAGGCACTGGTCATTTTCTCGTGCCCTTCTTAACCTTCTTAGGTATGTTTACTAATTTAAAAGCCAAGCTTCTGAATTCTTTTTTTTTTTTAAACTTTATCATCTGACGTCCAAATAATCCATATTATACCTTCTTAAGACCTCTAGCTACAAACCAATAAAGCATACAGCAGTTGCACAACTGTCGACAATATATTTTATTACGTCCTACACGGAAATAATCCAAACAAGAATTAAGCGTCAATTTCTGACGACATTACATCTTGCAACGTCATTTATGGTGAATTAATCATTAAGATAAAAGTTGAGACTTGATATAAATAGCATAAGGCTCAGTTTACATTGACCGAGTAATTAATAGCTGGACGTTCCAGCACTAATACTAACATTAGCTCGGTGCAAACGCTCCTCTGTGCTAGTTTTAAGACTATCTAGTTAGATTAAACGGGGCTTGGCATATATATTGCGGAATGGAAAGTAATTTTAATATTAAACGCTGTTTATATTGTTTTACATTGTGGTGTAGCGAATACGTGATCAGATTCTAGTCAATGCAATGACTAAGACGAATGAAATAAGATGCTATGGAATCGAAGGATTGTGTAGTAATGGCTGGAAACATATCTGACAACTGAATTGACTATATGAAAGATGATGATTATGATGATGATAATAGAACAAAAATAAGACATAAAATGAGTTTACTTTCCTATGAAATAGAAAGCTGAATCACAAAGTCTTAAACCAAGACAGGATTTATGTTTGCAATAAATAACTTTTGAAAAAGACAATTGCTAATTTATGTCCTTTACGCATAGACATAAACAGTAAATTAAGTAATACTTTTACTAGAACCATGTAAACTAGGCTTAGGTATTTGACTCAAGTTACCTACATATCTTATATCACCTCGTGGTACATTACCGGTCCAGTTACGAACGAACAGGTTTCATTAGTAGTATTACGTAAATATAAATCTCAAAGTTTTCTTTACGCCATTTTCACAGAAGATTAAATACTAAGAAATACTACTTAAAACGACACATGGCTTTCTAAAGAATATGTGCGTAAGGTGATTCTACAAAAAAAATCGTAAAAAATTAACATGCCGTGAATTTTTTTAGTTTAATCCCAAAGTTAAGAATTCTGCTGATTAAAACTTAAAAAACCCTACGACATGGTACTCATAACATAAATAGTGAAAAGTGGGTGTTACATTGTAAGTACAGTGGCATAATGTGCAGCTCTGTCTACCCCTTCGGGGATAAAAGACGTGATGTTATGTTATGTTAAAACATAAAATTTGGTTTCGTTAAATTAAGCCGTGTCACTCTCAACCAATCCAATAATAAAAATACAGATGCTAATAAGTTACCGCAATCCTTAACAACGCGGGAGGATAATGATTTGTTAAATAAAAGTTAAAATTTTTCAGAAAAAACAGGCAGTAGTCAATGAAATTTAAATGATTGAACAGTCATCTTTGAAGGTTTTATTAATCTGCTGAACTTAGGACCACGCGCCTTAAGCAAAGCATTAGATGTTCGAAAATATATTGCAAAAAGTATACGTAAAATTAAATATATAACTCGGTTCAATAACGACAACGATTACAGTATATCATTTTAAATCTGTTCAAAAAACTCAAATATATCTCAATATTTATTGTTTTAAATGATTGAAAAACTGAAATGAACAAGTTTGATTCATATCCAATGTCACTAGTGATTGAGCGACCAGAGAGTCGCGATTTCATAAAGAAGATTGATATTATATAATATTCAAGCAATTTCTTTATCATTTAGCGACATGTTATCAACATCAACAGGTAATCAGTTATTCGTCTGAATAGATTATTTTGCAGTCATATTTTGCGTAACTGGTGAAGTGGCTGTCTGGGAAAAATGTGGTTTATACAATTAGAAAAACATATGCTACGTCCACCTTCAATGCATGTGATCCTCTTTAATGATTAAATACTCAGTAAATGGAAGTAAGTGATTCCTCTGATTTTTATTTTCATTATCATTAAACTAGGCATTTAACACATCACATCAGTGGCACAGAAAAGTCCATAGCTGAACTAAGAGTCTCCTCTATATACGATGGACTTGCTATAATCTTTACGGGTAATAAAGGTTCAGGTTTATCAAAGAGCGCTTGTAGCCCGTCTTCTGTTAAACGTCTTTTGAGTAGTTGGCAAAAATAAACAAATAAAACTTACCTCTTATACCCACACTCACACTCCTCAGACACACAAACAAACGGAAACAACTTATTAGCCATTTTGAGACTTCTTACACTCATTTTTGGTCACAATTTCCACTGTTGATTATTTACAATCAAGTTTCACTTTTCCAGCCGTTTTCCCGTATCCGTTGGGTTCCGTATTCCATACAAACTGTGTGAAGGACCGTCGGTTTATATAAAATCAATAACAGTGTGTAATTATGTGGGTGGACGTGCCCAGACGTCACTGGCAGTGGGCGGATCCCTATCTCTTGATAAGACGAGTTATCAATGGATAGTTTCTTTTTAATGCGGTTTTTTGTTTGTATTTGTTGAGATGTATTGGTTTATCTTTGCAAAGTTTGACAAGTGTTGACTAGTCTTGGTTGGAAAAATATTTGCAAGATTGATTGTCGCTAATATTATAAATTCTAAACTGATTAACATGGTCCATCTACTTAAATAATCTTTGGGGCTACTGAAAAAGGCTAAATTACTCGGACAAAGTCGGGGGCAATAGTTACTGCCTTATACATAGTTATGTTGCAGATTCTAACTCCTAAAAATGGGATAAAGGCATAAATATAAAAATAACTATACCTATACCTCATAGCTGCAACAATATTTTGATATTCAACGTCATATTTTAATACGGATTTATGATTTTTCATAACACCTATTAGTGTTTCATATTTTATGATGTTCTAACAGCATATCTGACTAACAACTACTAAAAAAGTCGCAAATAAAATAATATTTTACTCGACTTGCGGAAATCAAAATAAGACCTATTGCATTTGCAACCACTTGACCTAAGAGGCAGTAATTATGTTAACTAATTTTACAACACAATTTTCACAACGCGAAAGTCCTTTCGCATAAGAAAAAGTAAAATCTCAACTACATTTTTATCTCGAAACTCGTTAAAGTTAATAAATAAAATTCTTTAACGTTAGTTTCAAAGAACTTAGCACTCTCATTTCCAAGGGAACTTGCTTTTTGACCGCATTGTCGACGCTAAATACCGTCCGTCCATTTTCAATCTTATTTTAATTTTGGTCTTCGAAGCAATTTACGATTTACTTTTATCGATACAGTATTGATAACAAATTTTGAAACAAATGTAGATTGATCTTAATAAAGTAATTAATATTGTACGTACATAATGTTCAAGATAACAAAATATTATACCTAGGTACCTACGCAATTATTAAAATTTAATTTACGTACACGATATACGACGTCATAATTTTATTTATATGCATGCCAAGGTAAAGACGACCTGGCATTAAGGTTTACCTATAGTGACCGACCAAGTGCATCGCAAATGACAACTTTGATAACGCTTACAATGATGACGTAATCAGGTGTGTATAGAGCTACGGATTCATCTATCTCATTCTCTCCATAAGATAGAAACAAATGAAGTCTTAACATCTCTTTTAAGTTTGTAACTCTTCCATGGAAGTTGCAATCTTCAGCAGCGAGACAACAACTTGAGGAAAGGAATTTCTGTTTGTCTGTATGTATGTCCAGTATGACCTTAAAAAGTGCTACATTTATTTCAAATTTTGCATGAATATTACTAACAGGTCGGGTCAACATATAGGCTACATATTATCATGCTATCAACTACGGGGAAGGAGTCGCTCAGCTAGTATTACTATAGATGCGAAAGTTTGCATGTTTGTTTGTTTGTTAGTCCTTTACGTAAAACGGCTTAACTTCTTAATCCACGATTATGAAAAATCCACTACATTTGTTTAAACAAAAGTAGTCTCTAATTATCGGAAATAAGGTCTATAATGGAATAGGTGGAGAGTCTCGGTGGTGAGATCGGGATAAAATTTGGAACAGATTATGATTTGGGATAACACATATACTATTTTGTATCGAAGCGAAACTAGTGGTTAATAAATCATTTAATTTGGTAGGTACTTACTTTAGCAATACTAAAGAAAGTAATGAGATTCGAATAAGTATGGAAAACCTTGTCACATTCCTTTGCAAATCACTACATCCCTACCACACATCAACAAATATGAAATACCCGTCATATTACACAAGATGTGATCGATGTTTGGACATTAATTAATACTCCGTCCCGAGCAATAATAACCTCAAATTAATAACGTCTATTTGGACCCAATTTATTATGTCAAAGGCCTGAGTGGACTGTGTTAAGCTATTCATTTGTCATAGTAAGTAGTAATGAAATCTTAAGGGGGGTGGGTATTTATTATTTAGGGCACAGTAAAATGGCCGACTACTTAGGGACTCGCATCACCATCAACAGCACGAGAGTCCACTACGGATCTTCAATTTCTTTTTTGTTACTATAAAACGTTGCCCCACACTAGGATTTCCTCCTATGTCGTGGGTGCGTTTACAAACATACAAGTTCCATACACATGAAACCTAGACCCGGAACAACAATTTGTGGATCACACAGAATTGCTCCGGGTCTTGCAGCCGGCAGCTAGTTGCCCAGCCAGCGCACCAACCATGCCGTCAAATTGGGGTATGCCATAATAATATGATCTCTGTACTGTGTGAAGTGGCTTGGAGATTTTTTTAAGGGGGGAAAATCATCGAATGTCTTCTCGCGCCTGGGTGAGGCGGGAGGGAGTGTCAGACTCTTACTGACTAAAAACCACCCCGTTCCTTCTCCTGCACGTCGAGCCGGAGCCCCGGTTACCCGTTAGGTTCTCCACGACTCCGAAATTTAATAATAAGTAGGTTTATAATGGCACGCTGCTAGGCGGTCTCTATTAAATGTAATGATTGTCTATCCGTCAATCACGCTGAAACTACGGTTTGAATTTTGATGAAATTTGGCTTACAGATAAGGTATGGGCTGACTTAAGTGATGGAAGCATTTTTTATCCCGATTAAATGCTCTCATGGGATAAAACAGGAACCATATTCGTAGCGGGCGAAGCCTCGGGTAACAGTTAGTAGGTATTTCACTACATGCCGATACGGAGCCGCGGAGAACCCAATGGGTTGCCGGGGCTTCGGCTCGAAGAGCAGAAGTAGGAACGGAATGGGTTTTAGTCAGTAAGAGTCTGACACTCTCATAAGTTACTATATGGGCCCCTTAAAACAAAAAACGCCCCAACATGGCTACTGGTGGATGGGCGTTTGTATTTATTATGTAGGAGAAGCCAATATGGCCTTCTACTTATGGACGTAAAGGGAGAAAGTTTTGATAAACTAATAAAAAGCTAGTAAGTAAATTTTGAAGGAGACTGCCAATGTTGTTAGAATAAGTTTTTATATGAGAATCGAATGGTTATCTAGTTATCTAATAATAACATCGTTGTTACAAGGACTTTAGTATTAATATAAGACAGAAAATCTGGTTTTCGAAATTAATAGGAGCAGGAGGAGAACTCTACGTAAGTAGTGTAAGTAGACACAATCATTTTATACGACGAAGGATCTATGTGTATAGCATAAGCTATATATAAGTAGGTAAACAGAATAGAAATTTATATTATATCTTATTACTTTATTGTCATTCGTCAATCGGGTTCGATTCCCGGGTCGGGCAAAGTATTACTGGGTTTTAAAAATTCTCAGTAGCACGGAGTCTGGAATTGTGCCCGGTATATGGCAATAGGCTCACCCCCTATTACATGGGACTCATAACATAAATAGTGAAAAGTGGGTGTTACATTGTACAGTGGCATAATGTGCACCTCTGCCTACCCCTTCGGGGATAAAAGGCGTGATGTTATGTTATGTTATGTTTATTGTCATAAGGTTAAACTAAAAGTAATCTTATGCACCGTGCACAATTTCAATCTCCAACCTACTTTCATCTGAACTCAATCATTATTTGATTCTGGTCCTTCTTGGTCTTTCAATACGAATATTTTATAAGACATTTAATATTCGCCCACTATTAGACAAACACTAGACTCTTTGAGGTCAGCTAAAATGTCACTGTAGAAGATTTAAATTTATAAAAACTTATTTCAACTTTCCTTTAAATTTTTCAAATCAACGATATTTAGAGAAAAGTAAAATTTTGATAGTTTAAAAGTAAATGTAAATTATAATTATAAGGCTTACTCTCATTACTTTTCAATCAGGTTACTCGACCAGTTTCAAGCCACGCCCGGAACCCATAAATGACGTCGAATAATTTCCTAAACTAGGTTAATAAGCTGTATAACCTTATTAATCTAATATGTCTCACAATCATAACAAGCAATATATATATTATACTTTGTAATAGTCTCAAGAAATCCCAATATCTAAACAGCTAACCCACGACGATTCACATTTAAGGTTTCATTGCAAAATTATCAAAGTTTTAGTAACACAGATTAAAGTATCATTAAAAAAAGATTACGTAATTCTGGTTAACGTTTGGGCGTTGAACCAAATTATGTCATAAACACAGACAAATTGACGATTAAATAAAGTTATATAGATAACTCTGTTACTATGGACTACTGCAAATAGACATGAGTAAATAAAACTCATATATAATAATACTCAGTACTAACGTTCAAACAAAAACCTACTCTACCTATTATAGATAAAGTTGGTTCTCGTATTTTTACTGACATTACTGAGAATTCGAAATATTCATTGCAACATCCCTATATTTTATTAGTAGACAATAAAGTTATCATTTACATTAGGATTTCATTGGCATCGCTTGATTAGGAAAACATTCCATATTAATATCTAAGCAGTTACCTTTCGAAATGTAACATTCGAAAAAGACCTTCCACACCCAGTCAAAATTATAATTATTCACGAAATGTCAACTCAAAATTCCAAATAGCGAAACGGCGAAGTTATTTACCCAACCCTAAAGGATTTATGACTTTCTATATGTACTTAAGTACTTAAGCATTCATCATACAAAGCACCCACCATAGTTATAAACTTATAACAACCGGGAATACAAAACATTTAATTTAACCAAGTTAATTTAACAAGAAAATCGTATACAAAGCAGCATATTAGCTGCTTTTACAAAAGCGTGGGTATTCTGTTTATCTAGTTTTGAGTCCAAAGGAACTTGCCCTGGGGAATGTATTTGACGATCCCTGGGCCGGCAACATGTTTTTATTAAGCCCCGGGCAATCCAGAGGTCACGTTAAAAGAGGTCCTGCTAGGCGTTTGTGATCCTTTGATTGAATTTTAGTGATAATATGGATGACTTGAGTGGTTATCTGTCAAACGGTGACTGTTTTGTATCTTTTTGGATCATGCAGAAGAATAAGAGGAAAGTTTTTGTTTCTTTTGTTTTGTATTTGTGCTTAGCTGTATTGTTTATCGAAAGATCAAATAACAAGAGGACCGGTGACCATAAGGACCAGACTTTAATTCTTTACGTAACATCATGTCTTTTATCTCCGAAGGTGTAGGCAGCGGTGCATATTGACTACGGCTCTTAATCCCACTGTTCAATGTAATACCCACTTTTCACTATTTATGTTATGAGTCCCATGTAATAGGGGGTGAACCCATTGCCATATACCGGGTACAATTCTAGACTCTGTGCTAATATTAGTACTTTTACCGATCCGGCCGTCGCACTCCAAGGCAGTTCAAAGTCAACGTTGATGTTTGTATCTGATAAAATTCATCAACATCATCAACAGCCTGGGGGAAGAATGGCGTGGTTACAAAACTAGTTACTTCTCTTATAACATGGTCCTAAGTTCCTAGAAGTAAATCTAAACCTACGCCCTACTAGAATACCAACCTAAATATTATGCTAAATAATAACTTACGCCCCAATAGTTAGTATAACAGACGAACAGACATCTTGAATATTTAATATTGTAATTTTAAGATGTTAGTTCTCATCTCATTAATAAAGATGCTTCGATATTCTAACTGAAGTTTAGATGTTAGAATAACAGGCTCTTACTTAAGCAGAAATATTCAAACCAGCCTATTGACTTCGATTATATCGTAATAAACCACGAATTTTATAATAATAAGGCAAAAGAGCTTTTTTTGTTTGAATTTCGAAACTCTACTACTATCCTGATTTAATGAAAGTCTTTTACCCCCTCTTTTAAAAAGTATCGGTGGTCTCACTCTATAATTAACAAATTAGAAAGAACTACTAATTGTAGTTTAAATTTCATCATGACATCATCACGCTTTTTATCCCCGAAGAAGTTAGCAGAGGTGCGCATTCGGCACTTATTGCGCCTGTACAATGTAACACTCAGTTTTCACTATTTATGTTATGAGTCCCATGTAGGGGGTGAGCCTATCGCTATATACCGGACACAATTCCAGACTCCGTCCTACTAGTGAGAATTTTTTTTAAAACCCAGTTTGCTTTGCCCGACTTGGGATTTGTACCCGAGATCCCTTGCCTGGCAGTCGCACTTGCGACCACTCGGCCAACAATGCAGTCAGTAATTTCATCATACAAATCAAATTTTAAAATGGTGAAGTAAAATTATTACCTTGTCCAAACCGGACCGTGACATCTATCCGTGGGCAGTGGTCACCCTTCGTTGGGAACTAAGGTCGATCATTTCATATCATAATACAGTCAGCCCTACCCTAAAAAGTAACATATTATAAAGACTTTGTCATCAATAATCCCAATCAGATCTAGGACTACCGAAAATAGAATTAAGGGACTCGAAATTAAAGATAAAAATCGTACTAGCCTGCTAGAAGGCAGAGAGGATACAATAAAATATTATAGCATATTATATAGCCTTTGTTATCATTAATCCGAAGCAGATCTAGGACAATCGAAAATAGAATTAATTGACTCAAAAATAAAGATAAAAATCGCACTAGCCTAATCGAAGGCGAAGAGACACACACAACAAAGTCCTAAAATATACATGATGCAATTAATAAAATATTTGCACCTGCCAAAGATCAAAAACATTACAAAATCGGACAGTAGGCACAAAAGGTCAAGAGAGAATAATTACACTGGAGGTTACTGTTTAGCAAGTGTTTCTAAGGTCGAAGACCGCAAAAAGATGGTCAGATTGTTACCACATCTAGTCATGATGTTTAATTCATCGTTATTAAATAGTTTATGGTTTATATTTTAGACTGCGTCGTTGGCCGAGTGGTTGCAAGTGCGACTGCCGGGCAAGGTGTGTCGGTTTCGATTCCCGGGTTTGGCAATGTATTACTGGGTTTTTTAAATCAATCTCAGTAGCAGCACGGCGCGGGCGTCACCCCCTTTTACATGGAATTCATAACATAAATAGTGAAAAATGGGTGTTATATTTTACAGTGGTATTAAGTGCCGTAATGTGCACCACTGCCTATCCCTTCGGGGATAAAAGTAGTGATGTTGTGTTATGTTAATAGTTTGCTGTTGTAAATAAGTAATTAAGTATAAGTTATTTGGCTTTATATTTCGTAAGCAGACGGGTGACAAAGCTGTCTTACAATCGGAATTATTAACAACTTTTCTTCTTTACTTTTAAGATTACTTGAGCTTAAGACCTACTTAGGCTTTCTGCGGTTGTATTTTTTTATTCTTTGAATTTATATGCCTATTTCGAAGTTAGTCTAGGGCAGATGAAAATCTAGATTAAATGTCAACTGTAATTTGAGTTTCATTTTTAAGCATTAGAGTTTTTAGTGTTATATTCTATGCTTTCATTGGTCTTACAATTTTGAATGAGGAATGAAATGTTTGGATTGTAGTTCTTTGAATATAAAATTAAGGACCTTTTTTTTTAATTTACCCTATACTAGGATTTTCACCTGTGTCGTGGGTGCGTTTACAAACATACAAGTTCGCATACACATGACACTTAGACCCGGAAAAACAATATGTGGATCATACAAAGAGTTGTTCGAGTTGTCAAATCTAACTCGAGACACGATCCGTGGCAGCCAGTTTCTCAGCTACCGCGCCAACCGTGCAGTCGTTCCCATGTTTCGAAAGACATTTTAGATAATTCCTTAACATTAAATAATGTCATTAACATACCTCATTTTAATCTCTTACGTATTCAAAACCAAATCTTTTACAATTGTCAAAAGTGAGTCTTTTTGTTATAACCTTTGAAGTTATTTTCGAAAAACAATGTCGAAACCCGCATGTTTATACGGATAAGTTATGTTTTAAATGATTCTCGAGTTGTGAACATATTTTCGGATTCGAATGCTGGGTCCTGCAAGGTCGTGTGTGGGTTTTATATTTGCAAATCTCTTGTTGATTTCAATTAATTATCTCTTATTAGGAATAGCTACGAGATTACATGGCTTCTGTCCTTATTATTTTATGCAACCTGCCTTAGATATTCGCATGGTCTATTTTGACTAATGAGGTATTAATGTCAAGAGTAAGTTGCCAACTTTTTACGTCCTTTTGAATTTATCTTTAGTCATCTTTATTACCAAGACCGTAAAGTATAGTATCGTTATTTATTTTTATAAATACTTCACAAATTAAAACATGAACTTATAATTTAAATCAGTCCATCTATTTATAGTCTCAAAATGTAGTAGTGACGCGGTCTTTACGTACGCAAATGCGTCATAAAATACAAATAACTTAAAATTGTTAGTAAAAACAACAAAAATATCTGAATTCTTAGAAAAATCTGAATAATAGTTTATTAAATATTTCAAAATAGGCACAATAAATTAGTTAAACAATCTCAAAACTGCATACAAACATCATCAATCAAAAAGCGATTCTAATGTCCAACACACAAGGTCGAAACATATGACGTAATTGCAACCTGCCCACGTTTTAAACAAGCTGTGTGACGTCATACGCGGGGGCGGTTGTTCTCTTTGCCACAATATGTACACATACGATGAAAGATATACAGAAGGGATGTTACCAAAAAGTGAAATTATTTTGAGCTCGTTTAAGGAAATTAAAAGCCTCTGGCTCTGTATTTAGAGTGTACATTGCGTAGATACCGCGTGTCTATATCGTGTAGAATTGTAAGAAAGACTTCACATTTAACTAAATGAGGTATTGAATATTTAGGACAGAACATTGGAATAAAGAATCTATTTTTTAAATATTAAGATAGATATTCCCTTTTCTCTTTCATTGTGCAAAATTAGGTCATGTTCTAAAGACAGGCACACAAATTCAGAATAACAATTTGTGGATCATATTTAGAATTGTTTCATTCGGGAACCATACCAGCGGCATATTACTAAACAGCCGGTCGCCTAACTTGTGACGGACCACAGTGAAGTCATAAACATTTCATTTCAAGCTGATTTTTTCCCTTTTAAGGGAAACGAAGAGGTAAAGACTAATCTTCTGAATCATCTGTCTCGTTTCCATAATGAGTATAGAACTATTAACAGATAAGTGGGTAGTAGAATTAATTTTATTGCTTTACACACCCACTGTAAAGGCGATATGGGACACTACGGCCAGTCTATTTATATTTCGTATTTAAATTCACATGATTACTAAATAATATTATACAATTTACCAATATTATGTTATTGCGCAATAAAGGGCTATTATTAAAAAGGGAGCAAATTGTTTGTTATTTTCAATATTTTTGCCTGGCTCGTTGGCCGAGTGGTCGCAATTACGCCGGGCATGGGGTATCGGGTTCGATTCCCGGGTCGGGCAAAGTATTACTGGGCTTTTTCAAAAAATCTCAGTAGTAGCACGGAGTCTGGAATTGTGCCCGGTATATGGCAATAGGCTCACCCCTATTACATGGGACTCATAACATAAATAGTGAAAAGTGGGTGTTACATTGTACAGTGGCATTAAGCGCCGTAATGTACACCTCTGCCTACCCCTTCGGGGATAAAAGGCGTGATGTTATGTTATGTTATGTTTCAATATTTTTATAAATTAAAGCATTTGACACAGAACATGAGCTGTAATCACAGGACAATTAGGATTCATTCTTGCTTGGACCATCTGCAGTGGACTTAATGGGTCCGGCTCAAAACAGGAGAAGGAATGGTTTGGTGTTTAGCCAATAAGATGCAGACTTTCCCTCCGCCTCACCTAAGGGGATTTTGACCCGTCATTGGATGATTTTTACTTATAAAAAAACAATAAAGATGCAGTGAATTAACAGAGTTATCTAACTAACAATTGACGACAACCAATCTTTCTAAAAACAGTTTTGCAGATAGATAATCTGTCTCTATACAAAATCACATACCATTTAAGAAGACTACATAAAAATAATCATATAATTATAAACTATTAAGGCGGCCATATTCTTTGTCTGCAATTTTTCTCTTACTCATAACACTTTCCTCGTATAGCCACCGTGACGACAATTATTCGTATAATCTAATCAAGCTATGCAACACCAGTATAAGCTGACCCTCGGAAGTATAAACAGATCATACAAACCGGGACCATGATACACTGGTTATGTATACCCTGAGATGGAGCCGTGATGTACTCATATAAAAATGTCCATACGTCAAGTGACATATTACGTGATATAAAAGCATAACACCATAGTTTCACTTTCACGGGGAACTATGTAAATCAAGCAATGCAAGGAGAAAGTCTCTTAGGCACGTATATACTATTTATTCAAAGTAATTCATGAATTAAATGTTATTAGTGAGCAATTTAAATGCTTCTTGGGTTGATAATTATTTTGGTTTTATTATGATTTGATGTGTTAGCGTTTGACTGGCGACGAAAGTGTTAAACACGAGATGCTGCTTCGATTTGATGTTTGTTAAAATCGTCTACAAATGCAAAGATCCTATGAACACTGAAAAATATGTTAATGTTATGTTGGTGCGGTGGCTGGGCCACTGGCTGCCGCGCTAATTGAATACGGGTTCGATTGCCGCACGAAGCAACTCTTTGTGTGATCCATAAATTGTTGTTTCGGGTCTAGGTGGCATGTGAATGTGAACTTGTATGTTAGGAAACACACCCACGACATAGGAAAAATCCTAGAATGGGACAACGCTTAAAAAATTGCCTAAATGAACGAAATCAAAGATCATGAAAATGGTTACGTCCCCAAGGACCAAATTCGGATAAGTTGGTTTCACCCTTATTATTTTGGTGTATAATATATGTATATCATTGTCTACCTATAAGGAAAATAGAAGGGACAAATTATAAATTCAAAAGACAAAAAAGAAGGGAAAATTCAAAACAAGATAGTCACAAAGGTTAATGCATAATAAGTCCCTATCGCAGGGGTGAATCTTAAAGGGAGTCGGCATTATCCTCGTGGCTTCTTCGAGTTATAAGCCACGGTACATCAACAGCTATTTCTGAGAGACACTGATTAACACTCTGCCTCGTTGGCCGTGTTGTCGCAAGTGCGACTGCCGGGTAAGGGGTTTCGGGTTCTATTCCCGGGTCGGGCAAAGTATTAGGTACTGGGTTTAAAAAAAAATCTCAGTAGTAGCACGGAGCCTGGTAAGGGTGCCCGGTATGTGGCAATAGGCTCACCCTCTATTACATGGGACTCATAACATAAATAGTGAAAAGTGGGTGTTGCATTGTACAGTGCCATAATGTGCACCTCTGTCTATCCCTTCGGGAATAAAAGGCGTGATGTCACGTATGTTATGTTACTGATGAACACAAAAATAGTATTTAGTTAAAAGTATTTCCAAAGTGGCAAAATTTTTTAAAACAATCTCAGTAGTAGCATGAAGAGTCTGGAAATGTGCCCGATAGCAATAGGCTCACCCCCTGTTACATGGGACTCAAAACATAAATAGTAAAAAGTGGATGTTACATTGTACAGTGGCATTAAGTGTAAAAGGCGTGATGTAATGTTATTTACCTACAGGCAACGTTATATTGCAAACGATTTTAATCCTAAACTTCTGGATCAACCTTATTTTTTGACAGAAATTTGAACTGATGTCAAAAATCAATCAAACTCTAAAATCTTTGAGTTCTTATTCCTAATTTGATGGGTGGCCATATTTGTCGATAAAATACCTACGGCAGCTATGACTGCGCAATAACTTGGCATTGTATTAGAGAAAAATATTGCCCGTTTAGCACACCTTTAAATAAACATAAGTAACAACAATTCTTCGAAGTCATTTCAAGATGAAACTATAGAAATATAAATACAATGCAAGCTATATTTTATCTTCCCATGCAATAATGACTCAGTTGAGGAAAATAACCCGTGTACCTACATAGTTACTGTTATTATTTTTAAACTATGATCTTTTACACGGTAACAGCGTTAGTTATTACAGTAACAGCTTTAATTATTTCTTGAGTAAGTAATGGTGGAAACAATACCTATTATTTATAGAAAATATTAACTAGAGTAGCTATATATAATAATGAAGTAAGGAAACTGCAAGAAATCTTAGTGGGTTTTGTTGCAATTAAGTACTTAATTGAAAATACATTATTTCGACTGTCAATACAATGAAACATTAAAAAATAATCACACTTCCATTAATTGATATTATGACCTACATAATTTTAGTATATTTCCAGCAGATTTTTAAGAAATAAGTATGCTGTTTGACGCTAAAAAAACGTGACGTCACAAGACACAATCTCGTACAACATTCATGGAAAACTGTCGTCTTTGAGAGTTAGAAAAAAGTATTGAATTTGACTAGTTGGCTAGTACCTAATTAGAAGATTATAAGAACTAGGAGATACGCAGATCAGTCCAACTGGCCGATCGATGGCCGGAATAAGGTTAATTTCAAATTTGTATCAGAGATAGGTTTCTCAAATGCAAAATCTGTGATATGGATTGATTTTTGACATCAGTTGTATGGAATTTCCGTCAAAAATGACTGGGAATGATATCAGTTATTAATTTCAGTTCAGAAGTACCTCTACAATTCGTCAAAGTTTACGATGCGAATTATAATATTCATCGCTCGTTCACTGTGTTCCTATGCGGCCACGTCAACATCGCCTTTATACGATGTTCACGTCGACTTGTGTAAAAGACTCTTTTCAAAGTCAGGGAGGACCTTCTGACGTCACAGTCGACGGAAACCTCCTTAACAATGGGAGTAATAGGTACGCGAGGGAGCTTGACGTAAGAAGGAGGCGATAGCGTTCGTAAAGACGCGGATCTTTTTAATGGGGCGAATTTAATAGGGTTAAGAAATGTTCAGTAGTTCTAGAAGAGTAACTTGTTTGCATTTACTATGTTATGTTAATTCGATGAAAACTCCTAGAATCTTTGCTTAGTTTCAGGTTTTATGTAGTTTAGCAAGTATATGACTTCGATGTCAAATTGTAGTGAATAATTTCTACAAAATGCTTTAATATTTAAATGTGTGTTGTTTGCTTTCAGTATGTCACTTGGACCTCATCATTGTCTGTGGCATGAGAGGTCCCCGACGAACTGTCGAGCTTTTGAAAGGACCTACAAGACGAAGGCACCCTTTGTTTGCACGGAAACGGTTGTTATGTACAAAGATTGTATGTGGAACGTTATCTTCTATGTGAACATTACCTTCCAAGACCGTTTTATTAAATTATGAAGTTATAATGACTTACCTGACGTCATCTTGCAAGTGTTTCAACTCGCTCAGTTCCAGCTCCCGTCTCAAGTTGGAGACTTCACAGAGGAGCATATCTCGCTCCGTGGACACCTTCTCCAGCTCCGCCCGCAGGCGGATCACCTCGTTGGTCAGATCCATCGTCGCCATTTTGACGGCTATCGATATCCACTATCGACACAACACATCACTAATCACATTAACACTCGGCGCAATGGCCAATCACCGTCGCGCATTTTAAATTTGGAGCTTAAACGCCACAGCACAAACAAGGATGGGAATTTCAAAAACGTTCACTTGCTCGTCAAACTTCACGGTTCTGTTTTGAAGTTGCTCAGTCTACATCGTTGGCATCTGAAACAATAAATCATTCCGTTAGGGTCGAAACGAAAAAGAAAATTGCTCTGTTGGTATGAGAACCTGAAATATTCCGTTCATAAACTGAGTGGAATACAATAGCGAGCGTATGAAGTTACAACTACGTGGGGCATGATAATACAGGGGCCATGAATAACTGAAATTGTTCCTCTTATTGGTTGTTTTCAGTAAATGTAGTTTTTTCTTTGCATAACATACTTTTATTGCTTTCGAGTGAATGTTGTTGTTGTTTTTAATAATGCTCCATAAAGTAAGGAGTATTTTCTGTGGATGTTTATCACATTAGTGGCTTCTATTTTTGTGTCTTAATCTTATCATATGTCTGTTTTAGGTGAGTAAATATGCTATAAATAGTAATCTTAAGATAATTTTGATTGACACCTACGCAAATATCATAACACGAGATAATACCTCGGTATTGTTATCATGGGGGCTTAGAATAGACTCAGAAAATTATGGCTGTTTAATGACTAGGTCTTGTCATTTAGTACACAAATAAGTTAACTGTCAAGGCATATTTAAGTGACTTTGAGCACTAATTAAAAACAGAGGACAAAATGCCAAAAAAACGTGAGTAAAGTAGAAAAAGTAGCTTCAATTGGTTTTATAAATGAATGTAACGTAACAATTAATCGTCGTGGATACTAGTTACAGTATAATGAATATTATACAAGTAAGTTATTTTAAAACATGTGGCAACTTGTTCTTCCTAACCAGTTTTATCCTAAAATAGACTATGGTCAATCAGATACGGTATAAAAAACTACATGATTGTTATTAATGTGTAGATATTCTACCTCTATTGTGTTAAGTTTATGAGTATAATACATATTAAGTAATAGATAATGATATTAATAAAACCAGATGATAAGTGTGTGAGAACCATACTTCGGCACGAATGGGCCGGCTCGACCGGAGTGACACCACGGCCTCACAAGAAAACCTTCGTGGAACAACGCTTGCGTTGTGTTTCGTCCTGTGAGTGAGACCCAATTACCCTCCCCTTCTCCAATCTCCCCAACAATCCTCAAATTCCTGATCCCCAAAAGGCCGGTAACGCCTCTGGTGTTCCAGGTGTCCATGGGCGGCGCGCATTGCTTACCATCAGGTGATCCGCCTGCTCGTGTTCTGGCTTATCCCATAACCATAACAAAATATGATAGTCTACGAAACATGGTTAAACGAGCACATCGAAGAATAGACCATTAACTAGAATTAAGTCGAAGATTAAGTTTTAATCCCGATAATGGTTTAGCAACTACTTCAGAATACCTACTAGTCGCACGAAGTCTACATAAGTAATGTTATAGCTACAGCAGCCTTCCGCCTGTGGTTTTCACCCGTATGAACCAAAGAACATATTATTATGTAGCCTGAATCTACTCTCTTTTTAGTCTTTTAAAGAGTTAAGATTATACCATAAAAACTCTTCATTGCGACGTTAAAGAAGGACAAACAAACAATTTCACGTTTTGATAGTGGTAAAGGGTAACTTTTCCTTAGCCAATGTGACTATACTGATGTAAACCACAGATTCACTCCATAGTATTTAGATAAATAAAGGCGTTACGTAGTATTATTTCTTTAAATCTTACATCCTCTTCCTTCTAAACGTAAAATGTAAAAGACAATAATGAATTAGTCTCGCAATCTAGTCGTCAGTGTGATTTTATAATTAATTCACTCTTAACTCGGTTAGAGCCGCATCAGTTACATCGCCGGCCGGAAGAATACGTGATAAATGCTCTTAATGTGTGGTACAAGTAAAATGCTTTGTGAGTTTGAGGTTACGTCCTGCCAATAGACGTAAACTCTATTTTATCATGATCATAATCAACAGCCCTTACCAGTCCACTATTAGAATATAGGCCTCTGCAACAAAGGTTTGCCATAATCATAAGCTTGCGGGTGATGGAGATCAAAGGAAGGGTTTTAAAAAAATCTCAGTAGTAGCACGGAGTCTAGATTTGTGCCCGGTATATGGCAATAGGCTCACGCAAATATTACATGGCACTCATAACATAAACAGTGAAAAGTGGGTGTTACATTGTACAGTGCAACATTGTTGAGTGCCTTAATGTGCACCTTTGCCTATCCCTTCGGAGAAAAAGGCGTGATGTTATGTAATGTATAAAAATAAAGAATCTTCCTCATTTTCACTAAATCGCTAGCTCTCATGGATTTGTACCACAGAATCACTTTGATTCCGGGTGTCGTTCGCCTTGGACGGACTCAGATGAATGAGTCGGCTACTCGGTACACTCTGAGAACTTAATTTTACAATTAACGTCGCTCTGGACGTAATACGCGTGAAGATTAACCGTGGCCAATGCGAGAGTTTCACTATCTATTGGTAGTTGCTGTGATCTTTAGAGATATTATTGATTCTTAGATGTATTTCTTTTAGATTTAGTAGCTTTTAGTAGTCCCCTTCCCCTCACTTGTCATGCAGTGAAAGCATACTTAGGTGTCGCAATTAGGCCACTGTTGCAGCTAGGCTATATCATTGGCATCTTCTACATAAGAGTTTTTTCAGTTCCATAATCTACCACGTTTACCTACCGGGTGCGAGACTGCAGTTTTTTAAAGATTCAACCGCTGTTGCTCGATTTCTCTCCCCGAGTTAGTTCTTCTGACAAACCCGTGGGAAGAAAAAGGGCCTCCTAACGGATTCTACAATAATGCCGTCAGCATACAGCATTCCTGTAAGTACGGAGCGTCGCGTTCTGCGCGCGCCTCAAAGAGCCATCAGACCACCAAATGGGGCCCAGTAGGGCTGATGCCCGATACGGGGCCGCGGAAGGTCTAACGGGTTGCCGGCGGCTCCAGCTCAAAGAGCAGGAGTAGGAACGGGGTGATTTTTAGTCAGTAGGTCTGACACTCCCTCTTGCCTAGGCCAAGGCGGGAGAAGACATTGGATGATTACCACCTCAAAAAAAGAATTGTTTTATTGCCATTTTAGCTTTTGTTAACTACTTAGTGCGATGAAGAGAAGAATAGAACTGCCAGGTACATATCTAATATTATTTATATTTTAAAGTACCCTAATAAATAATAATAAACTTTAAAGGGCAATATACGGCTATTAAGAGCTTCATTAAAATTTAACAGATGGAAAACTTAATTATCCCACGTAAATTAGTCTTATTATTGTAGGGTACCGTATTTATGCTATTTATTTATGTTTTTGTATATTTGACTGCATGGTTGGCGTGGTGGGTGGGCAATTGACTGTTGGGCAACTCTTTGTGTGATTCACAGATTGTTGTTGCTGGTCTGGGTGTCGTATGTATGTGAACTTGTATGTTTGTAAACACACCCACGACACAGGAGAAAATCCTAGTGTGGGACAAAGTTTTTTCGAAAATGAAAAAAAAAATACCAGTGCATGTAGGTGGCGAGTTGTCGTTCGACGTGGAGGACTAAGGGAGAGTCTTTGTCCAGCATTGGACGTCTTCCGTCTGTTAATGATGACTGAATTTATGTTATGGGTTTAATTTATTGTAGGTGAATGACTGATAACTGGTGTAGATACTAAGGCTTTCGATGAAGAAGAAACAGGAAAGAAACAGTTAAGGGCAACGATTCTACTGCCAAAGATATAGGACCACCAAATAACACAATGATGGTATACATCATTCACTTCAACAATCTCTTTACACCTGCGCATTGATAGATTTTGAGGAACCGATTCAGATTTCTTAATCACAGAATTCACTAAAAAGAACTTACTTAACCTTGACAGTTGAGTTGCATTTGTAATCGCGTCTTCCTTATTGAGTAGCTTTTGATTTATTATAGCCGTTATTCTTTTGTAGGAACTTACATCGAAAAGAAAGTAAAATTGGAAACATTAATTTTAATCACAAGTCTCTGTAACGATCATTACTAACAGTCTATAATTTTGGTATTAAAGATTGTCTGTGGGAAAGTCTTTTGAGTAAAAAGTACAATTGAGGGAGAAGTGTCAATTACGTTAGCTGTTTCAGGTCAATAACCTTTGATAAATGTAATCTTCTGGCATGTTTTGGGTTTGGTATATCGGTTATAGGCGCTGAGTTGTTTGACAATATATTTTGGTATTGTAATAGATATAGAATTAAGTAGGTAGTTTAATAACTTGTAGACATTTTAATTCATACAGTTGACTTGGAATAGAATCAACAGTTAGGTTAGAACATTAATTTCATTGAAACAATATCTTATAAAGTACGATAGTACACATACATGGTTAATTTTAGCACCATACCGAAGCTGAAAACAGACATTCCCATTCCTGAAAATCCAAATCATTTTAAGAATATTTAATCAAGTGAAAAAGCAACAGAAATGGAGATAAAACGTAATTTTATTAAAATTTTACGTTCAAGCGACACTCGTTTTGCTAATGAAGTTAGTTTGGGCACAGGTAACTAACTAACTATGCACCTACCAAATTCAATATGTGAAGCGCATATCAACGGATGCACTTTATGTTCGAGTTTTGGGTGTAATGCTGCTAATAAGGAGAAGTTTGCAGTTGAATTGTCCAAATTTTCAATCGTAAAATATAGCCCAGTTTTCAATCTAATACGATAATAGTAAATTCTTATTATTATCGTATTAGATTGAAAACTTGGTATTATACGCCTTATAAATGAATAGGGATCATCACAGTACTTCAGAGCTAGTGTTGATTAAAGATAAAATACGCGAGGCTCAGTTGTAGGACAAGAAGGAAAGGAAAAAGCCGTGAATGACAAAATTAAAAACCTACGTAACTAATGACAGCAATCAGATAAGTACCAAAATTTAACAGACGACTCTAACAAGTTTGCCTCTCAAAAAATCTATACAGAAACCAATATTGAAGTCATACAACGGTCAAAAAATGACGAAACTCCCGGTAAAGGGAGAGGTAATATAAAATATTTTGCCCAACCCGGACGAGGTGTTCCTTAGGGATATAAAAACGAAATAAGGCTTCATACCTTTACTCAATCATGTCTTGACATGAACGTACTTTCATAAGAGGTTTGATCCATTGTCAGGTCGTTTTAGTGGAGAAGAATGGCTTAAGGATCATTTGAGACAAAATATAAATCAAATCATTTTGAGCTGAGGATGGGCTATGTCGGCGTAAGAGAGTAATAGATGTAGAAGAAAGTACATACTTATTACATCTTCCGTTATTCCGAAAAACAAATTAATCTCCAGCGATCTGTGGCCGACTATAAAAATGGTTCTTCGAATAACAAAACTAAACTTCCGAATAGAATATTGAACCTCCGACAAAATTACTAAGTTACCCGACAACAGACGTTTTAGGTTAGGTTAGGTTAGTATTTTAGCAATAAACAGGCATGTAAAGTAGTCGAAAAGTTAGTATTTAAGGCAGTAGATTTCATATTTTCAGTAAGGACAATTCTTCTTTTCTTGTCGGAGCTATTATTACTACCCCTTAATAAATGCGATAGTTTGTGAGGAGGATATGAACATTATCTATGTAATATATTTGTTACTCTTTCATACGAAAACTACTGAACGAATTTAGATGAAAGTTGTCACAGCGATAGATTATAGTCTAAAATAATTCATAAGCTACTTTTTAACCCAAAAAACGCGATCGAAACCGTTGGCAAATCTTATTTTGGTCTTTAGAAGCAAAATATTTAATGAATTATGCGGAGTGTTATAGGTACTTCGACATTTTATTAATTGAACTGCGTAGATATTTAGAAATGATGCAATTTCTTTCCCCATAAGCTACGAAACGCCACTTAAAAAGCAAGTGAGAAATTGCGTTAACCAGGCTTAAAATCTCAAACCCTTCCCCCATTTCGTTAAATCGAGCTTCCGTATAAATGATCAATCTGTATAAGCAAAGGAACCACAGTCTAAATTAGACGTTGACTTGATAAGTACAGAGGCTAATTCAGTTTAACACGTTAGACGCCTTGCTAATGAAATTATCTTACAGGCTGCAACGGTAATTATATTTGGGGAGACAAGAGGAGTGATACATAAGGGGTATTAAGAAAATGGTGCATTGCAGTAATAGAATTTTGTTTTCAATGAAGATATTGTTGTTGAATATAATGCTTGATGTAACTTTGAAACTTTTGTATTCAGTGTCATACAAACTATGGACAACTTTAGCAATAAAAATAATCATAAAAATTATTCAACTAACTCAAAGTCTACGATAATAACAAAAGTCGATAATTCCGGTACAACTACCGCCATCTCTGAACGATCTATAGCAACGCTCGAA
The DNA here is from genome assembly GCA_902850265.1 of Spodoptera littoralis. Taxonomy (NCBI): domain Eukaryota; kingdom Metazoa; phylum Arthropoda; class Insecta; order Lepidoptera; family Noctuidae; genus Spodoptera; species Spodoptera littoralis. The sequence continues at coordinate 6,577,189 of LR824561.2, read as the reverse complement.
TCACGCGCCGATCAGCTGAGCGCAGTGAAAGTGAACGTAGCATTAATAGATGTCGCTAGTAGTACCGAAGTGAATAAACGTCAAACAGATTTATTTACTCCGTGGGAAAAATAGTAACCGTACTTGAGTTATATAGGTACAACGGTTAAGACATGTTACGGAAAAATATTGGTTTACAGTACGTAATATATTTTATTAACTTGCTTGCTTGTATGTTTAGGAAGTACGGGAGTTGACATTGGGACTATATCCGGTTGACTTACGTCATTCATCATCCGGTCGACGGCCGATCGTATCGTTAAGGGACTTGGAAGTACAATTTTTGTTTTGTTTCTTTCCGCACCTTCCAAAAAATTGCACACAATTGAAGCCTAAAATAGATTTAGCAAAACGTTTACAGCGTTAACAAAAACGTACACGTGTCGCGTGTGAATTATCTGAAATATGTAAATTATATCTGAAGAAGTTATCTATACAAAACTGCCGAAGAATGTACTCTGTCTTTATCATAAAATCCGAGTACATAAAAAATAAATGGCGTACTTACTAATCTTTTAATCCCAGATAAGATCAGTTCAAAATCAACACTTCCGTTTCCAAACCATCTTTTTGAGATTGGCCAGTATATTTTGAAATATGGTTTGAAAGGGTACTGTCAGTTTTACAGCTGATTCTATTCCCCAGCGTGTACTCAGTTACACTGGCTACTTGCATACAAGTGGGCCTCAGGGATTTACTTCCCATGATCATGACCGATTGATCCCTTCTGTAGCTAGCCGGTTTTACGAGATCCCCTCGCAAACAAACAAACAAATAAACTTTTCTTTCTTTGGTATTTGTGTGATACGTTTTATTTTTATTAAAGTTAGAAACTACATCGTAATACTGTTTGTTGAATATTTGTCTCTTGCTTGTATTATTGTTACTGTTCAAACTTCCAACGCAGTCAATGCATTGATAAAAATCTGTTGGGTTTTACGTAACAGAATCAAATCTAATGAATTGTCAACAAGAGATTGGACAACAGATACCAAATGAAAAGTAAACCAAGTCCAATTAATCCAGAAAAAGAAACTAGCCACTATGGCAAAAAAACTAGTTGAAATGTTCCAACAAATCGAATTTTCCCAAAATACACATACATCCACGTCCACAGAACTAAGCAACACGACCAAAAACTAATCTAGGCTAGTCAAATAAAAAAATGGTGTAGCCACACGTTGGCCACAAATATCAAAATGGCTGAAACGACCTTCTCGATCGAGAACCAATTAAAAAGTTCCACCTAGCAGGTACAAAAGTGAAATTGGGTAGACGACGCCGCCCCACCACCCACTTCCCGGTCGGTAAAGTAAACATTGTTCAACTATGTGGGATTCTGGAACGGGCTTAGAGGAACATACGCTTTTATAGTTCCTACGAAATGTGTTCGATGTGAAATGTATTCGATATTAGAAGTCTGTTTTACCTAGTTTTGGTCTATATAACTCACTTCATACCCTTTATTTCATCACTCCTTTGAATATCTATTCTAAATGACACGTCACTATTGACAAAAAGCAAGATAACAATTACATTAGCTGAAAACAATAATGATTAACGCGATAGTCCAAATTACAATATTCAGTAATAAATCAACGAGCTCAATGAGCTAAGCTATAAGGCCATAAATATCCATAACGATAGATAAAATGACGATATAATCCAGAGCAACTTTAATAGGCAGATGGTCCCAACTAACTTAGTAAGTGAAAAATATTTTAATGCAAATTGAGTTACTTTATATGGTAAAGAAGAAATATAAACGAAGATATTTCATTAACACGAACAAGGATATAGAAGAGAAAAACTGCAAAACCGAACAGGGAAGTTCTTTAGACGTCTTTAAATCTCACGTCTATGGAACGATTAGATAAATCTCGAGGAATGACTAACAAGAAGATCGCAATCATGATAGATTTAAATAGAACAAACGTGTATAAAGAAGGCATTTTACGCGAAATAAATGTTAACGATGCCGTAAAACTTTCAAACACGTAAACCAATGTTTAGAGAGGAAAGTATTGCAAAGAGGCTCATTTTGAATTGAACTTTTTAGGAATGTTTTAGATTACTCCTAAGAGACTACATTGTAGTTTTTAGAAGTAGATTGATTTTTAGAGTTTCTAAAACTAGAGATACCTATCAGTATCACTATTGTAGCCAAAGGTTTTATTCCAAGTAGATGTGAGGAAGAAAAAAATTCGAAAGTGAGTTTCAAGCGAAGGAAAATATTATCAATAGTTCGACCTAAGAGCCTGGGTGTCTTCAAGGCATGAGTGAATAGGTTGCTTATGGGAACGTGCTCCATCATGGACGGCATCATCGGCCGGCCTATCAAATATAAAAAGAATATTAGAGTTGTACATATGTAGTTAGCAGTAATTAACTTAAACAACAGACTAAGCACCAACAATATTAAATTAAAATTCAATACCAAGTTTTTTAACCCCGCTCCTTCCATACCCCACGTATGCACAACTTCGTTCGACCCAATTAATAATTAGTTGCACGATACGTGATTGCCCATACAATATTCATAGACCAATTAATAGTTAATTTTTATTACGACCATCCATAGTAATTGAATCGGTAACTTTTAAAAACTATTCGTAGTAACTTTCTTTTTCTTTACCCAATTTACTTGTTTTAATGGATTTTTTCTAGTTTTCGAACGTGCTGAGTTTTTCTTTAGCAGTATCGAGTGTGTTAAGGACACTTTTATTTCATACGTTTCGATTATCTGATTACTAATTCACGTTGACAACCTTTCTATAGCGCTTGACGTATTTTGTCATTAAGGTTTTCGCTTTTCTGTTACAACTTATTTAGGACGAGACACCAACAAATTTCTTTCCTAAAGTATTTATTATTCTGAGCAACAGCACTGTATCATACGACATCTATTCGCTTGATTGTCTCGTTTACCATGTTTAGTGGTTACAAGTGTGACTCGACATTAATCTTTCTAGCCAAATTCTAACCTCATGTATTCATCGGCCCATTACGGCAGACATACCTTTACCGAACAAATGAGCGTCAGAATTGAAAAATCACGAGACATTCTCGAAGCGAAAGTGATGGAAAGCAATATACGGTGCTTGTAAAGATTGTGTTAATGTCAATGGGAGTAAGAGATACGAAAAAGAATGCTTGATCTTAAGCAGATATTACAAAGAAACATTTATCCTTTGTTCGAAGCGAAACAGACAGCATTTCGATACAGCCGTAAAATACCGAAACGTAGGTATGGCAAATTCTTTGCAAAAGATACCTCTCAAATATAGCTCAGCATGTCATAATCAAATTGATGTGCTTACGTCAGTTTAACACGGATTTAATTGATATATCAGTTGCGCACGCGATCCGAGTGTATTCGTGTACAATAATGAATTGAGGAGTTCAAGGCTGCGTATCAATTGGTGCCCTTATTAAATGAAACAATAAGTGTAATTGACCAGAACGAATCACACGCTCATTGTTTTAGAGGCTTAGGAAATTTTGGTAAGTGTATATAATTGAATTGGTTTTTTTTACAATCTTTATGGTGATCAGGTTCGTTGTGGCAAGTGTTAGTGTCTTTGATAAAGAAATCTTGAATGCATTTTGGATTCCTGACGTATGTTTGATTGCGTTAGATTTGTCTATGCGGGATTTATGTAAGCGTAGGGTGTTGATGATTTTTGTTTTTCTTCGGATTACTTATAAGCATTAGGATTGGAGACTGATGAGTCTATTTCGCAATTTGTGCCAAGATCTTGCAGAGCATAAATAACAACAACATAATATCACGCCTTTTATCCCCGAAGTGGTAGGCAGAGGTGCACATTGTGGCACATAATGCCCCTGTACAATGTACACCCACTTTTCACTGTTTATGTTTCCCATGTAATAGGGGGTGAGCCTATTGCCATATACCGGGCACAATTCCAGACTCCGTGCTATTACTGAGAATAAATACAGAGTATAAAAATGTGTTTGTTAAATTAGTTCACTGACAACTGACCACCATCGAAGTTATCTGTTATTGTCAGAACATGGATTAGCATTGATGAATCTCTAGCAATAATGGACCTCATCTTAAGCGAAGTTATTGTTTAGAACCCGATGTGTCACTTAATTTGAATAGTTTTAATCTATATTAATAAGGAAAGCAACATTATTGCGATAGACAATACCTGTTTATAGCATTTTGTAAAAATAACAGTTAGGTCTAAGACGGACCTTAATTAGGACATTTCAAGTCAAATTTGCAAATCTATAAAAGTATCATTAAGGAAACTATCCATTCAGATGTTTAAAATATTCATTTTGGAGATTGTTTACAAAATCTCAAATTATTTTTTTAACCAAGTTATTTTTTTAATATTGTTTTTGTGGATACATTGGCAAAATAGTAGTCCCACAACTCTCCAAACCCATAGTTCCCCTACAGTCGCGTCTGGATACTTTTACTCGCATTCCTAATACATCGGCGCGGACGCAGTTTTCACTCGCCACGACTAGCATACCAAGATGGCTGTGATTTACTACCGATGGCAACCGGATAATTATATCTAAGGGCAGTTATATATTATTTGTTTTTATTGGTATTAAATTGGATTATGTTTTTGTTTTTATTTGTTGGTTGTTGTTTTAGTAGTTAAGTCTTGTAATATGGGAAAATGGATGGTTCACCACAAGACTCAGATTTGCGTTCAGTTTTCACCAGTAGAATACATTTTTGATTATGCCTAATTACAATCCTGTGTAGGTTATAGTTGAGCCAGCCAGTTATAGCTGTGCTGTTTACGAGAATTTCGAAAATCGGCAGCTCAAACAAAACTTCGCATCCGTCACATAAGATCACATTGAACCACAAATTCATACGAACCTCTGCTAAACAGTTGCGCTTGCGACCTCAATCAACAAAATAACAAAGCCTTAACGAAAAATTACTTCATACAACAACTCAATTAACTTAATGACGTCATAATTCCTAGCATGAAATTGTACTTATGCTGTAAATAGTACCACCCAAGTATCGTAATAGCACATATTACGAACTAGTACTAAATAGAGTCATTATACTAGATGAATCAATGCCACGTGTACCAGCCCGCAAGTAATCACCGTTTCATAAACAATAGGTGATCACCACTAATATATGCACGTGTGTCACAGATGATTAATCACAAGACAAGTTTGGTGGTGAAGATGGTCCTATGGGCATCAACAATGGAGTTTTTATTGCCATTACAGTGTTCGGTATGCTTCAAACGTTTCGCATTGTGACTGGATTATTGAATAGTAGTCGGTTAGTGTTTTTGTTTTGTTTCACTTTCGAAAACTTATATAAAGCAGAATGGTAATGAATAACTACTGCTATGTAGAAGATCTGATGACGCACGATTTGTTGAGGAAATAATACTATATGTCCCTATTATTGGATTCTTTCCGGATATGAATGGGATCGTCGGTAGAAGGCGCCCTAGACGAACATATCGACCAGAATGGCGATATATAAAAAAGGGCCATATTAAAAGTACCCTTAACCGATGAAGGTAGTAAAGAAGTGAAAGAGGTATGTAAGAATCGTAGCATTTGGCGTTCCTTAAACTTTGCTTACCGCCTTGAATGACAGGCGTGAGATTGTGTATGTAGTATAGCCTCTAGTCCCTCAAAAACTAGATATTTTTTAAAAGTTTCTCCATGCTACCAATAAAAATGTAAGGACTGTATTTTTACGGCTGCCTACTGAGGCAGCTGTTCTACACTTTTCTCCATAAATAATAATATTTCTGCGTTTTTCTCTCTCGCTCTCTTAAAATCCCTATATTGTAGGTACTTCATTATTACCACGTAGTAATTTCTGATGAATTATATCAGCACAATTTAATGGAAGGTCAAAAACAAAAATGTTACGAAAATGTACAGGATCGGTACGTGGGTGCAACCGTGCGGCAGAACTAATTTGTAATAAGGCAGGCAGCGGTGTAAAATTAGCGTTCCGGCAATTTTACATTTTATTTTTTGACATTTTAAGTATCGGGTTTCTAATTGTGGATGATATTTATTTTAGGGAATTCAGTTTAAATTAAACTGACACTTTTTTATTATTTTCATAAGTAATACCTACCTACTGTGAGTGTGGTCTAAAACTGACCACCGAAGGATGGGCAGTAGCATCTTTGAACCTTTCGGGAACCTAGATGCCACAAACTGCCTGCCAAGCATGATAATTATAGCAAAGCCTTTCTTAACGGACTTACTCAGCAGATGACGAATTTTGTTGATAGTTATGACGGATTTCTATCATCGCTATTCAACAATACACGAGAAACTAAAAGCATCCAAAAGATAAGCTACATCCAAGTATAAAGAAGCTCTATACTCTAGAAAACAGCGTTCCCAAGCCATTTACATTTCACCCACATCCCGACAGAACTCATAAGCACGATGTTACGTAAATCTTGAATGAATTATGTAGCACGCGGTAGGAAGCAAGAATATTCTATTCCTACAATGTGTCAGAGGTCGTAATCTCCGTCTTGTACCGTATCTCTAGTGGCATCGTTCATCACTGTCCACACTTTGAGATTTCTCTTCTTATGCTATGGATTGGTGTACCGTGTAGTAGCCGACTCAACCAGGGTTGGCTACAGTGCTGCGTTTCGGGATATAAAATGATTTTAGGTAAGTTACCACTAAGTAGTAAGGGGTCTAGAAATTGGACTGTGTATGTATAGCTACCTATTATGTCTTGGATAACATGGAAACCTATGAGCAATGGTTGTTATACGAACATCTATGATAAATACTATTTTATGACCAGTAAGAAGTCTAAAAACGAGTCCAAACAAGAGCGTGGTATTGGTGATCATGAATTTTGGTGGATTTTGGAGGGCAGATGTCTATTGCTCCATGTAAAATACTAAGTTGAATTTAGTTCAAACCCAATAACGAGCTTTAAACTACTTGGAAAAGCCAGGAGGCAGAAGATAAACTCTGCAGAATGTCAATTGAGAAAACTTGGATCTTATCTTAGAAGATACAAATCGTAGGATGTTGGTAACGATGTGTCTCCGGTGTGAATTGTGATTGAAAGAAATCGTGCTTCGATATCGGAATTTGTTCTGATTTCTGAGGGTGATAGTAATAATGTGCAGATATCTAGTAGAGACTATTTTTTATTTCATTTTCAGCCATGATCAACGATCGTCCACTGCAGGACAAAGCCCATCAGAATATGGACCTTAAAAGCGTCAAATAGTCTTAAATTGTACTTACTATAATGTACTTACTAGCACTTTCACAGTAAATATTAAGTTAATATTACTCTGAAAGGATGAAGTAAGAAAATGGTATCAGAATAGATTTTGTCTCAGCATATTAAGATAACCCCAAATCTCAGAAACCGCAACGTTAAACAAGCCATAAACCCCTACAAATACTTGTACCAATAAACACGACAAAGCCTTGAAAGTTGCTCTACCTACGACCTCGAAAATAGATAATTCAAAAAGGTTACGTGCCAAAAGGTACTCGACAACGTGGTTCATAAAATTGTAACGCTTTTCAGCGCTTCCGTTTTCATTACACAAATTCAGTACGGTTTTCCTCGAAGCAAAAAGCCTATCGAGACAGCTATGAAATATAAACAAAAAGACATGCCTTCCTATTTAAGTTTGTTATTTCTTGACGAAATGTGAATTGTGATTTTATTATCGAATTGTTTAGTTTGTTTTAGTCTTAGCGGTATTGTCATGGAATTTATAAGTGAAAATCTATTTTTGTTTAAAATAAAGAGGGAAGATCTTTCCTGTTTGGGTTTGTGTAGGAGTATTGTTATTTTACGAGGAAGCTAAGAAACTGGGTAGAATGTTTTTGGAGCTATGCCTGGTTGGAGAACATGTAGCTTACCTACCAAGTTGTTCAGTGAACAATGAAGTAATTCCGCACTTAATATCCCTTCTATCGTATAAGACGACTACAATTCCTATCCTGATAAAAATAAAGACAATTTTCAAATGAGACTCCTCAAACCTCATGCAAAGAAAGATGCAGAACATAAATCTGATTTATTTATTCAACGATATGGCAAGGTAAGCCAAATGTCGTGACATCATCGTTTTAATAAGGACAAAATTGATCACACCCAATTTGTTTTTGTCAAAGAAACCGCCTATACTGGTCTTCTGAACTTTATGACAGACAAAATATACTTTTTTGCTATTTCGGTCGTTTTTATGACATCATCGTCTAATATACTATCGTTCTTTGATGTTTCTTATACAAATATAGTTTGTGGAACTCGAAATATTTAAATTATTATAGTAGACAAGTAAAAGAAGAATGTAGGACAAATTTTTTTATGAATGTAGGTTATATTGATTTACAAGTATGAGTGAAAACATTACGTCTATAAAATATATGTTTTATATTCCATTTTTTGGGTAGTTGCTTTACAAAATAGGTACTTGAAGTCTTGAAATCACCTGCTGGAAGTCACAGGTCTAGATTTCTATACATTAGTAAAAACAGTTTGGGTAAAATTATTACGCTATTGAAATACGAATGCTGGAAATGGCCTTGATATTCTTTTATAAACCTATTTAAAGCCTTATTTTATTTAAGTGGGGCATTGAGAAAATCGATCGTTATTGTTAAAACCAATTTATTCAAATAGTATTTCCACCAATCCACACAATATTCATACCTATCATCATTCCAAGCTACCACTTACCACCAACTTGTTGCTTAGCAAATTACTGTTTACCATCACAACTAGTGGTTCACTGCTGGTCATAAAAATAATGTGATCCTAACAGCTTGTTGATACTTAGCGGTAATTCTGGCCACTCAAGTGTTTACCTTAATGGTTTACGAGCATCAAGGGAATTTGATTCAATTGCTTGCCCATTAAAGCGAGTGTAAAGTATACTTGCCTTTCTTAGAACTGTGGGCTTTCAATGCTGTTTTCGACTTCTGTAGTACCTGAGGATAGAAGAAAATCTTCGTTAATATCAGTTGAATTTTCGATCACTTTCACATTAATATTTAAGATTTCTATCACCGTCATCATCATCATCATCATCATCATATCAGTGACAGGAAGTCCACTGCTGAACATAGGCCTCCCCCAATGACTTCCAGATAGGCTGGTTGGAAGCGACCCGCATCCAGCGGCCATATTACCGTGGTCATAGGAAAAACAAGAATATTGCAATTCGGATAATAAACTCCTGAGATATCCAGTAACATACATGCATAAAAAATAAGTATGGTCAAACTGCTAACCTCCTCTTTTTTGAAGTCAGCTAAATCTAGCCTATATAGCTACTTATATAAGCTACTTTTTCAGTCTATATATTTTTATAGTTAACATTTTGTAACTAGAGAGTGCTCTAGTTACAAAATTGTACCATTAAATCGCTCTGTCGACACAAAGACAGTAAAACATTAATGAATACAGTTTTCCATTTAGAATATTAGTAAGGATCTCATAAGCTCGTTGCAGTCTAAATGTAGTGCTAAGCTAAATTGGTACAACTTCAGTGTAGCTTTTGTTTTTGTTAACTTAGTTTTATAGTAAGCTTGGTACCTCGTAAATGGGTAGAAATAGTCAGTAACATAAACGGGGCATTCCACTTTGCGCACCTAAATGAAGCGCACCCAGACGAAGCGCACCTAAAGTATTCCACTTTGCGCACCTGTAGGTGCGCTTAAAATAAAAATTTTAAATAAATAGTTTTTCTATTCCACGAAGCGCACCTACGAATATCACTCGCATGGTGCGGAGACTAAGAAATAAAAATATCGATATAAGAATATATTTATTATTTAAAAGACTAACTTAAATATCTAACATCTGTCAGTTTCATTATAATAATGTGACACAATATTGATATTTGTCCATGTTTTTATTGTAATTATGAAACAATCTGTGATTTTAAATACTAAGATAACAAAATCAAAATGACAAATATTGTGTCACATTATTATAATGAAACTGACAGATGTTAGATATTAATATATCTAACATCTGTCAGTTATAGTAGAATAGAGTTAGTCTTTACCCCACATAAACGGGGCATTCCACTTTGCGCACCTAAATGAAGCGCACCCAGACGAAGCGCACCTAAAGTATTCCACTTTGCGCACCTGTAGGTGCGCTTAAAATAAAAATTTTAAATAAATAGTTTTTCTATTCCACGAAGCGCACCTACGAATATCACTCGCATAGTGCGGAGACTAAGAAATAAAAATATCGATATAAGAATATATTTATTATTTAAAAGACTAACTTAAATATCTAACATCTGTCAGTTTCATTATAATAATGTGACACAATATTGATATTTGTCCATGTTTTTATTGTAATTATGAAACAATCTGTGATTTTAAATACTAAGATAACAAAATCAAAATGACAAATATTGTGTCACATTATTATAATGAAACTGACAGATGTTAGATATTAATATATCTAACATCTGTCAGTTATAGTAGAATAGAGTTAGTCTTTTAAATAATAAATATTTTCTTATATCGATATTTTTATTTCTTAGTCTCCGCACTATGCGAGTGATATTCGTAGGTGCGCTTCGTGGAATAGAAAAACTATTTATTTAAAATTTTTATTTTAAGCGCACCTACAGGTGCGCAAAGTGGAATACTTTAGGTGCGCTTCGTCTGGGTGCGCTTTATTTAGGTGCGCAAAGTGGAATGCCCCACATAAACTAGGTAAGCCAAGCTTAGCTTTTCGTTTGCAACTGGCTTTATTTGCATGTTGAAATACGTAAGTTTTAGTAGTGATCATGTTTCGAGGAAAATACTATACTAGTAGTATGTATGTATATTCTCGGTTACCAAAAAATCTCATGCTGTAGTTATATGTAGTTTAGAATGGTGTTTATTGAAATAGGTTCGTCCTCAATTATACGGATCTTATTATGCAGGCGAAGTGTGCCTGATATGTTTAATACGTTTTAAGTGTGGGAGAACCATGTTTCGGCACGAAGGGGCCGGCTCGACCGGAGTAATACCACAGCCTCATAGAAAACCGACGTAAAACAACGCTTGCGTTGTGTTTCGTCGTGTGAGGTTATCGGAGGCCAAATTATCCCCCCCCCCCTTCTCGCAATCTCCCTGAATCCCCAATAATACTCAGATATCTGATCCCCAGAAGGCCGGTAACGCACTTGTGTAACGCTTCTGGTGTTCCAAGTGTCCATGGGCGACGCCGATTGCTTACCATCAGGTGATCCGTAGGCTCGTTTATCGGCTTATCCCATAAAAATATTAAGTATTAAACTTCAAAACTAGCGTTTTATCACTGTTCTTCTATTTTATTATTTGCCTATTGATATTCTGACTGTCCAAATCTCCATATCTTTAAACTGTCAAACACCAAGCGGTCACCGGTGACCGCGACCTATTGTTCTTTAATTGTGTCTATAAAACCGGTACTCGACGAGTTAATAACAGATAATCCAACGCTACTAAAGGTTCTAACACTTTCTGGGTTTAGATCATAACTTCTAATATTTATACCAGTAATACCGATATGTTATCGAAATATTTCATACAGTTTATGATTTTATTTGATGATACTTAGTAGCTTTGATTTTATAAACCTATGTATTATGTAAATCGGTTGCTGGTATTAAATAGGACATTAGATTGTCTGGTATTTAAATCGTTGTTTGTATTTGGTCTTCCTTTCACTTGTGTAATGAAAGGTGGTTTTACATTTATATGGATGATACTTAGGCATTACCTACTTTATTATTAGTAATTGTGATTTAATGATTGTTATTAGGATTGAGAAAGATTTAATTCAGTAAATATTACATTAAAAAAATTTCATAACAACATAACTTCACGCATTTTATCCCCGAAGGCTTAGGCAGAGTTGTATATTACGGCACTTAATGTCACTGTATAATGTAACACCCACTTTTCACTATTTATGTCATGAGTCCCATGTAATAAATAGGGAGTGAGCCTATTGCCATATACCGGGCACAACTCCAGACTCCGTCCTTTTCGAACCTGAGACCCCTTGCCCGGCAGTCACACTTGCAACCATTCGGCCAACGAGGCAATCATAGTAATCGTTTCGGTTGTGTCATTTCTTTACAAGTTTCCAATACCATGCTTGTCAGGTGATAATATGATGGTAAGCATCGGACACCCGTAACACCACATAATGGGGATGATGACAGGGTATGAAAATTAAAAATATAATTAGTCCGTAAGTTAGGTAATGAAAAAATATTAGACACGTTTTTTTTTATTTTGTCGTATAATAAAACAATACTTAGATAAAACGAATCAAAGTTTAGGAGTGGGGGCTAAAACGTCATTACTTAGTATAAAATGTACTGAGAAGTGACGTCACGCGATATTTCAAATCAATATATCTTCGAAACTATTCGTTTCTGTGAGAAAATAAAAAATACGTGTCTAATGTTTTTAAATAATCTACCAGACGGACATTAAAATAAAAATTAGTCGTCTACCCTATTCACAAATGCGTCAACGGAGCAAAAAAGGAGTACACTCTTTTCTTGGATATTAAAGTTTACACCTCTTTAGCTGACTTACAAATAATATTTTTTTCAAAATGACTGTCTAATACAACCAATTGAAGATCATTTTATAAAATCTCAACGCTATGGTGGTGAAATTAGCAACTTAGCCGTCTTTTTCCCTGAGGACACGGTGGAACACACAGTGGGAGAATGCCCTGCGTGGGCTGAGCACCGCCGTGCCCTCGGGGAAGTGATCGGCGATGGCGACCTCTCGCGTCCGGGCCTAATGCAGGCCATGATGCGGAGCGAGGGGGACTGGGATGCCGTCTCCTCCTTTTGCGAAGCAGTCATGCTAGCTAAGGAGGAGGCGGGACGCGTGAGGCAGCGAAGCGGTGCCTCCTCGCAACCCAGCCATCGCGAAGGACACACCGGGCGTCGAGGATCGCGAGACGATCTCCGGCCACCGTAAGCGCGGGCCTGCGGACGGCGAGCATGGGTGGCTCCCCGTCCGACCAGAAACAGACCCGAGCGTACGGCGCGTCGCGTTCCGCGCGCGCCTCAAAGAGCCATCAGACCACCACAGATGGGGCCCAATAGGGCCGATGCCGATTCGGAGTCGCGGAGAACCTAACGGGTAACCGGGGCTCCGGCTCGACGCGCAAGAGAAGGAACGGGGTGGTTTTTAGTCAGTAAGAGTCTGACACTCCCTTCCGCCTCACCCAGGCGGGAGTAGTCATTCGATGATTTTCCCCCCTTAAAAAAAAAAGCCGTCTTTTTAGGGGTAACCTAATTATGTATTAAAGAGAACACCCCTAGAGGGCTATTCAAAACAATTTTGTATCATGGAGATGTTTAATGCTTGCGCTGAAACAAAAAAATACATGAAACGTCTTGTATTATTTTTGTGGTTTTAATGCAACAGACGATTGAATTCGTTCCTCGATTTTGATGAAATTGATTTTGTCATTGGTATTATAGCGTTTTATAATTTTAGCATACCTACCTTAGTCTCAATTTCAGATGGTTTTTCAATGAATCTTTTATGCTTTCTTTTGGAAACCATACTTAATGTGTAATGGATCGCCGTTTAGCCGCTATCTCGACTAGTGGTAAACAATAATGCGGCCTACAATGCTCATACCTATCTAAATTAAATGTGTCTTAAATTACCTTATTTAATTATGAGGAATACACCATAATAATTGCAATAAATAAGCCAGATTTATTTTATTTTCAGCTATGGTCCCACAGCAGGGCAAATGCCTCCCTACCCTCCTTGCACTCGTCTCTTCTTAGAGCTTTCTGTGGCCAATCCTTTCCATAGGCGTCAAGCTCATCCCGCCAGATTCCTAGTACTTATTTATCTATTTTTTATTACTAGGTATCCAATTACCATAACAATGTACAAAAGGATGTAGGCATCCGATTACATTATAATACCTAATTAGGTCTTAATTTAGTACCTAACTTGTTTTGAATACTAAGAAGGGACCTTAGTTCCTTACTTTGATTGTTTTCCGATCACATATTTATGACTTTCCTATGATCATAGTTGGAATAAATATTGACTGATATTAATAATATTTCCTGTCGCTCCAGGCACTTAGGTAAATAGGTAAATGTATAGGTAGTCGTTCTTTGGTAGTCTTAAATGGCCATTGACAGACCGAATGATTTCAGATCATTTTCGAGGTTTGATTGTCAACTGTGATGACTTTAAGAGATGTTCATGTGATAATATGAGCCTCCTTCTTCTCCTTCATATTATTTTGTAGATTTAATTAATTGATATGCAATCCAACATTTATTGTTTCTTTTTAACTGATTGTTACTAACCCCAAAAGACTAAAACTACAAATTTTCCTCAAACCAGACCATATACCGCATCGACGATAGACATTTCATTACCATCTTAATTTCAAAACCATTTAAGTTCCTTTCCAATTGTTTCCTTTATAATCAGGTGGATATTTTCAATACTAACTTCATTTAAAACAATACATTAGGAATGTAGGTATTTACTGAGCTGTCATCTTTGATCTCAAGAACACTCGGATGAACAGACACATGTTTGCTTAATTAGAAAGATCATAGGCGTAGATGGAATGTGATTTCGAAGTAGGTTATGACTTTGTAGCTTTAGTATGAAGAGAATTAAATTAAAATAATTTATGTTTTTTTATGGGATAAGCTGGTAAATGAGCAGACGGATCACCTGATGGGAAGCTATCAGCGTCGCTCATGGACGCCCGGAACACCAGAGGCGTTACAAGTGCGTTACCGGCCTTTTGGGGATTAGAAATTTTTCACAACATCTTCAGTATAATCTACTTAAGGTAGGTTGGGAACGGCACAATGTCTTCTTTCTCCATTGTCTCTTACAGACGATGTCCTATCAGACAAGCTTTCTTTTTTCCATTATCCTGTGTAACTGCGGCTCGTCCACATCTCGTTCCCTTCATCCTAGGTTCTGGTTATTAGTAGTACTAATTATTTTTTAACGAATAAATAACAATCAGGTTTTGGTTATCCATGTTCTTTAAAAGAATTGTACTATTTCAGTTAAAGCTCTTTTCTCATTGGACGAGGAGCTTATCTGCGACTATAACTGAGGAAATTCAATATAAGTACATACATATGTGCATGACATACATAGATGAGTTTTATTCCAATCTCTTCCTACATCAGCTAAAATATGAACATTCTAGATCATATTTACCTTAAACAGAGGGAAGTTTTATATCCCTGTTTGACTACGAATGCCTAAGTCTTGCATAATTTTATTAGTTTTATGCCCGTGTTGTTTGTGAAGCACAGATCTTAGGAGAAATATCATGAGTTGGCTTTTTCTTGTTACAATATTTGTGTTCTAGATGCTTATGCGTTGGTAAAATGGCCACTGGAAAAATGGCATTTAAACGCTCTAGTTGAACGAGTATCTAGAAGGATCTGTAGCGACACATGTCATACGTCAAATATCGATGAAAACAAATCAACGGATGACGTCACAAAAATCCTACATCGCACAAGTAAAGTTTACATGCGAATTAACACGAATAGAAAATCCCAATGAATCGCTGTTGGACAGACAGCCCGCTAGGCACGGTCACCTCGCCTAGTCGGAGGATCCTCCTTTCCAATCTTAGGGAACTATACTCTCTGTTCCCTAAAGATCAATGTGTAAGTTTGACATAATTTTTAATTTGTTATCGGCGTCTCTAGACAAATGGCTTTAAATGTTAACTAGTCGCTAATTAGTGGATAGAAAGGCCAGTTTTGACATAAGTTTTGACGTAATTTGTCGAATGCCAGTGCCAATCTAATACATTACCTGATCTTTTCTTTTCTAGTCTTTCAACTCCCGTTTTATATTCATTTTTTGGTATTTCCCTTGAAATATTTTACGTGTTTTAACATGAATAAGTAGTAGTATATTTAAAAGTGACCTTCAATGTTCGTGTGAATCGCTAATAAGATATAAAGGGATACCTAAAATGATATTAAAAGAAACAACAACACATACTTTTGAACTCATTTATTATCTGAATCGTTTTTTCCTTTATTTACCACCGGTTCGGAAACCTACCCAACTGAGAAGAACCGGCAAGAAACTCAGCGGGGTTCTAGCTTCGATTGTGTTTTATTTAATTTTACGAAGCTATGAATACATTGGTTTAAAATAATAAGCATATTAATGAAAGGTACGATCACTCGCTTGGATGTTGGTTAGTTTAAGTAAGGTTATGACCAAGACCTTAAAACATGTTCAAGTATAATTTTATTAAATAAGCAGATAGCTTACCGAAGTATGTTACAAGGATTACATACCGTGGCAACCTTTATGCTTGTCTTATTCTAATAAATACAAGATTAATTACAAATACATAGTAGACACCATCATTAGATGAAGTATTAAATTATAAAGGCATATTTTTGTGTGGCTGCACTAATAACACTGAATTGTCTAGAGTTGAAAATGACAACACCTATAACCTACAATAAATAAAAATCAATTGGTTTTATCAACTCTAGAGATATAAGAATTTAATCTTGGTACCGAGCACCTCAACCTACTACAAAATTACAATTATTGCCATCAATTTTCGCCTTTACTACAAAACAATACAGTACAAAATGTAAAAAACAAATTACAACAAATTAGTATAGCTTCACTTGCTGCCTATACACACGCGGAGGGCGTGGGCAGCGGCGCCAACCTCGGGTCATTCACCTCTAAGGAACATCAACAAAGGACGGACCTTGAAACCTTTGCGCTTTAAGATTGTACTGTTACATGATATCATATTATAAAGTAAGCTTTGATTTAGACATGGGAATATTAGTTAAAGGATTTATCTACTGTAAAATAAATACTTATTATTATTAAGTACCATAAGGGCCAAGCTAATTTACTACTGTCGATAAACGTATCATCATCATCATCATCATCATAATTGCCAGAACTCGTCCTGACTGATTAACAAATGCCTCCATTTCTTAACCTAATTTTTTTTTTAATAAAAACGTTGCCCCACACTAGGAAATGCACATATTTTACATAGAAGATAATTATCTATTTTAAATATAATAAAAAAAACCGATAACTTAACTAGAAGTAACGACACAGACAACAAAATTTGTGTAATTTAATATTACATTGATTCATTAATAAATTCTTAAAGAAATATCAAATACGATACAGCTGGTACTGAAGAAAACGACCCTGTACTTAGTTTACCCAAATAGAGTACTTGATTGATATGTGAAAATTCAATCTGCACTCTAATTTAGACAGACTACACATTGGTCTTGAGAAGATCACGAACAATATTTGAATAACGTGTATTTTTCAACAAACACAATCAACATGTATATGACACTAACAATATAAAATGGCGAGCAAAACGATGGAAAATAATGAAGCATCCGATAACATAGTTAAGCTAATACAGGTACAAACGAAGACAAATAAAATCATCTATCTGAACTTGCAAAACCACTTTTAAATCCAAAATATTATTATATAAACGATTTTACAACAGACCGAGTTATAACATCGAATATACAGAACCTAGCAAGCCTAAACCTTGGTGACGTCACAAACGATGCAAACACCGATTTTATCCCCACATACAAGAAGAGGGCTACATTAAACAACTATTGCCCTATTCATGTATGTGTTAATCATTCCAGGAAATATTATGAAACGAGAAAATTATTTGGTAGATGAACCGCCACCTCAGGATGTAATGCATCATGTTGAATCATCCACAATGATGCTATGACAAAATTTCTATGCTATTTTATCATGATATCATGTGGCAGATCACCATGAGCTTGGAACAGCTTCTGTCATCATCATCAGAATCGTTATCATGACTTGTTTTAACTGAGATGTAATGAAGAAGCACGATATTGTACAGGATGCATAAGTGATTGGTGTTAAATAAACTTGCACATCAAATATATTACGTACTATGTGCGATATGATAGTGGGAATGTGTTTACAATTTGTAATGAAGAGTAATTCAATGAAAAATAAATTACAGAAGATAACAAAGCTCTTAAAATTCATTTATGGTGGAATACATGTAATATGTCAGAATTAGAAGAAGACGAAGAAGGTATGCTTAATAACAAACGATAGTAATAAACATTAGCAATTTTGTAAGAGCATATAGAATTTCTACTACAAATTATTGATAGTTTTAGAAGTTACATAAGTCTAAAGAAACCTGCTAAAGTCTCTAATTGTTCGTATCACTTGCACTCAAATAGACACAGATCCGTCGAAATTATATCACAAATATTGCTGTAAAAATGCAATAGGGTTAAAGTCTACCATTATTGCAAATTTTCAGCAATATTTGTCGATATTTATTTTAAAAGTAGGTTTGTAGGGACCCTTAAAACATACAAATCTCATATTCCCAAACTAACTGCCTATGCTTCTGATTTAAAGCAGCATAAACTTTAAAAAAAATTACGACAATGAGTAGTGTTAACGTCATTAAAAAAATTTAGTTGAGAATTCAAGGGAGTTTGGTCATTTTGGAATTGTGACGGTCTATCAGATGATCATAGTCAGGTAGCTTAAGAATGACACAAAAATGGCATGGTTGAGACGTTACCAAGGCTTTTGAAGAGTTAATTCAATATTTTGATACATTTTATAAAGTAAAATATAATAAATTATAGGATAAAACATATGTATAGAATAAGCTTGTCTATGAAGATGATGATGATGTAAAGACTTTGTGTAAAATACATTAATAGACGATTACATTAACTAAACCAAAAAAGCTAAATTTACTGAAGATTTTGATTAATAAAACTACAATCACAACAACTTGTTACTTAATCCACAAATGGCACACTAGGGAATTGTAAAAGAAAATCTGATTTAATACAACAATACTAACTGGGAGAACATTTAATTAAGGCACGGGCGAGGCCATCGACCCTAATGTCCGTCTGTTATGGTGCCGATTCACTAGACTGGAAAATCTATAGCAGGTGAATTCCTATCGATTTTTAAATTAAACGCTAATACCGCATACGGTAGGGTGGATTTTAGTTGCATCGGACTATCGGACATTTATTTAGTTTTCAATCGAGTAAAACAATAGAGGAGGTTTTTACGATTTCGATCCTTCAATTCTTTGGGTTAAGATTGAATTTCGTCATTACTAAGTTTCTGTCAAAAACCGAGATTAATAAAGAGCTTTTGGACTGAGATTGGTTATCAATTTCGGCTTTAAAACGTACTGGTCAATGCAAAAGTTGAAGTATGTAGGTTGGTTCGATCCACCTATTTGTCAATCACATCCTGATCGACTTTGATAGCAACTTGTTTCTGCCTCTCGAGAACCTCACCAGAGCCGGTAAACTTGAGAGTATCAGATGACTGACATAACCAATTTTTGCAGTGAATGTGCGTCAGTTCATTGAAAGTCCGCACCCTTTCAATATTTGTGTTTACATTGGAGGTTGTTTGATACTGTTTATTGATAAAAGAATTTAGATTCATAGACACAGGTACCTAACTCAGAATACTCATACCATGAATGGATACTTTTTAACCGGTAAAGCAAGCAAAACCACAAGCAAAATGTTAGTCGAGAAATAAATATTAGAGTGACTTGTATAATATTTCTGAGTAGCTTTCTTTGATTTGAAAACTTTTACTAAGTCGTATAAAATTTCTGTGATACTAAGTGCCAGAATTTTAACTTGTTTGTACTTGCGAAACATTTTAAAGTAACGATTGCTTGATAAATAAATAAAAATCAAAATAAAAAACATTCCCTTTCTTGTTTTCAGCTTCAATAAATTAACAGGAAAATTAGAATTTTGGGGCGCTCGCAGATAATCATGAAACAACATTTTTAATTAAAATAAATAAACGTTAACGCACGTCCCACGCTTACAAGATACGGCATCGGTCTGCGAAATGGTTTTATTTAATTGTACTGGAATTGAGATTTTCCAACTACCTACCTAAATTATTGTAAGTCTACAATGAAAACAAAATGTTTACTTTGCTTTTATTGTACCTAGTGCTTTCTTGATTATTATTGTTAGAGGATTTTTAAGGGGTTAGTTTATGTAATATATTTTTTACACTTTATATAAACCAAACCAGTTTTTAAGCCCAAAATGGGTAAGTAACAAAGAATATTAAAACTGCCTTTATTCATAATCTTATGGTATCACGGTACAAAATAAAATGTCCAAGTACAATGGCTACCTCACACGTGCGATCTCCGCGAACAAGCAGATGCGCGCGCGCACCTGGCAAAGACGCGGCGCATGCGTCTCCAGAAATAGTAATAGCGATCGCGTTGACCGATTTGACGCTAAGTAAAACATTTTTTGGTTTTGTTTACTTCGAGATAGTGTTTCGTGGTAAAATACAATATTTGTATTGCAATTAACTTGCATCAGCAAATGTAAATAATATCTATAGGTACGACTTCCTAATACTATTGATTTTATGGATATCGAATCTTTGTTTACAAAAGTATAGCTGGGAAGGTTTTATAGCTAATTTTACACCACCTGATACTCTAAAAAACTATTTTTTTACACTTTGCTTTAGTAATGGCATAAAGCTGAATAATTAAGAAGTATTTAAAGGGAGACGCTTAGTTAATAATTACGTGCACGATTGTATCATTCGGATTGCCATGGTATACCTATATTAATTTCGTCCTTGCAAGTTGTTTTTATAATCGTCGAAATCATCGAGGGCAACTGAATGCACTTAAATATAAAAAAAAAAATAAGAAAATCAACTAAAATTACAAGTTACTCAAGTTAATATATTAAGAAAAGCTCTACTAGTTTCGAGTCACAGAGTAAATTATGATATAAAAAAAAACAAATTAATTTAAGATATGGAATTACCGTAGTATCTTACAAAAGTACTTACGTATTAATATCAGATTGCATTTACATATTGCATTACTGTTATCAATGCATATACATATAATTACAATCAGTAATAACGCAATAAGATTAACAATATAAACTTAAAACTAATAACATTCCTTAGACCTTATATTAACTGTAATAATGTATACTACGGATAAAGTAAACTGGATTAAAAATCTAAAATATGTAGGTCACATTGTTATCAATTAGTCAAATAAAGATAAATAAATTGCATCCACATTAGTAGGTGAAATACTTGATATTACACGCTATCAGATTGTATATATCTTGTAACGAATGATTTGGACGAATACCTACTTGTATAGTCGATGACAATACCTACTTTTTTCATTCATGGTCGTTAGTTCATTAATCTGCTAAATTCTACAACTGATTGATCTGTAAATGCCAATAGAAATAACAATAAGCCACCACATATTATAACGCCAAAAACTAATAAATATCACATCAAAAAATGGAAACTATTGAATTTGCCATAAGATGTCGCTACTATCGACTAAGGGTCTGTTAGTTCAAACTTTGTCACTGTGAAATTCTTTCTAATAGTCAGGCATTTGTTCGAGAAGCCACACGCTCTACTAACAACCCTTAGCGGTGGATACAAGTGTGACGGCACTTGCTTTAAAAGTTGACGTTTTCAAAATTTTATTCCAGAGTAGAAAGAATTGAAGATAATATAATATCAGGAATTGGAGATAACAATCACATTAGGTAATAATGTGGATATTACAGAGTACGGAATTTAAAAGAATAAATGTACAGCAAAGTCATTTAACTCGTCGAGTACCGGTTTTATAGACACAATTAAAGAACAATAGGTCGCGGTCAACGGTGACCGCTTGGTGTTTGACAGTTTAATATGCAGGTAAGATAAAAAAAAAACCGGCTTGAACCTCTTTTATGAGGTCGATTTATTAATTATACTAAAACCATCTCCAAAGTATAACAAACACTTGTAAACCGTATCAAAATCGATTCAACCTATTGCGAGATACTCGCGCACAAACACACATACACAGGTCAAACTGAGTCCATCCTTCTATTTTGAAGTTAAGTGTGGGAGAGCCATGCTTCGGCACGAATGGGCCGGCTCGACCGGACCGGACCGCTTGCGTTGTGTTTCGTCGTGTGAGTGAGGTTACCGGAGGCCAAATTACCCTCCCCTTCCCCAATCTCCCCAATTCCTGAATCCCCAACGATCCTCAAACTCCTAATCCCCAAAAGACCGGTAACGCACTTGTAACGCCTCTGGTGTTCCAGGTGTCCATGGGCGACGCCGATTGCTTACCATCAGGTGATCTGTCTACTCGTTTACCAGCTTAAGACTTAAAAAAAATCAAATAAAAACAAAGATTGATTTTCTTCAGAGACAGTAGCTATTGTCAGCCAATGGTTGCTGTACTTGTTCTCTTTATTTTATTACCTGCATACTATAACTTGGCTGGCTGTAGAAAAACTGAACATTATTACACTATAAATATAAATAGCGGAAGGACTATGTATTTACGTGTGTAGTTGTAAAGCACAAGACAGTGACTCATGGGAAAAGGTATACTATCATAGCACGGTATGAAAACTATGACAATATTGGATCAAAACCCCATTGTAATAACGCACCTGGTACCTTGTTATCATTAATTACACCATTTTCAATTTCAATGTCAGTTCAGAAAGAACTTGTGACAATCCAACCGTTCGATATTAAATTGGAAATTGGCAAATTCTTATTAATTCTATAAGAAAAAATATTCAAATTGGGCGACAATTTCATTATTAAATACCTTTGCGAATTTTGATAGCCAATTTTATTATTGTAGATGTTTTAAAAGCTTCACAACTATTTGAGTAAAACCGCAAAGTTATTATCATTGGTAATTATCACCTTTAGTTTTAATTACAAACAGGCCCTAATCTCATTTAGGAGGAAGCTATATAAAAAAAGTTGTATGTGATACGGCATTGATATTATCAGACAAGCTGTTTAAACGATAAGTTCCGCCTAAACCTTTTTCGTACCGTAAAAAGAATAAGCTAACATAAACACAAAATAAGAAAAAAATAAATATTGGAATCAATAATAGTGTAAGGATTCTCTATATCGCCTTCGCTGAGTTCCTTCAGGATTACAATCAATCACAAATTGTTGGTACACTTTCAAACTGCTTAGTGGCGACAGCAAAAAAAAGAAAACTTCTATTTACTTCACAGCAAATCGACAAAACGAAATGATCTGTAACAATTAAATAACCAGTAGATATTTTGACCAATCACTAAAGTTGATTTTAAATTTTGTTAGATTTTAGCCATACCTTATTATAATAAAAGTTAAATATCTCCAAAGCGTCTTCCAAAATGGCGTAGCTTTCGGACACACGGCGGATAAACTGAAGTCCTTCTCCATTTTAACTGACTTCCACTTTTAGTCCAGTGACCTGATTTAATTCTTTTGTTCCTAAATCCTGCAAATATGCAGTACATATTAACAAATTATAACACTAGTAGTTTTCTAAAGAAAAACCCTCAAGACCTAAAAAAAAAATGTCCTGATTGGTGTCAGCCAACTGAAATGGGCAGACGACGAACCAATATGGTTTCCTAAAACTGATTGACCTATATTGTATCCCAGTATTTTAAAGCCTAGATGTCAGTGAGACTGCGCCATGACCTAGCATGACAGACCCCTTGTTTGCAACAGGAAAATTTGGGAAACAACTAATAAATCTATTATTCGATTGGACCCCACAATATCTAAAAGTATGTATACAATATATGTATTTTCATCTAATAGACGTGTAAAAGTTTAAGGCGTGCAAAATCAATAAACCTGTCGTAAACCTTTCTGGTTTCTGAACACAATGGTTCCTGAATGAAATTGAAACGATACAACAAACCACACTCCAGGCTTGCACCATGATGTAGGCTTGGCCCTCCGCTTCAATCAGCCACGCCCTTCAGCTGTCAGCAAAACAAAAGGTCCAATAAATCCAGAAAAACAGGCATTATTCCAATGTGGACTTTCTTCTTTGTGTCCATCAGTTGAAGTCAATGTAGCGTGAGGCTGTCGAATATCAGACAGGAAACCGTGGTTTCCACTACCACGCCTTGTCGAAAATCTTGGAACGGTGGTCCTCATTGAATAGCACATTCATCTTTTATTACTCCATCTCAATCTTCTTTTGTGATTGCTTCTGTCCACACTTCCACTCTCCATCCATCCAAGATGGCGCACCATTACGTAACACAAAGGATTTCACGTAAACTTCCGAAAAAAAAATACACAAAGAAAACACTAAAAGCTTTAAAAACTCCGCTCACTTTTTGCACAAACTTGAAAAGTAACACAAAATAATCATATGGATTTTTCTAGAATAGAAGATGATATCAGAATATTTTTTATGGACACGTCTGACATGATCGACATTTAGCGAGCTAATAGTTTCAGGGCTTTCAGCTCGTCCTTGGGTTGCCCTGGACCGCTCAATGCAGCCCCCGAACGCACCTGTACTATGATATCAATGCGAATCACAGTACACGATAACAAATAAGGGTAAGTGCATACTTCCGACACCCACGAGGAAAATGTATAATATTTTTTTTAGATATTTGGTATCGATAATGGTGTGCCAATTATTTTTGATATGCTGTCATTTTTAATAATGATACTGCCACGTTATAAATATTTAATTACAACTCATAACGGATACGTGTTCCGAAATTGTAGGGTGGTTTCATCATAATGGAGGCTAAATAAAAAACATTTAAAAAAATTTGGGAAATTATCGTCTATCAATAAAAATTCTTTTAAGAGTTAAACAGGATATTAGGAAATGTGCGTTTATAACGCACAAGCTAACACATGAACTCCAAATAAACAGTCCAGATTTTTTTATTCCATGGCATAGCATTTAGAAATACAAAAGCCACAGGAAAATGAAAGAGAATTTCCAATGCACAAGTAATAATTTTAATGTAAATGCACCAAAAGTTCACAAGTTTACTTCAAAGAAAACAATTAAAACGAAGTTTGACAAGTTTGAAGTTTTGTAACTTGCAATGGCTGAGACAAGTTTGGAAGATATTTAAGCAGAAATTTCACGATCCCTTTGTGAAAACTTGCATACAGTACAGGTAGAACATTTTACCACTTATTACAAAGTAATAAGAAACTCTTAATGAAGGCACTAGTTGATTCAAATATTATAAAAGTAGAAAAAACAAATATACTCTTTTTTATATTCAATACTGGCTTCTGCCTGCGGCTTTGCCCGTGTTCCCGTGACATAAAAAATGGCCTATGTGTTAGCCGTTTTGACGTGAAAGAGTAACAAACACACACACACACACACACAAATATATCCTCACAAACTTTCGCATTTATAATATCGGTTGGATTTGACGCGAGATCCACCGCGTTTGTCCACCATCAGCCCTGGTGGTAAGTGATAATGTGGCCGATGATGGAACATGGTTGCTTATAGGCATGTTAAGTCAATCACTAGACTAGTGCATACATCATAAGCGAAAGAGAGATTAAATATGAAGAAGACTGTCTAGCAGTATGTACCCAAAATATTAATAAATAAATGTTGTCAATGAATCGTTCATAGGAATTAAAATACAAAGTCAAAGAACAAAACGTGAAATAAAACATTACACATTAGACCACAGAGAATACAAATAAATTACAATCGAATCATGTGAATGAATCTTAATAACTGCACGAACGAGCTGCAAGTTCCAGCCATCCGGGACCTAGAGTTTCTCTAACAGTGATAAATAAACCTTACCGATATGTAAATACAGTTGGTTTTCAGTTTACGGCGTAAATGGAGTTGCAGCCTTTTGGTCCTTTGGGTGTATGCGTTGCTCCGACACTGGTTGCTTCGTAGGACAACATAGTACAGAGGCGCATTTAAACAAACGTATTTCCTAGAATTTTAACTCATCCCCCTGCCTTTGATAGAGAGAGATGGAAAATATTACATCTCTCTTCGTATTGGAATATGTAGGACGACCTATTTATTCTATAACCTAGTTTCCTATAGATAGAAAATATTTTTTATTTTATTATATAATTGTTTTTTTTTATTGAAGTGTACTAGTATAAATATTATTGATGAAATCGTGTTATTTAAGACTAATTATAAACTGTAAAAAATTATAAAATCTAGTTAGTCAATCAATTCAGATCTACTGTTAAATTGTAATTTCTGTATTATTTCCATTCAAACCACTTTATTTCTAATAATCGCCAAAGCAAGTCATCTGTAATCATCAAAAACGTTTCAGTTGGCGACGAGTATGACCGGCCCACGGATAGCGTGATAGACAACAATGCCATGTGTCCTAACATTTTATTCCCAGACTTATGACCAACGTCGAACATCTAAAAGTTATATATTTCTTTATTGTCCCTTCTGTGTAGAATATTCTACGAATTTCTGTGAGAGCCACTATATTTAGACTTTAGGGACTTGTTTAGGTAATGTTGTATAAGAATAATGACGATAAGTTTAGTATTTCTTTTGTTAAATGTTGGTTTTCCACGAAATAATGTGGTACCTCAAATATCTCGTGAGTTTCTAAAATAAAAATTTGAAGCCAAAAACTTCTAGTCATTTTCTCCGGCATTACATTTAAATTTAGGTAAAGTTCTTCTAAAACCAAATCTAATACACCTAAAAAAGCAGAAAAAAATTAACATACGTCTAAAAAAATCAAGAGCAAACCCACTGAATATTTGAATAGTAATTAACAACCAGGGAAAGCAGTCTTTGAGGACGCACTAAATTGAGGCAGCCAGGGCCGTACTCAGGCCTTTGATGTACAGCTGGCCGCAAAATTGGCCACAACCCATTCCCGCGTGAAAGCGTTGTCACGTCAACGGCTTTATTTTTGTGCACGTCCAAAAATAATACGAGTTAATTAGGCGCGCATCGAGGAACATTAGTCTGAGGGGTTATCGGGAATACTGAGTGGAAATGGATACTGTTGGTGGGTGTTATATCTGTATTTTTTCTTGGTCACAAGTGTCTTTAAGATAATTGAGAAGGCAGGTAATGTTTTCATTGTTCTAGAAACGACGAGAAGAAACAATAACCTGTTCCTAAGAAACTGGTCAATACTACCTAATAGCAGATCTCAATTGGCTATTCCGGAAAACTTAGCTAGAAATTCTTATACGGATAAAAATAAAGGTAATATAATCCTGTAATAAATGTATCATAATAATATATCCTTACAGTATCATCCCGAAGACTTACTAGAGTCGTATTATCCGTAGTCCGAACGCATGGTCGGATTTTATCTGAGTCCGGGCCAGTGACACCGCATAGGAAAAGATGATACCGATACGGTACGGATATGATGATTGCATTTCGTATATACTATCAAACATATCCCAGATTTATATTACAGAATATTGCTTACGTAATAAAATATGGACAGAATTCGCCTGCACCGGTTTTATTTTTGCAAAATTGTTGATATATGAAATTTTGAGGCAGACATCTTGATTTCTTGTTTTGAATGTAGATTTTGTTTTGCTAGGACTTGGAAATTGGATGGTGAAGTACTTAAATGCTGTTTATTTAAGTTTCTTCATATTATTTAAGTTTGGAGCGGCTTTACCTTGATTCTATTTTCTAATTCCCAACGACCACGACCAAAATGATTTATATTTCCATATACGTAGTAGGAAGCTAAAGTAACAGCCTATATTAAAACTAAAAAAATAACAATCAAATACATATCTAATCTAAAAAATATAACATTTAACACGCAACACCACACTTACGTTTTATTTATTATTATTTATTACGTTCATACTAGTAGATCATTATCAATCCATAATATAACTTACGTGCTCAACTTTACGGTTTATTTCACGGCTGATTATGGAGTACATACCTGTAATAAGAGAAACAATATCAATCATCTGTTCAATAACAATACTTCGATAAGTGTTTAATATAATAAGTTTTATATGTTAGAGAAAACGATTAGTTTAGTTTTATAGGACTTATATATCATGCCTATATCTGTAGGGCGTTACTTGAGAAGAACTTGGTAACTTAGTAAGTCGAATTATCGTACATTATTGGCTTTTTTTTTTTTTTTTTTTTTTTAAGGGGGGAAAATCATCGAATGACTGCTCCCGCCTGGATGAGGCGGAAGGGAGTGTCAGACTCTTACTGACTAAAAACCACCCCGTTCCTTCTCCTGCACGTCGAGCCGGAGCCCCGGTTACCCGTTAGGTTCTCCGCGACTCCGAATCGGCATCGGCCCTATTGGGCCCCATCTGTGGTGGTCTGATGGCTCTTTGAGGCGCGCGCGGTACATTATTGGCTAGAGGAGGACGACGTATGAGAAGTAAATGAGAATCGATTAAGTTAGATATAATTAAAGTGAGATAATGGTCTGATTGGCAGTATTATTATCACACCACATGACTTCCACTGCAGGGTACAGTGTGACTGGATCAGTTGCCAGGTTAAATAAACCTCGCTGATTAGGAATTGATCAGTCCTAGAGTAACTGCATCAGATCATTAGTAGTTCTCACACACAAACGGTACTGGACATGATTTCTCGAGTTCGCAATACAAGCAACTGATTTTTGAATCATCATCACCATCTACATGAACAAGACGTTATTATAATCATTGCAGTGTTATTCGGAAATGTTCACAATAGGAGAAATAATGTAACATTATTTACATCAACCCTACTGCATAATATAATAGTCACAATATTAAGCGATGAATAACCTGTCGCGTGTTTCTCGTACACCCGTGTGTACAATTGCGCGATGGGCACTATTTTTTCGGTAACGTATATTTTCAAGTTTGCAACCCATTCTTTATTTGATTGAACAGAATAGTTAATTCGCTTTTCTATTAAAATATTTACTCGTGTGTACGAGAACGCGCGTTTACCCGTATGTACGAGAGGCGCGCGAGAGTATAAGTATGCGACGTCATTTAAGTTAAACATAATAAAGGTTATACTTCTATAGTTGCATGGCCCCACAAAACTGCACAAGCAATACTAGAATTGGCAACCACTTATATCATAGTAAGGCCTAACTAGGTTTATTGTGATGCCTTTCTGCCAAAATACTTTTAGAGCACCTATTTTGGCAAGGTTTTGATATAAACTCAAATATTGGGATTATTATGTCACCCTGTTTTTTTGGATGAGTGAGAAAGAGGTCTTGGGCTAAGATTCTCAAGTTGGGTAAAGTGTTATAGAAATCTTTAGTTCATAAAATTCTGTGTCTGGAATTGTACTTGGTGTGGGTTGACTTACCCCTATTAAGTATATGGGAGTCTCATATAACTAGTGAGAAGTGGAATAGATTTATAATAGATAGGGGAAATGGACATATGTATCACTTGTGTGGGAGAGCTATGATCCGACACTAATGAGCCGGCTCGAGCAGAGTGATACCACGGCCTCGCAGATAACCGACGTGAAACAACGCATGCGTTGTATTTCGTGTGAGTGAAGTTATCGAAGGTCCAATTCCCCCTCCCCAATCTCCCTAATCCTTAAATTCTTAATCCCCAAAAGGCCGGTAACGCACTTGTAACGCCTCTTGTGTTCCGGGTGTCCATGGGCGACACCGATTTCTTACCATCAGGTGATCCGAAATACAAGTATAAAGTTTCATACTGGAATTATAATTCAGAAGTAAGAATTGCCCTTTCCTTATTCCGAATTAACGTACTAGATGAGACAAAGAACAATTAGCGTAAAGAAAGTTAAGACACATGGTGTATAATTAGATACTAATTCAGTGTAAGAACTGCTTATTTATTCAGACACTCACAATTTGATTGGACAAGTTAAAATTTCGTGGCAGGCAAAGAATAATTTAAGGATAATCTTAGAGGCATTCTGGAAACATGTTGTTACTGTAACCTTTTGAATTTTAATGGAGAACTGGAAAATAGAGTGAAAGGGTGTCTCTTATTAAATGCTGAGTAACGATTCATTTCATAAAATTAACGGAACGAATTAGATATAGGAGGATTTAGACCTTTTATGATGCCAATTTATTGACACGCCTGTGCAGGATAGTGGTACCATTTTCCCTCAAAAAGAAAAATTATGATTATTAAAATCAATGTCCGTCGATACACCACCCACAACATTTTTTTTTTTTTTCTTTTTTTAAAAAACGTTGCCCCACATTAGGATTTTCTCCTGTGTCGTGGGTGCGTTTACAAACATACAAGTTCACATACACAATGACACCCAGACCCGAAACAACAATTTGTGGATCACACAAAGTGTTGTTCCGTGCGGGAATCGAACCCGCGACACGTTGCACGACAGCCGGTTGCCCAGCCACCGCACCAACCGTGCAGTCAACATTAGTTTAATTTTACTATTGTTACAAGCTAATTCCCTAACTTTAATTAAGTCGAGTACCTATCAAGAAAATTAGTTCAGTTAGGCAGTTGAAACAAGACAGACAGCCCGTATCTAGACAACTAACAACATGAACCTATTTTCCTGAAGGCTACAAAATAGAGCTCACCATTTCTGCTTGTATGGTTTGGATTTAACCCGGAAACTATGGGGTGAAATTTTGGCAGTAACCGATGCTACTTAAAACTTTTTTTCCAAGGTTTGCGTAACGTATTCAGCTAAGCCGGGTGGATACAACGTTATATGTCAAGACAGATTTATTCTGAACAACGTTGGAGTGCAAAGGGCTTTGTGGTTTGCTTCAGACAAATCCGTGTTGAAATAGAATAAAGATCATTGCTTTCTGATGATAGTATTCTGGCAACAATACGCCAAATAATATGCCTACCTCAGCAAACAAGCGATTAATATTCGTATTCAGTTAGTCTGTTTGCACACAGTTTAATTTATTAATAACAGAAATTGGGACGCAAGCCGAGTTAGGTCAGCCTGACTATGAAATGAATAGGCCGTTGCCTGGCTTTTAATTAATAAAAAAATGCAGTCGCTTCAAAACTGAGCCGTTTCTGTTGAATAAATAGAGCGTGAATATCGGTTTTAAATATTGGTGTGTAAGAACAAAATGAACGATTTAATTAACACTGATAAAGTAAACATGTCTTCATTTATTTTTGTAAGATTCCTCTCATGTTCAGAAAGCAATTAACCAATTGAGACGAAGTTATTATTTTACAATTCTCATAACTGTTAGTCTAAAGCTGTTTTTGCAAGCGTAGGAGAAAAGAACCAATTTGACAATTAACTCGGTTGGAATAGACTATAAAGGCCTTTTGCTGTGGTCGTTCAGAAAATGGAGTCTGCACAAATTACCTGTCTGTAACATTTATTGGAAATATAGTCTATCAATGCAGCGTGACCTGTATTCCGAAATTTTGATACGACTGCGTCTGACATCGCAATAATTGAATATACGCCGGTTGCCATTTTTCCTCTAGCTCTGTTATTCTTTGTGACTGTATTGCAGTTATTTATTGAAGTCGCTTTGCCTTTGTGATGCGCTATTGTTTGTCTCAGTTCTGATGTCTTTCTTCTTTGAACACAGATGCTTGATTGTTTATTAAAAAGTTGCTTTCTGTTATGCAACTTGTGTTTTGATGAAAGCGGTGTGTATATGGTTGGAAATTAATGTTTGGTGATATATATACAAAACCAAACATGGAAATTACATACATACATACTTACTTATTTCTTCACGCCTGTCTCCCATGGGGGTAGGCAGAGACTATAGAATACCAATGCTACGATTCTTACATACCTCTTTCGCTTCATCAACAGTCATCAATCTTTTCATGCATTCTCGTCGGTTAAGGTTACTTTTAATTAACATTAATATGGAAATTTATGTTTAGTTTTTTAAATATAATAGGTACATTATGAAACCAATGACTTTCTGGGTGTTCTTTGTTAGTAGAAGCTACCATTTCGTTTTTAAACCTAATAAAATGTCTCTGCTTAATGACCCTAAATTCTTAACAATATTTTGCCAACCAACAAAAGTAGGAATAATGTGGGTTTAGGTTTTATCTTTGTACAGGGTGATAAACATAAAATGTTCGTTTTATGTGAATTTACATGGCAAGAAGCCGTGTATGTGCGTGTAACTTAAGGGTTAAGTAAGGATTATGTGCTACACAATAATGTTCTGTAATGTGAAGGTAAAATAGTGTTAGATACAGTTAAGTATTACAAATACATAGGGGTGATATTTGCTTGAAAAGTTGTTGATTATCTTGATATTATTTTAAGGGATTTTTGTTGGGTTCCGTAATGGTTCTTGTATTTATTTTCGTTTGAGAATGTAAATAATAATTCACGTTTGTTCATAGCTTAGCAAATCTGAATTTAATATCATTTAAATTTTATAACAAATAAATACCAATTAATAACAGCAACATCTAGTTTGAAACGTTGAAATGAATTGTTTCTCGGTACTCGTAAGTACTAGGAAATACCCGCACTTACTACGTGTACAAATAGAGGGTGCAACATATGCAACCCCTAGATTTACTTGGTAGTTCTCCATTTCTGTCACTAGATGGCATCAGTTGTAAGTTGTACTACAAGTAAACGCTTTGTAAACTATTCCAAATAAGATAACCATGTCTAGTCGAAACAAATGTTACTTACCGAAATCTAGACTTTTGGAAATTGGAAAAGTAAAGATATCTGATACGCCGCTTGACTCCGATATCGAGCCTATTCATACTTTGCATTAGTGGCATCGCTCAATGAATCAGATAGTTCACCTATAAAGAAATAGCAACCATTCTATACATTGTTTTCCTACACTGTATATTTCACACAGCACATTTTTCACAATAACCCCTCCAAATTCAGGCATATTGTGGCATTGTAAAAGCGTTTAATAATGCACAGCATTTTAGGGGTAACGCCTGCGGCTGTTAATTATTGGTATAACTCTGTACGCATTGAGATGGAACTTGATATTAAATTTGGATTATGTGTAATGTATATGGGGTTGAAAGACGAGAGGATATTTACATATTACAGGGTAGATAGACTTCAGGGTGTCGGCAGGGTCGAGTTCAGATTAGTGACAAATCTGTTAATTATACCGGATTTGGGCAAAGTTAGGAGTAAACTTGATAGCCGTGAAGATAGAGAGAAATACAATAAACGCTAGCTTCACGTGGGTATCGGAAGAGCTGATTATGGGACCATCTATTTAACAGACTAGGCAGTAGTTTTTTCTTATAACTGAACCTTTTAAGCTATAGTATTTGGTATAATGGTATTAATTCACCTGTCAAGCGAGGAGATTTGTTTATGGGATAAGCCGGTAAACGAGCAGACTGATCATCTGATGGTAAGCCATTGACGTCACTTATGGACAACTGGGACACCAGAGGCGTTACTAGTGCGTTACCGGCCTTTTGGGGATAAGGAATTTGACGAATGTCGGGAATTCAAGAATTGGGGAATGGTGGGTATAGTTGGGCCTCCGATAACCTTATTCACACGACGAAACACAGTGTAAGCGTTGTTTCACGACGGTTTTCTATGAGGCCGTGGTATCACTCTGGTCGAGCCGGTCCATTCGTACTGAACCATGGCTCGCACACTTTATTGCACACTCTTTAACGTAGATGAGGTCTATAATGCTGCAGTAGACTGTAACCACTGTCATACCATATTATACCAAACTCAGCCTTATTTAACTCCACAAAACAACGCTAAACCGAAACATCCGAAAAACTTTACTACTAAAATCAAAAATTAACCGTAAAAGGGCGAAAATAATAACAAACAAACAAGCAGAACCTGATACAATATTAAACAACCGAGTTACATAAACATATTTCACAGTTAGTTACACATTGGGCCAGTTTGGTTGAGATGGCGACTTAGGGTCGACCTCACGTGTGCTCCAAAGATAAAATTTGCAGGGATGAAACATGTTCGCGGGTTAAAAAGGGGGTGATTACGAATTGTAACCGATATTTGGTAGTGATTGTGTTAAAACTGGTTTGGAAGTTCATTTTTTGGTTTGTTTTTGGCTGTTTTGTGAATGTTTTGATACCGTGGGATTTATGGGTTAGTATTCCTTTGAAAATAATGGGAGATGTAAAGGTGGTTGTAAGTATTGTAATTTGGATCTGATTCAGTTAATGCAGTGAAGAGAAAAATATACCTTATTCTACAAATGATTAAGTATAAAGTTAAGTATCACAATCGGAGTCTGATGATGATTTATAGTCATGCAGTTATTCAATATACTGTAAAATGTATTGCAAACGGTACAAACTTTTAGTTACAAAAACAAGCAACAGATGGAACTACTGTGTGCTTCCAGTACACTTTCTGTTTATTTACTAGAGGCCTAAAAACTGTGTTCGTTCAAAAGTGCGATGGATTCAAGTAAACATGTTCGCACGATATGAAAAACGTTTGTATTTGTAGAATATTTTTGTTGAAATGTTATTGGTTACTTTGACAACAACTAGATGGCACTGTGCGTATAAATCAATCGTACTGTTTGTTTGAAGTTTTCACCGAGTTTTAGCGATGTATTTTTTGAATGAAGACATTATCATAAACTAACATGTTCTATCGTCGGCTTGGATAGCCACAAATCATTTATATAACGTACGTTACTAGTTTTCATAGTCAGAACATGAAAGTTTTACTCTAAAAATCTACTGTCGAATCCAGAATCAGGATGTCTTTGTTTTGGAAGTGAAATAATCATTAGTAGCCAGTATTTTGTTTCCGACATTTAGACCAACGATGCAGTTCAATTTCCACTAAAACCCTATTCAGCACAGAGATACAGAGGAATCTATTGAAAAGGCATTGTTAGACTAAGACTCCAGTTAATCGATCTCCATTCCTTTAAGTCCAAGACAAAGAAAAGCAAGATCTTGCCTCTTCAAACAAGGAACCAGAGTTTTATAAGATACAATGATTATATAAATATGAGCCTAATGTCCGTCGGAAATGAACTCAATTTCCTGTTACATAATTTTATGTCCAAGTCAACTGTGCCATTTTCCAAATAAATTGTCATACTCCTCTTTGTGGCATTTTGTTGAAGAGCTATTTTCGTGACGTATCGTCCATATCTGTTGTACTAGAAAATTATATGCTATTTATCGTTTTTACTGCCAAAATTCGTGATATAGTGGCGTTTTCCTGTTGTTAAACATATTGGAAATCATGATAGTATGCCATGAATCATGACATATATATTGATTGAGGTTATATGTACTGTTAAAAGCTGAGTTGTCTTATGAGGTTATCATTGTAAATTCATAAGAAAATTTTAATTATCTGATCATTTTTTTGTAAATCTTCATCTTCCAATTTTATCACTCCTGCTGATTACTAATAAACGTTAACATTGTTTAATCTATGAAGTTATGAAAAGAAAATAGAAACTCGACCTTCACCGTACAAATAAAATCAGGACATGAAGTTTAAAGAAAAATATTAAAGAACAAACTGAATAGCCAGCTTAAGTTGATTGTCTAAGAAATTCTAAAGACGCTCCGGAGCATTGCAGTCTCCGTATTTCTTTCTTCTAGCTATATCCACTTAGCTCTCGAGTGCAAATAGTCGCAATGCTATATTCTTCAACTTTATTTCTTCTTTAATGGTATTGTGAGTGGCTATCTGCACCACAATCTTAGTATCTTCTACGATGAAGTTTATAGTAAACATGATGTTGAAATTGTATCGAATTAAATTGCCGGAGAGTTAAACACATCTAGATACAATGATTATTTGAAAAAATTTAAGTTAAAAACACAGCAAAAGAATGTGGAATAACTTCATACATTTCCAAAACAAGATATATACAGAATCTTAAAAACATAAACATTGTGAAAAACCATCTAAAGGTAACGAGACTTTAAAAGACCATTAGTATTCACGGTTTAGATAGAAAGAATTGCTAATACAGACCTTATCTCTTCTTCTAAAAAAGAATTTAGTTTTATGGCTCCTTACAGAAGAAACAACATCAGCATGAAAGCAATCAAGGTGGCAATGAGGCTACTACGGAACCCAGTTTTTCCTTGAACTTGCCACATTCGTGCTGGTGCCCCGTCACTTACAGAAGCAAACAAGTTCCACAATTCGTTTCAAAGACATTACTTTTTAATTTGTTTCGTATTTGTGATACGTCTTCCATAAAATATTTTTGCTTAAGAAGATTAGAAAAGTAAGTTGTAGTGAAATTTTGGCGAAGACTGGAATGATTAACGACTTTATTTGCGAACATTTGTTTGTTCGAAACATTATTAGTGTTAGTACTATCTTGATTGTTACCTCTTCTATAATTTAAAACTTTAAACATTTCGTGGTAGCTAAACTTTTATAATGGAGCTCGACTAGGGCAAATATCCGTGGAGTTTAACATAACATAACATCACGCCTTTATATCCCCGAAGGGGTAGGTAGAGGTGCACATTTCGGCACTTAATGCCACTACAATGTAAAACCAACTTTTCACTATTTATAAGTCCCATGTAATAGGGGGTGAGCCTATTGCCATATACCGGGCACATTTCCAGACTTCGTGCTACTATTGAGATTTTTGAAAAACCCAGTAATACTTTGCCCGACCCGGGAATCGAACCCGAGACCCCTTGCCCGGCAGTCGCACTTGCGACCACTCGGCCAACGAGCCGTGGAGTTTACTTTGGAAGATTTGCTGCATAGATTGTAAAAATCTCTTCAAACAATTCTTTGACCTATTTTCTACGACTGTTTGAAGAATAAAAAATGTTACGTGATCGATTGTTCTAACTACAAGTTGGCATGACGCGTCGTCAACCGCTAAGTATTTTCCACCAAATTTTCAACTTACATTAACTGATTACTGAAAATATTTCTTCGATAAGACTGAGATTGATTGCTTTGTTGCGTAATTTTATTTCATTTTGTTGTTTACTGGTAGGGTAAAATTATTTGATATAAGTTGACCCGAATGTAGCTTAACGAACGGAAAATTTTGGGACCATTTGCAATCTTTCTTTCATTAGTATTTCATCAGCCGTTGAAGTACCTAATCTACCTATTTTTACGTCTATCTATCCCCAGAATCTATTAAATCCAATCCCAAAGTCGAAAAGGTATTGACGGACATGTTTACCTAAATTACGCATAATCAATACAATCTCTAACCGATCACTGTGGCTACCTAGCAACTGAACACACTCACAAAATTCTCCTTTTATTTTTAAATTATCGATAACAGGATAAATATGGAATTGTTTCTGTATGGTTCGGCTTCTGAAGGAGGAGGCGGCACCTTCTTCTTTATTATTATAGGGACAACCGAGTATTTAGAAATTTGTAAACGATCGTATTAATAAATTATTACAACAGATATCTAATACTTTTTAAAAGCCTAGTGATCGCCAACGACGACGCCCGCTCCTCATGCATAAGAGTGCGAGTTCGAAACAGTAAGTACCAATGTGACTTTTTCCGAGTTACATGTTCTTTCTAAGATTATCTAGACACCATTGACAAACGGTGAAGGAAAACATCGTGAGGAAACCTGGGTTTATAATTTCTAATTATAAGTTTGTAATCGCCAACCCGTATTGATTAATGCTCAATTTTACCCCGTGTAAGAAGAGGCCTTTGGTCAGCAGTGGGCATTTATAGGCTGTTGATGATGATGATGATCGCCAAAACATCTGTAGAGCATGGAATCGGGGACAGTACTCTCAACGTTTTTCTCTTGCTAAATATTGCCTACCTAGTAACACTGATCCTGAAATGGTGTGGCCCAAAGACTAGTCGACTATTATAGAGGACTTCAACATAATTCTCGACGAATGAAGCAGTTTAGGAAACATTACTTACTTAAGTATCAAAGAAAGAAAAAGTAAATATACATCTAGGCATCTTTAGATGGGTTGCTAGGCAAAATCGATTAAAACCGAGACAAAAGATATTTCAACTATGTCAGACAACAGAGTACCAAGCACGAATAACTATCGTAATCGTAACGTAAAAGTATCGAGTGCGTTCGGCGCTCTGATTGGTTGGTTTACTCGAGCCGGCTAATCAGAGCGCCGAACGCACTCGATACTTTTACGTTACGATTGCGATAGTTATTCGTGCTTGGTACTCCGAATCTCTTACTAGACAGAAAAGATTGCGTAGACAAGTATGCCAATGTGAATGACAATTGGAAGAGTGGACTTTTGCCATCAGACGACTTGTGAGGTCTGTTGCTACCGAAAATATTAGAAGTAGTGCCTTGTTTATTATTATTTCTAGTATGAAATTGCCACATCTATAGTTTGTTATGTATGAATAACAATATTTTGTATTATTATTACCAAAAGAGAGTATAATAAGCGTGATGTTATTATCGTATCGTGTTTAACCACACTGTAAACAAAGGATTTGTTGGTTTGAATTTATTTTAGCTGATTGATAAACCAACCAATCGTGTATTATTTCATAATTAAATACGGATTTTAGTAAATATTTATATCAGATTCGGCTACCACATCATTATATGGAATTAATTTCGTCGGACCATATACTAATATACCCCGTAGTAACATAATGTAAAATTATTTAGCCTTGTTTACCAGAAGGAGAGAGCAAAACCCAGCGTATATCGCCTATATATAAATTCACATTTATATAAAAAATCATTACAAGATCCAGGAATCGGTTTCACTTTACTAGACTTATATCTAACTTAAATCTTAATTTCAAGCTAAAGATAGGGACGTGTTGATTTTAAGTATGCCTTAAATATCCAACAGTCTCCAAATGAAGTAGGCTGCTTCCCAAGGGCGCCGTGAGGGACGATTAAGGGATTACACGAAATGGAAGGGCTGTTACTCCAGGGACAAGCAGATTTTCACCAACTGAAACAATCTAAATTCCACGCTGATAGATTTTCAGACGATCCCAGAATTTTAATTATCTTGCTAAAGATGCTAAGGAAATGAATACTGTGGATCGTAATTAGAGTGTTGAAAGTTAAAATGTAGTGTAGATGCAAAATAAGTAAGGAGGTGCCTTAATCCCTCACCATTGAATAGCAACTAGGGGAGAGTGTAAACAAAGGCAACTTGCGAAGGAAGATAATGTCTGACTAGCGGCACTAAGCGCTGAATTATTAACAATATAGATATTGTTTATGACGATAGTAAAGGCAATAGTGGAATTTAACTAGTATTTATTGCTTTAGATAAGTAGAAAAATAACGTAGTTTGATAAAGAGAGAAATAGTTTTGATAAGCCTAGATATGAACTAGCCTCATAAGTCACAACACGGATAAAATACTACTAACTACAAAAAATAATAAATTTGGTATATCACAATATTAATTGCCAATACAAATAAACTCCTAGCAGTTGAACTGCAAGACAATTCACAGCTACACTGCTCACAAATACAAAATATAGAAACATCATCAGACATGAAAATTTAAATTTTCAGAGCACAGAATTTCTATAACGATCACACAGGATGCGTAGCAGGATACGAAACACGGAAACGCACGAGACAAAGGTCGTATGGGATAAAAGGGGGGAGGGGAGGAGGTTTTCACCCCACTCCAAGAGAGGAGCAGACGGTTTCCAACACTCCCAAGACGACGTTCCTGTTTTCCGAAGCTGTTCAAAACATGTTATTGGTTGGAACTCCGAAGTATGATAACCGTTGCCACGATTCCAAGGATTATTGGCAATATAATTGATCGATTTTATTAAGTCTCGTACCTTTAATGACCCTCGTCAAAATATAGATTGTTTGTATCTTGTGTAAAATTTGTAAGGAGCGTCGTTTCTTTTTACTTTTAGGAAGATGTGTTTACGAACCGTTGCGTTGGAGGTGGGAGGCGATCAAGGGCGAAAATTGTTTTGTGGACCAAGACATTACTTGTAGGATTCTTGTAATTAAAATCAGTAGTCGTTGGTATGAATAAATTTAAATGGCATACCTTTTCAAAAAAAAAAAAAAATCACAAGGGAGACCTACATTTGTAATAGGTACATTAGTATTATGCTTTTACTATTAATGTCAACAACATTTTGACCAACCAGAACCGTACCAGAAGTGCAACCTCTTGACACAAAATTAACACTACCTAATGGCCCTATTATCAATTTCATAGTTTCTACTTTATGACAATCGTAAATGTCTTCTATTGCGAAGTTATATGATACAATATTACTCGCACAATGTAAAGAGGGTGGTTCGCTCATAACAACAGCCTTATTTGCACTTAATGTGCAAATAGTTTTGTCTGTTTGCCAGTGAACTTTACAAACTAATAGTGTGGAGGAATCGCAATGATACTGATTACTGAATACGAGATAGATGCGATTGCAAATATTTCAGAAATTCTGCAAACGATTTGCGTAGATAGAAGGGAGATGGAAGAATTTTTGAGTTGTATAAATTGAAAGCTTATGTGTGGAATGCATAAACGTGTTGTTTGTTTGAAATGTAGGTTTTGGTTTACGAGGAGTTTACATAACCGAATTAATTTTGATTGTTAGAAGTGATATGAAAGTGAAGAGTGTATTATGGAATACTATCTATGTAATTGATAGAATTAATCATGTAAGAAATTACATATAATAACATCACGCCTTTTATCCCCGAAGGGGTTGACAGAGGTGCCATTTACGGCACTTAATGCCACTGTACAATGTAGCACCCACTTTTCACTATTGTCTATTGTCATATACCGGACACATTTCCAGACTTCGTGCTACTATTGACATTTTTTTTTAACCCAGTAATACTTTGCCTTACCCGGGAATCGAACCCGAGACCCCTTGCCGGGCAGTCGCCCTTGCGAAGACTCGGCCAACGATGCAGCATGTCAGAAATTATATAAGAATAAAGGGAGTAAAAGATGCTGACAGAGAGTAACAGAAAAAGACATCTTAAGATGTTCACAAATAGTGA
This sequence comes from Spodoptera littoralis, assembly GCA_902850265.1. NCBI lineage: Eukaryota > Metazoa > Arthropoda > Insecta > Lepidoptera > Noctuidae > Spodoptera > Spodoptera littoralis. The sequence continues at coordinate 6,536,258 of LR824561.2, read as the reverse complement.
TTTCGCAAATAAAATTGATCTTAAAGTTCATCGAAAATAATCAGTTTAACGATCATAATCGCAGACGTAGTGGGTGTCCATTCTTGACCTCATAACATATAGCCGTCCCAGACAGATAAGTCATTTCAGACGTGGGCGATACCAATACTTGTAGTGTTAATGTTTTCGATTACCTAATTAAAGTGCTGTTGAAGTTGTATAGTGTCAGATTGACCAATCATTGGTCATTTTGGAAACATGTCAATTACTTCATGGCGTAGGTTGGTGGGTTACATTATTATCATAGCAAACAATTATTTGTTGAAGCATTTTTTGGATTAAAGTATTTGCACATGGAATTCTTAGTAGTAGTAGTAATAGTAATATTAAATCAGGTATGTTGTTTTAAAACTTAAGCATATATGTAGTAAGCAAGAAAACATAAACTAAACCTAACTTTATTGACGTTAAGGTCGATTTTAACGTTGCCTGCATGTGTGGATTAATTGAAATACCTACGTGCATTGAAACATCGCATAATACTATTACCTACTAATTTCAAACTAGTAGCACCTACTGGTTGCCTCGTTGACGTCGAGTGGTCGCAAGTGCGGCCATCGGATAAGGGATCTAGGGTTCGATTCTCGGGCCAGGCAAAGTACTGTTGGGGTTTAAAAAAAAATCTCAGTACTAGCACGGAGTCTGGAATTGTGCCCGGTATATGGCAATAGTTTCACCCCCATTAGAGTATATACAGTGGGTAGTGGGTATTACATTGTACAGTGGCATTAACTGCCTTAATGTGCACTTGTGCCTAACCCGTCGGGGATAAAAGGTGTAGGTAATGTTGTTACTACTACCTACTACTACTGTTACTGTGAATTTCAACTGAAAATCTCAACGACACTGCTTAACTCGTCGAGTACCGGTTTTATAGACACAATTAAAGAACAATAGGTCGCGGTCACCGGTGACCGCTTGGTGTTTGACAGTTTAAACCGAGAATTATTACAAATGACGGAGTAATCGATAATCGGTACAAGTAACATGTTAACCGAAATTACACTTATGCATTATAAAGTACGTAAAATCAATATTTTAGTACAGCTTTCTACAAATAGAATTTGAAATTCAATTCAATAATAAATATTACATTAGCTACCAATTAAATAATTAACGTGTTACATTTATGGCTCATTGAACCATACTTGACCTACTTTTTGCCATTCTCAACACATGCTCTTTACAGTTGTCACATATTGACAAGATGTCGATCAAACACGTCCGCACTCGACACAAGTCGAGCTCATAATGAACAATGAACGCAACGCTTGCGGTACCTACATCACATAGTACGGAACTGCGCGTACGCACGTCTAAGCGTGCCAATGCATTGACAGCTGATGACATGACTGATTGCTTGTTACAAAAAGTAATACAAGTTTACATTCATAGGTGAGTTCTCTTAGAAATGTTTTTAGTTGTATGGTTTAACAAATTACTTTTCGAAGCCTATCTTATTGGATGAATGTTTAAAAGACGATACAGAGCAAGTGTTTTTAGTTCGATTATTGGTTGAGTGTTTTGTTGCCCGAAATAACAAACATAATTGGTCAAATGTTTGTAATTAATACTTAAGGTAAATAAGTAATATTTACGATATAAGTTGTGGTTAATTAAGTGTATGTACAACACTTATTCAGACATAAAAGACGAAAGAGTAATTGGCATAAAAATAAAAGCCATTTCTTCGAAAAATAAAAGTATTTGAATGCCAAGCAGCTGTGAGGTAAAGGTCTCACATGATTCGTGGTTAAATGGTCGGTAATGTTTCGCCGGATACGATAATCAAGTAACGGTTCGTATCCGTATGTCGCGATTTGTTGAAGACTTTTTTGATGAGGAACATAACACTGTTGCTGTGGGAATATTGTTGAACTACGTTGATTGGCTTTTTAATTACGAAGGTGATAAAATACTGGATAAAACATTGATCAAGGAATAGATTTAAGGGCTGTTCATTGGTAGGTTTAATTGGAAACAGGAGAGAATTGACGTTTTTGAGCTTAACTACCCATAAAAACAGCAGTAAGACTCAGCACTTACACAAAAGACATAATCTTTGTTTTTCTAAACCGACTCCAAAGAATATAGTTAACATTGCCTATATATTTAGAAACTAACTAGATACCTACTTACTTACAATTTAATTAAGTAGAAAGCCAACCTAACAAAAGCCTTTCGATTAAATAGACACACTACATCAAAAAAAACAACAGACCACCTACCACATCAGCGACGAGACATTTAAAAACTACTCCCCCGCAATCATTCACTCTTCCTTTCATTCAGTCAATCACTAAAATGGCCGCTCCATTACGCCTAACGGAGCCATGAGTATTTTTTACAGCTGTCTGTCAAAACACAAGTCAGTTATAAGGTCGAGAACCAAACCACACCCACGATAGACGCATATTACGTCACACCAGGACAGTAAAGATAAGCTACCAATCCAATAACGAGTGGGTTTTTTGTAAGATTAGAAGGAAAAATCAAGAAATTGATAGTTAAGGGAGTGTGTGGGATATGGCTAATGATAATTGGATGTTTCTGTTTTTAGAAGGCAGCTGATGTTGTTTGTGGAGGCGTTTGGTTTTGTTAATTGATTAGTGGTACGACCTACTTACTTTTCAACAAATACAATCTTATGATTCCCAGTTTTAGGATTGATCTTATCCCTACCTACCTACGGCTCATAAGCACAGTATCGAAGCTAGTACTAAGCTGAATGTCATAAGTACTTGGGTCATACCCGGAGATAAAACTAAGTATCACAAACAGACAGTCTCATTGCAAAATACATGAGGTAAACGGATTTATAAAGTCACATTCCATTTTTATACAAAAATCATTATTCCATTGAAAATTGTAAAAAAGACAAAAATAAACAAAACACCAACAGTAAATAAATTAACTACGTACCTATACTCCAAAAAAAGAGCAATGGAAAACCATTCATTCAATAATAAAAATGTTTCAATACATATTCTCCAAACAAATGGTCAATCACGCGAGTCCATTGCAGATTGTGTAAACAAAGCAACTTTGAATGGAGTAAAAATTGTGTTGGAACTTTTTTCAGGGTCCCAGTCCGTTTTGAGTGACAGAAAACCAGTTGCCAAACAAAAACAACGAAAACTGGCGAAGGCTAAATATGTTTTCGTAATAGAGGGTATTGTTGTAGCTAAAATGCACATATTAGCTTTAATGCCAGGTGCGTCCTCCCGTTCCCGTGGAGTAAAAAGTAGCCTATGTGTTGTTCCAAACCATAATCTACCCTTGATCCAAATTTTATGCTGATCCCTTCAGCCATTTAGACTTACACGTGATTGAGTGACAAACATACACACAGACATGCATTTATAATATCACATATAACATAACATTACGGCTTTTATCCCAGAAAGGAGGGAAGCAGAGGTGGACATTACGGCACTCAATGCAACACCACTATAAGTCCCATGTAATAGGGAGTGAGCCTATTTGCCTTATACCGGGGACAATCCCAGACTCTGTCCAAATCCTGAGATTTCTTTTAACATGCATTTATAATATTAGTTAGATAATATTAATAAAAATACTTAACGTGGAAGACTAATTGTTTAATTCACCGCAATGGTAAAAATTGATGCTTTAATTCATCCCTCGTTTCGAAGGCCACATTTTATTTCATTGTCCTGTGGGAAAAGAGTTACAACCCACGCGAATAAAGCTACAAGCGATGTGAAAATATTGTACACATTTATAAATGTATTTCAATACTTTTAAATGTTCATTCTGTTAAAATCAAAATCTATTTATGTGTTAGGATTATCAGTAAATGATGTTTAAAAGTCCATTGCAAGCCTTTATTATTTAATAGCCTTTATTTTTTACCCGCAGCTTCGCTCGCGTCACAAAAGCATAAAAAGTAGCCTATGTGACATATACCAATACACACAGCGCCATCTATACCAATACTTTTATTTTCCCTCGGAAATATCACATTTTTCCGGGTTAAAAAGTACCCTATTATTTAATCCGGACTTCTAACTTTACGTCTGCAAAAATTCAAAGCAATCGGTTTAGTAGTTACGGCGTGAAAGTGGAACAAACAAACAAACAAACTCACTTTCCGATTTATAAATAATATTAGTAAGGATAGTAAGGATTTATTAAATGTTTGAACATTGAAATCCAAATAATCAACAGGGTTGTTACACAAAAGTTGATAGGCTGTATATTCACTAATCTTAAACTAAATTAATTGTAGCAAGCCAAAACTGATGACTTAAAGCCAAAAATCATAAGTAGAACAGATTTTTGGTCTAGCAGTGAACTATCAAGAGCTTCTTTTATGGAATAGGAGGCAAACGAGCGGACGGATCACCTAATGGTAAACGATCAGCGCCGCCTATGGACATCCACAACACCGGCCGGCCTTTTAAGAAGAAATACGCCGTAGGTAATACTAAAAATGATGGGAACCTATACCTGAAGCTATTTGGTAATTCCACCAAATAGCTTCACTAAAGGCCTGACCGACAGACTGAAAGTCTAATTTTCTTTTGACGTTCATAAGTACCTTGCCGGTCTAATTGAAATAGTTAAATGATTTTGACTTTGATGCCAAATTGCAAATATTACCAACGAAATAATTTAATGAATTTATAAAATATTTTACACTACGCAAGCAAGTCTATCAATAGCACATGCATATATTGAATCGTGCAACTACACAGACAGTAATGGAAGCAAATATTTATTTAGTTATTTGCATTTCCGTATCAGATTCCGTAATTCCGTACGTATATCTAGTATCAAAGAGCTATTAGAAAATCATTATAGTTTAATAGGTACTTGAATACGAATAACTACGGATAGTATCTAATAAAATGAAATGAGTAATTGAAAAATATGCTTCTATGTTCCAATAAATAATGCACATTCTTATTACAAAGCTAATACCTGACTAACACTTTATTGATTGGAATCGAACATTGCGCTGTTTTATTTTTATAATAACTATCGTGAGACATACTAAATGAAAGAAAAACGCGGGTCACTCGTTTGAAAAATGCTGAGAGAAGCTTAAAAGAGACAGTAGCCTGCGCGAAATCGCCGTGACCGTGCACGCTGCTCATGAGGAAGAATCCCTCTGTGGTTCGAAACTAGTAGAGGTTTTCTCAGTATTTTCACGTGAGTACCTCGCGATTTTTAGTAAATTGCGCAGATTTGTTTATGACCGGTCTGTAGATACATAACTAATGACGAAATAACTTTAAGAAAATCATCTACAATTGGCAGCAGGTCAACCTCTTTTCTGTAAATTTATTCGATTTTCAACTCTATCGTTTAGTTATAAAAGTCGAAAACTGCCTCGTTGGCCGAGTGGTCGCAATTGCGACTGCGGGGTAAGGGGTCTCGGGTTCGATTCCCGGGTCGGGCAAAGTATTACTGGGTATTTAAAAAATTCTCAGTAGTAGCACGGAGTCTGGAACTGTGCCCGGTATATGGCAATAGGCTCACCCCCTATTACATGGGACTCATAACATAAATAGTGAAAAGTGGGTGTTACATTGTACAGTGGTATAATGTGCACCTCTGCCTACCCCTTCGAGGATAAAAGGCGTGATGTTATGTGTTGTGTCAAAAATCTATTGATAAAAATTGACACACTTGAGTAGGTTCATATATTCGCCACTGTTATGGTGTACATTTTTAATATATCCTTAAAATCTTTTACAGTAAGGTAGTAAAATCAAAATAAATTTCACAGCTATAATAGAGGTACAATCCATATGGTTAGTAAAGACATACAATACACATTTCACATCATAATATAAAATTTAACTAATTTATCATACAAAATCTACAACGTCTCGTTGGCCTAGTGGTCGCAAGTGCGGCTGCGGCAAGGGATCTCGGGTTCGATTCCCAGGTCGGGCAAAGTATTACTGGGTTAGCACAGAGTCTTGAATTGTGCCCGATATATGGCAATAGGCTCACCCCGTATTACATGGGATGGGACTCATAAAATGAATAGTACAAAATGGGTGATACATTATACAGTGGCATAATTTGCACCTCTTCTTACCACTTCGGGAATAAAAGGCGTGGTGTTATGTTATGTAAAACCTACAAATATATCTGTCAAAATGAACCTGTTGTCATCTACTCATTACATTGTGCGACCGCAGGGCAATCTTTCAATTGCTTCACGGGCTGCGCGCGCGCCGGTGCACGCACTATAGTTTCGACCGGCCAATTTGCGTCCCAGCTTACGATTGAGTGATTACTCTGTTATTGTTTTACTGCTACTGTGTCTCACTGATGTACGTTTTACTTCGAGATTTACGAAAATGCAGCCGATGCATATGTATGGTTAGTGTTAAGCACTTAGGATAGTCACTTTAATATGGTTTTTATAAAACCATCATTTAGGTTTATTTTTCTGTAGGATTTCACAAAAAGAACTAAGACTTGTAAATGGAAATTGGCCTACGTGAGACATAGGTACTAATTAATTATCATGTTACTGTTTGACGAGAAACTCGACTAGTTACAACAGTTACCTAAAACCTAATAAGTAATTAGAAATTGGCCGTTCAAACTTGCAACAAAATGTATTATTTTTTTACTTTAAGTATACCTAACACTCTTAATCATACAAAAAGAGCCAATACGTAACTAAGCCATAACCCTAATTTTAACATACACCAAGCACTGATCTGGTTATCTGTTATGGAACAGCTGAGAATTTCGACCAAGTAAAACAAAACACATTTTGAGGACTATCGGCGTCATGCTTAACAGTTGCACCCAGAAGCCACTTACGCTCGGATACTGAAAGACTACTCAATCTTAAGTTGTACTTAAATATCGCCACATCTTTGTCATTTTCAAATATAAAGATAAAGATAATTATTTACGTAAAACATTGAAATTGGTGAAAAGGATTTACAGTGACAAAACTATACTTAGGTACTCACCGGGACCATTCACGTGTAATGTAACATTATAGATTCGACTTTGAGCATTACATTACAATCATACCTTCCTGACTAACGAGCATTTGCGTGTAATGTAACATATAGATTCGAGTTTGAGCATTCATTCATAGCAAGATGTCGGACATTGATGTTACAAGTTGTATCAAGATATTACACATTGTATCATTACAAGGTGCGCTCAGTTCTCCTCCTTCACTGATGTAATACATTACACGCGAATGCTCCCGAGCGTCCTTATGAGCACCCGGTGGATCATAAGAAAAAATGCTCCATGCTGCTTTCTCTTTTATAAAATCTATTATTAATGTTTTGTTTTTATTTTGACTGTATTTGTTTTATTTCTATTGTAATGATCCTTGTTTTCGTGTATCAATGGCCACATAAACGCATTTTCTTACATGTATAAGGAAATGCATAAGGAACGCTCGACGGGATAAGCGACACTTAAAAATGAGTTGCGTTTGAGTATTTGGACATTACCCATTACGTATTCATTTCCAGTTACCACCTAGTACCATTTCATTTTCAACAACTCGATGACGTAGTATTGACAAGGTGACAGCGGAAATAAGATGATACCGACAGCATCAGCAGACTAGCAGGGTAACCCATTCGATTTCCGCATCCAAACAAATATTTGAGCTGGAGATACACATGTGAGGATCGATGTGTTTGTGTATGGAAATCGTGTGTGCGATCCCTCACAAGTTGGAGGAACTTGGTAGGAAGTTACAAGTTACATATAAAATTATACTAGCTTCTGCCCGCGACTTCGTACGCGCAATCCCGATATTTCCCGTTCCCGTTCTTGATTTTCGGTAAAAAGTAAAAAAAAAGAATTCTTGAGTTATAAATAGTGTAACTAACACGACTTTCTTTTATATATATAGATAAGTATATGTTACTGAATTCCTATAAAAAGATTGGATAGGTATACTTATTGCAAAGACAGTATTTCGTTTCTTTAAGAAAATTTATCTCTAAAATGGCTAGATAGGTACGTGTTTTAAAACAATCCAAAATAGCTTTCATACCAAAATGCATAAAATTCAGTATGCAAGAAAGATATAAACATTTTAAATGAAAAGAGAAAGATTTCAAGAAATATTCGAGACGAAATATTCCGTCGTTATGAAACTAGCGGTCTATTTTGTGCAGCTTAAACAAAAAGGAACATCACAATGGCTTTTAAGGTGCTTTTCTTGAATATTCCTCTCAGTACGTTGTATAAAAATTTTGTTAGGTTTTAAAGCACATTTTATTTCTGGATAAACTGTACCTAGGTATTATAAATTGATAATGTGTAAGTGTTATAACTTTTGTGAGACACTAAATTAATCATTACATGATTTTCTTACTCGCATCATTCTTGACGTGGAATTCGACTAGTTTCAAGCCATGCTATTCATTAGTACACACGACGTGGGGACTGTCACACTGCTACGACTACTGTAGGGTAGCGGCGCGACAGTCGCCACGTAACTAAATACTTAATGTGTAAGTAGCTTATAACGTCATGGAGATTTGAATGTAAAATTAAATTGAAAATGTCGATTGGCTCACAGCGTTAGGTAAAATTTTATTAACTGTTGCTACAAGGAAACTGTTATGGCAGGAAAAGTGGAAAAATTATAATTATGAGTAATTTGAGGAAAAATCATAACGATTTTAAAAGTCCGTATTTTTACGTATACCATCCGCATTCCAAAGCATCAAATAAGGATATAAAATCAACTAATGATCAATTTTACATAATGTTCATTACTATATTTGGTTTATATAGATAAAATTATACATAAACTCTATTCGAAATGTGTGAAAAATATCTATAGTACCTAATCAAAAACTAATATTAACCATTCGACAACCGCTACTTAAGTCTAAAAGTACCACGAAAGTAAAAAATGTAGTTATAGACCCATACAGACAATGTCACACAATTTAAACGCTACAATAACTCGAATTCAACCCCTATACTTAACTAAACGTCGAATACAGTACTATCGACCACGAACACGGCCTTCATCGGTCGATTAGCTATCTACACCTAAGGGCGTACGCCGTAGACATTCAAGGCTTCATTTACGCAAACTTGCTTGTTAACTCTTCAACCACGAATACATTGGAATAAGCCTATGTTGCTTACACGTTCAACAGCCTGTAAATAATAGTCCCTAAAGACGCAAATAGGGTAGAACCGAGGAATTGGAAAAGGTATGTCTCTTATCACAAAGTTTCCAAGCTTACTACTCGAAATAGGCACGAATTTACTCTATTCTGGTAGTACAAGGAGTATAATACCTCAGGTATCCAGTTGCTTATTCTCAAAAATGAGTATTCCTCACGAGCCCGCTATGCATAAAACCTCTAAACACCCTTCGGAATGAACACTCAAGATGAAATAAGAATCTTCTAAAAGGACATTTATGAAGACCATCATTAAAGTCTGAAACATAAGCACCTTGTCTGCATATCTTAATGAAGGCATGAATAGTTGCTAACTAAGAATTCTGCCCTTTAGTGAAACACACGTTTCTTTCAGTGCGTTCAAAGACTCAGCAACAGGTAATATGTGACATTTTAACGACAAAAATGTGATGTCTAGAGACGTCTGAATTTTACATTTAAAGGATTGCTTTTGCTTCTTAAAGAGGGTAAACAAATATATACAAAACATACATTGGAGTATTGTAACTTTCGTGAGACATACTAAATAAATTATTATGTTTTCGGCTTACTTACGTAATAATTTGACGAGAAACTCGACTAGTTTCAAGCCATTCTAGAGGCTCATATTCATATCAGACGTCTGAATTTTTACATTTAAAGGATTGCTTTTGCTTCTTATAGAGGGTAAACAAATATATACAAAACATACATTGGAGTATTGTAACTTTCGTGAGACATACTAAATAAATTATTATGTTTTCGGCTTACTTACGTAATAATCTGACGAGAAACTCGACTAATTTCAAGCCATTCTAGAGGCTCATATTCATGAGCAGCATTTCGCGACCAGCGACGCGGCGACTGTCGCGCTGCTACTGTCGAGTTCCTCGTCAAATTATTATGTGAGTAAGCCGAAAACATAATAATTTACATACATTGGAGGTTGCCAAGTAATGCTAGTAAAGTATCAGTAAATTTTTTGGTTTTGAATAAGATATCAACCTGTTAAAAATCTTGATCATACAATACGTACACAGTTCTTCATCGTCTTCCAGAGAGTCATTTAACTGCCAAATTGAGTTACAATTGTTTAAAAGCTGTTTTACATTTCATTTCACCACATTTTCAGTTCCTTATACCCCTCTAAAGTATAAAGGGGTTAGCTTCAAGCCTAACCAGGGGCTGTTTCAGTATGTTAGTCACGTAGTCGACATAATTATTGTGTATGATAAAGGCTCACTCCAACCTCGTGTACGCCTACATACGACAAGCTAACATATTACCATGACCTGATTTTGAACACAATCATTTTAATAGAACTTCTTCAAGATTTTCTTTCTAGAGTAAAGCTGTAAGGTCTGTGTTAATTCTTCTGTGTCAATGTCCTGGTGTTATAATAAAATAAAGTTTTGCAACGTTAAGATAGATCTTGGTTCTAAATAAATCTAGTCTGTGACTGACGGACAACTCACATAACATAACATCACGCCAGAGGGGTAGGCTAAGGTGCACATTATGGCAATTAATGCTTCGATCAACAATAACAACTAGATATCGGGTCGGCGCAAGAAAATCGTCTCGACAAATAAGAGCTCACTTGAAAAGTGAGCTCTTATTTTGTTTAGTATGCTCCAAACATGGCCAACGTAATCACGTCTCACGATGCTGCAGTGCGTAATTGCAAGTTGCAAAAATAATAACCGAAAAAGCAGTATAACGGCCGGAGTGTCTTACTTTCGATAAGTAAATAAAGTATAAGTTATATTTTAAGCTTTTAAATTAGTAAATAATATCAAATTAGACAAAATTACCAATTATAAACCAACGCCACCAATGTTTGTGCGTGTGTTGGCGATCCCTTGGCCAAACCCCGCCAACACGCGCACAAACATTTGTTTAAACAGAACAGTGGATGCATGGAGCCGATTTGTATTGTAAAACAAATTTGTATTGTAACCTGATTGGAAAAGAGTACTTAACCTATGGAGTTTCTTGCTCGTTCTTCTCCATAGGAATCTACACCTTGGAATGAGCAAATAGCTTCACTTTTAAATTTATATTGTTGACGTTCAAAAGTGCCTTCCTGGTCTAACTGAAATAAATGATTTTGACTTAGACTTTTAATGACAAAGTTAATAAACATATGATACACAAAAACGTACCGCTAATAAAAATAAGTGATGTATACTAAGATCCCGAAAATAAAATTATTTTAGTGTTCAACACGACTCCATACATACCTCCTGTAGCGAAATTCAAAATTCGAAGAAGCAAAACGCAACAAAACAAAACGATATAGACCACAAGGCAATAACGGAAAAATTATCTTTATTTGTTCTAGCTTAAGGTTGAATTCAAACTAGATATTTTATAACTTATGTCTTTTAATTTCTACATGACAGGAGTAAGAAAATGCTTTTCTCGTCTTATGTGACGAATGGTCGTAAGTATTAGATAATATTTTGACGATTTATGACTTTATTATTAGGTGCCATGGTTGTTATTAGGTTGAACTTAAAACCATTTTAAAACATTTTTCTCAGTTTGTTATTTTTTTACTATTATTATTCACACGGACAGAACTGGAGCTTGATTTTGTACGTAACCCTTTATCTAGTTGTTATTGTTGATCGAAGAATTAATGGCACTGTTCAATGTAACGCCCACTTTTCACTATTTGTTATCAATCCCTTGTAAAAGGGGGTGAGCCTATTGCCATATACCGGGCACAATTCTAGCCACCGAGCTACTTCTGAGTTTTTTTTTAAAACCCAGTAATACTTTGCCCGACCCGGGAACCGACACCAAAACCTCTTGCCCGAGTCGCACTTGCGACCACTCGGCGAGGCAGACGGACAACTCAGTCATAAAATATTATGATAGTTAATAATTCATGTGTTTTCGGGTGGTAGTTATTAATTAATATTGTTTTGTAAGCAGGTGAGAATTAATCAATAAACTATTTAGCAAAAAGTAACCTGATTGTGGTGATTCCGTAAGGGCAACCCGGGTCACGGTCACAGGCAGTAAAGGAACACCGCGGTGGTTTTAGCCGGTAAGAGTCCGGCACGCCCCCTCGTCGTCCTCACGACGCGGGAAGTCCATGAGGATTTCCATCGCGATAGTAAAAAAAAAGTAACCTGATTGTGTCTTATTTTATAGCCAAATGTTCAACATTAGATAACAGCGATAAAAGAGCCAAAGCAGTACGTTTCATTATACACATATTTTTGCTACAGTAACGACTGATTTTCGCCCACATTAAAATAAAAACAAATAATTTGGACGCCTAGTGACCTTCACTCATTGGGACCAAATTAACATTCTAACATTTTAATGCTAAAATTTTACATTACCCATGAGGGTAGTCGTGAATGTGTTAAAAAGTATATGTATTACACGTGGACAAGGGAAATCAATATGGCGGACTGTCTCTTTATATGGGTCATTGGGTAGTAGTCAGCAGAAAAACAGTTACAGATATATCTTTAGGCATTTTATGGTATTTCTGTCATCACCAACTTACGTAGAACATGTTACTGATCAAATTTGAGTTTTATGGCCTTTTCCTGACGATTCATTTCGGGTGTTGATTTAATTTTATTTGGTGTTATTAGAGGTAGATACCAGACGAACACATTACTTAATATTAATTAAGACTGTCTTGTGTAATGGATAGATCCGATAAATTGTTCCTTTTTTGGTTGGTATTTTTATATGTCATATAAAACTACTTAATATTAAGATTGTTGTACATTATTTGCCTATCCGATGTTAAAACCAGATGGTTTTATGTATGTGTTCGAATTTAAATGTTCTCTAAATTATATGATATCAAGGAGGTGCTGAAATTCCGCACATGTACGTGTTGAAGCAGTTATTAAGAAGTTGCACATTTCCCAACTCTCCGGAATTCAGTTTCAAACTACAAACTTTAAGCAAATGGCTTTAGTGGGAAGTCACAGTATCAGAAGTTTCAACTACGAGACTGCTAATATAAATTGAAGTCAGATCAAAATTGATTTCTAATATTGAGACCATAACATTGGTATTGGCTTATCATCTGCATTTTACAACTTAACTAATTGTTCGAAACAAATCAATATGCCATTAAAGTATTTGATGTGAATGAATTTGCTGCATATTTTCCTTAGAAAGATTGGTATTCAGATAAAAATGTCAAACGTTACGAACTGTTAAATTAAAAACGTCAGCGGTAACGAGAGAAAATAGGTTTACACTCCACCGCCCACAGCAAAAGTGTAAAAGAATATTTTATAAGCGTCATTGACGGAGCACTTTTCTACTGACCGTACTCTTTTCAACTTTGTTCGTACCTACTAACCGCTTTGCCTTGGAAAACTACGTTTTTAATATGCTCTTTTTAGAGGCCAAGTTTGCTTGACAGGCCTTTACGATTGCAGATAAGCAATTACATTATTCTACTTTCCGCTCTCGTGTTTTGCAAATGACATAAGTAATTCAAATTATCATAAGAGAAATTGAGTATTTGTAATGTCTGACAAAATTATAAACATGTAAAGACTAAATTAACGGTGTGTGAATATGGAGTATCTATTACGAATATATTATTGTTCATAATAATAGAGGATTAGGTACTTGAATATGAAATTCCAGTATGGTTATGTTGGCTAATGATATGGTATTAATGTTTCATGTTCTGAAAGCCTTTTACCGCTTGCTAAGTAAACGAGTGATGGAAATAGGGATCCTGTTAATTCAAATTCTAAATATTGGGACTTAACATTGAGCGTCCCATAACTTAGATTGTAAAGGGAACGAGGACATTTAAGTCCCTCAATGATCCACCTGATAAAATCCCTTAGTCTACTCAGACGACACCCTCGGGAAATAATAGGAAAACCCGTAGCAAAAGGGAAAAAGACGGACATCATTTTATCATCGTAAAAAAGAGACGACAATGTTTTCAAACCAGTTTAATTGTAATCCGATAAAGTACGCTTCAGTAGTATTGATTTGATTGGCACCGGAGTTAGATTTGACGGTGTGACAGTGAAAAATTATGCCGACGATGCTTCAATATAATAACCTCTTTGCTATGCGAAAAGAAAATTGCGGATCATACAAGACGTGATGTTATGTTACGCTAATCGATATACCGTATTGGCAAAGATGGCAAAACATTTCCTTGATAGGTACTCACATGAGCAAAGAAACTAATAGAAAAGAGAGTTCAAGTTCATGGCCAGGAATTGTCTTAATGGACACTATGAATGTCGTGCGGCTTAATTGACAGAATGGAATGGATTTCATATTAGATGCAGGCCGCCCTCGACTATTACACAAGAGCTTGAGTCTATGATCGATACAGAACCCCTTTAACTCGTCGAGTACCGGTTTTATAGACACAATTAAAGAACAATAGGTCGCGGTCACCGGTGACCGCTTGGTGTTTGACAGTTTAAAGACGAGACAATAAAAGTAAGGAAAAAATGGGAGACCTCGATGTGTAACCTAGTGTGTGGTTGCAAAAATAAATTAATACTTTTAATAACAGTTCACCTACATCCCGAGTGAGGCAGGAAATAACCAATAAACATGGCAATATTCACTTATTTGCGGTTAAAATGTGCTGTAACATTTTATTGCGGCCATGTTAATTAGTAGTACCGTCCTTATGGAAAATTTTCATGTGAATTATTTGCTGAAATAGATCGTTTGAGTGCATTTAGTAGTGTTGCATATATGTACAACGCGATATTAAACATCAGAGAGTAGGTGTCAAATAAATGTATTGCGGACATTTCAAAGTTTGTGTAATCATTGTCAAATTTGTTAATATTCATTGTTTCATTGGTATTAGGAAGATCGCCATTTTTCTTTTTCTATCAACATCAAACAAACACCTCACTATTTATTGTAGACATGTCGATTTCTTTATCAGATTATTTTGTTTATCTTAAGAAGCTACATCAAGTGTTATCCTGATCTTGAATTTCTTATCTTTATTGCGGTTTTTACTGATCTTGTGTAATATAATTTTTACTTTGTTCTGTCTATAATTTTCTAGTTTAATATTCATTTATAGTCTGGAAACGGATGGTTTATGCGGGTCAGGGAATTAAACAATTTGTAGACATACACTTCAAAGATACGATCGAATGTTGGGGGACATTTTGAGTTCAAAATTCTATACACATGATCTTTCTTGTAGTCGGTATCGAATCCATATAATATATTTAATGTAAGAACATTCTTGTGCGTGTTCACGTTTACATTTTCCAATATTCTTTGGATGAATTTTATGTATTTCTATATATGCCTGTGTACAATCTACTTAAAGATAATACTATCTTTATTCATTTATTTTTTGTTCTCAATATTTTTGTGACAATATCTTCAGCACAACCAGCTCTAAAAATATGCCCAAATTATCAGTTCAGAAAAACAATAAGTTGTAGGTATAATTTTACTAGAAAATTCCATTTAAAAAATAAAATAACGTGAACTTTGGTAAGGTAAGAAATTCTAAGAATTTAAGGGTGGAGTAAATCGAAATCGAAGGGCAAGGGCAACCCCAAAACTTTTGGAATAAGTAAACCCTTACCTATTGCTTTTGAAATTGATGTTTAGGAAATATATTGCAATGGCAATGTGAGGTTTTTTATTGAAGATACGTTCTTCGATAGAAAAACATTTATTAACCTCGTATCATCTAATCATTCTCTCGTATTATAATCAAGTAAAAGTACCTATTATATTTAGGTGCATAGCGCACATGGTTACTAGGTGCATTTTGGACCATTCCTCCAAAGGACAATTCTAATTTAATTTAACAAGTGACAAAGAAACTAAGAGAGTAAAAACTTAAGTCCTCAAGAGAAAACTAGGCACTTACTATCTAAATAACTTCACTTGTTTCAAAACATTCAACTTTGCTTAATCGAATCCACTTAGATCGAGCTCTTAACATTTGTACTGGGATCGTTTTGAATACTAATTCGGTAGCTCGACCAAAACCTCTCTAAACAATTTGAATATTAACAATAAGTAAACCAAAAATATATCTAAGCTTCGCAAAACGAGTCCTACTACCGATTTAAATTTCCAAAAACGTTGTGAAATGGAACAGCTGTTTACATGTTATTTATAATTACAATAATTTAAATTATTATATCAAACCATGACGTTGCCAAGGTTATGTTCGCAAACATTCAATCCTCATAAATTCCCTTGGCATCGACACTTCATAGCTGGCGCCCAACGTGGGACCACGGTGCCAGAGGGCGCACCTAATGCCATTTTCTATTACGATCTCGTCTACAACAGCGAAAACGAGACACAAGCCCTAAACATCATTACATTAAAGATCAACCTCCTTTGTTTCGATTTCAATGTCTGTGATTACGTTTACGCATCAAAGCAAAATGAACTTTGTATATGGACCTAAGGACTCGATATCGTTAGTCGATGTTCCAATAGAAAAGGGCTCATACTAGGCAGGGGGAGTTAGTGGGGCTGTGAAAAACGGGAACACAAGGAACACTGAAGCTGTCGCGACAGTCTGGAGTGAAGAACTGAAGGCTTTTGTTTGGCTAACACGAACAAACCTCGTAAACAAAATTTGGCGAAGAGAGTTGTATAAGGAGTTATTGGCAAGAACGAAAGTTTTACTAAGTAACAGAATAAGTAATTGAATGAATAAATAAAAGTTAGCCGCACCTTAATTTATTGTAACTTGAGCTCTTAATATAAACCCAATCCTCTTTTGGATTTGAAGGGTATATGTCTTTGTGCGCTACTAAATATTAATTATATCATGCCATCGTCATTTTCAACACTACGCAAATTCTGAACAAACGGCAACTGAAACATAATACACTTTGAACAACAAGCATAAAGTCCGAATTCCCCTAGCTCACTCCACCTTCAACAGCAGTCTTATTAAAACCAATAAATATATCGAAAAATCCACTCCCTTAGGCTCTAGAGACCCTCAGTTGAACATATCTAGCACGCACACATTCACGGTCCTCTGTCTGGCTTTGGGGCAATTTGTCAAGCGCCCGGACCTACCCTCACGTCCCCTCGTATAAAAAGCATTTGAATAAATCGAAATGATGACGTAGCCCTCAATATTGGCAACAGTACAGGTGCAGTAGCAATCCAGGAAATGGAAGCCGAAGGTTTATGTTGACGTGTCACGTAAGTTTGCATTTTGGGAGAATTTATTGTATTGTACTGAAGAGCCTTACTGGCAATCTTGTTTTATGATTGCTGTTATTCATGTAATATGTTATAGAGATACAGTTTATGACAGATAAACAAGAATTAGTTCACTGGAGTATTAGAAATACTGTAACTAATAAAAGTTCTAATTTAGTTGATCCTTCTTCAGAGAATACTGAATTATCTTTTACCGATTATAAGAATAGCAATAACAATTACTTACGTGTTTCGAACTTAGGGCATAAAAGACTTGTAATATTAAATATCAAACAGGGTTCCTTTATTATTATATCTGGATCTACCCCTATGTGTGAGTCACCAGCCACACGGAGGGTGGCCGATGGAGCTAACAGAGGCGATATTTATAGAATTTATCGTCGTTTTATATCGAACCACTGCAGAGACTATTAAAATGTTGAGAATCATCAACAGCCCGTTCTTTGGTTTATGTTAGACGTTTCTTTTTGGACTTCGTTATGAAAATCTGATCCCATTTTATGGTAACCACAGCACATAATTACTTGTATTTTTATTTTGATAGTTGATGATAGTTTTATTACGTTTACTTCTTCGTTTAATATTCCATGGTAAGAAAGACATAGTTATGTACGTTATATTAAAATGTGGCACCCACTTTTCCCTTGTGGTTATTATGAGTGAATAGGTATACTCCATCCTTGATTTGCAGCCTTATATTTTAGTATCTACACTACACTACCGAGAATTATAGAAAATTCAAACATTTGCTTTAAATCTGTTAGTAAAATATGATAGCAATCTACTCCCACGCTTAGAAAAATAAACAGGTACCTAACTCAAAAGCTGGTATTTTTCAATCCATTAGAGTGTTAAATTAAAGAAATTGCAACATTTAGCAAAGTACACAAAGCACTATTTTTACTTGGTTTATTTATTTAGACAGTAGGTACGTGTTTATTGAACAAACAAGCGAACGAACAATCAGATAATTAGTGCCGTGTGCATAAATCCGATGCAATAAATAGTTCCCTTAGGAACATTTATTCTCGCGGGTAGGGGAAGCCTACATTTACGAATGGACATTTACGGTCTGTAACTACATATAACACCTTTTCCCCTAAGGGTCAAGCAGACGTGGAAATATTAAATGCGTCACAGTTTCCGTCACTCATAAAGTCCCTTGTAACAGGTGCGTCTCTATCGCTGTACGCAAAGCAAAATTCTAAATTCTAAGCTAATATGGAAAGTGACAAAAATTGGACAACCGAATAATACTTCGGGCTGACCAGAGAACCGAAATATAGACTTTACACTGAGCAGTTGCACAAACAACGGCCACACGGCTTGTATAAATCCATTTTAATACCCTTTAAGCCATTTCTGACACTAAAAATATCATTTTCTATACAATAAACTTCAATCATAAGTTCATTCACTGCAAAATGGTGTACATAAATTCCATTTACCTTTACCCAAAGCCGTAGAGTCCTTGGTCAGAATGGTCAGTGCTAAGTAATGGACTTGGATTTCGACCTTTCTGCCTAATGTATCGAAAACTGGCGTGCGAATAAACTGTTAGAGATAACGCGAACGAACGATTATCGCGGGTTACATATTTCGTTTGCCTTGCTTTAGGGAGTTGGTGTACTGTTTTGACTTTGATAAAAGATTACTTGAATAAAGTTATAGCTGCAGTTGATACGAGAGTAAAACGGGACTGACTTTTCTTAAATAGATTTAAAAATTAATTGCAAAAATAATAATCTAATACAAAAATAGCTTTACCAACTGTCTGTCTTCTGTGGCATGATGATCAGTAATGTTTATGTTACAGATTGGAAAGCAACCGAAAATGACGAAAGGTATGAAATAGGTATCAACAAACTCACAATCAATTTGATTCAACAACACAATAACAATATTCAAGAGAAACCATTAAAATCAATAATGTATACGGATATAATCTACGCAACCACCAACATAACACCATCGATTAAAAGTCGCACGTGAGCACCAACTCTTACCGCAACATAAACGTTGTATAGGCGCTTTGAAAAGTTTCAAGGCGTGACTAAAAAGCCATTGTTTTGCCCGAGACGCCATGTTATATCAGCTACATTGTGCTATATGATGTTTCAACGTTTCGCAATGAGAAACAGCTTTGCTTCCTTGTTGATAAGTAATTTTTGTTTACATTGTTAAAAGTACTTGACGAGTGACAATTATTGTTCGTTTATACAAGTTTGTGGAAAGATACAAATGCAGACATTGATGGACAAAGCTAATCACTGATACATGTACAAGAATGAATATTCATGAACCTGCAGAGGAGGTTCATATAAAATTCATGAGTAAAGAGAAGCCGAAATACCTTTAGTTGGCTAGGTATAGAATCATTAATTACTTGTAGGAATAACTAACGGATAAAATCCACGTGCCATACTTTTGATGGACGCAAGAGCAAAAGAAATGACAGCAAAATATTTTTCATCTAGCTCGAGTTTTAGAGAAAAGTTTAGGTGAAAACATTTTTGCTGTTACAAAATAAAATACCTTTTCGAGAGGTAGTGTCAACTGACGCTAAAATGCTGCAGAGATTCCGAGCAAAGCTAGAGTGCCCACACAGCATAAACACGAGAATAACACAAACAGACTGCAAAGAATTTGAGCCATAAAATTTTACACCGGAAAATTTTAAGAACAAATCGTTTATCTGACGTTAAGTAACAAAGCTAAAGTAGGAAGGCGAAGGACACGCCCAAATACAATTTGGTGCGAAGCCAGAAAACTTTGCCAGTGGCTCTAAGACTAAATATAATGTAAGTTATCACTAAGGCGATCTTAATCGTATCTCGGAAATGGTAACATGCTCGTTACGGGACTACCAACGGTAACAAAAAAAGCGATTCATTCATTGAAGCCACTGTTTGGACACATTCTCACTGACTTCTATATGAATAAATTTCACATATAAAAGTTACAGTACACACAGACGCGGATGTTAAGTAAACTGTGTTGGTTGCTCTAAAGCAGGCTAAATGTTTGTGGAAAGGATTTGAAAAGGCAAATCGGATTTCGGATTGCATTACATTTCGTTTTGGAAAGCAAATTTTTACTTTGAAAACGATTTCAATGCAAAGATGACGGATAACGAATTTACTGAATGTTTTCTAGTTGTTGCTTACATTTCTTCCGGAATGAATATTGATGATATTTGATTTATCAATTGAAAATGTTATGGTAATAATTAGATATAACATGTGACATCAGTGCCCCCATAACATGTATAACAAATTACAGCTCTTATCCAATTAAAAAACTATTCATCTTTTTGAACTTGATGTACCAAACTAAATCACCGGTTCTGAAGAAGTACTTGTTCCCCCCTTATCAATTAGTCATTCACAGCAAACAAGTGAGGGGTTTTTTACTCCCACTTCGAAGTCGGAAGCCAAGCATCGTTGAGGTCCAGTGGACTAGAAAATAACAGTACTTTGATAACAAACCAGTAATCTAGACTAGATGATGACGGACTAAGAAAGGATGAAAAATAATGAATAAAATATTTGCAATACAAATAGGCGTTAATAAGAAATAATAAGTAGCTAAAACGAACGTAAACGAACTAAATAACGACAAAGATATAAAAGAGAAAATGAAGCTAATATTTTACAGTACAGAGGATACGAAAACTGTCTGTAAAATACTCGATACAGAGGCGTGCCCGCAGGAGGCGAAACAAATTGATGGTAAACAGATATATATAATGTTTATTCGACGAAATGGAATAACCGAATACCTTACGATACACGAAATAACCAGCCGTAGGCGGTCAATGTTCAGTGAACACATGATTATTATGATAAAAGACTAGAACAACGCAAATGTATATCAATATGAATGATTATGGTAATAAGACATTCGCAAAGTTAAACAAACGGATAACGGTAACTTTGGACCAAGTGAAGCTTGTTCAAGATGATCTTACAGAGATAGTTTGTTGCCGTAACATTGAAAATTAATATTACCTTATCAAACAATTTGAATTTCAAATTGAGCAGAAACAGCATTAATTGTTGCCCAGTTGGTTATCTTTAAAATCAAAGGTTACCAAGAAACAATGATATAAAGGATACAAAAACATTTATCTGCCGGAACCTAAACTTGGAAGTTTCCAAGAGTTTGAGATTTGTGTTAAATTCTTATTAGGTTTGTATACATTTACAAAGGGAATTTAGGAAGCTTCTTTGGCGTAAACATTAAAAGGATTAGAGGCTAGTTGTTCGGTTTTAATTAAAAGACTTTCGTGTCTGTAATCAAATAACGTAATTAGGACACCTGTTGCCTTTTTGTTATAAATGAAGTAGCAAAGAAAATTACCGAAGACGATATTCGATAGCCCTTTTAAGACTGTTATTAATAAAATTGAACTTACCGATAAGAGTCGAACAGCATTTCCTGTAACAATTTAATTCCAAATTAGTTAAATAATAATTGACATAAAAATATACTTTTTGAAAGTTGTGTTTCATACTGCGTAAAATATCAAAAGGCACTATTTGTCTAATTTATTTGATGGAAGTATACAGAGCACTCATTTAAATAATGTGTAGACTGTATCTATAGACTTAAATCAGAATAAAGAAACTATAATCACAATAATGATAGTTAAAGACAAAACAAGAACGAACAATGTTAATTCAATAAAAACAGACGAATATAAATTAACAACAAGTTGTGTCTGATTCAGTTGTGCCGCTCACGGCAATATTTGTATAATAAGCGAGGAGGAGGAGAAACGAGCACTGGAGGGTCGCAATCCCGTGGCGTACACGAATATGATTCGAGTGGTGTCTAACAAGCTAAATGTTTTAATGATTTCACGTTAGGAATTAGTTTCGTGTATTGTTTAATTTTGAAGTTATTTTGTCTATTTTGAGAAACAATTTTAGTGTCTCATTAGGAGTAGCAGTAATTAGAAGTTAATCACGGGTTCAGCAGGCATAAGTAGCTTGGCTAAAAATGTGTTATATTTTATCCTCTTAAGACACGACACTCGTGTCTGCTCATTCATAGTTCCTAAGAGGACTACTCCATGTCTTCATTTCCTAAACCCCTTAATAGACAGACTAGATATAACCCCTGTATTCCAGATCAAAAACGGACTACCACCCGAAAATGAAAGACAAATTATAGCGAATATTGGCATATGACTGACAGCAACACCTTGTTAGAAATTCTAGCTCCGAAACAGATACACTGTGGTGCGGTGGATTTATGGAAGTTTCAGTTTACACCGACACACATTTTGAACCCAAATCACATCTACATTGCCGACTTTAAGATGAAAATGGACGAAACTTGATATTAGGTGCCCTAACTAACAAGACTAACACTTTCGTTACTTCACTAACTGAACAATAATAACCGTAAAGAGGCTATTCTCATAAAACCTGATGTCGTAATTATACAAAAACGTACAGAAAATGAATAAGAAGTCGACCCAACAATTGCTTTGCACACGGATGTTAAATTTCATTATGAGCGGATATTAAAAAAGATGGCAGAAGAAATGGAAATGGCATGAAACAAGATATGTAACTTTAAAGATGAAAATAATGTTTAAACAACAATAAAGAATAATTCAAAAGAAATTTAGAACGATCCTGATGCGGTCAGAACAAATTAGACTCACATGTTCAAATTAAAATGATCCGCATTTTGAGGCACACTAAACAAATTCAATTGACTGTATGGCCTCCTCCTGGAACATTCGAACATCCACAAAAAATGGGATCACGCAATAATGGATGTAACACGTGGGTCAAACCCCTTGCTTAAATCCCCTATACATTGGCATAATAGACTTTATTGGAGTCAGAATAAGGGTGGTTACTGTAGATAGGGTATAGTGCAATACAAAACTCCCCTTCCACCATAAATTACTGCAAGCAATGCAAGTGTTGGGTGCAGTGGATCGATAGAGCTGCGAAATATTCGAGTCCTTGGTAACTAATTGGAAACAAATGTATGAGTATCGATCGCAGACATTTAGACACTTGTAAATATATTCACGTATGTAATATCGCTGAAATGTTATTCGTCCTAAATGTATTTGGCATGTGCTACGAATATTGCGTTACATAGGATATTTGGAACAATACTCAATTGATTGATGTCTTATGTTGTACAAGACATTTTCGAGGCAATAAAAGCGGCAGAAAATATTATTGAACTTAACGATATTGCAGAGTATAACTTAGATGAGCCAGTTACTACTTAATTAACTATCTTCTAGTTTCTGGAAATCTTATTGCTTAGTTATTAAGTACGTAGTCGGAAGTATGAGCATTAATTACTTAATTTAATTTACCTCTGCAGTAAGACGATCAAGCAGCATATATCTGTTGCATTATTGATATTTCCATTAGCAACTGAATCAAACGTGCTTGGGATGGCGACAGGCTAAGCATCGGACATAAATGGCGCATTACGGATCAATTGAATGCCAAGCGTTCATCACGATGACTGACAGATACAAAAGGCGCTGCCGGTTCCGGTTCGGATATATGGAAGTAATGATATCTGTCATTTCAACTTTAGTTTAGAAATAGGGAATATTTTAGATGAAAATAAATATAATACGGAGTCAAGACAAACTACACGACTAGCTAGATATATCTTAAATACGACTAGATACTTTGGAATAGAGAAATCGTTGTTTTTTTTTTCTATTTGAACGTGTTGCCTCTGTTCCATAGTTCAAGTGGTTGCTAACGGTAACTAAGTTAGCCCCCTTTTACAACGGGACCAATGAAATAATCGACGAAAAGCGAGTGATACTTCAGCTGTCCTATTTGAAGGATACTAGACAAATTGGTTAGAATTAAAATGTCCTGCAACCTGTGTATTTATTTCAATCATTTATTCGAATAGGACACATGTCAAAATAGTCTTAATAACTCGTAAGAGACAGTAAAATGTAGTGTTAAATAGTCTTTTGTTACGCTAACGTATGAGCACTAATGAACAGAGACAAAACACACGTTAGGAATGCTCATTCTGGTCATACACGAGACAAAATTTTAAGTAACACGCACTAAACATAATAACACGCTAGATCTAATTTAAATGGAAAACTGTGCGATAAATTACGTTGAAGGTTAAACGTATTACCAGCTCTTAGTTACAGGGACAGTAGACATTAGAATAATTACACGGTCCACAGATAGGCAGAAACATCTCTGTGATAATTCGGTTTTACGAAATACTCTGATAAATCTACTGCGGGAACTGAAATACAATTTCTCCAACATTTTGGCCTACATGTGAGTCTGCATTAGAGTAATTACTTTGCCATATTTTGGCATGTTATACCTTCCAGTCATTGTGGTGACGTCATGTTAGGAAATCTTTTGACTGTTAGCTAGGGTTATTACATGGTAATGAAATGACTTCTATAGAAATGGAAAGATTATACCTACCTACATAAAATTTAGAGCATTTTTAACACACATCCTCAGCCAAGACATTCCCTAACAATAAGACTACGCAAAATCATGAACAAAAACAATTTGTTAATGCATCTAATTCCCAAACTGCATTACGAGGCTATCACAACCGATAAATCAACAACCATAAGCACACACAATATCGAATCAAACTAAAACACAACAAATAAAAGGCTGGGCATTCTGCGAAACAATTCCATAACATAATACAATACGAGTTGGCCTTCCCCTCAATGAACTTCTATCGATTTTCAACCGAGGGCAACGACCAAAGCCAACTTTTTTGACACAACCGTGGACTTGAGTCTGACGTTAGTTTTAGTGTTAGAAGCAATAAAACAAACGCTAATAAATACTGCTGAGTACCATTAATGTCGACATAAAACATTGTTTTCAAAGATATTCGAACACAGTACTTTGTTGCAAACAATCCTATTTTTCTTTAAAACACAGTAAGCACACAGAATCCAAATTGGTTTGAGAGTTAATTTGATGGCAATTGTGTTGGTAATCAAGTCTGTTCAAAGCTTGTCATCTCATTGTTTGGTTCCACAAATAAAAAGGCTAAACGTTTTGAGGGGAAAGTGGACAGAGAAGTGTCACAGCTAATTTGAGGCTCACGAGGGTCTTTTGTTTAGGTGTCCGTTCTGACATTCTAAATGCAGGAGTTTGACGAAAATCCCCATTTATAGGGACGTGTTATTCGTTCTTTTTTAGCTGTATATGGACGGAATCGTCCATATTGATACCCTAAATAGAAACAGGATTTAAAATTGATGGAAGACAAAAAAAGACCTCGAATCCGTTTATTCTGAAATAAATTTCATTCTGCCGGAACTTGTGCAATAAATCAGACAGGGCTCAATAGCAGTGCGTTTTTATAACGTAAACAATTTAACTTCGTTGTATGGTAAAAATTCAATAAACTCCCGGAAAACTGTTCCGTTCAGATACTATAACAACATGTAACCCCGATTACGTACAGTAATAAAAATTCTCGTAGCTAAGTTTGAATTTAAGCTAAAATTCAGAGTGAAATTTTAAAATGTATGCAAATTCAACGTCCAATGCGCTAGACAGGGCTGAGGACAATTTTACCAACTAAAAATGTGTACCACGAGCGCTCTCCTTTTAATGTGAAATAAAATTTGCAGGACGCATAATTAACATGACCTTTCTCCTATGTTTTAACTTTAACGGACTTTAATTTTATTTACTTCACTGCTTTCAAAATATACGACGAAGCAGTGGTTAAATTTACATTTCTGGATTGAATTAATTCTCTCTAAAGAATGAAATTTATCCTTAATAATAAAAGGAGGAAGTAACGAGAATGACAACATATTTCTTGGAAACTAACATCATCTATTGTAAGGAAGATGAAGCGAAAGAAATTGACAAAATAAACAACAATCGTTGAATCGCTTACATCA
The DNA here is from genome assembly GCA_902850265.1 of Spodoptera littoralis. Classification (NCBI taxonomy): domain Eukaryota; kingdom Metazoa; phylum Arthropoda; class Insecta; order Lepidoptera; family Noctuidae; genus Spodoptera; species Spodoptera littoralis. The sequence continues at coordinate 6,509,924 of LR824561.2, read as the reverse complement.
TCAGTCCCAAACACTAGTTTCGATATAACACAGCTAAAACATGTATTCTAGCACCGATGATACAGTTTGTTGACCCGTGGAATAATAATTAGGAGACACGTGTTGCAAAACAGCTGACATTTGGGACAGCATGCCTCTTGGGCGCCATTAATTAATGCTACGCCAAAGGTCCTGTCCGTCGTTTGGGTAATGACGAGGAACCGTCTCGTGTTTAGTCTGAAAACAATATTTCACTAATGGCACCCAATACATTATAAAGGGACATAAGAAATTAAGAACAAAAAGGCTTTAGGATTCTTCTGGACGCATTCCAAAGGAATTCCGATTGTGTGCAATGTAGCGCAGTTTCTCTGGAATAAATTTGAATATTTACTTACTTTTACGATGATCTGAAAGTAATGGAACAGTGCAGTATGCTGCTGTGAGAATTTTAAAAAATAAAGCTTCAGATGAAGTTTTCCTTGCATATCTACTTTCCCTTTAATGATCTTCCCCGGCAACTTACGTAAAGCTAATTGAAGTGGCTATAAGCAGGCGACGCATGGGGTCGCGCCACCTGTGCCTAGATTAAAATGCTGCGACGCTCAAGATATGGATAAACAACTTTATTTAGCAGCTAATTGATCCAACTCTGTTATTCTTGTAACACAATAATACTAAAAATATTGCTGAATAAAGTATGCACGTTTTAGTAGTACGAAGCATCGCCTTTATTAAAAATAATAACGAACTAATAACAAATTTTACGATAAGTGGAAGTAAATATCCACATTATACACCCAACCTTTTAGTAAAAAACACAAACAAAACGATGTTGTTTCTATTTTGTAAAGCTGGTGCGTCGTCACGACAGTCCTTTATCCAAGTCATTCGGACACCCTTAATGTCCCTAACAGACATGAGCTTTGAAACTTTTATAGCCGTTTGAAAGCAATACGCCCGATAAATCTATTTTGTTTGATAGTCAACGAAGCATATCCTTTATAGTATCACAATTCAGAATCAATTTAATCCTTTGGAAGTAGTTTTATTGTAACACGGTGATCATTCGACCCTTATGTCTTCCATCAAGTGTCGGTTCGACTCCAGACACTTCCGTTACTAACAACAACTGATTTATAGTGACCTTTTTACTATTTATCAACCGAGACGAATTCCAATCAGTACAATTTTGGATCTTTGTAAAAGACTGTGAAATTGGATTCCCAGAATTTATTACAAATCTTTTAAGTAGATCGTCATTGAAGGCATGAGTTTGAATGCGTAATGAAGACACAAAGAGGAATAACAAAAGTGACGAAGTGGATTGTACTCTGTGCATTGATCGGAATATTAACACCAACCTAAAACTTGTAACCTAAAAAGACGGTTTATTTTTATATTGTTTTGTTTGGGAGATCAACAGCCGTTGGATGAACGCGGTTTAACGTTATCCAATGAACGGTTTCACCATATGTGATGAATGTTAACGGAGTACGCAACGATTAGAGATACGAAGCTTGAATTTTAAATATCGGTTCCCAATTTCCTGGTATCTGGAACGTAACAATAATATTGTGAGGATCATAAACAAACTTTGTAATTTATTTTATGGATATTAGAGCATATTTTGATGTGCTAGTTTCAAAATGGTTGTAGTTAATCAGTTTTATTTAGATTTCAATGAGTTTATAGCCGAGTTTGAAGACATCATCTGTGGAAGAAATCTTGTTCTAATTACAAGATAACGTCTTACGGATATAAAAATAATGATTTATGATAAATCGTGTTAGAAAACTGATGTAAAACGCTGAAAGAAACTGCACATAAACGATCCTTGAAGATTCGACTCACGAGTAACATACATAACCGCGCATGCGTATAACAGTATACTCAATCACAACAAAACCTCAGTCGGAGTGCAGTGGCCGTGTGCGACCGTGACTCATCTATCAAGTGCATGCGCTTGCGCCGCGGTGCCACCGAATTAGACCGCGATCGCATACGTTAAGCGGCTTAGCTCTACACATTTCGTTTTTCTGAGAACCATGTTTATCGTAACAAATTAAAATAGGGAGATGAGATTGGGGGCGCTTTTAGAAATGGATGTCGAGGATTCCAAAAAAATATTTTGTTATATCGTGTTCAGGACATAACTATTGGTTTCTATTAACTATCCGGAATATAATCAAATTGTAAATGTTGGTCAGCTTAATTGAGGATAAATTATAAGCCATTAACATTTACCTACCTAATCATTTTACAAAAACACGAAATGAAACGAACACTATTTAAAACAAAGAATTTTGCGGGTTGATAGTAGGGACAATGATATATCTTAGAAATTAATATCCATAAAGGGACTAACTACAAAATACGAAACGCAGTATCCAATACTGACAAAATTTAGAAAAGTATTTTAGACAAGTTACCGCTACGTTAAGCATCAGTGGGAGCGAGCCATCTAAATATGGAAGCACCAACGCGAAGAACAGATTTGACCTTTTTGCGAGAAGATGACGAAGATGCGAATGGTCAGACGTCACTTTCAGATACTATATTTAAAGAAGATATGCTTTTTAAATAAAAATAATGTGTTAAGCGGGTTTCTGATGTCTTTACGAGTTGTACTCGCCATTAAGGAGATGCAGAACATTTATAATTCAATTTGAACATGCTTGAGTCATTCGTAAAACGAATTTGCAGCTTTCAACAGTTTCCAGCGAAGAGTTTCAATTAATCACAAGCAGCTTATGGACTTGCCATTTCGGGCAAGTCCAAATATTGCCATTTCTCAGCAGAATTGGAAACTAATAAAGAAAAACAGATTGATTAACTTTACTATTAACATTATGTAACCTACAATTTTATTATAAGAGGAAGTTACATATTTCTCACTTTATTGCAAAACTTATCGGAATAACCGAGGTCAAGAAAGCAACATTGAACAATTACTTCATTGTTTTTAAAACATTTTCTTAAATTAAATTTCGCACAAATGAACTTGGCAGCAGGATTAATTGGTACTTTAAAGGCTTTATGCGTGACTATTATGTTAATTAAGCAATTTCGTTAAATAAAACACGAGTAAATTAACTGTAAGTGCTTATGAAGTTATAAATATCGTAGAGGAGGAAGCCAAAATTGTCACCGGATTGTGATAGTATCGGCATAACTTTTTATTAAGGCATTGTAACTTTTTTATTATTGGCAATGATATTGAAGAAACTAGAAGTAACGTTGTCGGTTCTAACGGCTATTTGCTATTTCCACAGAAACATTGAAAAGTTTTATATAGAAAATAAATTCAGACCACCTTCCAGTTTAAATTAAAAGCAAGACTATTGGAATAAGGCAAATAAACAACTTATGCTATAGGTAAACGTATTTTCGAGGCAATAACAAAAAAGATTGTGTAAAATAAAGTAAGTAAAATTGTAAATTACTAACTTAAAATGAGATTGCAAAAACTGGCACTTTCAACGTTTGTAATAAAAGTAACTGTAGACGCTATAAATAACAAAGATTTTAAAATGCAAATTCATTGCCTTGCCAGTCTGTGTTGAACTGCACCCAAGGTCAAATTCAAGTGCAGAGTAATATTGCAAGTTAGTAGTTTCGCACTACAGTCTTATAAATTGGAGCTAAGTAGTTTTCAATCTCAATTGAATGCATGATATCATTGTTACCACTGCACGAACCACACATTCTGTACGTTTACCAAAGTAATTAGAAGTCGTGCGAGATTTATTTTTATTTCTTTTTCGTCCTTAGCACAGATGCATGAAATTACGTTCTGATTTAAGTGCGTTACAATTAGTGCTTAATCACCACTTAACATGGTATAGCTTTAAATATTGTGGTTTAAATATTGATGGTAGGTTTTGGGAAATTTTGGCAGTGTCCCAAATAGGTAGTAATACTGACACGGATACTGCAGGCTCTTTCCTCGATACAGTCAGTTTTAATTTGTGTTCAGTTTATCCTTGTATTGATGAGTTTTTATTGTAACTAATTATTTTCTGATTACGATCATATTATGGAATCTTTGTAAAAGTGTCTGAAGGTTGGAAATTGATTGTATAATTTAAAAAGCAAAAAGCCCTTTGTGTAGTAAGACCATTTGGTCATTTCGTCGAATTCAGATACTTAAAATACTTCAGGATTTTAATTTTAAATGTCTCCCTGTTCCCCTCCAATTCATGAAATGAAAAATAGCTCAATGTTGTGTATTCTCCAAATAACTTTTGTTCTTCTAATCTCGTATTTTATCTCCATTCTCTTCTCCAAAAAATGGTTTTTCAATTCGGATTCCTTATGACTTATTTCTGCATCTATACATGGTCCTTAACACACCTGTCAATTAGATGGATTTATTAATAACAAGCAAGAAATAAGCGTTTCAATCAAAACAACACGTACTTGTACAAATGGTTAAATAATGTGCCAAGTACATAAAGATAATGCGATAACTGACATTACTCATAACACGATAACACTTTCGCCATAACGACGGTAAATCCAACACATTAATACTGCACGTGTTTTAAGTTAAAAACGCCCGCATTGTGATGCAAAAATGTAGTTAAACTGTAAAGTGTTTGTTGTTTTTTATTGTGATGGAGTGCTTAAAACAAAAATGTAATCACCCTTTAGTTTTATTTGTTTGATGTTTTATGCACATAGATAGGTACACTGAGTGCGCTTTTTCCCTGTGATTTCGGTTGAATCCGCAAACAATAAATGTTACAAAAGATCCAAATTATTCCAAAAAAAAAAATACTTGAACTAGAATGATCTCCTCCAATTTGTTTCCTGCTCCACACAATACATTACTCAGAATTTCAAGTCCGATCATCGGTCGCATCTTACAAAATCGGTTTACCTTAGAAATCGGATTGCGGAGCTTCGACTTTAGTCGCTCAGCATACTAATCCAAGCACTAGCCGGTCTAGTTAGATTAAAGCCGAAACCAACATAGTTCGGCAACGGTTAATCAAATGATGACCCGCATATAAAGTACGAGAACTATGTTACTTAGCACATAGAAGACTTAAGACATCGAATCTATCAATTAATGGACTTAAAGGTCCCATTTAGGCAGATAAGTTCGGTTCCAAGGTTGCTTCTCAAATTGATTTGTCTGTGGAAGGAAAATGGAGAAACCACCAGATGCTCTCAGATGCTCAGACGAACATGTACAGATTAATCCTTGAACGTAAATAAGTATTCCAAAGGATTGATGGTAGCATTTGCCAAAAATAAAATATTTCGAAACGTTAAACGTCGTGAAAAATGCAGTTGCTGCAAATAAAACACTGGCACTGGCTGATTATGGATGTTTCAGTGCCAATTCCAACTAAATGACAAACAAAATATGTCAAGAAAAGAAAAATAAACCTGCTAAACATGATTGAGCCTCAATACCACTAACTACCAACTCAATGTCCTAATTTGAGAGACATTAAACACGTTGGTTTGAGGTTTCGGTCAAATAAATGATTAATCGATTGGACGGCAGTGGCGAATAGATTTCAAATTTCTATCATAAATTCCGCATCAAATCGTTAGATAGTTTTTGTTTGCATATTTGCATAGAAACTCGGTAACTGACGGAATTGGACGTACTACTGCAGTCGAAAGCGCTACACTGACATCAAAGCTTACAGTTTTTGTTACTTTGTGAGTGAAAAAATAACTCTTTCACGCTTCAATATCTAGTCCGTCAGTTGCAAAACTTTTGGACTTCACAGAGTACTGAAATAGAAGTGAAAATACTGCATAAACTTTAAAAATCCGTTGAATTTAGCTGTTTTTTGAAGTTTGGATAAATATTTGCAATCAATTTAAAAGGTAACAATAATTTTAAAACACAATTCAAGTCTGCATAGAAAACTACATTAAAGATAAATGTTAAGTATAAAAGAAAGTCATAAAAAACTGTAATTCCCGTCTGGGAACGTTCTTTATTTGCTCCAATAATGCTTACGCAACAGTTTCTGTTTGAAAAGAAGGCAAACATTTTCATAATTCAAAGAACAAACCAGCCAGCAAAAAACAAAGATGTTGTCATCAAAAAGAACAATCGAAAAACCGAAACGGTTTTATTCAACACAAACCTTAACAAGGAATTTAAACAGCAATCAATTTACACTTTACCACAAGCCCTTTGCATCGTCGCCTTCGAAATCAAATAAAACGCTTGTGTCACGGGTTCACGAAATCATTTTTGCCTCGTTAAATTCGTCAAAGAAATAATCTGATTCAAACCACTTGCCGGCCGACTGGTCACCACGGTCGACTACTTTACTTAATAAGCTTAAAAACATATTAAAATGTAATATTGTTTTGTTGTTGTTCCTTGTCATTACTGTTAATTTGTCTCTTTGTTACTGGATTGCGGATCTTCTTAAATGTATGAGTCACCTTCAATTTTGATGTTTGGCTTCAATATTATGATGACAGATGATGGTACCTATAACGGTTTCTAATGGGTCAACATCAGTGGAGAATGTTAAACGAGAATTCAATACCTAAATAGTTAGGTCTATATTTCTACAAAATGAGATGCCCAGACAAAATGAGAGACTTCTTTGCTTATGAAGCTGGTAAGTAAATACAGAATATTTGATTAATTTTCAAGATTAATAATTAATGTCATCTCAGTGTGGACATTTGAGTGCCTAATTAATGAAGTTGAGCGTTAAAATTTATGACTTGGCGTGATGAATAAATTACTTAGGTTGTTAATCAGGGTAGGGCAGAAAAGGCGATCCTTGAAAAGGATAAAAGTAAAATGTCGAAGGAATTACATTAAAAAAGCTATAGAAGTGTTTTGGATTTCTGAAAATTGTTTCCTTATAGCGTGAAGGAATGAAAAGGCGAAAGATTAATTTTCTGAACGTCAGTTTAAATTATTTATTGGAGAATATCCAATTCCTGAACACGAAGAGTTCTTTTCGGAATAACCTCTCATTGGTAGAATAACGCTTCGATTAGTTACTTCCACGTTGAAATTCCATGATAAAATAGTAACTGCTATGGGTACCAACTTGAAGTGTCACTAACCTATGAGATTTAATGAAATTTGTAAACAATGGAGAACACATGGCAACATTCCAGATAACGCATAGACAAAATCCAATCTAAATAAATAATAATTATTTCCAGAAACTGATAAAATCTTTATTAAACAGTGTCAAATAGGTAGAGTACCATTGAAATAGATTACTATTCAGTATCTTTAATTAACAAACAGATACACAAGAAGCCATTTTAGTTTCTACCATGCACATTTATAACATTAGCTTCTAGCTAGCATTTTGCTTAAGCATTAGTTGGGATTTGGTCAGATGCTAAAGACACGGCAATTAATTACCATCAAGCGAACCACGAAGCGAGATTACAACAAAATCTAAATAAACGTTCCACTCAGACTCTCATAAACTTTAAAACATTAGTTTCAATGTTGCAAAAGCCTTGGAAAGTTCTGAGAAATAGTTTCATGAGTACTTAGTGTCAGAACTCGAGGGAAAAACTGAGTGCACATTAACGAAGTCTTACTTTACGTCCTTCCTTATTCGGTCTTCGTTCTCTTGAGGTCCAAGGATGGCAATAAGTAGAGCAACTATTATACACATGGTCATAAATTAAAACCACTTGTGGTAACGGTTCTTTTCCAAACTTCTTGAAAGAGAGACCAAATAAAACCATAACAATAAAAGGTTAGGAAAACGAAAGAAATAAACATGAGATTTATGGAAAGAAAATGAGTCTAATAAAAGACCAATCATATTTTAGGATTGCGCTACAAACTAATTTGGTTCCAATGACTCAATCCATATTAAAACCATGTTAGAACTCAAGGCATTAAAAATGCCATAAACCGTTGATTTCACCAAATTCGAATTACACTCAATGGTATCAGCAATCAATTTATGAAGTGTTTGTATATCAACGGTCTTCAGGAATAATTGAATGCATCAATCATGTTCTTCGTCATCGACAATATTGTTGCAAGCTCCCCTCTTTGGCTGTAGACCTGCCACCCCTGTATATATCGTGTGTTTACTTACTCACATGTTTTACTTAGCCGCCTTGACGCTTAGTTGTTAATGGACGTTACAATTTATAGTAGTGTCTTTGTTTAGTTACCATCACACGGTTCGAGTCCAATTTCTGTAGTGTTTCAATCTTCATTTCTTTTAAGATCCTTGTGAGAACTTTCCAATTTCGTTATGGTCCAAACATTGAGTTTTTAGGAAATGTTTTGCCCTTTATCAGTATTTTCATTTGTGATTACTTAAATACTGCAGATATCGGTGTTTGCGTCAGTAATTATAACCCTTGATATTTCTATCATTTTGAAACTGCATTGTTCATGTTCAATTAGACAAGTTTGTTCAGACACACAATATCGTCCTAAACAACAACAAAAACAACTTAAAAATACGTAACATAACATCACGCCTTTTTGTCTCCGACGGGGTAGGCAGTGGCGCACATTATGGCACTTAATACCGCTGTACAATTTAACACCCACTTTTCATTATTTATGTTATGAGTATCATGTAATAGGGGGTGAGCCTATTGCCATATATCGGGCACCAATCTAGACTCCGTGCTGCTACCGAGATTTTTTTAAACACAGGAACATTTTGTTCGACAAGAGAAGCCAACCCAAGACCCCTTGCCTGGTAGTCGCACTTGCGATCACTCGGCCAATGAGGCAGTCTTATAAAAATAAAAACCTATAAATTGTGTCCAAGCCGACAAAGAAGTAGAGAAATCTACGCACAGTCTCATACTACATAAGCCTATAAAAACAAGTATAATCACGCAGCGTTACGCGTAATAATGTCCATCCATCTGAAGATAGTTCTTTTCTTACTGATACATATCGTGCCTGAATTGGAAATCCAATGTCGGAGGCATTTAATAATGATGTCGATTAATTCAATACAGAATGGCGTGGTCATAATTAAGCCAACAATAATTAAGATATACGTTGGTACTTTAAATTCATGTTTAATTTTGGTTACAAAATACGAGTAGGTATAATGTATTACCATTTTAATTTTTCTTGTCCAGTGTGGTCATGAAGTGTCAATTTGTATCGATGCTTTGTTTACCAGTGTGTGAAATTTTTTGTTACCGTTTTTTCGGGAATTGGCGTGTTGAAATCGATTTTCAAATTAAACAAGATGCGAATTACTTATCGATCTCAAGCTGCATGACCAACAGACTGTATTTATCTTATACGTTTGGTAGCACGATGAGTCAGAAATGTTTCTCCAGTATCGAAAATCCTCGAGACTTGCTAAGAGTTCTAAATAAAACTTAAATGCTAAGATTGTAGCAACAAATATAGATAATCCAAGTAACATGCCCAACATTTAACCCAAAGAGACGGGTTATTAAGTAATGATCAAGTAAAATGTCCATAATGAAAATATCATCCATCCATCCAAAGTTACTAGTGCCAAATAGGCATCGAAGCGTGACACAATCAGGGTGTCCTGACCACAGTGGCACGCCACCATTACGTTCAGTTAACGTCACATTGTTTTAACTAGGATAAGCGGTTACCCAGCAGCCACTGATAACTTATGTTTGGTGACCTTAATTTGCGGTTGAATTTCGTAAAGCTGTGAAGTTTACTTAAGTTTGTTAGGACTTTCTGGGAAAGATATGGAGCTTTATCTCGGTTGGAATGTGTTTTACTTGAAGGTATTTTCAATTTACACATGAAATGGCTGGAGCAACAACTGATAAAACAGTACAATAGTACCGTTAGGACGAGTTGGAAAGCAGGAGGTAATGTGCTCTGTTTGGCAATTAAAGACATTGGGAATCAAATGTGTTTAACATCGATAAGATCATATAATTTTATAAATGAATTTGGTGATAATAATAGAAAGCCATATCAATTAATGAATAGCAAGTAAGAGGTTACTCAAAATCTTCATCATTTCATCTGTTTTTAATATTTTTTCAAAGTTTTTAGCACTAACTTTTTACGGCTTACTAGCAGGCTCTTTTAGTTAGTAGTTGCGGAGTTACTTCAAGTCCATGTATTCACAGCCCAGGTCGAAGTATCCTTGATTTCTTTGACCCAACCTTGACCGAATACTTTATTAACACGTTATTCAATATTGTGTCTAGCCAAATGCAAACTAAGGACGACTTACTATAGAAATGATTTATTAATCACTGAAAGATCAGTAGTTTGTATTTTAGTAGAAATAGTTACGTAACTCAAAGAACAGAATGATAAAATAAATATTTTAAAAGGCAATAAAGCTATAAGTAGTTAGATTAAGATAGATAAAGCAGACCCTATCTACATAGTTAGTGTAGGCAACAAACACAGAAAATGCTCAAACAGTAAAAGACATCAAAAATCGTCACAAAACATCGAGATGAAGTGATAACAAGCCATTAAAATTGAAATATGACGCTTTCCCAAAACTTATTGTTTCACACAAGACCAATTTCATGGTAATTTACCAATTTGTACATGAATGGGCCACCCAACTAAACAAACAACGAGCGCCAACAATTGAATGACCCGTGATGCAACAGTCATTATCATTACCGCTGCAGTATTGTTATTGTCAACCATCACCATTATAATTAGATCCACGCTGATTACAACAATCAGAATAAATTGGCAGAATGCAGTGGTTCTTGTTACGCTGGCCACATTAAGCACCTGTTCCAGCTCCCGTTGAGCTGCGATGCCTCCCACGTGTTTTTGAACAGTGGGAACATTAACAATGTCTCCCAGGGATCATTTTACATTGGTCGATGTGCACCGTTTATTGTCGCACTTGGCCTGTTTCGCAGAAACAGAAAACAGAGGTTATATTATCAAGATTGTGCCGATTCTATTCTATTGTTTTCTTGATGATGGATTCACATAAGTTTTTGTTTTGCTTATTTTGATGTGAAAAGATTTCGGAAATTACTTTTATGTTTAGATAGTATCGTAGTAAAATAATTTCCGTTCAATGTAGTGCAGGGTTACGATTTATTACACAGACATCGCATCTTTGTTTGTTTGTCTTTCCTTCTCGAAACCTTGATCTAGAAAAGATTTATCTGGTGTAGTTACTGTCACGTTTTAGATGATGAGATTAAGACCATGGACTAGGCACAGATTCAAAATCCTATAATTTTGTTTACCAGATAACCAAACGCCGTCTTCAATAATCTCACTTAAGTAGGTACTACTGCGACAACAGCGCAATCATTTATTGTAAAAACAACTTCATTTTATACAACTTGACCCAAATTCTTTTACATTTATCAATAAAAAAACGTAGATAAACGCATTATTTTCATTCAACTAACATTCCCCATTTTTATTCGAGTTCACTGACTCGTTTAGCGTATAATTTCCACATGAACGGTTATTTGTCGTGTCGACCTATGAATATGGTCGAGTAAAATACGAGAACTTCTGCAGTAATGACGTCTGCCAATGAAGAAATCTCAGGTTTTAGCTCTGAATCATCCAAAAATTGTTACTTTGAAATAAACTTTGGGTAACTACAACTTCCATTAACATTAAGAAAGGAACTGAAGACGAGTACCACATTTGTTATTAGCATACTTCTTCAGATTCAGATAGAATATAGGGGATAAGATTATGTCACGTTCAAGCAATCATGACGTAACAAGATCTGGTAAACAAAGGCTTGCTATAATCTAATAGACATAGCTATAGGTTTGCCGTTGTTAGTGCTGATCAAATATTCTCTGTGCTAGCTGCAGCTCTCGATAGCTGCTTGGATTATTCAGCTTGCTTACACTGCTTAGTACTGCCTGTGATACCCTGAGGACATTATATGGGATCACGGTTAATGTCCATTTATGGTGGAGGCAGAACAGTTCTAGTTTAATCTTAAGTTTCAGAGACATGTAGCTATTGAGTCCTCGTGCACCGGGCGCATTACTGTCTAACTATTTCTTCTTACTTAGCGACATTATAAAACAAATCAACCAACCATACCTAACCTAAGTAACTGCTTACTTCAGTACATTCATAACAGACATTAACAAATTAGAATAGATTCGTCCAGCAACCAAACTTGTTATTCCGAGTGTTCTACCATTAATTTCATAGAAAAAAAACAAATCTAATATTTAACTAACTAGTTACTCTATAACTTACACAAAAGGGCCTCGTCACTACACAAACAAGACGTAGCGTCAAATGTTTACCATTACATTCAGACCATAAAAGTATTTGGTCTTCCAACCCGTCCATATCGTGAATGTCTTCCAAATTACCACCTCCAATGAAGTCATCACCAAATGGAAGAACAACGTAATACCGTGGACAAATAAACACCACTAAAACTGTCTCTCCTTTTACGGCGCCTTATGGCGTGATGACGCCAGTAAAAGTATCATGACCCGTACTGAATGACAATGACCGAGATTTCAATCTCTTTTCTCCTTTGAGATCACCGTTTCGATCCGTTGCACGTATGAGTCTTACTGACTGCATTCTCGATTTTCTAAGGCGGATCAAAATTGAAAGTTTTGCGCAAATTTTGCTGTACATCTTGAAGATTGATAGACTTTGGCTTTCATTTCCTATTTTGATCTAGTATTTGCTAATGGGGTTGGAACCGATTCGGATAGGTGAAATGTTGTTCTATTTTAGGAACTGCAGTAGTAACCGTTTGGATTAAGTTATGATTTATGGTAGGTACCCACGTTAAGTAGGTGTAGCTAGCTACTTACCATTCATCTTTGTTAGACAATAAGCCCGATGTTTTGTTTTATTCATGTAAATATTCATTTATTACATCACTCACACAGGATGATTTATTTATGTAGGTAAACATTGGCAATAGTATCCGGTAAGTCAGTTGGTAAATAGTTTTCTTGTGATCGATTTCTTAAGTTCGATATCTGGAACGCTGGTCGCTTAGGTATTTACGCAAGCTTAGTTTTGTTTTCTCAAGAGTGTCAACGCTAAACCTATAATGGCCTCGTTTTCCTCGGAAAGTGTATTTTTATTTGCATTCACTATTTGTCATCGCTTATTTTCAAAACGACGTCCGCTCTGATTCACTTTTAGTCGTAAATTTTAAAATAGTGGCACGGTTTTTACTGGCCTACTATAAAGGACGATTATAATGTTTCTTTCGTTTTCTGTGACGAAATCTAATTCTCAACAATGTCATACGGACTGTAGTCTCTTTACTCAATCCACTTTCATGGGAAAATAATCCAATAGTAAACGTTTTATGCTTGTTTGCTGTAGAAAATCCCTTCTATATTTCGTCACCTAAGCGTTGCCATAAAATTGCGCTGTCACCATACCAACCATGCGTCAGTTTCCTTACAGCAAAGTACCTCTGATACCCATGTTTTATGGTGCCATTACGTCACTGCCTTCAGACGCTCCAGATGTCGATAGCATTGTTTGGGTACGTATTTATGACGTGGTCGAAGCATGTGTGATCGTGCCCTGAAGAATCATAAAGATCGCATGGAAAAAATGTGAACGGTGTAGGGTAATGCCCGCACATGTTCAGAATAGTAAATGTATCAGATCTTTTGATGTGGTTTATAGTACTTTTTGTTTAGACTTAGAACAGATTTGAGTGGGTTCAATGAGTCTGGAGGGGTGATGAATGATAGTGGAATGAGTGAGAATGACGAATGAGTGCCTAATGGTTGTTATTACGTGACGCAGTACACTGCATTGGAGATATGACGTGAGTGAATGGATGAGGATTAAATAATGGGCTTACGTGCGATTCATTATCCTTTAACAGATGGTTCTTATCACCATCCACTACTCATTATTCAAGCAAATGTTACACAGTAAGAGTGTCGTTGGAAAAATACTGCAGTTTTCATGTCTTTTAGTGTAGTTATTTAAGTAGCAATGTCATAGAAAAAGCCGCCATCCATTAAACGTCACAGTTGACACTTGCTTTCTTCATATTTCTCAAGGGAAATGGTGCCGGTTTCAAAGGCCGCAATAACTTCGCTACTCAAATTGAAAACAATAGATATCATGTCGTGTAAAATGCGGCTGTTTCTGTAAAATACACGAATTGCTCATAAAGATATAACTAAGGTTTAACATCCATAAAACTTGCAGAATCGTAAAATATTAGGTACAGACCACCAGAGAAAGTTGGGGAAAAGTGATGAACTGGGTACGTAGGTAGGTATTTAATGTTTTTTGCAATAAAGATAATAACTAACTATCGTAGTTAGGTACTTCGCAAACCATTTTCCTCATTGCGTAGAAGGTGAATACGATTACCTACTTATAAAGATATTTGAGAATCGCGATGGCCTCGATTGCTGTCACGATACCAAGGCGGGAGTCAATGGGAGCCAATAAGATCTTTTGGTTAGATAACTATAAAAACCAGAACATTACTACCAGCCAACAAGGATTAAAATACTTTTAATGTCATAGCGATGGAAAACATAGTTAGGTACTGGATTTAAAAGTTGACTATTGCCAGACCAGTGCCTATTTGACAGACTAAATTACCTAAGTAGGTAGGTACCTACAATGTTAATTTATGGGCAAACTAGCAAGCTGAAACTTTTTTGTAGAATACCTACCCGCTGAACATCAACAGATAACCTTGAAATATTATCCCGTGAAACGCTGCAATTTAATTCACCGATCGTCATGTAGACATACTCAAACATAAGCAACAAACTTTTAGGTAAGACTAGGTATCGTAACATGACCTAGGCATTCGAATGCCAACATTTCCAGTCGATTAATTACTAATTGAGTCATACATGCATGAAAACAGTCGTGTTACAAAAGAATATGACCACTGTGAGTCATTTTTTAGCTAAGCGTGCGTGTACACGCTAAATACGTGTAATTCTAGATCAACATACACAAAATGACGTAAGCAGGTACGCGATAATTGAGAGTCGAATGGACTATTTTCATTATCATATTGTGTAAAATAAGTAAAGAATCGATCTTCAGACTGACATTTTCTTCATCATCAACAGCCTATATAAATCCACTGCTGAGTAAAGCCTCTTCTCACACGGAGAAGGTTTGAGCATTAATCATCACGCTTGCTCAAAGCAGGTTGGCGATTGAAAACTTATAATTAAAAATTACAAGCCCAGGTTTCCACATGATGTTTTCCTTCACCGTTTGTCATTTGTGTCTAGATTATATTAGAAAGTACATATATCTCGGAAAAAGTCACATTGCTACTTGCCGTTGGTACGTTTCGAACCCTCATGCATGAGAAGCGGGCGTCTTAAACCTCCGGGACACCACGACATAACTACTACGACTCTTTCTTCGGGAATTGGTTATTGAGATAGTGATTAGACTAGATAGGTAAGTAGAGGTACAAGTAAAGAGGTAATTAGGTAACCTAATTAGCCATTTAAACTGTCAAACACCAAGCGGTCACCGGTGACCGCGACCTATTGTTCTTTAATTGTGTCTATAAAACCGGTACTCGACGAGTTAATCTTACAATCAAGTATATTGACTATTTCGTTTGTTAGGTGGTCGCGATTTGCGTCTTAGTTTGAATGCTAGCTAAGCAAAGTATGTTTAATGTTTTGAATGTGAGAAAATATTGATTAGCATGGTATCTTGGTAAGCCAATAGAATCTTCCTCATATTTCAAACTCACTATAACAACTTATAACAGAAGAAACGCGAATCTAGAGTTGCTCATGTGTTACACAAAATGAAATAGGTATCTGAAAAATTGTTTTGATAAGTAATCTACATTACAGTGATAAAGACATATTACATATGATTCATCACTGTTTTACCTACAGTAACATAACTCCCAATAACAAATAAAACATTTAAACACTTAGATTATCGTAACAAAATTATTTAAGTATTTATTTATGAATCAAAACTAATTAACTATACTGAATCATCAAACAAAATCCTTTAGATATATCACTTAACCACCACTTACAAATAAAATTACATTAGCTATTGAAGTCATAATTTTGATCTAATTATAACTTAAAGTCATCACCCTGTACAGTGATAGATGGGGGTGTTAAGAAAAACAACCACATGTATACCGTTGACATTTAAACAAGGGTAACTATGATTTATTGTAACACTATCTACTTCTGCGCAGTTTCAGCCGCTCTGCTCGGCTCCTATTGGTTGGAGCATGATGTTTTATAGCCTATAACCTTCCTTGATAAATGTATTATCCAACACAAAAAGAATTATTGAAATCGGACCAGTATTTTCGGAGATTTGTGCATCCAAATAAACAAATTCTTTAGCTTTAATATATCTAATAGTATAAAATTTAAGATTATAAGATTATTGGTTATGGTAAGTATTTAGAAATATGAATGCAAAATATGTGTTTAAATTGAATTTTATTGACTAGTTTATGGATAAAAAATGTAAGATTGCAAGGTGAGAAGTATTATAATATTTTTATTGTTTTTTGCATGACTAAACATTGCACATAGTTATGCATTTTCTAGTTATGTCTTGTTAGAATGGAGTGTGCCTTTCATTCTAAAATCGGTACAATTGGATGTTCAAGTCCCTGGTTAATGAAATTGTAATTTTTAATAGTTACATTGTATTCTTTTAAATATTTGTTGTAATGTACCCAATTGTAATAACTATGTAGTTATAGGATTTATTGTCCAAGTAAGGAGTCCCTACAAGGGAATTTTCTATGTAAAACCTTAACTTTGGGTCCTCTATGAAAAGCACATTTTAGTAATTTAAGAATTAGATATATGATGAGTAAGTATTTCATAAAAGGAACTCAGCAATTAAATTAAATGTTATTTGAAATTTGGAAATAAAAAATGACCAATTCTGATTGGGTTTCTACTGAATTAGTTTACAAACTCCATTTTTTTGGCTCAATAACTTGTTTTCGTACAAAATAGGCTTAACTATAATCCTAACTCTAAAATACAAACTATCTGAAATACAAAAAATGTAAAGTAGGTTCAGAGTAGATAATTTTAATAAGAATAAAAAAAAACAAATGAGTATAAAAATAATTACCTACATTACTAAAAAACGGTATCCAATCAGATTTAAATAAGGAACGAGCATCGAAGCACCAACTAGGCTTTCTACCTACAAGCAAGATGCAAATTAAAAAGTAAACAATCTTGATACTACCAAACTAAAGCAAAATAATTAAAATTCACGTCCAGTAAGCATCTAATTGGCCGGAACTTATAATAAATGCAACTACATAAACAACACAACGCGTTTCTTTCACAAAATAAAATAAACGAAGCGTCAATACAGTGAGAAATCCGTTTAAAACTTTGAAATTACAAATATTTATGTAACATAAATTCATTCCACTTGAATCAGATGTTACTACAAACGTGCGACACTGAGTTTTTATAACAAAAAGCAACCAAAACGAAGAATAAAAGGGGGTAAATATCGATCATACACACCACAACAAGATAAGCCGGCGAACTTGAAGTAATCGCACCGATGTACAGCTTTACCTCACGAATTAACACAGAAACGTCCACTAAAAATCACAAAGAAACACTTCACTCTGTTTCTAAAAACTCAAACTTATTATTTAATACAATTTTCAGTCACAATTTTATGTTAAAAACACTTTCACAGCATTTTCACGATGAATCCGATTCGACAACTGACACATCCACCTTTCATAGAAACGCGGCAACAGACTGCCAGACGTGAACGTTTGGCCCATAGACACGAGCTTTGTCTGTTATTGACTCCATTACTTTTACTATTAACCGGCAAAATTAAAAGTGAGTTCGACACTACCGCAATCTGTTAAAGGAGCTACACTTTTTATGTGGTCGCGTAATACAAGCGCCATCTAGTAGTGAGATTTGGCACTAGAAACTTTGACAGTTTCCCCCATTTCGTTAGTAGCACCATCTAGTTATTTGTATTAAAATCTTTAGCACCGCCATCTACCCACATTTGGTAAAACTATAAATGAAACACGGTTAGCAGGTGGCGAAACGTTACGGGAAGTAAACAAAAGATAGCGCTTTAATTAAAAAATAAAATAATTGTTACTAGATCGTGAACCGCCATACCAGTTAAAAAAAAATGTAATAAATTAAATACTTGCCCACTAATAAATAAATAAAGTGATGTAAAATATTGTGAAACCAATTATGGCAGGTGTTCGTGATTTATACTTACGCATTTGATTCTGCTTAACCCAATGGACGACAAGCGTGATTATAGGCATGTATTTGTGAATGCTCCACGCATTATAGATACACTGTTGCTTTGGTGTGTTTGTGAATGCCAATGTAACCCTTCGCCTCATCTTCTGTTGAAGGAGCAACGAATCGCTCAGAGGCTGAATAGTAGGCATCTGACATCTGCCAATTACTACAGACATTAAGAAGCGTGATGTAGAAAAAAAGTAAGTAGCTATCAATTTCCTACAATATTCCTACGTAGGTACTCGGGTATTCACGTTCTACCGAATATGTATTTCAAGATATTCAATACCTACATGTTTTCGAACTGTCAAAAACGACAGTTTTCTATGAATTTTGTACGTGATTGTGAATCATGACGTCACGTTTTTTCAGCTTCAAACAGCATACTTATTTCTTAAAAATGTGCTGGAAAAATACTAAAATTAAATTGGTCATAAAATCAATTAATGAAAGTGTGAAAATCTTTTAATATGTTATTGTATTGAACAGTCATAATAATTTATTTTTGAATAAGGAAACTACCCAATTCAAGAACACAGCGCCCAAAATCTTCATTTACCTCCAAAAACATTCATATCTAATTATCAACGACGTATACGTAAGCATTTATTTGTTAAAGTGACATTCCGGGGCAAACCAAATAAATTCACAGTTGGCCCTAAACGGACCGTTCCCATAGAAAGAGGGCATTGAGATCATGGAGTTTTTGTATTGCTTTTTTAAAAGTCGTAAACTTTCTGGGAAGAGGTTGAGTTGAAAAAAATCTGGGAGTCGGTGTCTTGGGTTCGAAAATGAACGGTTTTGGTTATACTTCCGCCCGATGACCGCTGGCGACGACGGCATTAGGGTGCGCATAGGGAAAGTGTGGAGTAGTCTGGAAATAATGTTTTGTTTATTGCTAGGTTGGCCGAGTAAAAGTTTTTGATGGTAGTATGGTGAATTTTATTTCATTTATTTAATATTTATGTACGTACACACGTGCAACACAAAGGATAATACATAAATAAAAACAGAGTACATAGGCCCTAGTTTACCCCTTTTAGTTAAAAACCTAGAGAGCAAGTAGAAGTAAAGTGCCTGGTTCTTATAAACGCAAAGTAGGTAAATTAATTAGGCAATATATTTTATATTGTTATAAGAAGACTAATCTTTTGAAGAGAAATGAGAGGTGTCTCTTAGTCTTAGTGGTTGACTTGTTTTTTTTATTAGGTAGTTAATATTAGGATTAATGCGGTGGAAATGAGAGCTCTGAGAGGTATGTGTGGATTAAAATTGAGTGATCGAGTGAAAAATAGTGTTATTAGAAAAAGGTGTGGATTGAAAGATGATGTAGTGACAAATATTGAAAAGGGAATGTTACGCTGGTTTGGACATGTAGAAAGGATGGATGAAAGAAGAGTACCTAACGAAAGAAGTATACCTACAGAGTGTATATGAATGAGGCCGTCGGTAGAGGGCGCCCTAGAAGTACATATAGTCACCAGATTAGCGATATATTAAAGACAGGGCCAAATTAAAAGTACCCTTAACCGACGAGCACGCATGAAAAGATTGATGACTGTTGATGAAGCGAAAGAGGTATGTAGGAATCGTAGTAATTGGCGTTCTCTAGTCTCTGCCTACCCCCATGGGAGACAGGCGTGAAGTTATGTATGTATGTATGTTAATACAATTTTATTGTTGCTTAATATCCCAGTCAACACTAATTGTAAAAGATTTAGAAGAAAACAACATCCTAAAGTACCTAAAAAAAGTCCAGAACCAGTCCCCATTTCTTGCAAGCAATCAAGCAATCACCGAAGTAGTCGATAAAAAACTACAAACGAACAACATCTCTACTGCTTCATATTCCGCAGCGTGAAGAATGTTATTAAGTGGATAAGCAGTAAAAAAACAAAAATATCTCTATCGGCCGCCTTAGACGTGATAATTAGTAGATAGCCAGTTCAGATACATCGTCACGGACAAACACGTTTTTCTAATAGTATTTATAGAAAGCTGTTGGTTTTATACCATTTTTATAATAGCTCTATGAATTGTCCGGGATTTTCTGCGTGGGGGTGCTTAAAAAAGACCTTTTTGTCGTTTTTGCCTTTAGTAGGTGGCGCTACTGTCGTTTTAGATCACGTTGAAGTATTTAGTTTTTAGTTTAATAAACTTTTATCATGCAATTTTTCTATGATACGTTTATCATCACCATCAACATCAAAGGTCCTCCACAGTCCACTGTTAGATAATGGGCCTCCTATACAAAAGTTAACCATAACTCCACGCTTTTTTATTTAAGGAAGGAAAATCATCCATTGACTTCTCCCGCTAGGGTGAGGCGAGAGGGAGTGTCAGACTCTTGCTGACTAAAAAAACCACCCCTTTCCTACTGCTGCTCTTCGAGCCCGAGCCCCGGTAACCCGTTAGGCCTTCCGCGGCAGGTGCCTTGGAAAACATAGTTTGCAGCTTTGTTAAAGGGCACTGCTGCCTGGTCTCAGTCAAATGAATAGTCCATTCCATACACGATATGACCTACCTAAGTAAAAACGCACTAACGGATTACCGGGGCTCCGGCTCGAAGTGCAGGAGTAGGAACGGGGTGGTTTTTAGTCAGTAAGAGTCTGATACTCCCTCCCGCCTCACCCAGGCGGGAGAAGTCATTCGATTGATTTTCCCCTCTTTAAATAAAAGATATCAATGGGTACCACATATACCTTTCCAAGAAGAAAATTAACTATCAACCTTATCAAAACAGTGTCCCTTCGCGGAGTTCGATGAAGAAACCTTGCTTCATATCAAATTGCTTTTTTTATAATGTAGGCCAGCAGGTAGTGCAGTTATTTTAGTCCTGTAACTAAACCTGTTTAAAACAAGCTAGGTACAAATAACAAGTACATTTTAATTCTTTATTAATTTGAACAACTCTCGTAGTAGTAGCCTCTGCCTCGTTGGCCGAGTGGTAGCAAGTGCGCCTGCTGGGCAAGGGGTCTCGGGTTCGATTCCCGGGTCGGGCAAAGTATTACTGGGTTTTTAAAAAATTCTCAGTAGTAGCACGGAGTCTGGAATTGTGCCCGGTATATGGCAATAGGCTCACCCCCTATTACATGGGACTCATAACATAAATAGTGAAAAGTGGGTGTTACATTGTAACAGTGGCATAATGTGCACCTCTGCATACCCCTTCGGGGATAAAAGGCGTGATGTTATGTTATGTTATGTTATGTCTCGTAGTAGTAACATTTTAGTTCTATTGTATGACGTAGTAAAGATGGGGTAGAAAGCAATTTGTTGATGAAATAGAGCTAGGTATAATTAGAAATAGTATTGTACCTATTGTTTAAAGTTTTTGGTTTTGAACTCACTTCATCTCCTTCTCCTTTTCGAAAATCAAATGCTCAATAATTCTTTAATCGACGCAAGAATCGAACTTCAAGACTCTTCACTTGCCGGTTGCAAAAAGGCTATCGATGACTTAATTTACCACCTCATAACAAATTATTACTTACTAATATGTACACGGCAAAATATCGTGATCCTTTCAGGCAAAGCCGCAGGTCATAATAAGTTCTAAGTATAAATTATATCAAAATGCTCTAATATTGTTGAGTATAAATGTCAAGTGGTTCGTATAAATTATATCAAAATGCTATAAGCATAATATTGTTTATGTAATTTATTGTGACTCTGTAACGCTAGTTTGTAATTTTTTTTGTATTCAAATTATATATTTCCTTGCTGGACCCTCTCGGTCCACAATGATTTGTATTATTCTATACTACCACCTAAGTGATTTTAGTTTTAATTTCTTGTCAATACACTAATAAACATTTTATTAATACTAATACTGTTAATGTACCAAATCAGAATATAAAAAATTTAATTGTATTGTTATAGTATAATTAAAACTAAAATATTTACACCTTAAAAAATAATACAAATACCACCACCTAAGTAGGTAAAACATTGTGGAACGCAATAAAGAATTTGAATTTGAATTTGGTAATACTTGTGATTCCACAACTATTACCATCCTATAATATAGCTAGGTACAGCAAACTTATGAAGTTATTACTCAAATGTATACCGGAAGGGTTTCTGTAAATGTCAAATGTCAGACCTTATTAGTCGTGGGTTTTGGGTAGACCTTTTCAAAAGTCTAGATATTTTGAACTGATTGGACATATGTAATGTTACAAAAAGTTGGTATAGGTCAGGTAAAGGTTGCAGAAAAAATTACTGTTTTTATTTGACTTTATGTAAATCACACTAATATCACTACATAGTATAAAACAAATTCGCTATCCGCCGTCTGTCCTATGTATGCTTGATCTTTAAAACTACGCAACGGATTTTGATTGGGGGTGGGTTGGCGATTTACAATTAGAAATTATAAGCCCAAGTTTCCTCACGATGTTTTCCTTCACCGTTACCAGTGATGTCTAAATAATATTAGAAAGTAAGTAAGTACATATAACTCGGAAAAAGTGAGATTGGTACTTGCCGTTGGTGGGTTTCGAAGTCGCACCCTTATGAATGAGAAGCGGGTATCTTAACTCTAGACCAACACGACATACTTAAAAATAGTACTAGCTACATAATTTTTATTTTTTTTTTATAAAAAAATATACATACATACATAACTTTAAGCCTGTCACCCATGCGGTTAGGCAGAGAGGAGTCTCTGCCTAACCGCATGGACCTCTTTCACTTCATCAACAGTCATCAATCTTTTCATGCATGCTCGTCGTGGTAAACGACGGAGCTCTAATGATTAAAATATCAATGAAACAGTTATCGTAGTTGAAATCGCCTAGGATAAACATCATTATCCTAAATAGAGTTACGAATGTTCGGTAAAAGAGGCTACGTCACCTCTCAGTATCTCCTTTCAGCACATAGCAAAGGTTTCAGGTGCAGGAAAAAGATAGATTCAAAAGAGAAGTGAAATGAAACCCGCTGTAAGCTTTCGCGTTCAAAGAAGGCGTGGTCGTGACTCTCAGTTTTTTTTATATGCCACCAAAAATATGATGATGATAGCACCCTCAAAGTACAACCTCAGATATCTTTATTGATTCATCTCAAAATTTTCAAATATCCATTACCAATACTCACGCAAGTCGAAACGCAATAGATAACAGCGGGCTTTATTGATAGAAAGAGATGTGAATACGTATAAAGGGGAGAAAGAGAGGGTAAGCAAGATATAAAGTCATAAATATTGCGCAGCTGGATTCTTACCCGATCCTTTTTTCTTCAAAAACGAAATTCTGTGCGTCGTTTATGAGTAAATACAGTCGTAGCCACAAGTGTTCGTCTTCTTGGAAGATACATTATTTTTATGAAAGTCATTGGACTGGCGATGGCGGTTCCTTACTCTCGTCGAGACGTGAGATGTTTTTTATAATGGACAATTCGGAAAGCATGATTAATTTATTATAATGAAACGGTACAATATTGTCTTAATTTGGGCCTTCTGTGGTCCTGTTTTTGTGGAGACTTGTGTCCCTGTTCTGCATGTCACGTACTGATTATGTTTTATTCATAAGAAACTTGAAATCTTCGTTTTTTGAGAAAATTATAACTGTGCTGTTTCAATTTGTTGATGTCTACACGGAAAAATCTGCATTTAACAGTTTTCGTTTTATATCGGTTAAGGAAAAAAATAACTTAAACTTATATATAGGTACTTACTTATACCTTGGAATTAAGTTTAAGCTTGTATGACATAAAAAATCTATTTCCATGTTACGAAAACAACGAAAAAATTAAAAGATATCAACACAAATTCCTCAAGAAATTAAAAAATAACACCAAACAATTGCGTCACCACCTGTACATTTGGACTTCTTCAATAAATTCAAATAGGCACTATGGGAACCCTATGGTGGCACCTGACACCGGCATATCAATATAACATGTTTTATTAATTATATCTTATACCCCATCGATTACTCATGGCATTATCGAGTTAAAGAATTATTTGTCATTTTTGTTGCTCACTCGTACCTTTTAAACGACGGTGGCTCCATCTATGGACTCCTATTTTGTTTAAATTATGAGGTTAGTTTTGTGAATAACTTAACATTATCCTTTTTGTCTTTCAAAGGGGTCAGGCAGGGTTAGAAAAACATTTACACAATTTTCATCAAACTTTTCTATTATAGGCTTTTCAAGAACGGAGCCGCGGAAGATTTAACGGGTTACCGGGGCTTCGGCTCGAAGTTCAGGAGTAGGAAGGAATGGGGTGGTTGTTAGTCAGTAAGAGTCTGACACTCGCTCTCGCCTCACCCGGGTGGGAGAAGTCATTAGATGATTCTCCCCTTAAGGGAAAAGCTGGGAGTTTCTAAACCAAAAAACATTGATACCATTGATCTACTCAAGACTTGAATCGAAGAACTTTTATTTGGCTGTTTGCATTTGAACAACCGGACTCAAGAAGTAGATATTACTTTTATGAGCTTTGTTGTAAAACGTGCTACTTCGGTTGAGAACGTAATTAGTTTCGATGGCGAAGTTTACACTATTTTATTATTATTAGTGATAGAAATGTGATTTAATATGTTGTCCTCTGTAATATTGTCTGCTGCATGGTGTACATTCTTGTGTCTTCGCTTCGCTTCTCATGCATGAGGGTGCGGGTTCGAAACCTACCAACGGCAAGTACCAATGTGACTTTTTCCGTGTTATTATGTACTTTCTAAGATTATCTAGACACCACTGACAAACGGTAAAGGAAAACATCGTGAGGAAACCTGGACTTATAATTTCTAATTATAAGTTTGTAATCGCCAACCCGCATTGAGCAAGCGTGGTGATTAATGCTCAAACCTTCTCCGTGTGAGAAGAGGCTTTGCTCAGCAGTGGGCATTTATAGGTTGTTGATGATTTCCTTATCAAAATATGTAAACAGACATTTCTACTTAAGTACTTTGTCAAGGTAAAGTCCCAAAGTCAGTCGTTAGTTTTGTTTGATTTTTTTTTTATTAGATGGGCCGACGTTTAATCAGTACCTCGCCTGGTGGTAAGCAATGATGTGGCCTACGATGGAACACGACCTATAAGCAACCTATTCACTAGGGCCTTAAAGACACCCAGGTTACACCCTTCAAGAAATACATAGATTAGTCATAGACATAATATCACGCCTTATATCCCTGAAGGGGTAGGCAGAGGTTCACATTACGGCACTTAATGCCACTGTACAATGTAATACCCACTTTTCACTATTCATGTTATAAGTTCCATGTAATAGGGGGTGACCCTATTGCCATATACTGGCCAGACTCCGTGCTACTATTGAGAATTTTTAAAATAACGCAGTAGTACTTTGCCCGACCCGGGAATCGAACCCGAGACTCCTTGCTCGGCAGTCGCACTTGCGAACACTCGGCCAACGATGCAGTCAATCATTAGTATAAGACTACAATAATACATACCTCTATTTTGTTATTAGTCGAGTGTGCCTAAAAGTGATTGCTAAGTCATGAATTCCTATCCAAGTTATTTGAATTTTTACAATACAATAGTATCTATATTTTTTCGCGACCCGGTTCAGCGTACAATAGGTTTGGGATTGAACTTGAACATTTATAATTTATAATTCAGAAATAAACAGTCAATCGCAATTTTATCGACTTTAAAATTAAACAATAGGTACTTTATACATACATAGAACCAACGTCTCGCCCGTCTCTCATGAGGGTAGGCAGATACTATGGAACGCCACTAGCTACGATTCTCACATACCTCTTTCGTTTCAACTACAGTTACCATTCACACTGTTTAATCTACAATTTAAAAATAAGTCGAGTTTTCCTTCCTGACGCTAAAACTCCAGATCGCACGAACCGATTTCTACGGTTTTACATTCGTTGGAAAGGTCTCGGGCTCTGTGAGGTTTATAAAATATATAATTTAAAAAAAATGTTCTTCATCTTTTAATCACCAAACGAAATATTACATAAAATGAAGCCATCTGGTGGTGAAACGGAGTTCGCCGGGGTTTGCTAGTTACTTATATTAAACAGATAGACAGACATCTAAAATTAATATTATGAGGTTTAATACAGTCCAGCTGATATCTCTCAAGAATCAGGAAGGAAGCTATTAACAGTAGAAAAACATATTATTCCTCACAAATATTGGTTTCGTGAGTATTTTTTACAAAATTTTTGGCACAGACTCAAAAACACTGTAACTGTATGGAGATAAGTGAAAATGAGTAGAAAATAAATATTACATGTTGGCAAGCATTAAAACTAGGTGAAAGGTCTGTAAATAAAAATGTTGTAATTGCTGGTTCTCTGCTGAAACAGATTCTTATCAGTTCATCTGCACTTTATGGAACAATTACTGTATGAGATGCAACTTTTCAAAAATATAAAAAACTTATCTTGTTTACTGATACCACCTCCAACCGTCAAATAACATCTCAATAATTTATTCAATGTCAACGCTATACAACCCCTATCGTAGCTGTTAAAATAGCATTCAGAGTACGGAATATAAAGCCAAACTCAATACCATTTAGTTCACTAAGTCTTGCCCCTACTCTTATCACGGACATTTCAAGAGCTGATTTCAAAAAGACTACGACTACTACTACGAATTTGGCCGTGGAGATTATGACAAGCCCTCATAAGTAGCCGATGTCCATAGTCAAGTAGAGGATTCTCAGCAGAGCAGCTGGAGCAGACGGATCACCATGGACACACGAAATACCAAAGTTGTTTACAAGTGCGTTACCAGCCTTTTGAGGATTAGGAATTTGAGAATTGTTGATATTCAGGGATTTAGGGGAATGTAGAGGTGGGGGAGGTGGGTAATTGGGCCTCTGGTAACCTCCCTAACAAGACGAAACACAACGCAAGCGTTGTTTCACGTCGACTTTCGGTGAGGCCGTGGTATCAAGTCGAGCCGGCCCATTCGTGTCGAAACATGACTCTCCCACACTTAAAGACGTGAATCCTCTAGTAAATAGACATACATTTATCCATCCACATACTATTTAATTAATAATTCACAGTGCAATACTTAAACAAAACGTACCTAATTGTAAGACGATCCATGATGTAATGTGGCGATATCCGACAAATTGTAAACAGTCCCACGATACTCGTCTCTAGTCGAGTCAGCAGAATTGCAGGTGTGATCGCTTTAGTAATAACTTGTTTGATATTACACAAGTTTTAATGGTATTTGTAATAATATAGGTACCATTTATTTCACGAGGATGTAAGTAAAAGTTTTAAGTGTGGGAGAGCCATGCTTCAGGACAAATGGGACGGCTCGACCGGAGTGATACCACGACCTCGCAGAAGACCGACGTGAAACAACATCTTTGCGTTGTGTTTTGGTGTGTGAGTGAGGTTACTGGAGGCCCAATTGCCACCCTCTCAGTCTCCCCAATATCCAAATCATCAACAAACTTTAAATTCCTAGTCCTAGACCGGTAACGCACTTGTAACACCTCTAGTGTTTCGGGTGTCCATTGGCGATGATGCGGTACTCAGTCCATGATACGCCAACCATCTTCTTCCAGCACAACATTTTCACAGCATCTATCTTTGAATATGACTTTTAGAAAAGCATAATTAACAGGTGATGCTCTATTATTTTCATTAACTTCAAATGCGAGTGTAGACAAGTTATATAATATTAGTATCTGTATAAAATATATATTTAAACCCGACTGATTTTATTATTCTTACAAGCATGCAACTGAATGCTTTTGCGGTTATTGTATGATATATTGTTATTGGTCTGTCGTAAGTCAATATTCTAAAAATAAAACACGTTGTATATGAAAGTAATCGACGCTCTGCCAAGAGCGGTTTGTTAAAATATAATAACATAGCGCTTGTTATTGAAAAAGGACTTGTATTTCTATATGGTAACGCACTTGTGAGTCCTCTGGTGTCTATGGGTAGCTCTGATCGCTTGCCATCGTGTTGTCTATCAGTTCAATTGCCCCCTATTTTATAAAAAACGCAGCCGTAATCATAATGCGGCCATGTTCACATACTTTTTTATACCTATATTATGGTCACTGTTTACTATCATAAAGCATATAAACTTTATTACTATTCTCTACCAGATGTGACTAACTAGTGTTGAATCTAAGTTCAAAGGTTTGAATATTGGTTTGGTCAGTACCGTCTTTACCGCAAGGGCTCTCGGGGGCTGTGTCCAAGGTCCCCATCCTCAGGGGGGGCCCAAGGGCCGTCAATTTCTACGACAGACACACACTCGCTACACTTTGCGTTTCAACCAGCAGCGCTGCAACGTGTATTGGGTTCGATTCCCGCACGGAGAAAATCTTTGTGTGATCCACAAATTGTTATTCCGAGTCTGGGTGTCATGTGTATGTGTACTTGTATCTTTGTAAATGCACCCACGATACAGGATAATACATAATGATACAGGATACAGGATAGAAGGGTGGGTGAGTCATGCTCCGGCACGAATGGGCCGGCTCTACAGAAGTAATACCACGGCCTCACAGAAATCCGACGTGAAGCAACGCTTGGGTTGTGTTTCGTTGTGTGAGTGAGGTTACCAGAAGCCCAATTACCCCTCTCCCTTTCCCCAATCTCCCCAATCCCTGAATCCCCAATGATCCTGAAACTCCTAATCCTCAAAAGGCCGGTAACACAGTGGTGGTATTCCAGGTGTCCATGGGCGACGCCGATTGCTTACCATCAGATGATCCGTCAGCTCGTTTATCGGCATGCCATAAAAAAGGAGAAAATCCTAGTGTGAATCAACGTTAAAAAAAAGAAACGTTCTGAAAGGGCCCCCATTTATTGTGTGCCCAGGGGCCCCAGCGTAGCCTAAGACGGCCCTGAGTTTAGTGGCAGGTAAGAACTTTAGTACAATACTAACTTTCCTGGGAAATCATACACTAGTCCTATATAAAGGTTACCAAGATGAAACGACCCCATACCTTTTTTTGAGGGGGAAAATCCAATGCGTTCTGGACTGTCAGACTCTTACTGACTAAAAACCACTCCGTTCCTACTCGTGCACTTCGAGCCGGAGCCCCGGCAACCCGTTAAGTCTTCCGCGGCTCCGTATCGGCATCAGACCTGTTGGGTCCCATCTGCGGTCGTCTGATGGCTCCTTAAAGGCGCGCGTGGAAACGACGTGCCGTACGCTCGGGCCTGGTTCTGGTCGGGCGGCGAGTCACCCGTACTCGTCGTCCGCGGGCCGTTAACAATCTCGTACCTAGGATTGTTTTATCTTGGGAACCTTTGCATACATACTTCACAGAGCTGTGCTAGTAAGCATTAAAATGAACAAGCCTCCCAATCAAGAAACCCGTTCATATTTACTGTTCGAACGTCAATTCCCATACTTTTACAACTTATGAAGTATGTAAGTACCTACTTCATCATCTTACACTACACCTCTTCTCCAAACAAAATATTTCCTTAAAAAAAAACAAGTGACCATTTAAATAATTCAGCAACAGGTCAAGCTTCATCTTAAATGGCGTAGGTAACATTGCCTCATATTGTTATTTCATTATAAATGCACAAAATGTCTTAATTAAATGATCGGAACCGGCATAATAACTCAGAAAAAATACACAGTCTCCGACTCCGGTTGTATCCTATCCCTTTCACTCCTTCGCAATTTTATAAGCCATCTCTTTCTATGCCAGACGAACTTGTAAATTGTTCTTTTTACGCTACACCCGCAACGAAAGGTCTTAAACGAGATGAGTTATTAGGAGTTTCACCTTTGTGTCTAAGAAGATAGAATTCGTTTTTAGATTTTGGAAATCTTTTCCTACATTTGGTAGTTCACGATGATGATCAAGTTATCTCGCTCGGACAAAACAAAATACAGCACAAGTCCTTTAAGCTTTCGAGTCTAGTTGCTTTACCGCGATTGCTTTTTGTATCCCTGTCCCTTTTCTCTGGCCATTTCATTCGTAACCAAACGGGTTTGATTCTGAAATCCTTAGAGATTTCCTTTTGAAATAAATTTGGACTTTAAAGTTTACAGTCTAGGGTGATTTTTGGCGTGTTGGTCTGATTGCAATGTTAAGGTTTAATATGTTTTCGTGAAGATGTTAGTGTCACATTCTACAATGCGATGTGTGGTGTTTTTATTGTGAGTGCATTAAGACATGCATTGCTCTCCGTTTGGTTACTGTTGACCAGTCCGGGTAACTAATACATGATTCATATGTAACCTATTGGGAGTGACGCGATTTCACGCACGCACTTGACAGAAACATTCTTTTGTAAGTCATAGTATGCGAGGTATAGTATGTTTGCTGTAGTTTTTGAGTGAATTGCTCGTGGTAATAGAGATGATGGTTGAAATCCGATAGCTACTACACTGCAGATGTAGTTTGATGGTTATAATGATGGCTATAAGTAAAGCGCAAATATCACTTTAAAATAAGTACGGATCACAATCAA
Organism: Spodoptera littoralis; assembly: GCA_902850265.1. NCBI lineage: Eukaryota > Metazoa > Arthropoda > Insecta > Lepidoptera > Noctuidae > Spodoptera > Spodoptera littoralis. The sequence continues at coordinate 6,479,301 of LR824561.2, read as the reverse complement.
GAAGCAGATGAGATCTGCAAAGACGGTCGATCTCTTGTTACATATAATGCTTGTGTATCACAATCTAAAACATGTATGGTATCACAAAGGTCTGTCTGTATCTGTAAACAAAATAACACTCACATGAAAACAATCCCGTACATGATTAATCCACTTGAAGTATACCTCATTACGTCTCCCATTATCCATCCAACACGGCTCTCTTTACCGTAATAAACCCATCAAATCCATCCACTGATGACAATGTCTAAAACCGAAAAAAAGTCCGACCACAAAAATTCCCCGTCACACCTAATTTGACCTTTTCATTTCCAACCCCATTAGTGGGTTCTAGAGATCATATTTGTGTTTCAAGTTGGAGAAATGGTTCAGACCTTGTGTGATTAAGGAATATTTCCATAGTTTCTGGGAAATGGTCAATTGGTTGAGTCGTCAGCAAGTTGTCATCGCTTGGCAAACATTTGTTCAGTAGTCGCCGCAGTAAACATTCTGTCCTCAAGTATTTGCTCACCACTCGACAAATAGATAATTATTTAGTCTGTTTCCATATTTAGATATTGAATTTCATCATTGTGAAATTCATTTTTCATGTACTTTGTTAAGGTAAATTTAGATTGTCAGACTGTGTGACCGCATTTCTTTTTGCCCTAAGTATTTATGACCTACGACGATTAAGTATGTGAGTAAGACTTGTTTAATCCCCAGATCGAACAAAGCAACAAATTACAGTGGTCTTAGAAATTTAGATTTTAACTCTGAAGAATAGCTTTGTGTGTAGGATGAAATTAATATGAGTGTCCTGATTGGCAAAAAAGGCACTACTAGTTTTTACCGACTTCATTTATCACATTGTCTTTTTATGAACCCGGTGTTGGGCTATTTTTGTGATGATACGCTTTTTTGGCTTTTATGGTAATGGATTCGCCAAGCCTTTGTAAAAATTTTAGATCAAAAACTCTTGAAAAGGTCCCATCATATGGAATCTCTTGAGTTTGTTTTAAGTACCTGTATTCCAACTTTCTTCTGCTTCTTGCTCAACTTTCTCATGATTGTTGGACAATGTCCTCACTGATGTCTTTCCATAAATTGTTTAAGTATTTGGTTTGTTGAAATTGTAATTAGCCACAATTGTATTAAGGTACGTACTATAAATCTTTTACTAATAAGTAGCTATAACTAGAGTTTACAAACCATTTTTCTTTTAATTCCAGGCATATCTTCCTCTATGTCAAGTTACGCTTATAAACAAATCACAAATGCTAAATGCACTCAGAACAATTATCTGCAAGTCGCATACTCTTATCGCGTGCAGGATTCGAATTCACGACACGCAATGCAGTAGCCAAGTGCTTAGCTACTGCGCTAACTGGGCTTTACCCTTTTTATTACTTAATGTTTTCTTCCGAACTATCAGACAAATCTATGTATCTATAAATATGAATTTTCGTTCGTTAGTCTCGCTATAACTGGAGAACGGGTAAACCGATTTAGCTAATTTTAGTCTAGAAATGATCGTGAAAGTCCATGGAAGGTTCAAAAGGAGAGAAAATAATTTTTAGGCGGTACGAAGTCTGCCGCGTCAACTAGTATTTATAAAATATTCCAGTATTATAATCGTCATGCATTTTATATGACAAAGAGGTATTCAGAGTCTTTTTAATTAACTATTGGTTCAAATCTACTAATACTTTAAATATTGTATGGTTTATAATAAAAAATATATACACCAAAACACTAAATTCACAACTAGACTCTGTTTTTTAGTTGAGAAAATTAAGAATTTCAAGGTATTTGTAATAGTTATCTACCTGAACATTGAAACGAAACACCTTCCTCTTGTTTGGCAATATTATTATATTAGTCTATCCATCTATCTATTTTTAATAATGATGACAAATATTTGAGGAATGAACAACATTAAAACTATGGCAACACTCAATGAAAGCATGTTGAATGTCAGCTGTGATCGAGTTTGTTTTACGAACCGTTTTTTGTTAAAAAGTTACGAGACTGCCTCGTTGGCCGAGTGGTCGCAAGTGCGACTTGGGTTTTGGCCGGGCAAGGGGCTTGGGTTCGATTCCCGGGTTCGGCAAAGTATTACTAGGTTTTGAAAAAATTCTCAGTAGTAGCACAGAGTCTGGAATTGTGCCCGGTGTGTGGCAATAGGCTCACCTCCTATTACATGGGACTCATAACATAAATAGTGAAAAGTGGGTGTTACTTCTGTGTGCACCTCTGCCTACCCTTTCGGGAATAAAAGGCGTGATGTTATGTTATGTTTGTTATGAAATAAGGGTTGTTTACATTGCACATTTAATAATAGGTTACTTTGGAATTACGTATACGCTCTGTAGGGGTTGTTATATGAACGACTTATGGCATATGTGACATATGTGGGCACATTGATTTTCATTATCAAACAGACAAACTGCAGTACTTGCTACATGTACTCAAACATCGACTTTCAGTAACATTTATACAAACGTTTATTTATCTTCACCCTTTTCTTTATTTTCATCTACAACATACTTATCAGTATCTAAAATAATATTATCACCTGTACCTTGACTTAAAACGATCAGTTTATTTATTTTAATCTCCACACTTCTCCCAATATCATTAATATTGTTGTAGCCTTCAGCGTATCCTGTGTTTTATTGGAATTTCTTTCGTCCGTCCAAAACAAATGTCTTTCTAAATCACAGTTATTGTTATGATTTAGGATTTATAATTATACTATTTCTGTCATCGGCCATGTTTGTTTTGTTTTTTGTATTGGTTGTTGTTTTGTTTTCTACGGGAACTTTCGTAAGTTTTAGATGATGATCAAAATTTAATCTCTCTGATAGTTTTCAATTCAGCCTATAGGCGATTGCTATATGAATAAATATATTTTTTTTTGTCATGCGTTACTATTTTTGGTTGCTTATTTTTGTTCATTTAGTTTTTATACTGATAAATGTATTAAAAATCGACCCAATTATATTTTTTTAAATAGAGAATGTAGGTATTTGTTTTCCAAAAACTATTTAAATAATGCAGTGCAGTCTGATTTTTCCATGGTAAGTACCTACTCTTTATTAAGTTTTAATTTTGTGTCACAAATACCGAACAATTTTATACATGAGTATTTTACAAAATATTCATTTATTTGGTACTTTACTATTGAAAAGTTCTAATCAATTAATACCCACATCACGAAACCCTTGCGTTTCAGTTCAAAATGAAACATTCCAGCTTCCGTGCTGAAAGGGCCAATAATGACATAATTACACATGGACCTCCCACTTACCATATTTATTTACACATCCATGTTAACTTAATAAAAAACCCCTTTATCGTTCATGCAAATCCATGAATTATCATTGTTTATGTTAGTGCATCAGTCAGCATAGCGCTAAGAAAATGCGATTAAGACATTATCTGGTTAGCACTATCCGTGCCCGAGCAGGACAGAGCACAAATACGCCCGCATATAATTTGTACGGAAATAACTTTCCGTGTGAGAGAGACGGCGCGATTGAAATGTCAGGTTCGACGGGCGCATAATGAGAAAAGTGTTGTCTCTTTCTCTCTAGACGTTTTACAATCGTTTATTGTCATGTTACTGTCTCGTTTCGACGGGCAAGATTGAGATGAAATCGCCGTCGGCGCGTTTCGTCCACGTCCACCCGCTATTTATATTCTATATCGGCGTGTACGGCGGCCGAGGCGGACGTTATCCGTGTTATTTTTTATTTCGTCAATTACTTTTGATAATCGTTATTATTTTTCTAAATTAAAAACATTGACTTTAGTGCGAGGATTCGTGTGCAAGTGTTTGTTTTACATTTTTCTTTAGTGTCGTCAAAGTTTTTTTTTTACATACGATTGATAAGTGAGCATGTGTTGTGTCCGTATTTATTATTATGCGAATGGATTGCTTTTGCTACCGGCGATATAGTTTGACACACGATGACCTGAACAATTAAGATAACAACTGTAAGTAAATATGTCAAATTTATTAATTATAAAAAATGTTGATAAAAAATTACTGAGAAGTGGATGTTTGTCGTAATATCGTAATTAGGATTTGAGCGGTAACATTTATTTGGCGTGTGTTTTTGAATTGCAATTCGTTCGTTATTAGTTTGTGTCAAGTTGAGAACATGTGGCCAGTGGTGTATTTCGTACCTGACTCTTTGAGAATGAAGGGGCTGACTTTTTGTACGTTTAAAAACAAAGAAGTGGTTGGGCCGGCGGGGAGCCGTCCGGTGTAGTAGTACAGTCACGTTTTTAGTCATTCCCGGGAACGGCGGGGATTTTGTATTTATCACCCGGTGTGAACGTCGCCAAGTGCCTCTGCATTTTTTATTAATATATGAAAAATTTTGTATTCCAAGTATACATGCGTTTTCTGAGAATTGCATCGGATGCATGGATTACCATATTCCTGACGAAGTTGAACTAAAAACTATATAAGTACTAAATAATCACTACATAGTATAAAACAAAGTCGCTATCCGCCGTCTATCTGTCCCTATGTATGCTTAGACCTTTAAAACTACGCAACGGATTTTGATGCGGTTTTTTTTAATAGATAGGTAGAGTGATTCTTATGAATGAATGTCATTTATTTCCAAGTATATGGTACATTGAGGTTTTACATTAAATATTGTTTCACATAATTTGACTGCACGGTTGGCGCGGTGGCCGGGCAACTGGCTGCCGCGTAACGTGTCGCGGGTTCGATTCCCGCACGGAACAACTCTTTGTGTGATCGACAGATTGTTGTTCCGGGTCTGGGTGTCATGTGTATGTATGTTGTATGTTTGTAAACGCACCCACGACACAGGAGAAAATCCTAGTGTGGGGCAACGTTTAAAAAAAAAAAAAAAAAAAAAAAAAAACACTACCATTGCTGGTGTAGAAATATTAAGTTAACCATGCTTTATAAAAAAAATAAAATAAAAAAACTAGCAATTACAATAATGTCAAGTAAATTGAATCACAAGGAAGGTTTATATGTATAATACATGCATATTGCACTCGTGCGAAGCCGGGCCGGGTCGCTAGTATTATTATATTATACTTTGTGTAATATGATAGCTTCATACAAATTATGTTTCATTGATAACTTTGACACAAACAAATACCTATGTGTTAAAGGGTAATCGGGTAATAATAGCATTATTTTAACTACGGCTAACCTATATGAGGGTAGATGAAGTAAATAAAAGCCACCACTGCAAAAGTACCTTCATAATTAATATTGTAATTTAAAAACCATAAAATATTGTGTTCTTGTAGTTTTGTTATCGTAAGTATGTAGTAAAAACATAATAAAAGTACTTAGGTAGTTTAATTATTGCCTGCCTCGTTAGCCGAGTCGTCGCAAGTGCGACTGCCGGCCAAGGGGTCTAGGTTCGATTCCCGTGTCGGGCAAAATTATTACTAAGTTTTTAAAAAATATCTTAGTAGCACGGGGTTTGGAATTATACCCGATATATGGCAATTGGCTCACCCCCTATAACATGGGACTCATAACATAAATAGTGAAAAGTGGTTGTTACATTGTACAATGGTATTAAGTGCCGTAATGTGAACCTCTGCCAACCCCTTTGGGGATAAAAGGCGTGATGTTATGTTTGAAGTTTAATTAATAAAGTAGTGTAATAGTTTATAAAGTGGACGATAAAAATGAAAATAAATATATTTGCGTTCTTAGACCGTGTCGTCGTTAAATATGTTATTAGATACAAACTACAATTATATACTTTGTTAAAGAAATTAATATAAAACAAAGTTTTTGTTCTTTCTACTCGAATTTCTTGTTGTAATGAAAATATTTCTCAATAGATACATTTTAATATTATAACCTACTTTGAAAACGGAGGAGGTTCGGTTTTGGTATCTGACTTTTGTAGCTTATACAATATTTAAGCAGTTAAAGGTACAGAAAAGACTACCATGTTAATATAGTGGACATTTTTTTACCGGCGGACGTTCATTCTTTTATGCTAAAGTGGGAGGCAAAATATTGTACCTAGACAGAGATATAATTGACAAAGGATAGGATAACATAAATAGTAGGTATACAATAATAATAGTAATAGGTATTACATTGTACATGTATACCTCTACCTACCCCTTCGGGGATAAAAGGCGTGATGTTATTTTATGTTATGATAGGATAAGGACAAGAAACATTTCTGCAACATAAAATGTACTAAAGAACCTATTAAACTGCTATTAAGAAGAATTAATTAAATTGAGTATCAAAAGGGACCAATGAAAGAGGACACGCATTAAATCCAATTTCTAACAAAGACGAAACGTACACTTAAAAGCGAAAATAGCCATTTAACACGAAATTAACCACGAAACTCATTACGAAAACTCATTAGCCAATAACTTTATGCAAAGCTTTAACACTTCTATGTATTATGATCAAGCGCAATTACCATGAACGATACAAAAGTACAGTCAACTACATAAAATTGTAAAACAGTAAGATTTCACCATTAATAACTTCATAATGCTCACATTTCACGAACACTGACGGAGGTACACGAACGGTTCCGAACCGCCCCGAACTGCCCCGACGACCTGAGAGAGATCACGACTACGAGAGATAGAGTAATGATTTGTTTGCTCACTATCGATTCTATAGATGAGTTATCGATAGAAAATGTTAGATAGTAAATGATGTAATTGCTTTGAATTCGTAAGCCTATCGAATTAATTCGCTATAGTAGATCACAGGCAAGAAATTAACCTTAGGAAATGATAAGCCAAATTCGAATGCTTGAAACACCCTCGTACGTATTTGGAAACGGTACGAGATTTCAAGTGGACGTTAAGTTTTAAACTTACAAACTTTTAAGATCATTACAATTTTCACATTCCGAGCCACTTAATAAAAAATATAAACCCGGAGGATGTGAAATACTTCAAGGCATTACTGAAAAAGGATATTTACCTATATTTAAACTGGGAGCACTTACAAACAAAAAAACTGATGGTAATGACGATTCAAAAACAATGTTCCTTCCGCGTGAAAATTTGTTTCATCGATTTCCCATTACGAAAATAAGAAATCAAGTCTTCATGTATTGATACAACTATTATCTTAATTGATTTATATGTCCACGTTTATATTGCAACTTGTAAAACCTATAATAATTCTATTTCGAGTAAAATAAACGGCGTATCTCTATGAACTTTAATTAAATACAGAAGTGAATTCACATTAATATCTATTTAACTCAAAACAATTTTAACGTCTTCAATTACATTATATATGGGTTATATATCTTAGAATATTTCCATAATAGTTAACCAATAAGCTGAAACATTACAAGCCATTATGAATTCCTTCGTGCGCGTCTATAACAATTATTGGTCTATCCATCGACTCACGCGCATCGGTCGTCGACATGCCTTCATCTCTCTATCGATCTCGGATCTTGTTGATTAAGCTATTACCAAAACTACACGTTTTCTCATCTACAAATGCCCTGCGGCGCCGCTCGCGGTTTTTTTAAGTTATAAATCACATCCGTTATAGAATTCTTCTATCATTTTGTGTAGTTTATTTTTTGTAATAGATGGATTCTTTCTTTGTGATTGGTGTTTAAGTAAATTGGTATGGTCGTAATGCTGATTGATTTTTACATTATTCATTATGATCAGCACGATATCCGAGATCGGGTCATGATTACTTGTTATATTGTGAATCTATTCTTAGTAATGATAGATTGAGCAATGAGAGACTTGAAAGAAGATTATTTTCGCTCTTCAATTTCTCAGAAGACGATTAGATATGTTTTTTCTTAGATTGACATAACTACAGTTTTGTTTAGTAAGTAGATTGTAAAGTGAGGAATTGAAACTGTTAAGTTAAGCTTTGGAAAGTATAATACAAAGCGAGAAATAGTTCGGTTAATAAAATTGTTTAAAGGTAATAAAGATTCAATGGGGTTGTTTATTGTACTAGAAAGATTGTCAGATATTTAAATGGATTCAATAAAGTCAATGAAAAATGAAATTTAGACACAGACAAGATGCAACAAAAGCAATAGAATTAATAAGGTAAGGAAGAAGAAATAGAAAACAGTGAAGCCCTAAAGACTTTAATAATGTAATAAAATTGTTCAGATAAAACTACTGAAGCTGTATAATATCATTTTAATTACAACATTAATTACTAAGAGATGTAATCTGATATCTCATAGACTTGGTTACTTCCGACGAAGTTCAAGTTTTAGTTGAAACGTAAATGAAACTAATACAAAGATATATCGCATTGATAAAGAACCAGAAACAGGCTATACATCAAATAATAATCTGTAAGAAGGACATAAAAAGTAGTCAATGTTGGAAACGTAGAAATACTCTATATTGATGTTTTTGATATTACCACAAGAGAAATCATTCCTTTAGAAAAATTTTAAACGGAACATCTATCTTTTTATATGGATAATACGGCAAAGTAACTAAATTCTAAATTATGTCAAGAGATGTTTGAATTTAAAATTGTCTAACTATATCACATTGAGAGAGTTCCAAAGCCTTTCCTAATTCTACAATAAGACTTAATCCAACATTTCAAGCCTATTTAAAGTCTGTAGCTCCGGAAAATACTTTTTAATTCATTTGTTTTTCCTCTCCTATCTGCATCGTTATCGTATACCGATCATCTTTAGCTGCCAGCGAACGAATTTATTTATTTTCAAAGACAATAAACTTAAATAATACTAGGACTCCTGGAGTTACCTCGCTTATGTTAAAGTTTTTGCTACCATCTGAACTTTATCTTTGAACTTTATGCATTCTCATTTTCTTGTGATATATGTATACTTCTTTTTGTTTCAATAGGACTTTTGTTATTTGTATGAAATGGTTTTATAGGACAGTCTACAGCATTTTTTGCGTTTGTTTTGTTCATAGGCGTATTTCTATTTTTAATGTGTTTTAGTGCCAATTACACAAATGTGATTTTTAGTGATCGCTTTTTATTTTAGGAAAACATGCATTCAATCTAATACAATAGGTAGGTAGAAGTAATCAATCAAATCAATGACAAGTTTCTATGATTAGTTTACTTTGAAACAAACGACGGAAAATTGAATATAAACTAAAAGAAATACATACATGCATTAGACAAAATACTCCAAAAATGCTCCTACCATAATTAATTTCAATACTTTATAGTCGAAACTGTAGCAAAAGTAATTTTAATAGAGTTATTCCCACTTATCAAGCTTAAGCTTTTAAATCGAAGTGCAATAAACTCTTGCGCTGCATCGGAGGATGAAATAAAATAAAAAATGTACCCCCTCGTGGTGTAATTTCGCTGATATCGTTAAGTCGTTTAGTTATTTGGCCGGGGCTATCTCGGGAACTGGTTGGGGACCTGGGTCAAGTGCGGTCATGAGTTAGATGAAGACATTCGGGTTTCCATACAGCAGTGGTGTGGAGAGGCTCATTTTGAATACCGATTTCTTTTTTTCGGTTAATGGCGGAGCCTTGTTAGAACAATGAAGGTAATGGAGCGTTGTGGCTGTAGTTATTTTGGTGTGATAGATTTATGTTTTTTTGAATGGTTAATTGTTATTGCTTTATTGTTATTTTGTGTTTAACTATGATCTATTTTTGCAGATGTATTGTGGTTTTATCTGTTTCCGCAATAGTCAAATAAAATTACTGTTCTAGGTAGATTTAACAAAAACGTTATAGAATTGAAGAGTTTTCAATGTAACTACAAAGATATAAGGAATAATATCTCCAAATACCTGTTATCTAAATACCTGTTATCTACACGTACATACATACATACATAAATCAACAAGAATTTATATCTTCAAATAGAATAAATGACATGACAACAAACATAAAATGATTCTGAATCAACAAACAAACAGTAAGTCCTAATTTTATAATTTAATTAACGTGTTTGTGTGAAATATTTGTGTTCATAAAACATGTCTTCCGATTTTATTGATAGCAAATAAACACGATATGGTATTTTTATAGATAAAGAAAGTTTTCTGTGTGAATGTAAATATTGAGCTATGATTCATGTAATTAGGAAGTCTGTTTGTTTATACTATGTTATATTGTGATAGTATTATATTTGTTTTTTTTTTCTATACAACAGGATTTATAGTTTGATTTTCTTTGGTTAATTGGAAACATACAGTTGCCGTATATGAATAGATTTCTTCCTTTATTTTTTTTTCATACCTATTGTACTGTTTAACTGAAATAACAGATTATTGGCAAGCAAAATCACAAAATAAAACAACAAGAACTCCACACCTTTTACCGATACAAAGTCATCACAAAAACCCATCATCAAATTGATGATACCACGAACCATTATCATCATTAAAACCTTCGGAAGAGAATGAAATATAATGACAGATCACCAATAACCGAACCACAAAAATATCTACATGAACACAAAAATGGCGAATAATCACTACATTTGCTTCAAATCCCTGTTATTTACAATCAATCGTCTGAACAAGACCGTGACACGACCAGAAAATACGACCACAAAATATTTGTACAGTCAGCGTCGTAATAAACACACAGGAGCGAAACAAATCGTCGCGTTCACTAAATAAAAATTTTTAAACCGGGATCACAAAAAAAGTGAGTAAAATGGGCGACGAAGAAGCCATCTCTTCTGGGTAGAACTAATTGGCGTTCGTTGGTTTATACTTTAAAAAAGTTATTTGTTAAACTCGTAACACTATTTTGATGTCCGAAGCGGGAGCGTGAGGTTGTTTCGGACAAAAAATGACGGTACTGACCGCTTTAGACTCTCTGATATACGGAGCGAACAAATATTTATGATGTACCGTGATTGTCAGTTTTTTTCATAATAAATTCTAAGATAAATATAAAAAACTTTCTATGAAGCTGGGTGATTCAAAGTTATAAGTCAGAAATCTTTGCCTGTATCATTTCGCAACGGTAAATTTAATAATACGCTAATTTCGATATCTGTTGCAAAAACGGTGTTATATTAAAAGGTAAACGTAACAAAAAGCTGACAACTGCCCGATGACTGATCCGTGGCGTGTGTCGATCAAGAAAATAAAGTTATAACTATTTTCAGTTTAGATATGCTTGATACGGAGCGGCGCAGTTAGACAAAACACCTGTATTCCCCGCCTACCTACCCACTTATGAATATGTAACCCCATTGTCCTCACAAAAGAGATCTATCCGAGGACTTGCTAACAAGGGATTTTTAAGAAAAAAGAAAAAAAAATCCGTTCGAGAGATCCGAATGCGCACCAGATTTGTTGCCGAACAATGGACCAGGAGACGGCCAGGTAGAATAAATTCCCTTTGTTGACTACCATTAGGATTGTAATGTTTGAGGATTTTTAGGAGTAATAAAATTCGGTGAACGCAAAATTTTTTTACTCAGTCCTTATAGAGTCTGACTGTACATTACCATTTGTTTGATTTCTTCAAGATTTCTCAATTTCAAAAAATGTTGAAGTGAAGACTTTGGTATTGGATATCGTTACTTGAATAAATAAACGATAAACAAAAAAGGTTTAAACAAGCAAACACATCACATTCACATCTTGATTAAATTCCAAATAATCAGCTATCGAAATGTAAAAAGGTATCCTCACTCGACGGACGGGGAACCGTTAAAATTAATGATATTTCTTTCACTCCGGACGAGAAAAGTGTCGGTTACCTTCCTCCCACTACCTGTGATGTGATGTGTCTATTTAGACATCAAAATACACTTTTTTGTTCAACCATTATCTGTGAAACTGGTCCCAGAAACACAAAACATTCATTGTTAAGGTACTTTAATGATTTTCGGCACATTTTGGAGTTGGCAACTTGGAAATTCTGCGAATCAACATGGTCTATTTGGAAAAAATGCTCAAGGTGCATTTTGACCTGTCAAACGAGGTGTTATTTACGGTTTTGACGCAAAACGTGATGGTGTCAATGAAATTGATACTTTATGGTGTTAGGTGGCTAGACTTCTGAATTATTTATTTCCATTTTATGCGGTTTTCGTGTCCATATAAGAGGGAGTTGTACTTAAGTTTTTCTGTTCAACTGTACAAATTCAAGAACAGTATTTTTTGGCATAAGACCATGTTCATCACGGAATATAGAATACAATCTATATTCCGTGATGTTCATAGTGTTAGGTTTTAATATTCATTTTGTATTGATCTGTCAGTTCATGGTGTGGGTTGAATGCTATATATTAATAACTTAATTACTAATTTGGACTATATCAGCCACGTGTTCTCAACTTCTCAAGCAGATGATCTTAGTTCCTACAAATTTGTTCAAAATTTTTGATCCTATTTTATTTTGGCTTTTCTAATAATGCATCATACTAGTCTCACTTTTAAAAATGCAGAGATTACCCAACTTCTGGACAAGCATAACCTAAAAACGAACCAGTATAGATACTATAAGCTCACCTGTCTTTGTTTAACTACGAAGCTTCTTTATAATCTCAAATTTTCAAGCACAGGAAACCATATAACTCTTGTATTAAACAATCAAGCAATGTTGTGTATATACGTATTATCTTATCTGGACGGACAGACAGACAGGATGTTCGTGTTAGCTCCTATATGACGGACAGACAAATCTGAGAGTAAACACTTGTTAAGAATTAACTTGATTGCTTAATGTTCTGAGGGAGTTTGATATGGGTTGACAATCGTCTTCTTAAACAGAGAGAAGACAAAATAAAGAAAAAAATGTATTAGTTTTTTTTGGATATTCTTTTCTACAAAATTTTTGTCGTGTCGTGGTAGCTCAGAGGTTTAAGACGCCCACTTCTCATGCATAAAAGTGTGTTCCAAACGTACCAACGGCAAGTACCAATGTGGCTTTGGTAAATGTTATTTTGGTATGAGTATCGTATGTATATTCGTATGCATATAGTAAAGGGAAGTTATTTTAATATTATAAACAGACACTCCAGTTTTATTTATTTGTATAGAAGTGATGAAAATTCATCGATTTATTACTATATAGTTGTATTCAATTGACTGCCTCGTTGGCCGAGTGGTAGCAAGTGCGACTGCCAGGCAAGGGGTCTCGGGTTCGATTCCCGGGTCGGGCAAAGTATTACTGGGTTTTTAAATAATTCTCAGTAGTAGCACGGAGTCTGGAATTGTGCCCGGTATATGGCAATAGGCTCACCCCCTATTACATGGGACTCATAACATAAATAGTGAAAAGTGGGTGTTACATTGTACAGTGGCATAATGTGCACCTCTGCCTACCCCTTCGGGGATAAAAGGCGTGATGTTATGTTATATTATGTTGTTGTATGTCTTCTACTAATTCATTTTATAGCTACAAAGCATTTAATGTCCAACAAAACACAAAGTGACCAGTCCGCATAATCTAGACCAGAATAAATCTATATTATCTATCCTAAGATCTGCTTATTAGTTGCAGTTTAATATAGTAATTGTGGCGAATGACTGTAATTATCTCCCATTAATCTCATAATGGGAGATTGTGCGTTGATTTGAGATTATATCTCTAACGGAGTGACCCAGAGGAAGTGCTCAAGTGTCTGTGTAATGATCAATTTGTGTGTGATACAGTTAATTGTTTATGAGTGGCTTCGTTGTCGAGTAGTTGGGAGTGTGACTTCTGAGTATGGGGTTTGATTCACGGATCGTGCTATGTTATTCGAGTATTTTCGGTATTTATGAAAATTGTATGCAGTCTGCAATTGTACTGTAGACACTTTGCATCGGTTACATTGTGAGTCTTGATTGATAAGGCTGAGCTTATTGCGACTAACCAAATAAAATTCCAGACGCCGTACCTTTTCGAAAAACTGAAAGAACTTATGGACTTTGCCCATCCCGGAAATCGTACCCTGAACCTCTTCATTGGCAGTCACATTAGCGAATCCTCTATCGATTTTTTTCTCAAAAAAGGCCATAACTGAAATATTCTCCCATAATTCCTAACAAATAAAAATTCAGTAGTAGACATAGTCAACGGCAAACGCATTACCGTCAACTCGTAGGTGATAATGACAGTTTGTGCCGCCATTTAACATGGCGGTGCGAGCTACTGCGCAGGCGCATCCCTCGCTCCAATATTGTTTCACTATGTTATGTTTGGACATTATTATCTTCAGTTTACTTAGGCCCGTGAGTTTCGGATTACGTTCGCTAGTTTTCAAAAACAAGTTCCATTTTTGAGTAATGTAATGAAATTATTTGTTAGTTTTGGTTGATGATGTAAGTTTATTTATTTATTCATTAGTTTTCTTAGGTTTTTGTGGAGAAGTAGATATGGAAAATGCTAAAACCATTAAAAATGTTTGATCAGAAACTGTAGCATCGTCATTGTCATCAGCATGAATACGTCCACTGCTGATCAAAGGCGTCCTGTATTATATCAGTCGTAAATCTACTAAAGATTTGTTCCAACCTAATAAACTGAGGGTTCTGAAGGCCCTAGAAGGAACCTTCTCTAGTTTGCAGCAATCAGCAAGTGTCTATAGGCAGTATTACTTGATTATACCACCGGTAGATCGATTTGCGCGTTTCGCGTTTCTCCATCTCATAATAAATTGAGGGTCTAAAGACACTGCTTACTATCCACATGCTCAATAACTGTACTAGACAGTCAATAAATAAATAACAAATAACCAATAACATAAAATAAACACCATAATAACCAATAAACCGCCATAACACAACATCTAGGATAAAGTAAAACGCAAGGCGCTAATAATCAGTTAAAGCGACCGAACCAGTTTCAACCGGAATGTGAGTGGGCGTCCAGTTCGATTCCCTGGCCGGACACTATTGTGACGTAACACCATAGATTGGTTTGTTTACGGTAAAGTGGACCAGAGTTAGATTGTCGTTGTTTATTTGATATCAGAATTCGATGAGGTTTTATTTGTAATATTGTTGGGTTATCGTTTGTTATTTAAGTACGCCATGTTTAGGATTTTGAACTTTAAGTTTTAAGGTATTATTGTAGATATCTTCTAATACCTATATAAAATTCTCGTGTCACAGTTTTCATTGCCATACTCCTCCGAAACGGCTTGACCGATCCATTTTTATCCCCCTAAATGTTAGGGTTAGTCCACCCGTAAATTGTTTCGAATTTTTTTTCTATGTAATCTGGTGATGAAAATGATAAAAGAATCTACTCAGTTTTCTGAAATCTCAGTAGATGCATTTCTGAACCTACATACCTAGATGGCTATAAAATACAAAAAAAATAAAAAAGGTAAATGTTTATAAAAATCTTCACAAACATTCAGTTCTTAATAAACAAAATATTACAATAGATAATAAACTAACCAGTTACCTTATCACCTCAATCAAACCACGACATATAAATTCAAATTACCCAAAAACAAACTAAGTAATAAACAAACCGAATTTATCTACAAATGCCGAATCAAACACAATCTAGAACGAAAACTTAAATTCTATCGGCAATTAAGCGTTCGCAATCAAAAAGTAACATCAAGATGGCGTCGGTTCGCCAGTAATTTACGATTAAATGTATACGCCATAGTCTATAGTGGCCATAAACACAAAAGCCATAATTAATTCTCCAGCCCTCGGCTCTGTAGTAACGAGGTGAACTTAGGTTCGTTTGGCATTGGACCATATAAAACTATCAGGGCTCGGGACCCTATTTTTATCTGGTCGTAATTTAGGATCCAAAGTAGACTTAAATCTTGGTGAGGAAAATCTAATCTGTGGGCTGGTTCTAAATGGTGCTCGTTAGGTTAGGTTTGCTTCTGAAGTGGAGAAAATATGTGTATAGGATAGTTTGGCTTCATCTGAGTGCTACCGCATATTTAAAATGTGTTAAAAACCCACCATTGTTAAACTAAACGATGTTTTTTCACAAAACATAACTATTCTTTAATATTTAAAACCCACCGCCATTATGTACTTTAAAACCTCAAATAAAAACCTCTTGAACGGTTGTGCCAACTATTTGCAGTAATATAGAGTGATTCAACAATACAGATTAAATATATTTAATCCCAAATAGTTGTTTGAACAAGTGGTCGGTACTCATCACCAGTGTAAGGTGGATATGGTCTATTGTCCCATAGAAACCCGTGACAGGTTAAATATACCGTAACAATGGGAAGCGAAGATTTGTGAAAATTATAAGTTTTAATATTTGAATAGAAAGGTACTTAGAAATTGACGAAGGATGCACCTTTTTTGGGACTATGTCGTGACGATTGTTTATTGTTTGACGTCTCTGTCTTTAGGTATAATAGTCTATGGAGTTTCTTGCATAGACTTCGTTTGTTATTTTAATGCTTAATGTTTGTTTATTTGGTACCTTGTCCAGTGCTACAGTACTGCTTGTTACATTATTAAATTCGCTGTTATACCTGTAAAATTAGTTACTAAATAATAAATGAGATATCAAAATATTGTCTAGAAGTCTAGACTAATAAACAATTTGTTTGAGGCCTAATGGAATGTGATTCAGTTGATAAATTCATTGCAATCATTCAATTACAATTTACAAGAACAAAATAGTACATTATAACAAATAAATTAAAAGGATAAGATTTTATTGACAGTTTTGAATTATATTTACTTTTAAGTAACACATAGATAAGTACGACGTTCATAACATAACATCACGCCTTTTTATCCCCGAAGGGGTAGGCAGAGGTGCACATTATACCACTGTACAATGTAACACCCACTTTTCACTATTTATGTTATGAGTCCCATGTAATAGGGGTGAGCCTATTGCCATATACCGGGCACAATTCCAGACTCCGTGCTACTACTGAGAATATTTAAAAACCCAGTAATACTTTGCCCGACCCGGGAATCGAACCCGAGACCCCTAGCCCGGCAGTCGCACTTACGACCACTCGGCCAACGAGGCAGTCATACTATATGTTTAAAGGATTATTAATATCAGAAATATCTGAAAAATTCAGAGACACACTTGTAAAGCCAGCACAAAACAGAACAAAACAACGATCGTCAACCGGACTTCGTAGCCCCGCCAATTTTCCAAGATCACATAGATTACAGCGTAAACAACTTCTAATAAAACCTTCTATCCATAAAGGCGCGAACATAAGTTCCCTTTGTACCACAAAACTAGAAAATCGATCCGTCACAAACGGATTTACAGTCCTTTCTACTTCCTGCACGTAAATAGTACCACTCAAATAGGCAAGTTCTCAACTATATTACACCTACATATCAATTAGTATGTGTAGCCTATTCTACCCAGACCAGCCTACCCAGACCGCTCTACCCAACTTACGGCACAAGCAATAGAGTCTATTTTATATTAGTTTAGGATCAACTAAATCTAAATAAAGGAGTTTACTTACAATATCTCAGTGCAACACTAAAACAGATTCTTGGAAAATGTTTTAAGTATATTCAATATTGACCGAGCGAGGCCGGGGGGCGTACAGTAGCTTATTGGTATTTTGGATTCTCGTTCTGGTAAATATTGGTTTTAACCAGTTTTTGGATCGTAGGGTTGATCGGTTTTCTAAGATTTGAACGTTCTCACATATCATTATGATCAGAGATGCCTTGTTTGGTATGCCTTTATGTAGGAATAGGCACTGTTGAGCATTCTATCTTACATTTTAGTGATGGGACATCTAGCGTTGTAGTGTCGATAGACTTGTCGATAAGTGATTGATTTTAGTAGTAAAAATTTTCTTAATTAATGTAGCTTAAAGTTTACTTTCTTATTATTTGTATTTGGAAACGATGTATATCAGCTATTAGGCAACCTTTGACCAGGTACTTAGTAAGTACGTTATTAATAGATATAGTACACGCCACGAGGTCCAAGATTCAGGTATTTTCGACCAGTAAATCTTACTAATAATTGAACAAAAAACAAAGATAAGATACAAAATTCTCAAAGTACAGTTCAAACAAGTCTACATGTATCTATCAAAGAAAAAGATGATCAGCAGAGATGACAACGTAAAACAAATGTTGTTTTAAGTTAAACTCCTGCGCACCTATGCAAATAGGGCTTCCACAAAATTAATGTCAACATAAAAAAGTACATTTTAGTTGGGTGTATCATATCGCTTTGTATTAATCCATTGAATGCTGTTCAAATAATGAAGGAAATAATTTGGATTCCGAGGTAGCAATGTAATGTGAATTTATGATATTCCCATCATCGTAAAGTTTGCTCTACAAAAGTCCCAGTCATACAACTTGTCGTAGGGTTGTCGAATTTAAATTTTCCTTAGTAATATATTTTGGTTTAAATATTTGTTTTTTGTTTTTGTGATACTTGGAAACAATATAGTAGTATTTTATTTAACTAAAAAACTCTGTGGTGCAAGTTTTAAGCATTTTTGGGTAGGTATACCTGCCTTGCCTTTATGATAGTTGACAATACTTATCTTTCATCTCTCGATATAACATGCAACATCATTTTCATTTTCAAAAAAAAAAATAGAAAATGAAAAAAAAACATTCAAAAGTGATTTTCTGTAATTATCTACAGTATAAATAAAATAATAAATGTTCCTATATTCACCCCTAGATGCGCGCGCGCTTGCAGCAGAGTCAATATTGACGATAGCAGTAAGCCGCGACGACGCGTCACGCGCATGCGTGAGTCAACATTTGTGCCCCGTCCGCATCGCAATCATGCGCCTATGATACTTCTTTATGGGAATTCTTTTCTATAACTACACTTTTGTGTATAAAAATGTTGAACATATTTTTAAAAACTAATTTTAAAAGTAGAAAGTTCGACTGCATGGTTGGTGCGGTGGCTGGGCAACCGGCTGCCGTGCAACGTGTCGCGGGTTCGATTCCCGCGCGGAACGTTTATAGATGGATATGTTTGTAAATGCACCCACGACACAGGAGATAATCCTAGTGTGGGGCAACGTTTTTTTTTTAAAGTAATTTTTCGTTACATTGTGACGTCACATTACATGATTTGGAACCAAATCAGTTTTAGGTTATATGTGTGAAATGACGTAACATTTTAGTTGTTTTTCTTTAGATAGGTAAGCAAAGATGTCTCTATTATCCTGTGTTATCCTTACTAATATTACCAATGCGAAAACGTGTCTGTTTGTTTGTCTATTATAGTGTGATTTTCACGGGCTGAAGAATGACTTCAAGAAAAGAGCGTATTCCTTTTTAAAAGGCCGGCAATGTACCTGTGACTCCTCTGGTGTTGCGGGTGTCCATGGGCGGCGCTGATCGCTTACCATCAGGCTATCTGTTTGCTCGTTTGCCTCTTATTCCACAAAAAAAAAATGCTACATAGGCTTTACTTTTCCCCTTTATTTATGAGAGTGAAGCTTACTTGGATTAAAATCTAGTAATATAATAAATACTATCTACAATGTAGGAAAATAAAGAGTGGGCTTATCCCACAATACAAATCAAGACTTCCAGCTTCAAATACGTCTTCACAATATATTAAGCAAAATATTAATTTATGTCATATTCAACAAGATAGTTACGTACAATTTAATCTTAGTGTTGGACAAGCTTATTAGGTTATCCTTAAAGTCGATAAAGTATCATCGATACTTTATTTCAAGTATTATATGAGCTTGAGTTATACGAAAGTATGTTTATTTGTGTGTGTGTGTGTTTGTATGTTGTACTTGTTGTGTTGGTGGGGATGGTGATAAAGTCACCGCATGTGTCCGAGCGGTGCGGGCGAAGGCGATGCATCTTCATATAGTGCTGTACTGTTAAGTTATCGATAAAATTATTTTTTGTTGGTACCTAAAAATGGCAAATGAATAATCATCATAAGTAATTTTTATTAGTGACTATAAGATTGTTAATAAAAGGGTCCTTAAAATCTTAACAATACATTATTTTCTGTATGGCTATTTATAATTTTTATCAAGTTTTACTTTTCATTTTTAAACGGACACCAACAGTACCGAGCTTATTAAAAAACGAACTAGTGTTGTAACCGTTACTTATCGATAAACCAGAAAACCCAGTCGGTCTCACTATAATGGCTGGGGCGTGGTACATTGGCCGCAACAAAACGAACAAACCAACGCGCATATATTGTTATTACTAACGTGATGAGTACGTGTATGGGACGTACGACTAACAATTGTACATGGTGATGTCATTATAATTTAAGCTAAAACTATAAGTATTATTATTTTATACCTTTACCTATTTTATTATTTTATACCTATCTTTATTTTATTATTTTATACCTATCTTTATTTTATTATTTTATACCTATCTTTATTTTTGATACCGTTTTTGATATTACACCATAATTGATTAAATGAAAAAAAATAAATTTCGTGTGTTTGAAAGTATCATATTATGGCAAAGCCATTATCATTTTTTTTAGTTTTTATTTAAAGTTACTATTTAAAAGTTACAAGTATTACAAGTTTAAAAGTTACTATTATACCTATGAAAGAATAACGCTTTAGTCCTACTTTTACACAAATGTTTTGTGATATTGCTACGTCTAACATAATTGGTAAAATTTCGTCAAAAATATTTTCTGAACCAATTACATACAGGCCTTAAAACATATATAATTCAGATTACATTTTATGATTTATTACCAAAGTAACTACGCTTGCAGTATTTAGCATAACGTTAGTTGAAATCTGGTATTTAGACTAGAATTTATGCATGAGATAGAAATCAACTGATTTCATATTTTCATCACTTGATCGTAAAACTTGGATATTAGTTAAATACATTGTAGTAATCTCTTTAAGATTAGATACTGACTGACAGGGTACCTTAGAATAGTCTAATTTATGTATAGGTACTTTGTTTACTATATATATAATTATATTTTTATTTAGACTTGTACTACAAAGATTTAAATATAAATAGTTTAAACGATGGCAAGTATTCGCCATATTAAGTTACTTATGAATTACATAACAAAGTGCGGTTAAAAAATTTTCAATCCTGCTCTAATTTATTTTCTGAGCAATATACTGTAAAAAATACTTAAAAATACAATTACAAATACAATATCAAACTAATAAACGTCACCAAAACCTATCTTTCTTTTTATTATAGAAGAAATGTCAGAAAACCATTTAAAAACGTATCGTGACTAAAACGACGCACCGTGTCGTAACGTGCGGCCTATAATGATAGTGATGTGCCTTTCTCGGCCGTATATAATTTACTAAGGATTGAGTTATTAGTTGTCTTAAGGTACCAGAAACCAGTGCCGGTTTAATGCAGTCGCTTTTTCGACGACTTAATGTGATTTTGATACGGTCCGACGTAAATTCGAGTATCGTGTTAGATTTGAACTCAATTAAGATGTCTTTTTACGTTTTCTGTGACGAAATTAACGTTTTCGAGTGTGTTATAATGAGTTTGAAGCGTAGGTTGTGGGTATCGTTATGTTAAATATTCTTAATGAGAATTTTTCTCTTTCTATGTAAGAGTTGCGTAAGATATTGAGTTGTCGATAAGTTTTGTTTGTTGGTATTTCTTAGCTCCGATATGTTTGAAGTGCCCTTTATTGGAAGTCGAGTTCAAGGACCTTGTAAAAGTGGCTTGCATTGGAGCAAGTAGAATGTATTGCTTATTATAAAGTGCATTCTAATACCAATTTGTATACTTTTTAATACGTATGTGGCATTATTTAGTTTTTCAAAAGGGAGTATTGATTTTTTTATTATGTGTTTGTAGATTTGGGATTAAAAGAAGCTCGAATAGATTATATCCTTCTAAATCTTATTCCTAAGTCCCTAACTCACAATACAAGACAGTTCAAACCCGGTACATCTTTACTCTTTTTATTCATGTCTCAGGAGACTTGAAAACAAAATGTTCGGTAACTCAATCGGTCCAATCGAAGGGTCAAAGTCACACTAAAAATTATCAGAAGATACGATCCAAGGAATCTACATAAGCATACCATGAGACAATCGCCTTTAATTAAGAGTCACACCTGGTTTTTTATACAAATCTCCTTATTATTCCCTTTTGGTTCCTCGGGTCTTGTCGTGGGCGTAAGTTTGTCGCTTTCTTATGGTCCCCATGAATTGATTAAGGTATTTTTTGTGGACCATTGTAGGGTAATCATTGCGTGTCTTTTATCATGGTTAATGATCACAGATTAACATGTTGTGGTGATGTGATGGGGTGATGATGACGAAGCTGTATTTGAGTTTTGAGGGTTTTTAATGAAGACTTTCGGTTAGTTGTTGTTTGAGAAAATGCGTGAAATGATATTGTGTATTTTGATGAATCGGTATTTGAACAACTTTTTTGCTTATATTGTACCTACCAGAAATAAATTAAACATATAAGCATTATAACATACACAACTCATTTATTGACATAACTTTAACTTTATTCGAAGACATCTCAACTTTTGTACTCTCAAAAAGATTAAGTGATAATTACTATTTTAATACTTATCATCAAACTCATATCAAAAATAACTATATTCATAAGTACTTAGGATGCATTTTTGAAATAACAATAGATCTCTCCGAGAGCTTACGCTCGCAACGGATGTCGGGTGATTAAGAAATAACTTATTATATTTAACCCAGACATGCCCTGTCATGTTCTGTTTGTTAATTTAGAAGCCAACACTAATGACTATGTGAGTTGCCTTTTCTTTATTGGGAAGTAATTAATTAATATTTTTACTCTTACAACTATCAATTGATTCAGTGAATACGTCATTAAAATGCCGATGCTTTTGAGATCGAACTCGAGGTCGTTCCCATCCCTAGTCTTAAGAGTTCGTTTTAAAATGAAGGACGATATTGTGAACCGGTTGTTTACCTTTCAGTTATACTCGTAAAAGTCGACTAGGGAAATTGGTTGCTCGTAAACTTGGCTATTCCTATCTTTAAACCAGACTTGTTCACACTACATGTGGCTACCAGACGTTCTAGGACCGATTAGCGTCCCCGCTATTTTAGGTATATAGTACGACACATCTACATGTTAAGTATACCAAAATAAATCCCGTATCAGAAAGCAGGACCGAAACGAGTCCTAACGAACTTAAATAATGTTTTTTTAATTCTTTTTCTATACTGGCAAGACAGCATGTCGGCGCACGAGTGTTGCCCTGGGCGATTTGGGCATTTTTTTTTCTTCCACACAAGTTGCGTTCGCTCAAGCTTGTTCTTGCGCGTAATGGCTTCATTATATTCACTCGGAATCTCAGGAAAGAAACTCGGGGGAGTTAGGGGCCGAGAGCAAAAACATGACATGTTTCCGCTAGAAGGAAACTTTTGTACAAGTGTAGATTGTTCCCAGTTATGAAATTATTCATAAACACAGTTCAACAGTTTGAAAATTATGATGATTTCAAATGGAATTTCTCTAAAGCTCAATTATTCAATTATGTTTATGCTTTACGAAGATATGTTGTTCTAATTATTTTGCTCAAGGCCTTTTCACTTTTAGGAAATATTGGAAGATTTAGTAGCTGCATAATGATACCCCATCGAGATCGCTCCGGTAATCGTTCCTGAGTTATTACGCAATTACGTGCTCAGTTTCGTGTATTTTTAAACAGCTCGTGTGTTGCAATTTTTTTGGATGAGTTGATTTTGAGATCGTAACATGATTTTGAATTCCGGTGGCTTTTTGATGGTTTGCATAAAATTTTATTGATTCAAGTACAAGTACATTCAAGTATCAAAGGAGTGACACAATTCATCACAAGTCCAAAAACTTACACTCACAGAAAACCGACGTGAAGCAACGCTTGCGTTGTGTTTCGTCGTGTGAGTGAGTTTACCGGAGGCCCAATCTCCCCAATCCCTGAATCCCCAACGATCCTCAAACTCCTAATCCCCAAAAAGCCGGTAACGCACTTGTATCGCCTCTGGTGTTCCAGGTGTCCATGAGCGACGCCGATTGCTTACCATCAGGTGATACGTCTGCTTGTTTACTGTCTTATGCCATAAAAAACTTAGACAACAGGACTACTAATCAATTATGTGGATGACGCATTGAGAAAGATAATTCCAAGTGGAAGACACATAGTTGATTGCAGTAAAACTCAGACTAAATTAAATTAACGCGAAAAATACTAGAAAAAGACTATACGATTCATAAAACGAACCTTACCATATTTACCTCATTTAAATGATATTTTTTAAAGATACCGTGAGAAAGTTTTGAAACAAAGAAACAGAGATAAGTTAATTAATCGATACATTGTCTTCGCACTATTTTATTGTAATGGTGCTCTATTATATCTTTATTGTAATGTAGACAGACGGTGCCGCCATAAAAGTTCTTTGAAGGGTTGCCTTTGAAGTTAGTTCTTATACTAGCTGTTGAGTATTGCATTGTTACAATAATAGGGTGAAATATCTTCTTAAATTATGTTAGAGAAGAATTTTGTGGTTTTATTGGCATATATTTCGAAAATATTCTATGGTAATAACCAGCCCAACGCCAAACATCTCTCATAATAAGTAAGTCTCATTTGAATGTCCAAGTCTTGTGTCTTTAGTCGGCAACTGAAGTTTTGCTTTTCATAGTCTTTCGTATAATAGATGCATTTTATTTTCTTTTTCGGATTCACTAGTGGCTAGCATCTTCCAATTAAATAACTCCCGATTCTCAATAAAATCATAGCGATAATGTCTATTACATCAATCATCCAAAGCCGCGGGCTTCAGTTTATTAAGACTCATATAAAACTATTACTCACAATCATGATTCAATTTACAACCATTCATTTACGTATAATAATTCTTATAGAACTATTAATGTTTCAAGTTTAACGTATAAAACAAAACAAGAAGGGCCTCTCTCGGACCACTAAAGACAGATTTTTATTGCAGATTGCGGTGTAACTAACGACTGTTCACAGTCTTTTATTCTTGGCGAACAAAAACAACATTAATCTGAGCACAACGTGGTGTTTATCTCTATTCAGCCATTGAAAAGGTGCAATAAATATAGTAAGCACACGTCGAGCAATTGAAATGTACACTACTTAATAATCGCCGGCATGCAACGCCGGTACACGACCACGCTCCGTGTGGCCGGTTCGCTTTACCCTACGATTTTATCGATAGCCTACAATTTTTTTTTTCCCAACACTTTTTCAATATCCGAAAATAAGTATCGATATTTTTTTTGTACGTTTCCCATCACTATTCCGTTTGACGACTGTGAGATGTGGTTTTAGAAACCCAATAGGTTGATTAGGCATGATTGTTAGTCTTTCTTTTAATCATGTTGCTATTATAAAATTTCTTGTTAACCTGACCTTATTGTGAAACGTATACGAGATAAAAATGCTTCACAATGATACAGCGTGATGGAAATGGAATGTTGCTATGCGCACTTACAGATATAATATAGGTAGTGTATTATTATAAAGAAAAGAGTCTTTAAACGATTTTATTCGAGTTGGAAATAAATAACATTGAGCGTCAATTGCTTTTAAATATGTGGTTTAGTTTGTCCATATAACAAAAACAAAACGTTTCGAAATCAAAACAATGAAATCACTGTCAACTAAACCGAACATTTGTAGCCATATAGTAATAAAAAAAAACAAAATACGATTTCAGAATGTCAATTCGACGTTTAAAATTCCGCACTAGTGTCACTCCGAATGCAATCGATTCATTCGATTATCGAACAACGTCACGTGTGGTCGAGAGATCGTATGCATCGATATCTCGCGCGAATACGTTCGATGACAACGCCACAGCTAGTTCATTCCCGCCATATTTACTGTGTCGAACGTTGAAGATCATGGAGTACAGAATTATAGAGTTGTTTACTCTTAGATGGCAGATTCAATAAAAAGTACTTTAATTATTCGGCTTATTCACGGCAACTGTTAGAAAAGAAAGGCTCTACTACTTACTTTCAATTCAACCTGGGACTCATAGTGGTGAGCAAGATGTAATAAATACATTGAAAAGAAACGATTAAATGAAATGATATTAATTTCTGCACATAGGTTACAAGGTAACACTTTTACAAGTCAATCTTTAAATGACTAAAAAGCGCTGTAGCAACTGTTCTAGACCTTATAACTTACTTATTTACTGTCCATTATTTTCTACTAGACTACGGCAGTGGAGCTAAGATGTGGGTTATGATCTCATATAAGTAACTTACTTTCAAAACTAATCTTTACTGCATGAAAACGACCGAAATATACTCACGTGGGATTAAAAAAGTACCATGTTATATTTGTCATACTGATTCAGTGGCGCCCTCATATCATATTTTTAACACAAACTTTTTCATATACAGAGACGACTCTGAATTTCTATACTCCATGGTGTTAAGATTTATAATATAAAGCGGTACGTATATCGAGCGCATATTGCGGTTTATTAGTGGTGGGACATGATTTAATGTTTTGTAATTGAGGCACAACTAGTGATGTAGTGGTTTTTAATTATGCGATTAATTATCTAGGTATAACGCGTATTATTAAGTTAAAATGAGTTTTTGCTTGAGCGGTCGGATTAGTTTGTGTTGAATGATATTAATTGTCTAAAACTTGAAACTAGTTGGTGCTCATTCATGCAGAAGTTATTAAAGACGTGGGTTTTACCTACGCTGTTGAAATACCTGGTTCGGAGGTTAAGACGCCTGCGTCTCATGCATGAGGGTGCGGGTTCAAAACCTACCAACGGCAGGTACCAATGTGACTTTTTCCGAGTTATATGTACTTTCTAAGATTATTTAGACACCACTGACAAACGGTGAAGGAAAACATTGTGAGGAAACTTACAGACTTTAGACTTATAATTTTTAATTATATGTTTGAAATCGCCAACCCACAATGAGCAAGCGTGGTGGTTAATGCTCAAACCTCCTCCATGTGAAGAGAGGGCATTTTATCAGCAGTGGCCACTCATAGGCTGTTGATGAATGTATATATGTTTAAAATCCTTTGCTAATTACTGAAAGCATTATCTAGGATTGTAATCAGTGTATGACTAGATTAACAACATAATCTTTGCTATAATTCACACTCTCTGGTTTAGCTATAAATTTTCCTATAATTACGTTCATGTCTCCATTGGGTCTAAAGTATTTGCATTTTTTATCCTCTAGCCGGCCCTTGTCGCTTAGGCGCGATGTTACCGCTAGATGACGCTGGATAAAGCGGGTAGTATCAAGTTCCTGCTAAGATCTTAATCGTTAGATGTATTAGCGCGGCTGTTGGTGCTTGGTGCAATTTGCAAGCTAGAAACTGGATTATAATGAGTATTTTGTTTTACGGAAGTGAAGATAACTTTATTAAATCATACAAGTAAATAACATAATTTATATAACTACATAAATATTACAACTTAAAATTAACTACAACTAAACTATTAAATAAAAAGAAAAAAAAAAGTGAACGAATTGAATGTCGGAATTTTTACGGAATGATTACGATTCTATGTAGTTTTACTTGGTCTAGTGATAATTTGACAAGGAATCATTACATAAAATCATTAACGATTTGAACTTCGTTTGAACTAAAGTAATTTTATTTGTTTTTTTTTGTACTTTTGTCGAATATTTAAAGTAATATAACAGTGCAATTCATCCATTAAAGTTGATAGATAAGCTTAAATTTCAAGTGTAAAATATTTTTTTAAAGGTTGCAAAATTTTCTGTGTACTTAATTAAGTTTTTTTTTTAAATTAATACGTCCCCGCTCCATCTCAACCCTGCAACCGCAAACCCTGGTCGCACATACACGCATCCTTAAACACTTATAAAGCATTGTGTTGGCATTTAATTAACCCTCGCAAGATTTATCGGAGTCACTCGCAAGCATGTCACTGTGATATAGTACCCCAAGTTCCAAACTGACCTACCGGTTTCTCCAAATCGATTTCATATTGGGGTTAATTGATATATAGAGTGTTTAAAAAAATATTTAAATCGTACACGTTAATAGTGTCGTAACTAACGATATCGATTAAAAATGTATCGAGTTTCGATTATTATCGATTGTTTGTTTTTTGTTAGTTTGTTGATATTTTAAACTTTTTGTATTCGTGTTCTAATGTGAATTGTTCGATTGATTGATTTATTTGTTTCGATTTTGTATAGCGATTAAGATACACGTGTTTTTATGAAATTGCACCGTCATACTTAGTAAAATAAATTAAAATTCACTTAGCCAATCAATGTAATATGTAGAAAAAGGTAATAAAATTTCATTTGCGTAATTTTATTCCTTTTAAAACATGACAATAATAATTGTTAGAACTACAAATCTATTAAAATTGTTCAATGTTGATAATTGTTTTCTGAATTTCTACATGTTTTAATACAAAATATACATCACAATACATGTTTAATTTGTAAAACATGTTCATAGTAAATTATCTTTTTTGGAAACTTGATGCAAAATTACTCAATTATTATTATTTCTATGTTCAACAAAATAAACCGATGAATAAAAATATCTACAATGATACTTAGATATCTGACAAGCAATCTACCCTTGCTTACACAGACCTCACAATGTAAATTATTACATCAAAATAATAGGTATCGTACATCAGTATATGATATTACAAAAAATCTAATTACACTTCGCATCTACCGACAAGATTGAGCCATCATAAATTTTGGTCACATCATTAAACTCTGCGTTGACATTCAGACCAAAAATCGACATTACAAAAAAAAAACAAAATTGAAAATGTCAAAAAATCATCCCTCCTATAGATGAGACGGCTTTATAAGGCTGGTGGTACACTGAGCGTTAAGGTTGGCGCACACTGATCCCGACGGATAATTAAAGAGGCCAGTGGATGATAAATAACCAAGTGTCCGAGTTTTTACCGCAGATGTCATTATCTCAGCCGACTCTATCAGCCGTCACTCGATTACGCAGATGTTTATGAAGCTGATAATACCACAACGGTGACATTTTTATTTCTTAAATGAGTTTTGATTAAATAAATTCAGATGATGATGTCAGATTAGATGATGTCAGATGACATGATGCATTCATAATAATTGACTCGAAAATGATTTAATACAATTTCATGATAATAATAATTAAGAAGCTAATAACATCAATCACTCAATCCGAAAATCGAAAACAACGTGCCTCATTATTTATTTCGGGTACAAAAAGATGATAGCATAAACTGAAGGAGGCCTACGCCCTAGCGGTGAAATAAGGGTTTTGATGGAGTTGTTTAACAGCTCTATAGAGATATCAAACTGCATCCACAGCGTAGCGCATGAATAATCGAAAGGTCCAAGTTGATGAGAACGCGTGAGAGCTTTTTTGTCTCCACCGGTGCACACCCTGCAGGAAAAAACACAGGACAAATAATTATTACCGAGCGTAAAAAAATGTCCCTTAATTGTAACCGTTGTTAGCGCTCGTTAATTTTTAACACGGATGAAGTTTGTAGACACCATGTCATTTTAAAAAATTTAACATTTATTTAAAATTTTAACATTTCACTTTAATTTCGATTTTTAAATAAATCCATACATTTTATTGAAAATATAAATGATACGTGTTCAACTGTTAATGTGTTCGGAAATTATGATATTAATTTCAAAAGCTTAATTTCCTCGACACTCGATGCAATACAGAGATAAATATAGTAATCAGTGTTCAGTGTAAAAACAATAAATTACTTACCAAAAACGAATTTAAATAACACGTACAGACAATCAGAAATGACTCAAATATATTAAAAAACGCTATGTTTGGTGAAACCACTCTGTGCATTTAATCAAAAGTCATCAATGTAAATATTTTTGACATTTTAAACTTTTTGTTAAAAATTTAAAATGTTGTTAAAATGAATAAAACATTTCTTTTCTTTGTTAATGAAATGAACGATTATAAATTAGTTATTTTTGTTTGCAGATGTTTGTGGCTGGTTGCAATTACAAGTGGTGAGTTAAATGTTGACTTTTTTCTATTATTTTTTAGTAAATTTAACGATGTTTTAATTACTATATCCTTAAGTCATTAGTTGGAACAATTAACACTAGTCAGTAGAACATGAACTTAGAACAACTGTGAACAACAAATTGTACTATTTAATTATAGATTCCCTTTTTCGGAATTTTTAATACATTGCCAAGTGTTTTCTTTAATACGTTTTTTTTTTTATTTTTATTGCTATTGAGGTACTTATCCGTGAAAATAAACTTGTTAATCAAGTTTTAATAAAAAACAGACTTTTTAAACATTTTGCAATAAAATAAATAAGCTATTAAAGTTTAGCTATAAAAAGTAGGTAGTTACATCAATATTTTGAAATAATTTCAAAGTTTAAATGTATTTAATAACGTTCACAGGCCACGTCTTTACCATATAATTGCAAAAAGACTAATTACGCTACCATTTTATACCATTTAACTATAAAATATTATCAATAAATACACTGTAAGGCCTATTTAACAAGAATACAAATTGAGTTTTACCAAGTTTTTAAAATTTAACAAGATTGCTCTTAAATTTTAAACGGTTTTATTTTTAAATTATTTTTTGAAGTCACGCACAAAACCGCAACCTTGTATGTTCAGACGCTCATCAAGCTACACGCTGGCAGTCAAATGTGTTTGGTAGATTATCGACTTTATCCTTATGCAATAAAGTTAAAAATGTCTTAAATCGATTTAGTGTAACTTCAAGTGCTGGTGTGGCTTTGCAATATAAAAAATGATTTTTTTAACACACGTCCATCAAACTATTTTTCTTTATTTATGGCTTGCACCTTATTAGCAACATAACCGTTAATTATAACGCTATCACAATTAGGGGGTAAGCAGGTGTATAGTTGTTAAAAGATGGGATAGCATCTACTAAAACCTACTTTTTTAAAGTACTTAAATTGTTATTTTTTTTTACTTTGACTTTTAGTATAGAATCGATAATTTATTTTAGATATTTTTTCTCGTTACTGTATTCTAGAACTACTCAACCACTTAAAAGCATACTTAACTCGATATTTATCATGTTCATTTGATTAATTTTGTAAAATATAACATTACATCACGCCTTTTTACCCCAAAGGGTTAGGCAGAGGTGCACATTACGGCACAATGCCACTGTACAATGTAACACCCACTTTTTATTATTTTTGTTATGAGTCCCATGTAATAGGGGGTGAGCCTATTGCCATATACTGGGCACAATTGCAAACTCCGTGCTACTATTGAGATTTCGTTTTAAAAACCCACAAGTCTTTTGCTGACCCGGGAATAGAAACCAAGGCCTCTTGCCCGGCAGCGCACTTGATTTTGTAAAATGTATCTGAAAAATGTCTAAATACCTATATTATGTGAAAAAGATTGATTTTTGACAGACGAGAAAAAATGAATTTCATCTCAATATAACAATGTAATAGGAAAGTCATTACTTGATACGTTTTTAATTCAAAACAGCTGAACAAATTTTGATTCAAAGCCAAATGTCTTAATATATTATTTAAATTTTAATCCTTAACAATGTATTTATTTATTTATAATGAACACTAATTTTATTTAAGAATAGGTAACTAAGGAATATTAATATTATATATACAAATAAGTATGAACTAAATTATTTACATCTTAAAATTACCTTAAAAGGCCTTAACATAGTTTTAACCGACTTTAAAACAGAGGGATTTGAAGTGGTTTTTTTAAACTTTTCAAAAATAATGAAAGATTTAGCTAACACTACGTAGTTATAGTTAATTTTAACATTATTTTTATTGGAAATTTAATTAAGTAATTTCATACACACTACGTAACATATAAAAATAGTCACTATGAAACAACATAAAGATAACATCACGCCTTTTATCCCCGAAGGAGTATGCAGAGGAGTACATTATGCCACTGTACAATGTAACACCCACTTTTCACTATGTTATGAGGCCCATGTCATGAGCCTATGGTTAATACTGAGATTTTTTAAAGTCCAGTAATACTTTGCCCTACCCGTGAATCGAACCCGAGACCTCTTACCCGGCACTCGCACTTGCGACCACTCGGTCAACTATGAAACAACTTTATAAATACCATCAATTATGGTGAATGGATGGCTGTATTCAAGGAGTGAGCTCACACCATCAACATACCTTCAATTATAAACTACTTTGTTCATAGTAATTTTATTAATTGAATGCCGTTTGATGGTTTTACACTTTTTACAGCGGTCTCGACTGCACCTGCCAGGGTCCCTTAGACCTAAAACATGTTGTAATAAATTCCCCGTTTTGTGTAGTTTTGAGTTTTAACCCGTGACAGAGTGGTCAAAATGTGGCTTAAAAATTGGGTATTCAATCAGTTCTCCGGTTAGTTAAAAATATTTTACGATTGACAAAATTCTCATTTGCATTTATATCTGCAAATAGGCTACAAGGCAGTCACAGGGCACTTTTACACGTCAATGTTTCAAGCGAACGATGAGGTCGACATTTCCTAACTGACTACCTACTCTGAGAAGAAATTAATGCCGAAATAAACTCAGAGGTCCTTCTCTTTTAAAGTCTAGATAATATGTAAGTACATAAAATATTAGGGCATGGAGACTAGGTGTGTGTTTAGTGTCAAAGTAAGTGCCTAAGATTAAATATTATTATGTAAAAAGTAACTTATCATGGGGTTTAGCTATTGAATTATTTAGCAAGGAGTTGTTATATCAGTATTAGCAAAAACCTTTAAATAAATAGCTTTAAAAAAAACCTATTTTTTATGGCATAAACGAGCAGTCAGATCTCCTGATGGTAAGCAATCGGCATCGCCCATGGACACCTGGAACACCGGAGGCGTTACAAGTGCGTTACCGGCCTTTTGGGGATTAAGAGTTTGAGGATCGTTGGGGATTCAGGGATTGGGGAGATTGGGGAAGGGGAGGGTAATTGGGCCTCCGGTAACCTCACTCACACGACGAAACACAACGCAATTGCGTTGCTTCACGTCGGTTTTCTGTAAGGTCGTGGTATCACTCTGGTCGAGCCGGCCCATTCGTGCCGAAGCATGGCGCTCCCACACTTGAACTTAATTCAGAGTATCATCTATTTTTTAAAGGGAATAAGGGAATTATTGAATGGGGTAGACGACTAATTTTTATTTTAATGTCCGTCTGATAGATTATTTAAAAACATTAGACACGTATTTTTATTTTCTCACAGAAACGAATAGTTTCGAAGATATATTGATTTGAAATTTCGCGTGACGTCACTTCTCAGTACATTTTATACTAAGGAATGACGTTTTAGCCCCCACTCCTAAACTTTGATTCGTTTTATCTAAGTATTGTTTTATTATACGACAAAATACTACGACTACGACAAAATCTAAGTATTGTTTTATTACGGACTAATTATATTTTTAATTTTCATACCCTGTCATCATCCCCATTCTCTTTAACCTCCACACATACAAACAAACATGCTTCTCACACACAACAACTCAATGTTTACTGTTTCTATAAAAGAAGGTTCGAAGTTTAAAATGTACAGCGTATTGCATAAAAAAGTGCAGCCTTATTTTAATTTGGTAAACATTGCAATAAAGAGGTGAGGTGCGTGACTTAAACAGTCCCATACAATGTAAGAAGTAAAAATACATCAGAGTGCAACTTTAGTTGAAATTCATTATTAGTTACTGTAACTTGGTTTAGCGAAAACAATGAGAGTATTAAAGGTTATGGACTTATGGAGCATGTTTCAGTTTTGTGCAGTTGAATGTACTTTTGTATGCTTTTTTGCGTATGTATGTAGCATTCGTAGTTTGTTAAAGGACTGTGTTTTATTTGAAACCGATTTATAAAAAATACGTTGAATTCATTACATTAGATTACATTCTGATATTTAACGAAGGCTAACTAAAAATCGCGGGTTACTCACGTGATAATATTGATATAAAAGCTCTACTAGTTTCGAGCCACACGGGGGCTCTTCTTTATGAGCAGCGTGCGCGACATCGAGACCGGTTGATTTTAGCTTAATCTCAATTTCAACATCTCTAAACACCTAAAAACATTTAAGTGAAAAACCTTAACCCGGATGAATTAACTAACATTTTAATGGAAGATTAGACATGTTGATGGTACATATCAGTTTGTTTGTAAGTCTGTCTGTGTTGTGTGAATCTGTCTAAACATTTGTAATATACACGTCGAATTACATTTACATTGGAGTTCATTAAATGCGATTATTGGAAACTTGTGGCTATATTTAGTTTGTATAGACGGACATTGTAATCTGTTGTGTGGCTGTTGTATGGAGAGACAGTGGAATTATTTTATACTAGCTACTTCCGCGCGGTTTTACTAACTCTGCTCGGCTCTTGTTCATTGTAGCGTGATATTTTATAGCCTATAGCCTTCCTCGATAAATGGGTTATCTAACACAGAAATAACTTTTCAAATCGTACAAGTAGTTTCGGAGATTAGCGCTTTATAATATTAGCATAGATGTACGTAGTTGGTGCAGATGAGGAGTGAAGCTGCAATAGCGAATAAAATGAATTATAACTTTGTGTATTTATAACTTAAACATAATTTATATACACTTTTAATTGTGCATATTATACATGTTAATATAATCCATTTTAAACGAATTCAAATAGAAAAAGAACCGATTTTAATCCGGTTTTCAGATAAGTGTTTGTTATAATATATTAATTTACCAACTTCATAAAAAAGAGGGGATTGTAGTCGGTTTTTTTAAACGAATTGTTTATAAAAGAATTATACTTGGTAGGTACGGTTCCCAGGTTTCTCAGGACGGATGATAAAAAACCATTTAGTTAATATTGATTACTTGTATTCAAAAGGAAATTGTAAGAACGAAAAAATGCTATACCATGTGTAGATGTACATATGTATAAATTACTACGGCCTGAGATAGAAATAAAAACTATTTGACATCCGTTATCGTGATGAGGCGCTAACTTTTATGCAATCTATATATCCTTTAAGTTAGACATAACATAACATAACATCACGCCTTTTATTCCCGAAGGGGTAGGCAGAGGTGTAGATTATGCCACTGTACAATGTAACACCCACTTTCCACTATTTATGTTATGAGTCCCATGTAATAGCGGTTGGCCTCGTTGGCCAAGTGGGCACAAGTGCGACTGCAAGGGGTGTCGGGCTCGATTCCCGGGTCGGGCAAAGTATTACTGGGTATTTTAAGAAAACTCAGTAGTAGCACGAAGTCTGCAAATGTGCCCGGTATATGGCAATAGGTTCTCCCCTATTACATGGGACTCATAACATAAATAGTGGAAAATGGGTGTTACATTGTTCAGTGACATTAAGTGCCGTAATTTGCACCTCTGCTTACCCCTTCGGGGATAAAAGGCGTGATGTTATATTATGTTTATAAAAATTATAATGTTTAATTCTAAATTCTTACTCTTCTGATATAACAGGTTTTTCAATTCAATGGTGTCACTATCTTGGCTTGATACAGTGTCAAGAAATTCCCATTCCCAACCATTTTTCAAAAATTCATCAACTACTTACCTTCTTACAATTTTTTCTCCATCATGCCTACTAATAAAAAAGGTCTAATACCCTCTTCGACATGGGAAATCAAAATATTTACTCACGATTACTAATTTTTTTTTAATAATAGAATAATTTGAATAGAAAATCCGATAGGTATAGGAGATGTACATAGATACATACATACATATACATCTAGTGTTATAATCCAGTAACGAATGGTCAATGTAGTGTACTAGCCACGCATGAGGCTTAAGGCGAAGTTTCTACTTGGAAATGTTTTTTTTTTATTTTAAATGAATATAAGTAACATCTCAATGTTGATTTTAAAAAAATGTTTTCGCTGAACAAAAGGAAAACGGTAGAAAAGTAAGCATTTACATAGCCATTGTTACAATTGTTGTACATCTGAGGGAAATAAATAAGCATGTTTGTTTTATATTTTACTAGCGACCCGTTTTATATTTTATTGTATGTATATATACTACATATAAACCTTCCTTAAGAATCAGTCTATCTATTAAAAAAACCGCATCAAAATACGTTGCATTTAAAGATGTAAGCATACATAGGGACAGACAGACGGCGGGTAGCGACTTTGTTTTATACAATGTAGTGATAAAATATATGTCTAGACTTTTGACATGATGACATGATCTATGATATAAACCGTAGTTCTATTCTTTATACATAGGCATAGGCATTTATTCTGAAATTCCAAATGATTCATTAAAAACCAAATACATTAAAAACCAAAAACTTTATAATCTGAAATCGAAACCAATATACAAATACTTATTATTCTATATCAAAGCTACCATCCCCTTAATCAGGTAGAACCCGAGTTCGGTATGCGCAAGCGCAACCGCTAGAACCGTTTCTAAGAATCCAGATAAAAACCGGCGACACTCAATTTATCGTGTTTTTTTTAAATATTTACATACATTTTCTACTATGATCATTTGTAAAATAACTTAGATCTAATACTTTATTGGATTATTGTGGGGCCTGACTTAAGCTATGGTTACGTTTAAGAAGTTAAATTGTATAAAATCTTTAGGCATTTGTAGCTGTCAGATAGTGTTTAGTCCGGTTTGACTAGATTTCTTTTTTGTAGTTTGTATTTGATATATTGAATGTAGGATTGTATTTGTGTTGTGTGTCGGTTTTGTACTGACAATGTATTG
Organism: Spodoptera littoralis; assembly: GCA_902850265.1. Lineage (NCBI taxonomy): Eukaryota > Metazoa > Arthropoda > Insecta > Lepidoptera > Noctuidae > Spodoptera > Spodoptera littoralis. Next base: position 6,442,651 of record LR824561.2, on the reverse strand, counting down.
ATGATCTTGTTTAAGAATCTTACGATTAATATCTGTGATCGCGTTTTATCGGTGAACGTTAAATGCTAGGAGATATTGTCTATGTAGGATTGACGATTTTTGGAGCCAGTTCAAGCCAGTAGCTTTCTGAAGTTGTGTATGTTGTTGATCTGTTCTCATTAAAATGTGTTTCTTTATCTAAGTATAAAGCGTTGAAAATACTTCATTAAAAAGGTTTTGTAAACGAAATTAAATATCCCGCAGTCAGCTACATGTCTTTTATACCTACATACATATAGATGTTTAAAAGTGAAGGGTAAATAAGTAGAATCTTTCTCTAACCGATTTTATTATATCAATAACAATTATTTTATGAAAGCTTGGTAGTAAATGTATGATAGGTTTTTCCCAAAAATGTTTACCATTCAAAATAAGTGTGAGAGAGCCATGCTTCGGCACGAATGGGCCGGATCGACCGGAGTGATACCACGGCCGAGCAGAAAATCGACGTGCAACAACGTTTGCGTTGTGTTTCGTCATGTGAGTGAGGTTACCGGAGGCCCAATTAGCCTCTCCTTCCCCAATCTCCCCAATTCCTTAATCCCCAAAGATCCTCAAACTCCTAATCCCCGAAAGGCCGGTAAAGCACTTGTAACGCCTCTGGTGTTCCGAGTGTCGTTGGGCGACGCCGATTGCTTACCATCAGGTGATCCGTATACTCGTTTACCAGCTTAAGCCATAAAATAAATAATCTTAATTTTTGGTGAAGTCTGTTAAACTTATAATATTCATGTTATAGAAATCATAATCGAACTGTACCGTTTTGTAGAAAATAACTTGGCAGCAAGATCTGTCATGCTTGCATTGATGTCATAATTAAAAGTTTTTAAACTGATTACCAGCGTGACTAGTTGATTACTCCAGTAGTTGTCTGCAATTAAATGTATAGTTTGCACGTGGTTTGCTGTTTTTACAAGCTTTGATTTATTTTCACTTGTCTTGATGATTGTCAGTCTATCTGTATTAACCCTTTGAGTATCGTCATTATAGACACAAAGAACAATAGGTTGCGGTCACCGGTGTCCTCGCGGTGTTTGACAGTTTAAGTCAAATATTCAAATTTGAAGACATACTTCTCGGTTTTGATTTAGCTGATATTGAGGAATTACAGACACTATTATTAAGTGGATGAAGTACATAATTGAGGATCCACTATGTCAAATAAATTTTTAAAAAGCATCTTGGTGTTCTACATTATAATAAACATCGACATTTTAAAATATTAAGATGAAAGACAACATTTTTAGAAAATGACATGACACTTATGAAGTCCTAAAATTCGTGACTCCTTAAAAGTTATAACCAAGACATCAAACCTGAGATGAATAGTTGAACAGTCGCATTCACGACCACTAAACCGACGAGGTACTCAGATAAGATAGTTCTAAAGTATGTCATCTACATTAATATCAAAGTGACACACGGTGGCAGTGGATACTCTGATGGTACGTGTCTCAGTCGAGATAGGAACCTGGGACCTTTGACATGAAGGCCGCAAACCCAACAATGTTTTCTGTATTTCCTTATCGGCTTGGCCTTTATATTTTTCTGTCATAACTTATTATTTTATTCAATAAAGTTTTATTTATTCGTTCTAAATTAAATAATATTTTTATTAATACTTTATGTATCTATATTTTATTTATATCTTTATTTTTACTATCATGGTATTACTGGGTTTTTAAAACGTGAAACTGTCAATTTTATTCTACAGTTAAAAATTAACTGATGATTGAAAAATCGGCCCTTGGTTTTGTAAATTTAGAAAGGGTTTTTAAAAATCACCTTCCCAAACACACACCTGCGCAAAGAAATAACAAATAAATAAAACAACAAATAGCAAGCAAACACTATAATGTTAAAACACTCTTGCGCAAACAAAATCATCGAATCACAATCACAATATCGATTGATATGAAACAAATCGATTCACATTTTGATCTCTATTACTCCCTCTAGAGCTCAAACCGCACAATACAAATTACGAGGCGCGTGCGCACCTTAGCTTGCGGTTATCACGTTCTTTTATTTCTAGTTTCTAAGTGAGCGTGAACTGTGAAACCACAAAGTGTAGGGCATCTTTATGGATAGAAAAATGTTATATAAAATTTATTTTTTAGAAGAATTGTGTATTATGTAGTTACACCTGTAGAAAAAATATCACATAAGAATAATCTTATCTGATCCTACTATTATTATAAATGCGAAAGTTTGTATTTTTGTGTAGGGTAAAACATTTGGGATCCCACTACCCGTCTTTTGTTTAAGTGAATTGAAGACTAACCAACCAGGTGATCTATACAGATAAATAAAGCGGAAGTGTCTGTTGGTGTTGATAATATAGAAAGAACCGAAAGAAGACATAACAACACGCTTTTTATCCCCGAAGGGGTAAGCTGAGGTGCACATTATGCCACTATACCATTGTATGGTGTTACATTTAACACCCACTTTTCACTATTTATGTTATGAGTCCCATGTAATAGGGGGTGACCTTTTTCCACAGACTCCGTGCTACTACTGAGATTTTTTTTAAAACCCAGTACTACTTTGCCCGATCCAGGAATCGAACCCGAGACCCCTTGCCCGGTAATCGCACTTGCGACCACTCAGCCAACGAGGCAGACTCTTTACTACAGTATCAAAAAATTAAGGTCTATGTTACAAAAAGATTATGAGTCGAAGTTGACAGAAAACTCACCAATAATAATTATTTATGCTACCATTGGGTGGTCATCAATAAATTCCTAATTAAGACAAAACACTGACACGTTATCATGATTAATGTATTATTTACATTTAATTATAGATTATACACGTGTTTCGTAATCCTAGATCCTTCTATCGGCTTCTAGGTTTATCTACAAAAGTCAAAGGTTCGAAACTTGACCCGTTAAATTACTGTATGGTTATAGCTAATAATAAAGTTAATGAGGATATAATTTGTTAATGCGTTTTGAACGCTGATCATAGTTTTAATTATAACAAGAGTATAGGACGTAGAAGACATATCCATCCATATGCCAAGCAAGAAAGAGAAAGAGGGTTAGGTAGGAGATGAAAGCCAGTAACTTATGTCACATCCCTAAAACCTTGTATTGTAATAACCTAGTGAACATGTTAATTTTAAGGTGGCGAGGGACTCACTGATGCAACATTTTAATATAAACAATTATAGATTGGGATCCTTTTCTAGCATTTTTATCCTTTAACTCGTCGAGTACCGTATTTATAGACACAATTAAAGAACAATAGGTTGCGGTCACCGGTGACCGCTTGGTGTTTGACAGTTTAAGCAATGCAGCACGATCTATTGTAATGATGTTGGATCACTGATGTTGATGTTGGTATTTGATGTTTTAAATTATTTTTTAGTTAATTTAAAATGATTTTGGATATATAAGTTTGGGTTACGATGGGGCTGACGTGGCCTATTGGTTAAAAACCTCTAAAATAAAATAGATAAAAAAAATCCTAGTGAATAATCAAGTAGATATCTAATCGAATTTAAATTGGAATCAAAGAACACGTTAACATTGAACAATTAGAAAAAAATACACTCCTTCATATCCACATACAACATTAAATTCGCGTAAATTCGATTCGATTCAAATAATTCAGACGTCACAAAGACAATGAAAAATTTTATTTATCACCGAATTAAAGGCTGTCGTCTGGGTATGCGCTTCGATTTCGGATTCAGAACATCGATCTTTTTTGGTTCTCGATTAATAAATCGATTGTGTTCATTGTGAATTCGAAACGTGTGTTGCAATGAAATAATTATAATGTTTGGCTTGTTGTCCGGGTAATTTGCGGAACGTGTTTGACTTTTTTTGACAATTGCGCTTTAAATGCCATTATTTCGAGGATATTCGCCTAAAATGATAATTTATCTCACCTTGGAGATATCTTTTTACATCGATGATGAATGAAAAGTTCTACACTTACTAAAGAAAGCTGTAGAATAGATCTTCTTAACTCCTTCTTTGATTTATGAAACAGACGAAAAAAAACTCAAATCCTAGTCAACTAATGAAATATCCAATCAAGTTCTTTAACACCAAACTCAACATTACCATCAACAACGACTAGATTAACAATGTAATCAACATTACCAACACCTATCATTACAAAAAAGGAAAAGACAATAAATCTTCAAACAACTACATTCAAGGAGCATTCAAGTTATTCAGAGGACACCTTCAGACATCGTTTGAATGTAATCAGATTTCCTTTAAGTCGTAAATTTTCTCCTTCCAACGCTACTTCATACACTGAATCACTAATTTATTCTATTACATGAACATCAAGGTGAAAAGCTTGGTATGTGTTTGACCTACATTTTAATGTATTTAGGACGGATAAATGGATCTAGCTGTTCTGAAACTGATGTTTTGAGATCCGTACCATTAACCTGATGATATACAACTTATTGTAGATCTATAGTTTGTATCTAAGGGCTTAGTATCAGTATATTTTACGTTTAAAGTTACCGAAACGAGTATGCATTCGAGGCTTCAATGAACTAACCTCAGACCAAAACTGTCGATCGACTTTGACTAATCCATTCTATCATCGATTAATGGCATCTATCGACAATCGATCGGTTAGTTTAGTAACACCCTAAATTGTCCTTTTCGTTGGATGAGATTTCGTCTTTATTCAAATCTTACTTAATAATTAATTACATAGAAAATCTGTTTTTTGGCATTACATATTGTTTATTATCGTTAACATTCAATACTATCCCATTAAAGTTACCGAAACGAGTATGCATTCGAGGCTTCAATGAACTAACCTCAGACCAAAACTGTCGATCGACTTTGACTAATCCATTCTATCATCGATTAATGGCATCTATCGACAATCGATCGGTTAGTTTAGTAACACCCTAAATTGTCCTTTTCGTTGGATGAGATTTCGTCTTTATTCAAATCTTACTTAATAATTAATTACATAGAAAATCTGTTTTTTGGCATTACCTACATATTGTTTATTATCGTTAACATTCAATACTATCCCAAGTACGCCATCTGTAAAATACAATGTCAAGTATTTCATGTCCATGTTCCTTGGCCCCGTTCGGTCAATTCCATACTTCTGCTAAATTAGTCACGCTATCCATTTCATCTTTGTCTTAACTAATTACAATTGCAGTCACATCACTCGGCATATTTCTTCTATTGTCACTTAAATATTTTGAAATATCGCATTTGTTATGTTTGTCAATGTTTTTGTAGACTTAAGTTGGCTGTTCACTATTTGCTTTCGCCATTTTATGTTTGGTTTTGTTTTTATGTTCAATGTCGAAATCATTGTTTTTGTCTAAATTTGCTGGATTTTCTGATTGGTTTATTTATCACTTGTGCTGGGTATTGCTTGAGTTTTTTATATTGTTTTGTTGGTTTCTAAAATTAATTTACGTTACGTTTCAAGTTTGTTTGACGCTAATCAGTTTTAAGTCCTGTTAAAATATAGTATACAAATTCTATATAAAATGACAGAAATAGCACGATATTTATTTACTACTTAAAATTTAGTAACCTTTCAGTTTTCGGGTGTAAATTAGTAAAAGTAAGACATTTAAACCGTGTATATCTATGTCTACTACGGCATATAATTGATGAAAAATTGAAATTATAGTAATGAGAAATTCTCGGGGAAATTTGAATCTCCATGTTGACTAATACCATCTTGCAATCAAATGTGAAGACAAAATAATACAGAGCGAACGAAAAGTGGTTTATTCGGGGAACAAATAAATAACTGGTATAAATATTTTATCGCAGTCATATAGACGAGAATCGATAAAAATCACGCACTCGGTCTTGGCCACGATCCATCATCGTATTGTGAGGAAAATGAGTATTTTTGTTCAATATTTTTAGCCCCATAAGTAATTGTAACGAATTTAGATAAGTATTTCATTGAAGTGGGTGTTGGTGCGTTAGATAATATTAACACAAGAATAGAAAAATCTACAAAAATAGACGATAGAAGTTAAAATAATGGCAATGAGTCCGTCTCAGAAACCAGAATAAAAAAAATTAATAATACTCGAAATGAATATAGTTTTATAAATAATTTAGTATAAATTAAAGTGTCATCAAAATAATTAAATGTCGGCACATCTTCAAACGCTTACTATTGATTTGCGGCCAATAAAAAGACACTTAAAAATAAATATAGCAAATTCACAACTATCAAAAGATCATCAAAGTAATTTCAACGTTTTATTCACAGTAAATGTCAGGGAGAATAATGTGTCACCAAATCCTGTTACACATGTCGAACACATTCCTAAACTTTGCTCTGAACGGATTAAAATACGCTCCCTATTTAGAAAAAAAGAAGTTAAAATTTATAGTTCCTAAAAAACAGGCCATAAAGAAAGCAATAAACTGGCTAGTTCCACCGCCTATAAATCCAGAAAATGACTACCAATCAATGTGTAAAAATAAATTTATAATGTAAATAAATAAGTTTCACCTACAATTTTTATTGTCCGGCTTTATATTCGGGCCTGCCCGTTTTATTCTTCACTTCCTTCACCGTGGCGTGAATACGCTAACCAAACATTACCAAACATGGCTTTACAACCGTTCCATACTTAATTTCAACTTTATGGTTTCCTAATTCAAGTCAGCATCTATTTCTGAGGCCGCACGGATTAATTTTGTAGACAGAGGCGTCAAGTCATTAAGTAGTCGACGGCGATGAGCAATAAAAATTAGAAAACATAAATAAAGTTTTACTGTGAATGAACATAGTACCGAAATACGCGTCTGAAATAACATATAACTATGTGTTATGGCGGCTGAGTGAGGTTATTGAAATGCTGCGTGCAAATGTAGCGGGCGACGAGGAACTGACACGACCAACGGTTTACTGACATGTGCCGAAAGTACTTGTTAAGCCTACAAAATACTTGTGGCTTAGGACATCTGCACAATAGAGGTAGAAAAATAAAAAACAATAGACGTTAATGCGGTTATAGATGTCGTAAATGTAGTGCAGCTGCAAATACACACGACTACGGTAATATCGACACGTAAGACGCAATTATACGAGTACCAAGAGATCTAGATTTAGATGATACTGATAAAACGCGAACATAAAACAGCATTTATGTGGCTATGATACTTGACAACGAGAATGACGATAAATCCATAAGCCTACTTGAATTTAAATTTATCGTAAACGTATATTTAAGAGTTAATAAAACTGTTTGACACACCGACAGATTTCCAGTTGCGAAAAATATAAAAACTTCTGCTAACTATTTTTATTAGCATCGCCATATTTCAATAAGATTGTTATCCAAATAACAGTTAGGTGACTAATAAAATCCAGTACATCGTAAAGGAATTACTAGAAGATTACAGCATCATAATTTTTTGTCGGTCTATCTGTCATGATTATCACGATCCGTTCAAAATGTTCACAATTAAGGATTGATTTTGTTAATTTATTGACTTTGAACTGTGTAGCATTGAATACACCTAACTTCTTGGAATCATGATAATGTATTTACAGTACGATTTTTCTCTTGAGGTCTTAATTTTATGCTTGATAACTAGTTTTTATTAGGATTATCATCACCTCTGACATCCTTACTTATTTTATATATGTTTCACTATACATTTCTAAATGTTGCGTTTTAGTAGCCAATTCTTTACCTACCTATGGCGTTACAGACATACTTTCAAATTGAGCAGTAATCTTTGTATTTAAATGGTTTTATTTAAATACTACATTTACAATACAATACACTGTATTTATGAATATAATAAATTATAAACATTATACGTGCCTATTCACTAGCCGGAGTCACAGGTTTGTGGTCTACTGAAGGATATAATATAGACAAACGATAAATGGTATCTTTTTGTAGGTCTAGTGATGGCTAACTCGAAACTAACTAAATTAAACAATTAATATTAAGTTGACAACACTCGTTCAATTATTATTTTTATGTAGTAAATTGTAACTATGGACAATAAAACACATTTTCTAATTATTTATTCACTACTCAAGCTCAAATTCCACTAACAATAGTATCATCCTCAGCTTCAATAGTATTGACATCATCATTAACACTTTCTATCGCATAATATTTATGTCCACCCGCAATCAACAAATTCATATTTTCCATAGCCTAGCATATCTGTAGCTACAAAGCCATCGTCCAATACCGGACGTGCACGAACTGAGTGAGTTGACACCGCTCCGAAGGGCCTTATACGAGCCGCATGGCGTTGAAACTCATTATAATTTATGGTTGTCCCTGGACGGTATACCGCGAATGCTAACGCTGCCGATGAAAGGATTGGCCGCGGCTTTAAGGTGCCAAGGATTAGCTGTGACGTCAACAACATGAATGATGTTGATGGTTTTTGGAAAGGGGTTTACATAATTTGGATGGATTATTTGTTGAATACATAATATGTTTTTGCTAAATTATCATCATTATCTAAGCTTTCTAATATCAATGTTTATTAGGGTAGTGTAACGAAATTCTTTTTAACCCAGTGTCTGTAGATCAGCGCTGATTTAGTAAACAAAATTGCTTGTTTTCTATATCTACAGCCACACAACTCCAAGCTACCTCATCATTCTTAACTTTCAATACTCTATTTCTTCCTCTTTAACACTGTTCCTCATTAATTTTCTCAGTTACCTTGTCGGTTCTTTGACTCACCACGATGAAATCAGATTTTCCAACAACAAGACTGGTAGGAGAAATTGGACTCATGATAATGGTTCCATTTAATTTACTATTATATAATCCAGTAGTTAGATGTCAAGGAGTTTATTGCTATAATAAATGGCCTGGTCTAAGCAGTCTACGTACATTTATCCTTAATAGAAAATCTGTGAGTCACCTATAAAATCCACGAGATGATCTGAAAACCAAGCCATAAACTTGTAGTACACGAGAAATGAATTAAGATATCTATTACTGTTGGTGTTAAATAATTTTGCTTCAATATATTATGAAGGGTTTGCTTCGTAGTTTAATTGGTCTGCAGTAAGATTGTGATCATTAACAGTTAATATTGTTTCGAAAGTAAATTCATGTTTTGGTGTAAGAGAGAGTTCGTTATACATACTTAAGAAACTTATGACTATTGTAGCAATATCAATGTATTCTTTAGACAAAATTCAAAATTCATCTTGCATAGGTCATAAACTGTCGATTACAAAAAATCAACAATCAAAGTCAATGATAATGAGACAGGAACGCGACAAAAGACCCAGACAGGTGATAAGTCCTTCAAAATTTTTACGACAAAACAAATCGCGGGTGTGTAGACAGACTAAGCGATCACTAATAAGACAATTCGCGTTCAGACCACATTCGAGCAAGCTGAGGCCATATCAAATGATGAGTGGTCCTATTGTGTGTACTGACTTATCGGCAATGTCGGTCCAATGAGTTCGTGAGCAGCTGGCCTAATAGCCGCATATAACAAAGTTTGGAGTGCCTCCACCATCTTATTTGGATGCAAACTATTTGTTGCTGAATATTAATTAATAGTTTTATTAGTTTGCGTTTAGTGAAAATCAAGGTCTATGTAAGGTTGCGCGTGTTTGTTTTGTTCTGTATAGTCGTCTGTGTGTACTGTTTTTACGATGCCATGACATTGTGCTTAGTTTATGTATTTAGATTCTTAGAAGATTTTATTACTTACTGGTACTATTTTAAGTACTGTCAGTTTGTCTCTCTAGATCTTTCGCCTTTATATGTCCGGCCATTCTTCAACCATGTATTTACTTACTTTTAGAGTACTTTCCTTAAAAACTTTGACGCTTTAAACTGCTGATAAGTAAATTTTGAAAGATAATAGGTAGCTTTGTTTTATTGTTATTAGATTTATAAATTCAAAGTAACTATATTCATTCAAATTCTGTTCAAAGTATCTATCGTATCTATTATTGTACTAATAATACTCCAAACTGTAAATTAACCAACTGATGAATTTATGAACTGAGATTTCTAAAATGTTACTCTCAAGTATCCTGTTGCGTTCATGTCGTGTGTGTTTGCTGTTGTCTTCGATGTAAGGTCTCCAAAAACTTCCTAATTTTAACCTTCTTTACATTTTATTTGCATTATTGCGTTCTGACGACTTTGTCGCAAGTTCGTCGACGTTTGTGTCAACTTTATTTATCGTATAATTTTTGCATACAACGTCCGTTTAACATTCGCATGCACCGTGTTTATGGCATGTGATATGATGATCATCATGTATACAGCATGATACTATGATGTCATCACTACATGATATAAAGAAAATAACTCTATTGTATTCCTTACATAGTAATGTATTTGATTTTGGTGTTGAATTAGCTTCCATTTGGAATTTACCCAAGTAGGTTTGGGGTCAAGGAGTACTTTTTTTCATTTTTGTATAGATTGACTGTTTCACTGTTAGTATTTTGGTCTTCTGGCTTCTCGTAACTATTAGTGTCATAGTTTTGATTCAGTCTTATGAGACAAGCGAGATTTTAAAAATACGGGATTCTCCTCAGAATCCTCGTCTGATCAGTATAACAATACTATGACTTATGCCAGTCTGCTGAGGTCTCATTGCAGTTGACTCATTGTTCATACTCTTTACTCGTTTTCTATCAAGCAATTTTTGTATTGTAACTTTCGTGAGACATACTTAATAATGATCGAGACATACTAAAATGCTGCTCATGAATATGAACTTCTAGCATGGCTTGAACTAGTCGAGTTCATCGTCAAATTATAACGTGAGTAAGACGAAAACATAATAATTTATTAAGCAATTTTTGATTCCAGAATTTCGAAATGCACAACCTTAAACCCATTTATCTGAATCAAGTCAAAGAAACTAATTAATCATGTTGTTATCAGCTTCAAAACCCAAAAATGTCGTATAAGTACAAGCACGTTAACTTTAATCGGGGCTTTTAACTCTTTTAACTGACAGTTTTAATTGTCAGTTAAAGTCAGAACTTATCTGTATGTTACTTAAAAGTAATTCGTTGACTTCAAGCTTTATTATTGACTGCGTATACGCATTTAATTGTAGACCTTGAAAGAATAGGGTAAAGGTGTATAATACTGTTACATTTCATCTGTAGTGTAATCAATTCGATGAATAAACTGTATGTCTATCTAAAGATAGACCAGGGACAAGTCCAAAATCTGTTTTTTTTTTTCTAAGACTTTTGAACTCAAATGTCTCGATATTACTCCAATATGGTGATCAAATTCCATCCTTTTCTTAATTATTTACAATAAGTTAATTACGTTACTTGCGACCGTGGTCGTGGTGGCCCGCAGGCTTAAGACGCCCGCCTCTCATGCATGAAGGCGCGGGGTCAAAATCGAAACCTACCAACGGCAAGTACCAATGTAACTTTTTCCGAGTTATATGTACTTTCTAAGATTATCTAGACGCCATTGACAAACGTTGAAGAAAAACCTCGTGAAATAACCTGGGTTTATAATTTACTAATTATAAGTTTGAAATCGCCAACCTGCATTGATCAAGCGTGGTGATTAATGCTCAAACCTCCGTGTGAGAAGAGGCTTTGCTCAGCAGTGGGCATTTATACACTGGTGATGTTGTTGACCATATTGATTGACGATCCCTGCTTTAAAAGCAGATACCTCATGTAATGACAGATTTCATTTACTGAATACACAAATACACATAAGTGAAATATTCTACATTTATTCATACATATTCATGAAAACGACATAAGTAATATAATTATACAATATCACGCATTTAAACGATACAGTAGAAGATAACATCAATTGTTGAAATAAATACAACAGAGCCGCTGTACATTATAATTTTATAATTAACTTGAACACGGACAAAATGTGAATCATCAAATTAATTAAAGCATTGTAATTAATACAGAACTGTAACGTAACATCACGCATATTTTACTTGAAGGGTTTAGCAGACTTATAAGTCCCAAGTTGAACTAGATAAACTAGTTTTTAAACACCAGTCTAAAATCTAGACTGACAATACACTATCTATTACTAACTAAGCTCGACATGGGAATCGAATCCTAAACAAAAAAGATCATTATCCATTACTTCGAAAACAATGTCTTAATTTTTCTTTACTTGAGACAATGACAAAATAGTGTTGAAAATATTCTCAAATCCTGTGTATCGATATCGATAAATAACTTTATAACGACTTATTCCTTGTTTGATTATAATTTAGATTCTTAATAGGTGGTTACGACATAATAACAAACAGTTAATTAAGAGTTAAAATATAATAAACATAAACGTTATAACAATAATCTGAATGAGTAATCTTTAGACTACTATATCAAATAGTAATTTGACCTTTGTTATCGATAAGTGAGTTATGCGAAATAAAACTAATCTATATTAGTGTTAGAAGTCAAGCGATAGGCGAGCCCTTATTCCGCGTTAAATGACAAACTATAATATTTCCGTAGACTTGTTGGTTCACAGTTCGCAATACTAAAGGAATACTAAGATGAGGTTTGTACGGTAGGACAAAGGTCGTTTAAAGTAAAAGGCTCGTTATTACATAGAAGTAATAACAAAAGTAATAAAATAAATAATATTACTTTTTATTCATTACTTTGGTATTTAAAACTCAACAAACTTGTATTGGTTTTGGTTTAAATCATTACAATAGTAGACAGTACATATTCTTTTAATGCATGTTTGGCTGTATACTAAAACATCTCGAATCCATGAAAGAAAACATTTACTGGCAAAGGAATACAATTAAAGTGAGAAGTAAAAAGCCTTTGATAGCCTCTTCGAGAGAAAAGCAAGCGTGATACCGTTTCATATATGTATAAATGGCTAATTTACGTTAATTTATCGAAAATATTCGTCTGATTAGGGGTCTAGAATGATTAAAATGCATCTAAAAACACCATCGATCCAGTCTGGTCTCTTTTCTGAGAAAGGCTCGGAACAATTCCACCGCTAAAAACAATTAAATCGTAATTAAGGGCCGTATTAAGAGACGCGGCATGCGTCCGCGCATTGCCGCACTCATTTTAGGGATAGTGTTGTGAAAGTATCGATGATATTGTCGATTTTTATAAATATGTAGATTTATACAAGTCTTGATAATGGTAAAAAATACAATATTTTTTTTCTAAAAAGGTAAACAAAGCCTTGAGGCAAGGTTCATGTATGTAATAGTCTAATTTCATATCGAGGGGTAACGGGCTATTTGGTTTAAGCGACATTTTGGGCGATATTGAGTTATATATATATTCGGAATCAGCGAATTTTTCTCCGTCGAATGATGCCGGTTTCATTAAAATCGGAGTACTTTTTTGGCGTTTCAAACAATTCTATTTTCATGTTGTTTCCAAAGTGGCAGTGTATTAAACGACATGGATTTTGCATTTTTTATTAAATTATGTACTTGAACCATACCATCATATTAATAACCGAGACATAAACCAGTCACCCTATCTCTAATTATTAAGTCAACATGAGTTAAAGCGTTTTTCTTGTTTCTAATTTTTATTAAAAAGTAACTTGAATCATTTTGACTTCCCACTAATCACACGGTGTGATGTCGCTTAAAACATTTGTCCGTCATCCAAATGCGTCATGGTACGTCTCTTAAACATTTCTAGCTGCCTCTATTTTCTATGCAGGGTGCTACTTAACTCGTCGAGTACCGGTTTTATAGACACAATTAAAGAACAATAGGTCGCGGTCACCGGTGACCGCTCGGTGTTTGACGGATTAAACCAAATAGTTGTTTTCGTTCAGATATTTTGTTTAGTCATAAACCATTTAACCCTCATTTTTTTTTTAAATGCATTTCGTTTTATACAGACAATAACATTGATAATGAATATTGAAACCTTTTTCCAGTATTCATAGAAATACGAGTCGGTCTTTCAATCACTAAGTTTTAATATGGTACATTTCAATCATGTCATATGATACCATATTTATTTCATCGCCCTGGTGTTAAAAATCGTTATCATCCAACTGGACTATCGTGCGCTGGCGCTTCAGTCACTCCAGAGTGCGCCGAAGACAGACGGGACGCGCGCACACCGCTAGTGTTTATGTAAAACGCTCATTGAAATTGAATCCTAAGTACTTTAATTTCAAGATGAACCTCGCGGTCGTTCGAAGACTTTGGCAACAATGACAATTTGAGGTTGATGACATACAATCTACGGCTGATTTAGCAACAGCTTTCAACGTTAGCGTCAAAACAATATTGGTACATTTGCGTCAAATTGGCAAGGTAAAAAAGCTTGATAAGTGGGTGTCCCACAAACTAAATGATCAACAGAGCTAAGTATGCATCGAGCAGTGCGAGTGGGACTGGGATGCCGTCTCCTCCTTTTGCGAAGCAGTTATGCTAGCTAAGGAGGAGTTGGGACGCGTGAGGCAGCGAAGCGCTGGCTCCTCGCAACCCAGCCATCGCGAAGGACTCACCTGGCGTCGGGGATCGCGGGACGATCTCCAGTTACCGTAAGCGCGGGCCTGCGGACGGTGAGCATGGGTGGCTCCCCGTCCGACCAGAAACAGACCCGAGCGTACGGCGCGTCGCGTTCCGCGCGCGCCTCAAAGAGCCATCAGACCACCACAGATGGGGCCCAACAGGGTCGATGCCGATTCGGAGTCGCGGAGAACCTAACGGGTAACCGGGGCTCCGGCTCGACGTGCAGGAGAAGAAACGGGGTGATTTTTAGTCAGTAAAAGTCTGACACTCTTTCCCGCCTCACCCAGGCGGGAGCAGTCATTCGATGATTTTCCACCCTTAAAAAAAATGCATCGAGTAGTGCCTTGCACTGCACTGCTCAATATACACACAAATGAAATAATTTTGATTTGCATTGTCACCTCCGATGAAAAATGAAATCTGTGTGATAACCACACGCGTTTAGCATGTTGGTTGAATCCTAGTTCAGTACCTAAACAATGCCCTAAACGAAAACTTACCCCTAGAAAAGTGATGGTCACTGATGGTCTAGCGCTCGCGCTATTCTGATTCATTACAAATTCTTACCAAACGGAGTGAGCATTACTACGGATGTGTAGTGTGAAGAACTGAACACAATGATGGAGAAGCTGACACATCTCCAACCAGCATTGGTCAATCGATAATCTCCATTGCTCCTGCATTACAACGCGCGACCTAAAGCTGCACAAGAGACGGCTTCCACGTTACAAGAACTGGGGTTGTGAAGCTCTCCGACATCCACCCTGCTCACCAGTCACCAGACTACTTCTTTTTCCAGAATTTGGATAACTTCTTGGCGGGAAAAAATTTAATAACCGAGAGGCAGTACAAAATGCATTTGAAGAATTTGTTGCTACCCGTCCAGCTGATTGAAGAAGGGCATCAATAAACTGCCACTGCGTTGGCAACGATGCATTGATTGCATGGGTGATTACGTTGATTATACAAATAAAAAATACATGAAAAAATCGTTAAAAATTTTTCATACAAAACGGCAATTTCAGTAAATGACCCATTAATTTAATTGATTTTGCTGAAATATAATCGATATTCCTATTGAAACTGTAATTATTACTCTAAATAAATACTTTGATATTGTGTTGTGTTTATTTATTAATGTAAGCATCTGAGATTTTCGGTGATTGCGATATATCCAGGTTGTTTTATCAGCCATTAATCGCCTTAGATGTAAATAAACATAAACATTAAACGTTATAATTTCAATGTTATATGTCACATAAGTAAATTAGCCTGTCACTCATTTTAGTCTGAATTGGTAGTTAAGATAAATAGCTTGCTTCTATTAATTTTGGGTTTCGTCACTTCATATTTTTTAGCTTACTCTGTAAATAGAGTGCATTGTCGCTTAATTTTTTTCCCTTGTAGCCAATTGTAGTTATGAAGTCACTTAAATCATTTTTCCTGACTCTAAAAAAGGGCAGATTGTATTAAGCGACATTTATTTTTGTAATTAAAGGTCCGCTTTATTTAGAATTAGCATCAGCAACTAGATAATTTAATTTAAATTTCAATGCAATTTACCCCGTTCAAATAACTGCAGAAGCGTTTTTGTTACGAATTTTTTTTCGAAATTTCAATCTTTAAAAGGCTCTCCTGTAAAGTTGCAAAAATGTCGCTTAAACCAAATAGCCCGTTACCCCTCGATATAATGCTATTAGTCAAATGTCACAAGTCTTTGTTTCAGAGAACTCAATTCAACAGGACCTTAGATTGTTATGGTATTGCCAATAGTATTACACAAGCAAGCATTGTAGTTATTGGAAAGTATTTATATTCATTGCAACACAAGGATTCGTTATCAATAATTGTGTGGGCGTCACCTCTATTACTTTCGCTCGCCAAATATAAAACATTGCGAAAG
This sequence comes from Spodoptera littoralis, assembly GCA_902850265.1. NCBI lineage: Eukaryota > Metazoa > Arthropoda > Insecta > Lepidoptera > Noctuidae > Spodoptera > Spodoptera littoralis. The sequence goes on along the minus strand of LR824561.2, from coordinate 6,426,232 downwards.
TTATGATTGATATAAAAAACTTGGAAATCACTTGACACTTTACAAAGCGGCAAATAAGAATAAAATTCGCCATTAATCCAGAGCATACGAAATTCAAAATTCACAATTCGATTTTTGAATAGCCGATAAAAGTCGACACTCGAAACGCCCGCCAATTTTGCATGCATAAACATCGTAAATCTCATTGAATGAAAATGAGTATCGATATATCGATATCGGATTTTACGATCGATTCATTACTCGAGTATAAGTCGTGGCCTTATTGAGGACAATACTCGAGTCACGTCCCTAACAATCACATCTTCATTAATTACGGAAGGAATTTTTCCGATGGCAACCTATTTGATAGGGTGTTAGTGATAAGCTGAAGCGATTAGAGATTGCGTCATTTTGTGTGGCCTTGTGAAAATCAATTATATTTTATTTGTAATGTTATTGTTTGTTTATTTGCAACGTAATTAAACAAACTCATTGGTCGAACATAATAATTATTGGATTGATCAAGTCGATCGATAAATTGAGCAAAGTATCATTAGATTTTTTAATGAGTTTATCTAATGTACCAGAAAAAAAAATTGCATTACATTGTCTACTAACTGACGAAGAATCACGATCGATGTTCTCCATTCGTCGCCTTTATTTTTTTTAAATAGTCATTCCCGCTACAACTCGCACCACACCAATTTTCCTCGTAAGTGATAATGGCAAGTCGCTGCTCGTACGAGTCTCTCAATTTGTCGCCCGGCCTCATTCGAGTTTTTGTCACCACGACTTGTCGAGATTCAGTGGTAATTAGGGCCGATTCCCATGTCCACGTAATTTTTAGAGTAATTAAGAAGACTAAAGGGTAAACGCAGAAGTGGTAATGAAGACTTCTTTGTTTAATTACTTAAATATTATTTAATTATAGTAATACTGATGTGACTTATAAGGATAAAGAAATATTTGCCAACCTAGCATGAAGGTTTCATTACTCGGTGAGATTTTCTTATGATTTTATTTTCGAATGTAATGCACTCAGAGTCTGCAACGTATACAAGGCCCTGGTCATTAAGCCAGGAAATAGCTGTCATCTTACCTGAACGTCCCCATAACATAGATTGCGATATTCGATAGAATAACTACTAGAATACTAGGTATTAAAGTCTTAGTTATTTAGCCATAAACACATCGCTATAGTAACTATTAACCAGCACAAAATCCGTGATATTTCAGTACATCAAATCAACCTTAGCGATGTCAAAGCAGACATCAATTGCAAAAACAAACTAGGTCGCGACATCGAATGGAAATATCATACAGATACTTAGGTTAGAAAACCGGATCTGGACCAAAGAGGGGCATAACATCATGCTTAGTATAACTCAAATGAGTAAGCAGAGGTGAACTTACACTGGCCTATTGTTAATTGTGTAATTAGACCTGTTGTAATTGAAGACTAGTCTTTTGCTAATACTAAAGACAATTCAAGACTTATTGCTATTACTACTGTTAGGAATGTTAATAACAAAAAGTATTTCGGAGAAACCTCGGAAGGCTTTCTTGAGTGCCTGATATTTGGTTTCACACTTATTATTGAAGAAATTGTGTATTGTCTATAATAAACTACGTTTAATTCTTCTCTAAGACTAATTCTGGTAAATATAAAAGAATCTTAGAACTAGACATTTAAGGCAAAAATACGTTTGAGCCAGATGAAGTTGAACTAGATAGTAATTTAATAAACGATAGAAAATAAGTTTCAGAAATTCCTCCAGGTCGTGGAGTGCGTGTTCTAGACAAAACAACAGATGAATAGACGTAGTTAGTTGAAACGAATAGTGTAGAGGTTCGTGACAGTAATGATACTCACGACTGCGAACGAAAAGAAATTATATGAGGAAGAATTGTTAACAGGGTCGGACTTGCCCAGGTTTATTTGGGTAACTGAGAACATATATAAGCGACATAGAGTAAAAATCTTTTTTCAGTACAATCATCCTTATGATCATAATGACATAAGAACATGTTGGTAATAATAGACCTACTTTCATTTGAAGAATGACAGATATTTTTAATTTAGGTAGGTAGATATCTGACAGCCTCGTTGCCTGAGTGGTCGCAAGTGTGACTGGGCAAGGAGTCTGGGGTTTGATTCCCGGGTCAGGCAAAGAACTATTGGGCTTAAATAAAAATTCTCAGTAGTAGCATGGAGCCTGGAATTGTGCCCGATAAATGGCAATACGTTTACCCCCTAATACATGTGACTCATAACATCTATACTTATAATAAATCTGTAGAGAGGTCAATTCTGTACATACAATATATTTAAAAAATAACTATCAAGGGGTGGTTAGGGATCGCTACTGATGCCAAAAATGCAATCAGTAAAATTTTTGTCTGTCTGTCTGTCTGTCTGTATGTTCGTTATGGAAACAAAAACTACTCGATGGATTTTAACGAAATTTGGCACAATTATTCTTCATACTCTTGGGCAGGTTATAGTATACTTTTCATTATGCTACGATCAATAGGAGCAGAGCAGTGAAGGGAAATATTGGGAAAACGGGAGAAGTTACTCCATTTTTTAAGCTTCCGTCACGTGTGCTGGCTTATAGGTTAAAGCTACATATAAATCATGTATAACGGAAATATTCTCCTTGAAATTATATAAAAAATATTCCTCGACAGCATATGTCTATCTTTTATGGTTGACTCACAATAACACGTGAAACTCCCGATAGCTTAGCAATTCGGTGATTTCTGATTGTATTTGTCTACTCTAACGTTTACAATACTCATTCATAGACTTTACGCTGTAACTGAAAGACCAATGGTTGAAATTAGCTTGACTCAATATTATAAATGAAAATATGTGAGTTTATGTGTATGTTTGTTACTCAGTCTTATTAAAACGACTGAAGGGACCGGAATGCAATTCGGAACAGAGGTAGATTATGGTCTGAAGTGATACATAGGCATTTTACCCCTGGGACCGCGGGCGAAGCCGCTGACAGAAGCTAGTAAATAATAAACAGAGGGTGTTACATTTGTACAGTGGCATTAAGTGCTGTAATGTGCACCTCTGCCTACTTCTTCGGGGATGACCATGATGTGATGTGTATGTCTGTATGATATTTGCTACTACAGTACGTCCCTGATTGATACGTGTTATAATAGTTTAACTAATTCAAAAATTGCTATAGTTAACTGTGTTCAAACGGATGTTTATAATTTAGCCACGAATGAACTAAAAGATAGTCATTTTCACTTTAATTTTTAGTGCCTAGGTTATTTACTTGAACTTTGCGATGAACGTATGCAGTATACGAATAGATTAACGGTCTAGCGTGCCCAAGACAAATGACATAAACCCTAATCAAACAGAGTAAATAGACAAGTCAATAGACGTAGTTAGTTGCGTTATTGTATAACATTGACTTTTCTATAAGTGTAGAAAATATGAAGCCAAAGTTAAGCTTTGATATAATCAGTCGATTATAATTGAAATTACTTATAGTAACAGTAAAATAGACACAGAAACAAGTGAACATGGTAATCAGTATATGCTGGTTTAAAACCCGAAATGAAATACTACTAGAAATTCCCTACTAGTTAGATACTAATTACAAATTTAATAACAGTATTAATAGCTACTTAGAATACAGTAAGTAGTCATAAGAAGTAAAGTTAATGAAAAGGAGCGTATATCGATAGGAATTAATGTATGTTTACGTGTCAATCGTGTCATTTCCCATGCAAATTATAAACTTAATTAACATGAAACTATGTAGGTTTAGTTACGCGCCAAGTTTGCACAACAGTTACCTAAACCAACTAGTAAATTATCTTAAGATAGTAAACAAACAATAAACGAATGTTGATAATAATAGGATAAATTAAGATTCAATAAACTCAAAAAGCAGTATCAATATTGTTAAACAAAATCTCGTAGTTGAAATAGCTAATAATGAAGAACATTAAAATGAATTGTATGCTAATATATCAAATGAACACAAACCTGTAGCGACCAAATATGTAGCAATTACGAACACACAAACTATACCATAGTTAACGTAGAAGCAATAAACAAGCTAGTTAATGAGTGCCAAACTAACGCCAACCACAATACAATATTGCTATAAAATAGTCTAAACACGTACATTAGTTACAAACAACTTAATACGAACTGGGTAATTCGTCTTGCGGGCTCGTAAAATGAAGACATAATGGTGGCAATTGAAGTAACAACACACAAGCACGCAATCTTAACACGATCCCATTCACACTTGTTGTTTAACCGTACAAAACATTCTAATTTAGCAATTCCGATGCAGCTACCGAATTTAAAGGCGAAAATATAATTAACAGTAATTATTTCTTTGTTTCAGAAGCAAAAACCGGAAACATGGGAGACCATTTGGACAATATACGACGTTCTGTAATCAACGATGCTCAAAATTATCATTTATAAGTACATAATGACGTTGGTGTTAAAGATGGACGGGATAAGGTTGGAACTGACCTGACAGAAGATTTTATAAACGGTGCTAAAGATATAATAGTGGTTGTGATTGAACTTCTAGAAAGTGATGAAGTGTTGACTGTTAGTGGTGAAGGACTATGATGTCGCAGTGTTAGGACTGTAAATAATGCCTGATCGGGAGTCGGTGGGAGGTCCTGGGAGTGCAGGCAGTGGTTTCCTACCACTACAGTTCCCCTCGGCGTTTGCAGCCTTCCATGCTTCAACCCCACCTGGCACTCCTACTACGGCTATGCATCACGCTACACATTATCATCATCATGCCCAGTAAGTGATATTTTCAATTAATATTCTTCCCTAATAAAAAACAGTTAAGACTGAAAATATGCAATTAAAATTGTTATTAAAAATGTTCATATTAATATGGAAAAATAAAAGAACAAACGAACACAAGACACAACAGAAGCACATAAATTAATATTGTAGTTATTGACTCCGCAACATTAACTGGAGTAATAAAGATATTATTGATGATCATTCATTTAAGAAGATGGAATCGCAATGTTTTATTAATGCGACGCGTTATATGTTCACGGCTTGCAAACCAAGCGTTTGCCAATTCATCTTTATTACATTTGCTAATATTTCGTCTTAAATACTGCAATTTGCAGCACACTCAGTTCTATCAAGGTTTTAGTACCTCGCTTATCATAATCTAGCATCCGAACGACGGAGCGCTTTCGTATCAGAAGAATCCATCTACATATGTAATTTTATTATGATTCGCTTGCAAGGCAAGTGTCCTTTAATATTACGATCGCTTCACGTTACACGCTTGCTCCTAACCGTCGTCCACGTTTATTGGCCAACTCCATAAAATAGAGTGGTTCATTAAACATTTTACATGCTGCGAAACCTTTTTATTACATAATTGCGTATGTTACCTTTTTAACTTAACTGTAATCCAAAACATCACTTTGTTGTATTCGGTTTCAATTAAAACTGTAACTGCATTATCAGTAATAAAATTCATATTTGTTTCTTGTGCACCTTTATGCATATGCTCGGCCCCATTAGTAATATTGCCTTTACTCCGGCTTCGCTTTTTACGTCTTGCCGGGGAATTTATATCGGGAGCAGGTAGAAAACTTTTAGATTAGATTAGAGCCGGCGTATTAACTGTGGTTTACGGCCGGCCGACCATAAAACCCCGTCCAGGTGAGACAACGTGTTACTTAATGATAATTTATTGCAAAACATCGGACACCGTGAGCCGGCTGATTTGACGACAACATTAATCTTCCGTAACAGGGCGATATAAAAATGACGTCGTAAACACCAAAAAAGGTTGGATCGGCACCTGAATCGATGCGGTGACGAGTGATGAGCAGGAAGTCGTCAAAAGGATTGAGACATTTACAATGTTAGGATGGACGTTAATAAAAGCAGGACGGTGCGTTTCAACAAATGAGTTACTTGCTGTGCTCAAAGGGAGCGTGATGTATGGCGGCGGCCGGGCCGAGCCGGCCGACTGAAATGATTAATGCCTCAGTACCGAGCCTCAAGGCACGCCTCGACTTAACCCTTACTGCGCCACGAAATTTTAAAATGTTAATTTACTAAGTACTCGGAATTTAGCCAAGATGTTGATATATGCACCTTTATGCCTTTACCTAAGTGGTAATATTTTAGCTCTCCAGTGCCAGTTAAAGTATCAATAACAGTTGGCTGATGGATAACAGAACCATAATGAAAATGCCTCTTAAATCTTCACACGGGAAGATATTTCGAGCTGAAGTCAGCATTAACTTAAAGGTTCCATCCCCGTTCGATAAACTCGTTATTTCCTACGTCTTATTTATATCAGTTGTGCAACTCGTTATGGTGAATGTAAGATCGGGTATGAAATTGCTTGTATAAAGACGTCCGCTTTCTCGGAAGTCCAGTAATCCTTTATCCACGGTCCGTGGCGAAGGATTTCGTCGCCGGATGGGTGTACCCATTAACGACCGTTTCTCGGTGCCTCATTTAACCCTTTGCTGCGATAATTGCCACCACGTGTTTATTTCCAAGCGTTCTAATTATAGCACGCACAATGGGTTGGACACGATCGGTTATTTTGGCTTCGTTCGCTCCGTCAAAGTCAATTTTGTCCTGCCACAAAAGAGGTGTTGCGAGTCGCCTGTCGTTTGATTCATTAACTGGAACCCTTTGAACTGATGTATAGGTATCGCGCCACTTCGCCTATTAATTCTGTTTCAACCTTTTTAGCTCCGGCTTGGTACGCGCTGCGTGTCGCATTAGTTTGTTGTTTTGCATCATTGGCGTTGTTGCCTCGATTTCCACGTGCTGTTCTTTTTGTTGTTACATTTATCTTGTGGCCATTCACTGCTTCGATGTTCGTATCTAATTATACTAGGGGATCATTATTTATCGGTGAGTTATCTAATCTTTATCTGCCGTATCTTATATAATCTTGTTGTATATTTATTAGGTGGAGAAGAATGCTCTCTTGTGAATAGTTAGATTCCGTTAGCGTCCACTTGCGTGTAAATTGTGTTGGTAACTTGGGTCGCACATGTGTCGCCACAAAAGCTCACGGCCACAATAAAAGCACCATTCAGCCGCCCGCATCCCACTCCGTCCTCATTGTGAACGTCCTGGCTTCACAAATCATCGAAGAAAAAACCATTATTATTGAAGTAGAGACAAAGGCGTTATCGCGTCGTGATTGGTCGTCGTGTGTGGTTCACTATTGTTTTGGTGTGTAACACGAAATCCTCCGCCAATTAGGTGCAATAACTCTATCATTTATAATATCGTCGCTTATAAAGAGTGTAATTTTTATCTCGATACATGATATTTATTTAAACGTTTCGAGATTTCTTGTCATCGATAGCCTTTCCGAGATGTAAACATAGACATTGATGTTCAGAATCAATCTGATATGTTTGGATCTTGTTGTATCGTCGACTGTTTCGTTCCTTTTCTCTTTTATGAGATGTGAGAGGGATAGATTATGTTTATGATGACATTTACTGTAATGTTTATCTTTTTGATTCAAGTGACGTGTAGTTAAGAAGACATTTTGGGACTATTTATAGAGAAACTAAAAACTTTTAAATGTTTGGTTGAAATCAAATGATTCTGTATTTTGATAAAAAAGAGAACCTGAGAAGTATAGGTGTACTTAAACGCACTTATTTAATAAGATGAAAATAAACACATTTAAATATTCAAATTTTAAATAAAACGAATATTAAGTGATTATTAATTTTGTTGAAAGAAATACACATTCGCATTTGAATTTCGAAATATTGAAATAAATCACACAAAATATATGAAACTAATTAATTTTTACCGAAAGACAATGAAAAGAGATGCATAAGACATGGTAACGAAGTTTGGCTTTATAAAGGATTCAACTATTTGTTGTTCAACATTCTTGCGAATGAGACTCGCTATTTTAAATAGACATTTTAAATATTCAAGTGCTTTGAGTGAGTTTGTTACTGCTGCTAGTATATTTATAAATTGTTTTCACTGTCTCGAGATGTTTGGTTCGTCCTGTTAGAAGTGCAACAACAAACATTTAATGGTCGAAGAAAGGTAAAAAGAATAATTTTCTGATTACCTTAAAAAAAGCAAATAATGTTACAAAATTTTGTAGTAATGAATGAAACCTCCAAGGTGTCAGCAATCAGGATAGCTACAACGGAAGCGAAAAAAATAGCACCAAACAATCCCAAAATAACCTCAGTTCAACATGCTAAAAGCCTCCCGTCTAACACTTATCTATTGTGCTTCAAAAACCTTTATTTTTTGTCCCTTAAAGTCCCAAGTCCTGTCCGTTAATTGACCAGGAATGGTCTTCAATCGGTCAATCTCTATAAAGCAGTTCCGGTCATAAATTGGCCCTACACGTCCACATCCCGTTTGACTGCCATTATTGTCCTGACCACGCCCCTCATATAAATAGTCTGGCCACCAAATAATCTTGGAAATAGGACGGCTCAAACAAGTTTTATAGATTCTTTACAAATCTCGCGAAATCAGTCAAATGTTTCTACTCTCCCAGAATTGAGGAATCCACACATTAAACTGTCTGGAAGTAGATTTAATCCATTTGATCCATTATCTTCAGATTCTTAGAAAAAATGCTCTAATATTTTTCTATGACTCTCGTTTTAGCAATGATTGACATTAGAAAATAATTCCGTCCGGCTTATTTAAATTGCAAAAGAGTTAGAATCTGGTAAAACATTAATGAATGAGACGCTTAGTTGAATGTCAATGGCTCCTGAGATATCTTTGATCCTATTTCCATAATAGTATTCACTTCAGTCGTCCAGAGATCAGTCGCTCGCTCCATTCAAATGCCAAATGAATTCGGGTTAATCACTTATAACTCATCACTAGTCGTAGTCATGTGACCTAACACTTTGGTCTAAAAATATCCATCGCTAATAACTATCCACTCTTATTGTAGGCAAATTTTGTCTGTCATACTTCGTAATACGTGCCACCGTATGAATATTTCATTACCTTTTAATAGACTATGCGTTATCCTGTTTAAAAATGGTTAAATAATTAATTATGTAAGCAAGTTCCGTGGGTGGAGACTCAGTGAGGATGAGTTGTGGACTGTCGGTATCCATTTATTAATATCATAAAGTGTCATCATTGAAATTCTTTGTGGAGTCGTTTTGAAAAATAACGTTTCCAAAGTTTATAAGCAGTCAGACCAAGCTTGGCGAAATTGGGCGTCAATGGAAACTCATTTTTTAATTCTCAATAATCGCCATCGGGTCCATAAAAACGTTAATAACGAACGAGAAGAAAAAGAGTGAGGTCATGCAACGTCGCGTGTGTACAGTAGCTGAACACAATCGTGTGCAGCGCAGGCGCAGGTCTGCTCATTAAAATCTTAAGGTGCGCGCGCAGACGTGTGTTGGGACAGATATGGAAATGTAAAGGATACTGGGTGGGTTAAGGATACTGGGTGATTAAAGTGGTGCGGTGATGGGTGAATTAGAGGTTGGACCTTCCGAATTGTGCGATGATTGTGGTGTGAGTTAAGATTGGATAATGTCTAAATTCAGTGGAAGTGAAGATGATTTTTATTTTGAGGAACTGTGTCATGAATTAATGGATTTGTTAGAAATTATTACGAATGATAGATAAAACCCAATTAGCTAACTGTTTCTAAGAAGTTGTATGAAGAAAAAGGATGTTTCATCAGGCTCTTGTGATAAAGGTGATTTTAAATATGAACCATTTAATGAAACCCACGTAAAAAGGTCCAATAAACAAACAAATATTTCTATAAATTCATAGTGTGCACACAACACATCATAAATCACACGACCAATAACTATAGATGTACACATCGATCAATAAACGTTCATTTTGCGTTTAATACGTTGTTTTGTTATTTCATTATGTTGCGATTTTTATGCGTCACGGCGACTGAGTCGACACAATCGCGCGTAAATCGGTCGCGCGGTTTATTGTCGCGCGTCGATTATTGCCGTAATGGGTCCATTGGGTCCTTGGAAGGGTATGGTTCTTTAAATAGTTTGGTACCAATTTGACCCAGCCAAGGTGGGCTTGAGTACAATGAGTAATGACCCAACTGTTTTGTGGTTTATAACTTAAACTACGTAAAAGTATACGTCTCTAGATTTTCTTTTGTTTTTAAAGCTCTCAAGGATTTTCAGGGGTTTTAATTTGTCGGCAATTTAGAATTAGTCCTTTTAATTCTCACATTTAGTTTTTTACTACCAATGACCTTTTAGATTTCTACCCATCTAGTTTCTTCTGTTTCATCCTCCCCTTCTATCTCAATCTCTTTTCTATTTCATATTTTATCATTCATCACACAAATATCTATTTCAAAATATTGTATTGGTCTTTAAAATTTTTTTATAATGTCCAACTAAGTGTTATACAACTAAGTAATTGAACAAATAATGAAATTCTAAACAGAATTACCATAAAACTCTACAGCCATGTAATAGTCTTGTATTTCAGTAATACTAAAAGTGATAAATGTGTGTTTGTGTTGAATGAATATTCTAAATACGTAATAGTGAATGCCTAGTGAAACCCAATACTATATCAAAGCGCGTTCGTTCGGAAATGTGGCACCTGCGATTGTGTTTACTGAAATAACAATGCACTGTAACCGGGGTGGGGTAAGCTATACGCTGTAGCGGGAGCGGTTTTATGAATATGGGATATTGAAATACTGTTTGTTTCATCACTCGTTGAGAAACAATATCATGACTGGCTTATTGTCATTAATAAGCAAAGGCTTTTGGATTCCTGGGTTGAACAATGTTACTTATAAGAATTTATTTATGTTTCGAAAATTTCTTACTGATTAACATTAGTCCGATATAATATGGTTAATTGGTTATGTACTAAAGCCCCAAGGTTACATGAATAGAGCTGGTGAAAAGTAGGTGTTAAATTGTAATATAATAGAGGTAAATAATAAAATTCTCGTGTCACAGTTTTCGTTGCCATACTCCTCCGAAACGGCTTGACCGATTTGATGAAATTTTTTGGGCTTATCCGGTATCTATGAGAATCGGCCAATATCCATTTTTCATCCCTCTAAATGGTAGGGGTAGTCCATCCCTAAATTTTTTTCGAGATTGCGCGTACGAAGTCGCGGGCAGAAGCTAGTAATAGATAAAAATCGCTATAAACGTGTAACTTGGACCATATCTAAATAAATATTAAGTTCAGGAAGGGTTCAATTTGTACGGAAGGAATTTTGGATAATAAAACGCAACTGGGATGAGGGTTTCAACTACAGTATTTTTGAAAAAGCCTGTCCCTTGGGGCATTTAGTTACAAGTACGGTTACCGATTACGTGCAAGAAATCTTTTGTCCGATTCCCAGTCTGTACAATATTTTATTTTTTGATTTGTTGGTTTTTTTTTCAATGAATAGCGCCGTATTTGAAATCGAGTACGAAATAAAGCAACAGGCTCATTCCACATTACATACAAAGTGGGTGTTACACTGTTATGTATCCTTTCGCCTACCCCCTCAAGGATAAAAAGGCGTGACGTTACATTACGTAAAAACACTGAAAAGATACAAATGTCAAAATAATACAATAAAAATAAAATCTCTTTATTACGATGTCACCTGACATCGTTCACAACCATGTTTGTGTATTTTTATCGCGAAAATAAAATCGGCAAACAGTTATATTTTTTTGTATCTTTATAAAAATGTTCTGCCTATTTTTTTGTGTCGCAATTTTGAACTTTTAGCGGTAATGTTCTTTTTGAACGTATTGTGCCGGTGTCCTATTTTTATAATTCGATTATTAGAGAGAAACTGTTGAAAAATGAACATTTCTATATTAGGATATAAATGACCATTGTCACACTGACATAACCCAATAATGCTTGTTACGTTCAAAAGTCTATTTTTTTATCTGGTGAACTAAGAAGCAATCTTTTATCAAACAGTTGCATTTTTTATTATGATCATAAAATAGTGTAGTAGTTTCAATAGTGAATCAGTTAACCATAAACACACACCATAAAGACATTTTCTAATCGCTTCTCTCATAAACTTGGACCACAAACTAAAACATATTTCCGACACAGCCCGCTTATTCGCAAATTGGGAGTGAATTTCGATAAAACATTATCGTAAAATTACATTTTACAATTTCATTACGACATCACAAATGGTACGTTGGCAGCGAAATATAAATTTTATAACATAACTGTCACAAATCGGTTTTAAACTTAACAATTTATAAAATGCAAAATGAGACCTTATATTTAACGTTTATTAGATATAAATTAGATTGTAAAGTATCCTGTTTTTGTAAGGGCATTTTATAAGAGGGTCTATTAAAAGGTCTTTTCCTCCTTTGGATGTTTTTAATTAAGTATCATTTTATATCTCTGGACTTTAATGCGATATAAGAATTAAAGTGATCAGGCTCAATAAATTTGTATTTCAATAAGCCATAGGTACTTACAATAGAAAGCTCGAGACAAATGTCTCAAAATTCAAGTCAGTATCTAGCAATTTTTTCTGATAGATAGCATTATTGAGACTTTAAATAAGCATGTGACTCCGCTGGTGTTGTGGGTGACCATGGGCGGCGCTGATCGCTTACCATCAGGTGATCCGTCTGCTTGTTTGCCTCCTATTCCATAAAAAGGGCATTGAATATTTTTCCATGGAAAAATAGTTTTTTTCCTCAATGTATTCGTCACTTTAATTCCATAAAAGTACCATGTCCCAAAATGATGATACCATAATGTAGCATACGAATTTGAAATTACCAAAACTTGAGAATGGTTAACAAAGTTAACTTAAACCGCTCTTCTGTCACACCCACGCCAGAAACAACAGAAATAAAATCTGACTTCATATCTTAATATAGAATCTGAACAAAGGCTGATGATAGAAAATATCACAAAACGAACTAATAAGTTTGCAGCCGTATACCATAAAGTCTAAAGGTCCATTCTAGTTCATTCCGAAGGTTTATGCACTCTACACTTGTGGAGGTCAAGACCCTTAGGCATGTCAGTTGCTCGTAAACAGAGCATCTCAATAAAAATGTTCCCTGGTGCAACCGACAACTTTTACGAGTCGTTCCCGGTTTTATAACTTGTATATATCTTTGTATATGTATTTGGATGTATATAATTAAGTGGAGAGAGGGCTTGTTAAAGGATATTTTGATGGTAATCTATTTTTGGACTGTAAATAAGTCTAATATCGTTAATTTGATATTACGGTAATAGACACAAATACGACTGTAAAGCATGTATTGAATTGGTTGTGCTGAAACTATAGCTAATTAGAAAGACTTGCAATTGTTTTGGTTGCTTGCAGGAATATTAAACACATTTAGAAGCTAAAACCCTATTAAAGAAAACTGAAAATTTCACACAAGCGAACCACAACCTACACAATACATAAAAAAACACACTAAAGAATAAACACATCCATATATTTAAAAACGTCTTCACATAGCTTCATTTACCAAAGTGCTGCACAGTTATAAAGCAAGAATTCGCATTACTTCGAAAGCACGTCATTCATTATCTAGAAAGTAGCAGGACTACTTGAGATCTAAATTTACCGTACAGTACTCCTTGTCATCTGAGGTCAATGGAAGCATTGACAAGGGCACAACTGGGCTCTCTGATCAATATTACAATTGAAGCAAATATAACTGATACCGTAAATTTTAAAAGTCTTGAAGAGACTTGATTAAAGACTGTAACGACGACGATGATGATGATGGAGATAGAACAATTTTTAAATAATTTCCCTTTTTTATAATTTGGCTTTGGTTCGTTGCAATTGGGAATATAAATTTTCAAAAGCAATTCGTGAATGATGAATAACAATGTTTTTTACTTTTTTAAGTTGTTGTAAAATTTTTAGATGTTACTGCTAGGTACGTGTACATACCCCTTAATCATTTTGCAGTCATTAAAAATAAAGTATTACGTAATGCCTATGAAGATGATTTTGAATGTAAATAATGATGAGACAAAGTGGAAAAAGTATTGATGTTTGCTATTTTATCTCGTACTTTTTTCATACTGAGAAAGGAAGATCGAAATCGCTAATGTAAGAAGCCAAAAAGATTACTGACAACGATAACAAAATTAAAATCAACAATACACTTAATATGACTAATAAAAAACAAAAACAGTATTCATTAAGTAAATAAGAGTACACAAGAACTTAATACTCATTAAAAAAATCATGAGAGATAAGACACACGGAAACAAAGTTCAAATAATTCTTTGAACGAAGAACTTGTAAACGAGATGGCGCTGGCGTTCCAAATTATCTCTTGAGGTTAACGTATGATAGCCCAAGTATTGATTACTAAATAAATAATGCGTACAGAAGCATACTGTTCTCTTGTAATTGCACTGATAACTTTAATAGGTAAAATTATAAACAGCATGTTGCTAATACTCAGTTTTGCTCCAGAATATTAATTGATAGGATTTGCCAAAAGGACCTGAGATGAAGCGATAATAATAAAAATGTTTTAAACAATGCCAACAAAGAAATCAATTCTATTACAATTGAATATCATGTGGATAGCTGTTGATAATGGCTCCTTTTTGACTGCTCTAAATGGATCACATTTAATTATATTCCAAAATAATTTAGACCCATCGCTTACCTTTATGTTTACTAAAAAATGTGTAGACCAAAATATCTTAACATTAAATTGACCAAACTTTTACTACTATTTTGCCAACAGTAAATATGTTAGTTAAAATTTCCAATAAACAACAGTTTCTCGTCGCTTGCCAAGTGTGCTAATTATGATAATATCCTGCTATCATTAATCAGAGAAGCATATATTCGCGCTGAATATTTACAAAGCAATATATAAGAAATAAATATTACAGTACTGTTTGATCTAAAACTAGTATGCAAATCACTAGCAATAACTCTGACATTTGTTGTAACAATAACGTCAGAAACAGAACTTAAGCTTGCTAGGGTCATTAATATTATAAAACGTTTATTTTCCTACGTGACGCTGCATTCAAAATTTTCGCGTTTAACTTTGTTGTAATGAACACATAAAGTTTCATTGTTAGTTATAATAGAGTTTCGAAATGACGCTTTCTTTTACTACAAAGTTTCTAAAAACTATTTTCGGAGTTTAGATCAAATATTTACCTACAGTCAGGAAGGAAGCTACTAATATTTTTGAAGTTCAAAATCTAAACAGAGGGCAAGTGACCGGGTGATTTCCCGTGGTACCAAAAGGACTTGACATTGTTAGGGTTGTCAATGCAGTTATCGATGTGTAGAATACTAATAAATGACTTGTTCGAAGTTAAAAAAGTGCTACTGAAGCCACATATGATATTAAAGCTATGAACGGGAAAAGTAACAAGAATAATGTATTCAACATTATAGACGAAATTGGAATTGTTGATAATATTAATGAATACAATACAGAAATGTAAGCACTAAGATTTATTACAGATAACCTAGATGTAGTTGCCACAAAAACTGAAGTCCTAAGGGCTACCCTAGTTCATAAATCACGTGTACATAGTCCGATGACCTGACGGGCGGAAGCGTACACCGCGGTACTGAGCGGCGCGGGCGCAGGGCAATAAAATAATGATGATTTATTTGTAAACATGCGCGATGCGTGCGCGTCAACGCGCGATCGTAATATTGTGCATACGCGGAGGGTGTTTTCGATTTTTGTTGGTTTGTTTGAATGATTGATGATTTGTGTTCGGGGATTGGTTCGGTTATAACGTTTTTAGGTTATGTTGTTTTTTAATCGGTTTTACTTATAAAGATATTTAGAATTCCTAACATTTGTCAGGGATTTTCTCAATTCAATATTTACACTTACTTATCTTATTTAGTTTGTAAGTAGTTGTTGCTGCAGTGCAATTTAAATACTTAATTATAGTCTTCGATAGTGGACATGAAACCCAAAAATAATCACAATTCTATTCTTACATCCATTCACCAAAATGGTTGTTTTATAAATCTTCCATTCCCTGTTACCTCTCAGTAATTAAATTAGTATTACCACTATCTAAAGCCACAATTATGTTATCCTGTACGATGCGCCCGCGCCATACCGAGCAATTGTTTACAATAGTGGATTCTTGTTTATTTTCGCTGCATATGGATTAAAAAGCTTCCAAAAGTCCATTCCGGTCGTTTATCACCCTTTTTATTTACATATTGTTCACTAGTACGCTACTGTTTATGTACCTTCGAGAGTACATGTGTTTTTCATTGGGCTTTATAGGTGTATTATGAAACAGAAAATAACTTGAGTACGCTGGACCTATTGCTGAAGTATATTTTACTAAGGACACGTTCAGGCTTGACTCAGGTGCCATTAGGTCCTATTGTCTGACTCTCCAGGTGAATTGGTCATTTTTTATTTTATACAAACCTTGTCCAGAATTGAAGAAACACAACCAAAAATATTTTTGCAAAGTGCTGTCAAATTTTTCATAGAATTATTTTGAAATCTGACTTTATTATCGACTATAATAACGTCAAAACTTTGAAAGGAGTTTTTCCTCAATTCATTATTGCGTCGGCGTCCTTTCGGATCTCGAAAAGTGCTAATCAAACATAACGATGTTGCACTAAATCACACACCACTTAAGCGCCGAACAACACAAGTTAGACATTTATACAACCACAAAATAATAAAAGCAACATCGAAACAATTAAAAACTACATTGTAAAACTGTATTTTATACAGTCGTAAATTAATAACAACGAGATTTCGACACATGTGCCCAAAATAGAGCCATCAAACTATTATTTTTAAAGGTGCCCTGACCAGACATAATTTTTATTGACATTTCAATTTGTTGAACCGTGAATGTCATAAAATGTGGCAGTTATCGTGCAACATGCAACTTAATGATGAATCATAAAGTTCTCTAGTTAGAAACTGATTAGCTTTGTTTGGCTGTTGTTTAAAATTATTAGGGGAATAAATAATGCTGTAGTTGATGCTCCCATTAATTTCTTTCATGGTTTCTAGTACAGCTTTTCGTTTTATTTCAAGGAAGTTATTGTCCTTGTTGAAATTCGTTGTCCAGAATTTAAGCACCTATTTTACAACAAATTACATATCTACGCTTACTCACATAGGACATGGTAAGATTGGTAAGTATTCCACTCGAGCTAGACCACAGGAAAAAAATGTTCTAGCCTATCAACGATTCAGGACATGTATTCAATTCTTAGAATGGCGCTAGGGTCCGTCAGCTAGTATTCAAAACATGAATTGATAAAATGAACATTATGAATGAAACAATATAGACGAAGAAAAGCATTGAAGTTTTGTCAATTCACAGATTATTAGAGCAAAGTATTAAGGAAGTGAAGAAGAAAACATTATTTAAACATTAACAAGGAATCCGTTAAAAACTCTGATTCTAACTATCCAATTAAAGTTACTAATAAACAGACAACAGCTAAAAACAATAAACATTTGACCTGAAATAACCTCGAACTATCGTAAAGGATATTATCCAGCTGAATCGTAAAAGACAATAACAGTTGGTGTGGCAATAGTACCGAATGACATCTCAATTAGGTATCGTAAAGTTTTTACTGTTCTTATCATAGGTGTAATTCTGACACCTACGGAAGTTTTTGATGATGCTGGTGAAGTTGGCGATGGTAAAATGTATGGGGTAGTAAAAATTGTACGAGGAATGGATATGGTGTAACATTATGGCAATTGCCTTGTGAATCATGTTGGTTTTTAGGTGTGATATTGAAGGTTTCTGTTTGAATTGTACTTGCGTAAAACCACGATTTGATGTTAAAAAGATGTGAGTGTCTTGAACCAAGATGTTTGAAATGACGTGTAGTTTGAGCATATGCTTCGAAATATTGATTGTTGTCGTTATTCCTCTCTATCTTTTATTTCATTCACTTTAATAATATGTTCAAACATTTTAAAATTCCTGCTGTACTGTGAATCTTCAAGTTACTGTTACAAGATATTTAGTTTCCATAACATTGTTGCTATCTCAAAATATTGTTTGGCTGGAAATATTGGTCCATTAATTTATCACGTAATAAATTCAATTGACTTTTGAACTTTGATCGCTTTCATATATATGGGGCGCGATAACATGGAATTATATTAGGAAATGATGCATCGATATTATTGTTCATTACACAATTTGATTAGCAATTAAACACGTCGTAACCTTATTTTATAGATAATAAATGTCTAATGTCTAATGGCTTCTGTTCATGAGCTTGTTTGATTATTATGTTAGAATGAGATTCGTTTGCGTTATTGCTTATTATGATTTATGTCCAGCATGTTCTATAAGCCTCGTTTTTATTATCTGTCTGTCTTGTCTAGACTATATCTGGGTTTCATAAGCTCAAACGAAATTGCTTTCATTCAGTGGTTCAGTGGTTAGGTAGGCTAGTGTAATGTTTTGACTTATTCCCATATTTTATATTTCATCTTTAACCAACATGTCTGACCAGATTGCTTCGTTTACTTCTCTACCATTTTCGTTAGTTTCATCGTTCGCATTATGTTCCTTCAAATTTGAATTTTGCCTAGTGTAAATTATTAGCGAATTCAAGTCAGTAGTAGGTTAAACCAAATTCAAATATTTTAGTACACTTCCAGGACTGGGAAAGATCAATAGTATCTCTTAGAAATGCTCCCACATTCAGCTGAACAGTTCCTAGTTACTTGATACTTAACAACATTATAAGGAAGCCACAGATGATATTTATAGTCGAAGACCACATGTCTAAGCTAAGTGAATCTATTCATAGCCAAGACTGAATGAGTTGATCCACAAGAATGAACAAACCGCAATAAATATTAAGATCAATTAGACACATACCAATTAATGCAACACATTGCTATGAAGGCCGCCTCTAATTGCTTATTTAAGGTCACCAATTTGTAAAATGACACTTTGTAATTGTTCCATAATTTGTTGTGTACACAGTTGAGGTTTTTTGTTTTGATTGTATGTTGTTTTTGGAGCTGCTTGCCATAGTCCCGTATGGAGTTTCAGTTATGATCAAGGTATAGTTGGAACTGGGTTAGTTAATATCTATGTTTCATTTATGATATGGTATGAAATACTTATAATAATAAATAAATAAATCACACGACAGCTGCTTGGTAGAGTTTGTTTATAAAATGAACATTACTTTATTTACTATCAACTTTTTCTCCAATGTTGGACTTTGTTCGACGTTTTTGTAAAAGTAACGCGTCAAATTAATAGTGTAACAAAAAAAAACACAAAAATTATACTAACACCAGAAATACCCAAAATTAAAAACAATCACACAATAAATCAAGATTTATTACCATATCTCATGAATTATGTCGTATGGTAACCCTGAGCGTTACAATTCTGCGCGTGCGTGGCGGCCATGTTTGATTTCAAAGAGCGGGAACGCACCGTGAGACGTAGTTCGTAGTTTATTGCGGTAGATTTAATATGCAACGCGTGCAACGATTGATGAAGATACCAATGCCATTGATATGATATCTGGACTCCACACGTGATACCATCGCGTCCGGTATACCCTGGGAAGTCGGTACCGCTATGGTTATGCGTGAGGATTTTTCACTGTGCTGTGACAGTTGAGTAAGGAATTTTATTTGAGTTGATGTTGTTGATGTTTATGTATAAAATTACATATAATTAAAATTAAAGGAAAGCAAAAGTTTTTGTCACACAGCCTGAAAATAATGAACATAACATAACATCACGCCTTTTATCCTTGAAGGGGTAGGCAGAGGTGCACATTACGGCACTTATTGCAACTGTACAATGTAAAACCCACTTTTCACTATTTATGTTATGAGTCCCATGTAATAGGGGGTGAGCCTGTTGCCATATACCGGGCACATTTCCAGACTCCGTGCTACTACTGAGGTTTTTACAAACCCAGTAATACTGTACCTGAAAATAATGGTGGAATGAAACTCTAAAAGACACTAAGAGACTCTAAAAGACACTAAGAGACTAACAATCGCCTTTGTCTGACTCTGACCCATGCGAGGAGCGGCTTCTAACTAGGATCCTAGTCCATTTGCTGGCAAATATAACACAGTACTTTTATATGAACGAGCTAACGAGAAGCAACAGAGTAAATCTCCATTAGCCTTAAACATACCAACACAAAAGTCTAAAATACCATTTAACATACACATAACATGTTATGTGTATGCTAAAATACCATTTATAACAAAGAAATTTTCACAGGAAAGAAATCTTCAACGATTGGCAACAAAACAAGCAACAATTGTTAAATAAATAACAGTTGCAGTAAACCTGTAGTTGTGACGTCCCAATATAACGACACTATCTATTAAGAGGTGGGCAGGACTGGTCGTACAATGCGCGACAATGTTAGCCGTACGATTGTTTGTAGTGTGACCAGGATTTTGTGTTTTAGGAGAAATAATATCTTCAGTATTTTTTGTCTTATTTATTTTTTGACTGCCTCATTGGCCGAGTGGTCGCAAGTGCGACTGCCGGGGTCTCGGGTTCGATTCCCGGGTCGGGCAAAGTATTGCTGGGTTTTTAAAAATACTCAGTAGTAGCACGGAGTCTGGAATTGTGCCCAGTATATGGCAATAGGCTCACCCCCTATTCCATGGGACTGGTACAGTGGCATTAAGTGCCGTAATGTTCACCTCTGCCTACCCCTTCGGGGATAATAAGGCGTGATATTATGTATGTATTCTTTGTGTCTGACTGTAATCTTCGTGTTTCTGATGTATAATTTTAAATGGTGTGGATTCTAGACTTGTCTTCATAATTATTAAAAGCGATTATTGTTCTTAAGCTTAGTGCAATATTCATCTTGCTCTTTTGGACAAAACTGTATTAGGTAGAATCAATTTCTCAACAATCCGGTGATTATTATTATAAATGAAAGGTTGTATGTTTGTTTGTTTGTTGCTCTTTTACGTCAAATGGCTGAAGATATCAGGATAAAATAACTGGGGAAGATTATGTTCTGAAATAACATGTAGACTACTTTTTATCCCACGAGGACGCGGGCCAAGCCGCTATCAGAAATTAGTATCATCATCATCATTATAATCATCGTCACATCATCTTGACGATATCTTCTGCTAAACATGAATTTTATTAAGTGTCAATAAATAGACAACTTAAACAAACATCACCCCCTATATACAACATCTATTAGTTCATCATTATACTTGTCCCGATATACAGCGTGTTACAACATGGTGTCTCCTCCATTATTCAGCAACCGATTGACATGTCACCGTGCGCGGTGTAGAGATCGAACCGATTGAAGCGCTTGCGTTTGCGCAGGTTTCGTTGCGAGTTTGGAAAGGAATTTTGCTTTTGTAGTTTTGTGAAAGATTTGCATTTATTAAAATCTTCGATTTTCGTTGTAAGGCTAGGTAGAAAGATATGTGGTTGGTGAATGGTGTGAGGCGACTAGAATTTTAAGTTTAAAATGTTTAGATGTTTGTACAGAAATCTAGACTAAAATCTTTTAGCTCAGTTGCGCTAATAATCATATAAATTGTGATCTAAATTAGATTTTCGATTTGGATGAATGAAAGCTATTTCGTTTCCTTCGTATCATACCCGTCTAAACGTCGTCGTCGGTAAAAATCGATAGATTCACAGCTTAGTTCTAACAGCTGTTTTTTTTTTTCAAAAAATACCAAAGACTTATTCTAGAAAATCGATAAATATCTTCATTCAACACCGTTTTAAATAGCAAAATTAAAAAAGCAGGTGTTGGGTCGACTAGTGTGACAATAAAATACGGTTTAAACAAAACTCCTACCGCGGAACCCCGCGGTGACCACTTTAGACCTTCTGAGAAGGACACACCACACAGAAGTGACTCATTTTAAACCTTTATTGTCTAAAATTTAATACAATACTTTGTCTATGGTGTTATTTAGCGGTGAATTATTAGAATACGACACATTGAAATGTTTCTATTTAAAAAAAAATTAAGTAGAAAGTGGAGTTGTAGATATTCTTAGATTTCCTGGGCGAGGTTGCAAGAGTGTGATTGCATTATTGGATCGAATTTCAAGTTTAACAATGTGCAATTAGGTTCATTCTGCTTTGATCAAAATTTTTGGCTTTTATTACCTTTCCCCGTAATAAGCTTTTGTTAATATTTCTTTTTAAACTTGTAAATCGGCGTCCGTGTTGGAAAAAGACCATCCAAAAACTTATCAAAAGCTTGATTATGAAATCCATCTTTCTTATTCCCTTTTAAAAAATACGAAAAGTCAACAAAATCTCAATTTATTTGCTGCAAATAAATCATAAAACAGACGCTGTGTATTTCGTCGGCCATATTCGAAAACGCCGTACCGAAAAGAGGCTTAAGGTCCTTTATTTGGTCCAATTCTTATTTGGGACCCTAATAAATCTGTCACTCGGACACTTAAGTATTTAAAAATTTAAATTCTTAATATTATTTGCTCATGAAATTCGTAATAAAGTGATATATTATTTGACGAAAACCAGCATAAAGAAACAGCTTGTTATTTCTGTATGAAATTCATTTTTATGTTTTTGAATTCTTCTCATGTGTATTGTGTTTTTTGAGGTCAAACCGTGTGTTATTAAAGAACAGTAAGTACCGTTTGATACTTTTTGAGAATTATTTATTTGCTCATTTTCCGCCCGCGGCTTCACTCATGTGATCGAAATTCGAAGGAAATAGTAGGTAGCCTAATTACTCTCGAACCTCTTAACTAGATATCACGAAGCACCAAAATACAGAGCTGCAACGTGTAAAAAGAAAAGTGTACCCACTTTCGCATTCATTAAAATATAGGATGTTACTACAGGCCAAGATCTGTCTGAACTCTGGGTTCCATATAAATCTATTCAGTAGTTATTGTATGCAAGCATAACCAACATCTATAGATCCGTAGTCAGTATTATCGGTGTACATCATAAAATAATAAGACAGAAGTAATTCTTTCGGAAACAAATTGACATTTTCAACGTTAACATCTTTTTTCCAAGTCATACATTTATACAGTTATGCTTTCCTTAATGAAGCACACACTAAATACCTCAGGAAATACCATAAAACACATGCACTACAGAACGGGTACAATTTACCATAGATACGCGAGGGTTGTGTAGCAGGCAGTAAGCACTAATTGGTTATTCGACGAAAAAACTAAATAAACCGTAAAAAAGTACACCGCCGTAAGAAACGAGTGTAATTGCCAACTGGTTTTTCATGAAACATTCATGATGTCATGATTGAGTCGCTCACATTGAGGGGGCAATTACACTTTTAAAATGCTCAACTGACAGACTTCAGCTGCGCTGATTACTTGAAAATAAGCAAAAAAACAACACTTAAAACGGACAACCGTTGATTATTACGTAAAGTTATTCATTCTGTCATTAAAACTTACCGTCGAGGTCTATTAAGAGTTTTTATTCTAGAAATATGTCAAGTATTCGAATGGTTACACTACAACAATGGCTAATGATCGCTGATAAGGTGAAGACCACAATGCATTTTACATGAACAATTTAATTTATAAAATCATTGCCGATGCAGCTCCTGTGTTGCCTTAATGACTTGAAGGACCTTGCAAAGAAAATGATTTTAAAAATGTAAATAAAACGTCAAATCAAAAAGCCCGTCTGCGCGAAATCTGTAAAACTTGTTTCACATCAAGCAACAGTTTCAAAACTTTCTTCCTATTCAGAGGACAATCTGTGCATATCTCTGTCTTTGTCACACGTACACATGAGAACAGACAGATCGCGTGGGCGAAAAGGACAGAGTACATGAAGACGTCACGCGGGGCGAAGGCGCGCGAGTGTTCTTGCACTTGTTTTATTTATTTTGTTAGCCGGCAGCTTTTTTTTCTTCGTTTTCTCGAGCTACGTCTTTGTTCGGGTTCGGTCGGGGCGCGCAATCGTCCGTGGCCGGTAAGTTGGATAATTTCTTTATCCTACTCAGCCCACCCGACAATTTTCTGGGGCCGCATTATTATGAGGTTGATTTGTTTAATAATTTTATTACTGGGCGCATTGCGCATGCGCGCGAGCTATTGTGTTCTTATTTTTGTTTAGCTTTGCGCTTTTAGTGGTCGCTTTACTTTTGTTTTTCGCTGTAAACGTGGGAATGGATTGTTTTCTCATTGTTTATCTGATTTATCCATTGTTTTGCTGTTCATAGCTAATATCTATTTTATTAAGCAGTCGACAAATTCCATGTTTAATGCCTTGTACACAATTTATACATTACTTATTGCGAGTCAGGAGTTGGCTATTGTTTAATTTCAATGGATACCGTAGCTTTAACTATTTAATAGTAAACTTTTGTTTGTGTACAAGTTAATAGACACGTCCTTAATTGTTTGGTCACTACGACTTGCGAAATGTTCACATGTGATGCGCTATAGTATCCAGTTGTTTGTATAGAGTTTTTTGTCGAAAACCTTCCAGACATATTACGTCACGGATGCCGGTGGATTGCGAGCGCTCGTCCTCTTTTTATTGCCTG
This sequence comes from Spodoptera littoralis, assembly GCA_902850265.1. Classification (NCBI taxonomy): domain Eukaryota; kingdom Metazoa; phylum Arthropoda; class Insecta; order Lepidoptera; family Noctuidae; genus Spodoptera; species Spodoptera littoralis. Next base: position 6,401,678 of record LR824561.2, on the reverse strand, counting down.
CGGAACCCCACTGTCAGGCCTTGGATTCGCACCGAGATGTCCCCGACGATACTCCGAATACTTGAATAGGGATCGTGAAAAAAGTTTCAAATGTGTCATTGTGTTCAACCTTTTTGGCAAAGCATTCAAATATTGTCATTGGCAAACGAGATTCTGTAATTAAAAGACACCCAGTGTCGGAGAAAATAATCTTTTAATATTCCTCTCGTCTTATTAAGGAATGTTATTTCGTTGAAAAACTTGACCCAAGTCAGTTTGGGGCAGGCATTTGAATCAGGTCGACATTTTGATAAGATGAGCTTATGAGAAAATTTTATTTACCAATTACATGATGAAATTATGGTTGTGATTTGAGGGGTATTAAAATGTTAATGTTACTTGGAACATTTAAGCGAAGAAGCTTAAAATCCTGTGGTAATATTTAAGGTCATTTACGTAACATTTTTGGTCTTATTTTTTTTTCTTTTTAACAGGCTGGCAGCAGCGGCAGCGGCGGCAGCTGGTGCAACAAGTGAACTAAGCTATCTTGCTGCCCTCCATCCAGCGTATCGCCCAGTACCTTATGATCATCCGTTGTATGGAGCAAATACGTTAAGAGGTAAGTCTTGATCAGCATTTTAATGAAGCATTGTGAATGGTCTAAATTAGTGCATTTTTTTCTAGAATTACTTGATTTAATCCATATATTAACTTTTATCCTAAAGAATTGCAACCCTGAGGGTTCCTTAAGATTTTTGCGTTAAATCAAATGCAAATGGTATGAAAATGATTAACTTTGGCAAATAAACATATTTATTTCTAACTTATACAGTCAATCACTTGTTTCTACATCGACACAGTCATGAATTTTGATAACTTTTCTTGATTCCAAATGATCTGATTAGTGTATCTTTTAAAGATGACTTCGACTGACTAAGAGATGACATTTGATTTAAATTTCAACGAAAACGAAGTTCGTGACTGATCAGCAGTCGGAATTTATATTCAAATCGATTTTCCAACGTAGTAATTTGTATAATTAAAATCTTTGTTATTCGTCGAGCCAGACTAAGAAATATAAATTGGACTTTTTTAAAAAGTCCGATTTTGTTCAATGACTGCAACGCTTTTCATAATATTGGAAAAAAACACAATTGGTACAACAACTACCTCCAACGATTTTTCCTTATTTCATAATTAATTCTTATTTTTAACAAAAGATGCGGTATGCATTATTTTTCCTCAAACATCGGTTTTTGTATTGTACTTACGCAGAACCCTTGCGACGCGGTGCCATGGCAATAAAAATACCCGCACCAGCATCGAACCTATAAACCGCCATAAGCAGGACAATGAAAAACAATCCGATAAGTCGCAATTAAACTTGAGACACGATATCAACCGCGATGCCCAGACTAGGGTTGTCACCTGTTGCGATTTAAAAAAAGCATATATACGGTCGAATTGAGAACCTCCTCCTATTTTTGAAGTCGATTAAAAAAAGCATATATACGGTCGAATTGAGAACCTCCTCCTATTTTTGAAGTCGATTAAAAAAAATCATATATACGGTCGAATTGAGAAACTCCTCCTATTTTTGAAATCGATTAAAAAAAAGCATAATATATACGGTCGAATTGAGAAACTCCTCCTTTTTTCGAAGTCGGTTAAAAAAAAGCATATATACGGTCGAATTGAGAAACTCCTCCTATTTTTGAAGTCGATTAAAAAAAAGCATATATACGGTCGAATTGAGAAACTCCTCCTTTTTTTGAAGTCGGATAAAAAAATAACTTTAAGAATTAAATAAGAAGAGAACATGCCTCCATTATTTTGGAAAATGTACTAATCTATCAATATAGCACACAAAAATTTACTGAAAGATATGCGGAAGTAAAAGGCGTTTAATTTATAGAACGAAATAATATTCCTGACCGCAGGCACTTATAGCAAAATTGGGTATCATGACATAGAAATAAGTTATCAAACCAAATAATATGTACAGGTGAACTTACTGTTAGAATATTAGTATTATGAGTATTGATTTATTGAGTTTGATATTGATCAAACTCAACATTGTGTCTGGTCAAAATTTTCGCTCAAAAATCACAGCCAATACAGTTGCTTTCCAAAGATACATTTCGGTGAGTGTGCGGGGGAATAGCACAACTTGATTCCCCCTAGTCCTTTCCATCATTGTACCCCAAGACCATCGGCGAAGCGTCACCGATTCATGGTAGTCAACCCACCCTAAGCGCTTCGCATCAAGCTTCCTTGTGCGTACTGCTAAGTAGTGGAATTCTTTGCCAGAGTCTGTATTTCCTGAAGGGTATAACCTGGGTGTCTTCAAGGCCGGAGTAAATAGGTTGCTTATGGGACGACGTGCTCCATCGTAGACCGCGTCATTGCTAACCACCAGGCGATATAGTGGTCATACGTCGGCCTATGCAATCTTCTTTATATATATATACCTAATTCTTCTGTGAGTGTGTATGTCACTGAACTTCTCTCAAACGACTGGACCGATTTTGATGAAATTTTTTGTGTGTTCAAGGGGATCTGGGAATGGTTTAGATTCACAAATCAGCCCGGCAGATGGCGCTGCAGACGATGTTTAGGTTACTTATCCCAAACAGCTGAACTAATTTGAATGAATTTTTGTTTATACATTCAAGTGGATATGCAGGACAGCGTCTGTTGGGTCCGCTAGTAGAGGTATATAAAAAAACTATTGACTCAACTTATCAACTGCAGCAACCCTCAGACGTGTGAACTCAGTAACGTTACACTACACCCGTAATGATAAATCTGCAACACTAGCCAGTTATTGCAGATTACATGCATAGCCAGACACTGACATCGCCGTGTGTTGTAGTTGCATCCGTTGCAATTGCAATCGCAACTGCAACGATTGCTATTTTATGAAAGTATTTTATATTCATAGGAAATCGTTGTTTCGTCTAATGGTTGCGTTTTGATTGGCTTGTTATCCGAGGTATAGGTGCAGTTGCCAGACATGAGAATGGTAAATGTTCAACTGTTAAAATTCTCAGTTAGCAAATTAAATAAGAGTTTTGGAAAGAATTATTTTGAGATGAGCTCACTAGACCAGACGAGTACGTGTACTAATTAAGTAAAATACATCGATTGTCTTCAAAAAGAAAAATCGGGTATCTTTAAACATAACATCACGCCTTTTATCCCCGAATGGGTAGGCAGAGGTGCACACAGAAGTAAAACCCACTTTTCACTTTTTATGTTATGAGTCCCATGTAATAGGGGGTGAGCCCATTGCCATATACCGGATACATTTCCAGACTTCGTGCTAATACTTAGATTTTTTTTTTAAAAACCCAGTAACACTTTGCCCGACCCGGGAATCGAACCCGAGACCCCTTGCCCGGCAGTCGCACTTGTGACCACTTGGCCATCGAGGCAACTGCAGGCTATCTTTAAAGATTTTGATAAATCATGCTTTCTTAAAAGACTGGTAGTTATTTTAAAGACAACTCTCTCTATGCTCTATTTTGCACATCAAGTTAAAATGTCACTTTGTTTCTAACAATCTAATTCTATAAACTATTTTACAAAAACTAATCTTGAAAACTGATTCTAGAACCAAAAGTCCACCGGATAAAATTTCCCTACTTTCGATACTCAATAAGTACGGCGTACATTGCATATCTCACTGAAAGCAATGCGCAACGCCACGGCAAAACACTATCGCCACAATTTATCTCCAACCCGAGGTGTTAATTAGACATTGAACTCACGACTGTTACAATTCGTAAACCAAACAAAAAGTAACTTTTATTCAACAATTTTTAAGTTCAAAATGGTCTGGCGGTGCTAAGATGACAGATACGAAAAAGTGGCTATTAAGGACCGACCGTGGTTTGTCACGGGTTAAAATTGGCATGCATTTGAGTAACGAAGGGTTGGTTCCGACCTCGCAATTAAGACGTTTCAGATTACGTGAGCGACTATATACGGAATAACACACGGTGAAAAGATTGTCTGATATGTGCTTTAGGAGATGCAGGGCATAATAGACTAGTATATTATAAGCCTTCCTTGAATCGCTCGCTCTCATCGTCTTGACTATTCTTATAGAAAATCTGCGTCCATCGGCGGTTATGGAATGAATTGATCGATTCCAAAATATGTCTTCGATTTACTCATTAAGTCCCTATTGGCTCACTTTCTGACATAGCGTTCCATCCCTTGATTATAAATTACTGTTAATCTCCAGAAAAAATCTAATTCGACGAACATGGCGTCAGAAACGCTTATTAAGACTAAACCATCCCAATTGATTGTTACTTAATATAAAATAATGTCATTACAATTTTCAACGCTATATTCAACAAAACGATTAGTCTAATATAATTATAAGTAATTCAATGTCATGGGATGGTTCCCCTATTGAGGTTTTATGGGCATTCCTAATCAATATAAACGCCGTTTTAAGTTGGGATTTGAAATAACAAATATAAGAGACGAGTCTATTAATCTGTGCAGGCACCACGAAGTGAGGTACGCCGCAGCCGTAGCAGATGGATTCAATTTGTTAATGTTTTAGGTTCAAGGGTTAAGTTAAGGGATTTGGCTTTAGTTTTATGTAGTAGTTATTGTAGTATGACTGCACGGTTGCAACGTGTCGCGGGTTCGATTCCCGCACGGAACAATTCTTTGTGTGATCCACAGATTGTTGTTCCGGGTCTGGGTGTCATATGTATGTGAATTTGTAAGTTTGTAAACGCACCCACGACACAGGAGAAAGTCCAAGTGTGGTGCAACGTTCAAAAAAAAAGTTTAATTGTAAAAAATTCAAGTTCATTTTCCATGCTATAACGATAAAATTAAATGTTGTTATTTAAGAATTAGTGAGTATTATGGTGGTTGAAAGAATTCCATTATACCCAAGTTAGAATATTTTGGAATCCATTTGTATCCATCCACATTAGGGCAAAATGATAGTACCATCAAGAAACAATTTTATTCATAGATTTTCATATTGTTGATCTAGTTCCTGATAGATAGTCTTGATCTAGATGCTCTTGTTATTCATCTACACATACATTTACTGTACTTATATGTACTTTATTTTTCTCACCATTTTCCTGTTGTGCTCCTAACCCGCTCCTCTCCACTTTCTTGGGCCAGACATTTGGTTATACCCTCCAGTCTGCCCTGAGCTTTACACCGTACATTAGCGATTCGACGTGGACATATTTAGATTCCACCTACGTACCTTTTATTTTCGAACTTTCCTGAATTCTCTCTCATATTGCTCGTTTATTGAGCGAGTTTTGTGGTCCGTAGTCCGATGATTTGTACCTATTTTGATATTACAAAGGTTAAACTAAAATAAATTAAAAAAAACTTTTTTGCCGACTTGACTGCCTCGTTGGCCGAGAGGTCGCAAGTGTAACTGCCGGCCAAGGGGTCTCGGGTTCGATTCCCGGGTCGAGCAAAGTATTACTGGGTTTTTAAAAAAATCTCAGTAGTAGCACGGAATCTGGAATTGTGCTCGGTATATGGCAATAGACTCACCCCCTATTACAAGGGACTCATAACATAAATAGTGAAAAGTGGGTGTTACATTGTACAGTGGCATAATGTGCACCTCTGCCTACCCCTTCGGGGATAAAAGGCGTGATGTTATGTAAACTTGTTTGAATTTTATTTTGATCAGTCCATTTCTTTTCAATTACATTACCTTTCCAACGTAAATGTGTCGTAGTGACCCGGAGGTTTAAGAGGCCCGCTTCTCATGCATAAGGTTGCGGGTTCGAAACCTACCAGCGGCAAGTACCAATGTCACTTTTTCCGAGTTAAATGTACTTTCTAATATTATCTAGACACCACTGACAAACGGTGAAGGAAAACATCGTGAGGAAACCTGGGCTTATAATTACTAACTATAAGTCTGTAATCGCCAACCCGCATTGAGCAAGCGTGGTGATTAATGCTCAAACCTCCTCCGTGTGAGTAGAGGATTTGCTCAGCAGTGGGCCTGTATAGGCTGTTGATGATGACCTTTCCAATTGCTATATCTGTTTAATTTCTAAGCAAATAGTTGCTTCACAATTTGTAGAGGTATTGATGTTCATGGTCCGTACAGTTCAAATAATACCGTGACAATCTGATTACTAAGTCAACTCAAGTCTGAAGTTTAAAGCGAATTTCTCCAGCTTCTTTTCAATTAAAACCTCATCAGTTGAAAGCATTACTGACCAGAATATTATCAGGCGATTAGCATTCAAATCGCGACGCAGTTTAAAAAAGCATTCGTTGAGCGTTCAGCACTTTCAAACATTTGGTCCTTCAATGCAAAATTGATTAAAAAAGAATTTAATGCCCCATAAAGTCGTCAAAACCCTCTGTCAGCTGGCGGTCTTTTGGGCCGCGTGATTACAACACGTTTGAAACTTAACCCGTTGCTGCGGCGTCATTTTAGAGTGGAACCGAAACTGTTTATGATTAAAAAAAATCGCGAATGGTGTCTGTTTTCTTAAGCAGCTTGGGTCGACTTACATGAAGTAAACGCATCTTTAGATAACGCTCAATTAACGGCCATTTTTTATTGTAAATCTTTTTGGGATGGCTTTATGCGGTAGTCACAATACGTAATGTTTTTGGAAGGTATTTTTTTAATTATCATTACATATGTTCATAATATTCATAATTGTGATGTGTAGTAATATATTAAAATGCAGAATTAGCGAAAAAAATGAATAAACGGAGATGTAATCAATCATCAAGGTCGATGTTCGCAGTAATCAAGAAGTATTATTAACTTTACCCCCTCTAGTGTTAATCGTCATTTAAATACATAAATTACTCAATAAAAACCAAATTAAATGACAAGAATAGTTTATGTTTCATAATTATGGTTAACTAGTTATCGTCAACCAAGTTTTGTATAATTTCATAATTACAGAATTAGAATTACATTGCAATTTATTGTAATTTGTCATTGATCAGAACTGTAGGCGGTCTCCTAATTTGCTCGCTATAAAAATATGTGACCAGAAAATGCAGACAACAGCATTTTAACCTATACTCATCTATACAATTCCTTCAGAGAACTTTCAACTTTGTAACCAAGGACATAGAGTTGAATATCGATAAACAGATTTTGACAGACTGGTGTATCTTTATATGCATGTCGTCTATACTCCAGTTCAAATTAATTAATGCAAGAATCCCTTAGTCCTTTAATTTTATGCGGGAATCGAATAGCAAGCCTCTAATGACTTTATTGTCAACAACATTTTTTAGTCTAAAAGCATTTTTAGTATTTAAGGAATCGTCTGTGTGACCTACTTTATTTGTGTTTTAACTGAAGTTTGTAGATTTCATTTTTTGACAAATAAATAAAGACAAAATAATTTACACTGTAAAGCGTAATAAGAACCATTTTCCATTTCACGTGAAATTGTTTATATCGTTTCAGACGTTTTCTCTCTATATTTTACGTATACCCGACAAATAAAATATATATAAAAAAATCAAAAATAAATAGGTACTATTGCAATTTTAAATCACAAATCCTAACCTAAAACCTACTTCAAAGTATTATAACCTAACAAAAAAAGGTAAAATATAACAAAACTAAAATTCTACAAAAATAAAATCAAAACAATCACGACAGCTCACTTGATGCATAACGCCATCCAGACAGGTTAGCTGGAAATGCGGCGTATCAAAAGGCTCAGGTTTCGTCTACTGCACCGGACGGACCCAGTTCCACAGACCCATTGGACATGTGACCTTCACTGCAAGTCTAGCACCGTTTTGTTATAGGTAGCTTGCAAAGTGACAGGACTGTCAAGATGTCATTAAAATACCTCGTCGATCAGGGTCAGGCAAAGAGTTATTGGATTTTTTCTGTTTTGATAAAAACGGTTTTTAGTTTGGCATAGAATTCAGATTGTTAAAAATAAATTAAGGTTTCGTCAATTCAATGTTAGAAAGTACCTACATATAATTTTAAAAAGTCGCATTGGTACTTGCCGTTGGTAGGTTTCGAATCCGCACCCTCATGCATGAGAAGCGGTCTTAAACCTCCGGTCCACCACAGGATTACAAAACTGACTACATAATGCATATTGGCAAAATCAAAACTTTAAAGTCACTACAAGACGTGACTACGAATATGATCAACAACGTCCATGCCCCATATGCAAGTGCTTTTGAGATATTGCACCTCTACATTGCACAAGCATAATTAAAATGTAAAATAATATACGACATAAACTTTATCTAGTAAAGTTATGATGAAACATAATAAATTATAACTGGAATATAAATGGGTTCATTCCAAAATTAATGGGAATTGTACACCCTAATTGTTACTTAAATTGTCTCGATAGAACGATAACAAATGATTAAAACACAAACAGGCAAGATGTAATTAGTAAGCTTGTTTATTAGTACGAAAGTGTTTATGCAAATATGCCTGACCTCAACCGGCCCAGTGTCGCAGAATAATCACTTGCGAAATAAGCTATTAATGTCTAGGCAAATTATATTAATAACAACGACATCATCAATCATTCCCACACAAAAACTACTAAAAAGACCTAGCTGCACTCGATTGCCTTTATTAAAACAAAATACCAACGTACCGTCATCAGTGGACTGCAAAATTTCGCAACCGAAGTGACAAGCCGAAACTTAATAACTTACTCAGAAATGCACCAGCAAATTGGGAGCCGAGTCGTCCGACCGGCTCCGTAACCCTACACCGCCTTACCGAACTCTCCGACACATATAAATTGTATTTTTATTCAAATCGAGCCTACGTGCCGCGATAAAGCCCCCTTAAAACAAATAACCGCTCATTCAGCCGAGGAAAATCATTCGAAAACCAACTTTAACACAAACAAACAACACTGAAGATGGTCCAACACACCTCAGACATCAAGATACAGGCGACAAAAAGCTTTACAGTTGCAGTAACAGAGTTGTAGTTTCAGAAATAAGTAGTTCTGCTACACTACTTTTAGTTGAATACAATGACGCTATAAGAAACTACGTGCCCCATGTAAACAAGGTAAAATATATCTTGATAGTAAATACACAAGATGCACAGTCGAACAATGTGCGTTCATCAGATAAGTCGACGAATGATGATGTAAACGAAGATCGTGTTCCAGAGACATATATAGAGAACAATTTAAAGGTTCATTGGGACAGTTTTTCACTCAATTTGTATCCTTTTCATTCTTGTTGTACGGATAATGTTGACCAGCATGGTATTTATGAAATGTTTGAAATCGCAATGGAAAGATTTGGTGTTATAGTGCTGTAATAAAATCTGTATAGGGATCACTCAAGGGTAACGAGACAGACGAGCTATTAGCTTCTCGTGTTTGCCTTTTTAATAAAGTTGTTCACACCGATACCCTTCATTATTCAGCAGTTTTTTCTGTCCAAAATGTTAATCACCACATTTACTTGTCCCGTGTTTTTGCCGCGAGGAATTTTATGAAACATTTTAATAAAGCTGCTAATGGTACAGCTGCCAATCACCATCAGGTTGATATTACATTCGGACAATCTTATATAAGAAACATAAATATAAAAATTGATGACAATAATAAAATGAGTAAGCATCTTATTCTTGGAAGTTTGATTCGCAAATGTTTCGATATCGTAAAAACGTATCGAGATTATGAAAATGTAATAAAAGCGAATGTCATAAATGTCGCTGTTATCGAAAAAAATATGATTACTATAAGTGTAGCGGTTAAATCGATACGTGTGTATGTCTTCATCGTTCGATAATCGTAAATTAAGGTCCAACTCTGGTTTAACTGAGCGTAAAAACTGTGAGCGAGAGATTGAGAGTTCATGTTACTACGAAAATGTAAAACAAAAAAGAATCAGAGCTTCGATTGTGTAAGAGAGACGGATGTATGGGTAATGTCAAAGAAATAAATATAATCAGAACTAGACATTTGTAGATACAACAAGGATGTCTCAGTGAGGAAGTAATTTAGGGCAGGTGAAATTGAGAACGAAGTTGAGAGGGCTTTAATCGACCTGGAGGGAGATTGATCGCATTTTTTATTCATTTAATAAATTTTTGCAGCAGATTCCAATTTACGAAATGTCACGAACAGAGTTGACACGTTCAATCTTGTTTTTTTTTAATTGCCTTTGTCAAATACGGTGTCCCGAACCTTAATCTTTGTCAACGAGAAGACGATGGGCGAACCGGAACGGGTTTTAGAGTGGGACGGCACGAGTGCGCCCGCGCATGACAAGTGACCGGATTAATGCATTTTAAACGAAGAAGGCTTAATTTTGGTCTCGGATCCCTTAATTGAATGAGTTTTGATTTTTTTTTTTTTTTTGTTAAGATGGATTTTTTTGAAGTCATTTTTGACTTACTTATGTATGACTTCAGCCTTTTCTTGTGTGCTAGTGTCTTATCGACTTTGACTAATATCAGGGCAAGTTAAGCTTTTAAGGCTTTTAGTGAAGGGGGAATACCAGTCACTCATTTCTTTTGAAATAAAAGTAAATCAGTGATGTTCGATATGCCTTTCTGTGAGCATCCTTTCCTTAGTCCGAAGAGGCATTTAAGTATCGTAAGTAACTTACTTTTCTCCAATTATGATAGGAGGACCGTGTTAGAGTCTTTGTTATACATTCCGTATAATTCCAGGCTCTATCAAGAAGATCCGTTGCTAGAATCGACCATCTGTATCTTAAAATCTACAACATTAAACAACAATGTTTCAACCGATCGAAATGACGATAATCTTTACATCAATACCGCCTATAAAAGTAGGTATTTATTCTAGGAATTTAGACTTCGTGGTCTTTGAAGTTGAAGTTATTATAGAATTTGAATAAAATATATGTTAAAGGAATTTTAACAGCTGGGTAGTCAAATTCAATACTTTGATGGGAGACCGTCTCCACAAAATGCTATGGGATCCATTCCCAGAATGTTTGTGTGATTAACAAAATGATGTACTTTTATGCAGCATAGCTGAACTCAGGAGAAAATTTTAGTATGTGCCAACGTTTTTAATAAGGAAAATGTGGAGTAGAGGAATAAGCGTGAAAGAGCCATGCTTCGGCACGAATGGGCCGGCTCGACCGGAGTAATACCACGGCCTCACAGAAAACCGACGTGAAACAACACTTGCACTGTGTTTCGTCGTGTGAGTGAGGTTATCGGAGGTCCAATTACAATATGATTTTCTAAGTGCATTATTACTGATATCATCTCTTCATCATCATCGTCATCATCAGCGCGTTTCCATCCACTACTACGCCAAGATATCTTTGAAAGTATTCCAACAGACAACATGATAAGTCGAAAGAATTACTACATAGTATAAAACAAAGTCGCTATCCGCCGTCTGCGTGTCCCTATATACATAGACCTTTAAAACTACGCAATGCATTTTGATGCGTTTGTTTAAATAAATAGAGTGATTCATAATACATGTATATTGTACCCGTGCGAAGCCGGGGCGGGTCGCTAGTTAAATATATTTCTGACTTTAGTATTCCAATTAATATCCTTGTTTGCTTCAAAAGACATTTGCCGATAACTGTCGAGAACAGAGCGACAATATTATTGATATAGATATAATTTGAAGAACATCACAAATATAAATTACCATTTTGAACTCCATTTATCATTACTTTTAGGGTTCCGTCTTACTGGTAGATAAACCTTCAAATGACCTTTGGTACTTTGTAAAAGTATTAAGCTGAATGAATGTAATGTTTTGGTCTTTTCATCCATGACATTTACTGCTGGAAGCTGGACGACTGACAGTCTGAAGACTGGCAGATAGCTTGGAAATCGTTGTTTAAAATATTCAGGTGTTCTTCTGATACCACTCTTTAATAAATCCTTTCTTCTTCTTCAATGTCTTCTTCTCTTTTCATAATTTTTAAACAATATTATTTCTATAAGTAATAGTAATATTTGGTCATTCTCCGAAAAAATATCATTTTTTTTCAATCATATAATTTAACTAATCATATAATCTAGACATAAATATAAACTAAATAAGGAATAACTAGGACGAAATTTAGAAAAAATAGGATAGGAAATAAAACAAGAAAAAGTTATTTAATGTACCTAATTAAAAAAAATATTCTCATCATTTTCATATCATATTTGGTTAATTAATAACGCTCTGCGCAAGCTATGAATTGAATCCTAGTCATTACAGTCTAGAATCAAAATAAATACTATTCTATCATGACAGCTCTTGATTAGCACCCACTGTGTAATTACCGAAGTAGTTGACTGATTACAGATGTAATTAGTTTATAATCAAATTGAAATGGCTACGTATTCATTAGTCAGTATTGCACTAGTGGTTATTGTAGAGTACATATCAATAATCTATATATATAAAAGAAAGTCGTGTTAGTTACACCACTTATAACTCAAGAACTGCAGAATAGATTTGGCTGAAAATTGGTAGGGAGGTAGCTTAGAACCAGGAGACGGACATAGGATACTTATTACCCAATTCTTTTTTTTTACTATTTACCGAAAGTCAAGAACGGGAACGGGAAATATCGGGATTGCGCGTACGAAGTCGCGGGCAGAAGCTAGTGAAATATAAAAAAAATATTGCATTAGAATGTTTGAATTAAAACTTTTGTGAGACATACTAAATCAATTATTTTATTTTCGGTTTACTCACGTAACTCTTTGACCAGGAACTCGACTAGTTACAAGCCATGCTAGAGGCTCATATTTTTACATTAGAATGTTATTAACACTGTTATTGTATAGAATAATGTAATTAATTATCGTTTTCAAGTACCTACTTGTTCGACGATATTATACGATTTAAAACATGTATTTTCTATATAATAGCCCATGTGTTATTACAAGCCCATAATCTAGCCCGATTTCATTTTGATCCCTTCAGCCATTTTCACGTAAAGAAGTAATAAAGAAACATAGTAGTAGTAGGATTTTGCCCATGTGACAAAAATTCACAATGCTTTAAAAACACTCCATGTAATAAAATGTATTTGAACCTTTAATAATAACTACAGAACCCAACCGAACCTATAATATTAATCTTACCCACAAATGCCGTCTCCAACTGTTCAAGCCTTGTTCTTGACTAAATGATTGACGATGCATACTCCCTGATACCTGCTGGGTGTAAACCTATCGCCAATATTTCAATAAATAACTTAGTCAGCTAATAGCGATAATCCCTTCACTACGAGGCTTCGATAAATCGTTTAAATTATGCAGAAATATCATCACTTTATAAGCAATCGTTATAAATTTATTGTGAATCAGAAATATTGTTTGGTTGCTTAATTTTTTCATGCCAAATAGTTATGTTAGTGAAGTAATATTACTCAGAATTGGTATGTCAATTATGGAAAATATCTATACTAATCGTTTTTTTCACATTTTGTCGATCGAAGCTGAGCATTGAGGTGCCGAGGCATTAGTTTTCTGAAAGGAATCATTTTGTATTGAGTGATGTCAACAAGAAAGACATTTGAAAAAAAAAATACTTTGTATAACCTAGGTATTAGAAATCCACTCAACCGGGGCTGCGAATAAAGCGTAAGAAGATACCGGGGCGCCGGCTCGAAGCAGGAGGGAGTGTCAACAGGTCTTGCCTTATCCTGAATGGGAGAAGCCAAGCTCTCTAAAGAAACTCAAAGATAGTAGAAGTATTCCATACGGAAAGGAATTGGTCACCTTCTCCGTATAAAAAGGCACAGTTACAAACTGATTAAGCATCTTCATGTTCGCCACAAAAACTTCACCTCACTACAATATTTTTCACAGCATTTAATATGTTCATATTAATTTTGTTAAACGTGTTGACCTCATGTTCGTAATTATACGGCCATAAGTCTTTATTACGAGTTTGTGAACTGGCGAAATTTCCCGATTAAAGCGTTGTTCTGTAATATCTTTATTAATATTGAGTGACGTGAAATTATTGTGATTTTGTTTATTACGATTTTTATTGTACACTTTGTTTTTAACTTGAAATTGTCAAATCAAATTGAATTTTAATGAATTTTATGTAAATGTAGTATGGAACTATTATGGAAGTTATTGGAGTCTCATAATGGTGATGTAAATGTAGCACAATTGTCATTAGTCTGTTGTTAGTAATCCTACGAAATTCCAAAATACAATCTCCTTTCTCCTCTTTGGATTTTTTAATTGAAGGAGATTGTATTTAGAATAAAGAATTCTAGCATAATTTCTCTTTCCTCTCTAACGGTACACGTCCATTTCTCTACCAAAATCATCATCATTATTAAAAAAAACATTCCTACCACTGTTCCATCTATCAATTTCATCACAGTTATCCCGAACTAACCAAAATGTATCGACTGGTCGTACCTCTATAATTTTTTCTCGATTGAAAACCAGTCCTATCGATGATCGATGAAAAAAGCCGTGGGTCGGTCTCGATTGATCCGGTCTCTATCGAGATTGAGACATCTCGGAACGAGTTCCGCCCGCCTGCGCAGGCGCCACCCTAAGTGATAAGAGATTATCAACTGATCGTAAATTACTTAATTTATCAGCGAACGAATTTATCTTTAGTACAAAATTTTGAAAGTGTTATTTTGTCTTTTTGTTTAGTTTAGGGAGTTTTAAGGTATCAATGTGATATGTTTTTTTGTATTTTAATCTGGTATATTTATCTTAGTTTTATTATTGTCACTAAAGTTGGAGTTTATTTATTATATGTTAGGGTAACATAGTATCGTTGATCACTTGTAGTTACTAAAAATAATATTCTAACTTGGACATTTTATTCTTTGAAAAATTATTGTCTAAAAGTTGATGTAAAGCTAAATTCATAATTAATATTTATTATTACCATTCAACCTAGAAGACGTCAAGGGATAGTTATCCTTGAAATTAAAAAAGTAGCCAAAACATTGATATTCTGGTGTTATGGGTGTTATGAACCATGGGCAGAGAACATCCAATGATTTGTCTGCTCACTTACCCCCTATTCCATAAAAAATACACCAACACACACTTTAAACTGTCAAACACCGCGAGGACACCGGTGACCGCAACCTATTGTTCTTTAATTGTCGCGGAGAACCTAACGGGTAACCGGGGCTCCGGCTCGACGTGCAGGAGAAGGAACGGGGTGGTTTTTAGTCAGTAAGAGTCTGACACTCCCTTCCGCCTCACCCAGGCGGGAGCAGTCATTCGATGATTTTCCCCCCTTAAAAAAAAAAATTGTTCTTTAATTGTGTCTATAATGACGGTACTCAAAGGGTTAAACCGCTCACGCTTCTCGCTCCCTCTACCGCTTACTCTAATAACTTAAACCACCACCCCCACCTACGCCAGGAATATTATTGTTACCAAAATACTCAACGGACTTTTTAATCACGTCTTGATAAGAATAATTACTCGTCGCTTTTGTCTAATACTTTATGTCTAAATAATTGGCGAAGCTGATTGGCTAAAATGTATTCATTATGTTTGATTGGCAGTTATAAAGAATAATTGAAGTGTTTGATGTGATTAGGGTTGAATATCGTTTGATAGGGTTTGGTCCTTCTTTAAGGTAAGCCTTAAATTGCTGGTCCTTTTGTACGGGGTGTTGCAAAAGTTTTAATTAAAAATGTCAATACGATTATTTTTACATCAAAATCTAAATTAAAAAAAAACTTTGCCTCGTTTGTTTTTTTTTATTATTTTTTGTACGTTTGCTTTGAAATAACATATAAGTGTATATAAATAAGTCATAAATTATATTTTATAACGTAGAATTAACGCCTTCACAAGTATCTGGTTTCATTTATTTTGATAATTTATTTAAGTTAATTATCCGTGTGAATCGAATTGTGGTCAACGACCTTTATAAGGAGAGGTCAATAATATGAAGAGATCGTAGGTACTGTAGAACTGTGACGTCAAAGCTTATAATGGTCAACTAATAATTTCGATAGTCAGACTTTGATCAGTATAATTATTGATTGATGATTTTGAAGACTGGATTGTAGTACTATTGATTGTGTAAATGGTTATAAAATGTTTTTATAATAACTATCGTGAAACATACTAAATTAACCAAAAATCGCGGATTACTCACGTGAGTATACTGAGAAAAGCTCTACTAGTTTCGAATAAAAGAGGGGTTCTTGGTTAATTTTCTTGGTTACTTGGTTTGTATGTACAAACATTAAAAATAGTCACCAAGTAACTTTGGATTGTTCCCAACTGCACCCATTCATCTACATAACACCTCTTCATTCAAAGATCTCTTAAAATTGATACCGATTGATTCAGAAATTCATATTTTGTATTCTAATAATTGCATTGAAAATTAAAAATAACATCTCCATTAAATTAGTCGTCATGCGTAAATAAATGTTGATATCTTTAGCTTTATATAATGATTAACACTTTCGTTTTTTCGAAGTGTTTAAAAATGTTTAATTTTGTTATAACCAAAGTTTTTAAAGTTCTATTAAATGTCTTTAATTTTATGTTCCTTCCTTTAACATAGTGAGTTGTAGTTTCTTTTTTCAATAATTACATTTTTAATTTTCCTTGTTTGTTTGTATAGTTTTTTTATCACTTAACACGTTAACCGCCGCGTAGGTCACCGGTGACCTACGTTAGCTGAGGATTTGCCTTCAGCAGTTTTCTGTTGGCAGTCAAAAGCTTAAGTGTAAAGTTGGTTAACTTATAATTGGCGACTGTATAAGCCCAATACCTATTGTTACCTTTGTTATTTCTTAATACTATGTATACAAGAAACTGTTGGTCAACCTATTTAAATAAATAAATAAATGTTAGGGTACAGTTGAAGGAGGTTCACTTAGTACAACACCTCAGAAATAATCCCGAGGCAATCATTAATAACAAATTTTAATAACAATCTATACAATCAACAATAATTCATTATTACAATACTGTCATATTATTAATTAATTAAATAATAAACCTGTCTAAATAATTATTAATAGTTAAAATCTGAAAGCCATGTCACTGTAGGAAACATAAATCAGGCGGCAGTGTTTCGAAATACTCTCGGTTCGATTCCAAGAAAGGTGATTAACAAGTTAACACATGTTTTTGTATGAAAACGCGAATTTTTCAGCATGTGGTGACAGGGTGGTGAAATTTGAGATTTTGTGCATGTGTGTGTGTCCTTTCTGTTTTGGTTTTTAAAAACTTTTAAATTTTGACTTGTTGAATACAAATAGATAGTTTTATTCTCAATTAGCTCTTGCCCGCGCGACTCGTTGGCTGAGTGGTCGCAATTGCGACGGCTGGACAAGAGGACTCAGGTTCGATTCCCGGGTAGGGCAAAGAATTACTGGCTTTTAAAAAAATCTCAGTGGTAGCACGGACTCTGCAACTGTGTCCAGTATATGGCAATAGGCTCACCCCTAATTACATAGGACTCATAACATGAAATAGTGAGAAGTGGGTGTTACATTGTACAGTGGCATTAAGTGTCATAATGTGCACCTCTGCCTAACCCTTTAGGGAAGAAAGGCGTAATGTTATGTTATGTTAATTTTGATTACAGAATTTGATTACTGAAAGTTCACTATAATTTTTCACTTCTATAAACGTATAGGTGTGAAATTAATTATGTATTAAAAATTTATTAAGAAATGATACATACTATTCAAAGAATGCAATATATATCCAAAAATACAATAATGACTAAATTCTATTCTTGTATAAGTAATTAAACGACCCTTAGAAATAATTGAGACGGAACCGGAAGGGTGCGCATACGCATATGTGCGCAGCTTGTCGGTTTTGAATTTCGAATTCCTCTGTCTCTTTCCCACAAATCTTATAACCAGGATAACTTGGTCTCTCAATAGAAATAAGTTAAACACGTTTGGAGTTCAAGTGGGATTGGTTCCCTACTCGGTAGTTTTGGTGTCAATATTATGATCCCCAATTATAGTTTCGGTCTTAATTAGTGCAGTTGTTAAGTTGGAAGTCAATTATCGAAGCTTTAATTTTGAAAAATGATCTTTTGCGTTTATTTTCTTGTTAACAGACAGATTAAATATGACTGCCTCGTTGGCCGAATGGTGCAACCATTCGGCCAACGAGGCAGTCATATTTACGACATTTCATATTTACGGCCAGTACGACTGCCGAGCAAGGGGTTCAATTCCTGGGTCGGGCAAAGTATTACTGGTTTTTAAAATAATTCAGTGGTAGCACGGACTCTGGAATTTTGCTCGGTATATATGACAATAGGCTCCCCTATTACATGGGACTCATAACATAAATAGTAAAAAGTGGGTGTTACATTGTACAGTGGCACTAAGTGCCGTAATGTGCACCTCTGCCTACCCCTTCGGGGATATCAATTCCAGACTCTGTGCTACTACTGAGAACTTCAAAAAAAACCTAGTAATACTTTACCAGACCCGGGAATCGAACCCAAGACCCCTTACTCAGCAGTCGCACCAACTATAAATAATTGAACCTTGTTCTTAATCAAACTCTTAAACACGGCCACACAGAACTCAGTGAAGTTAATCACCACAGAATAAGTTAAACGGTTTAAAAAAACAACTAAAGTTCGTTCAAAAACCTTTTTCAAGCCCAACTTAACAACTAATTTAACTCAAACCCAGTAGTGGTTCAAATCACAGTTCTAAACCACTTCTAAGAAAATTATTTATAAAAGGCTAATCAAGTGTGAGTTAAATTTTTTAGTGGGTTCCGAACAGAATTAAATATTTTTGTATGTATAATGTACCCTCAAGTGTGGGAGAGCCATGCTTCAGCACGAATAGGCCGGCTCGACTGGAGTGATACCACGGCCTCACAGAAAACCGACGTGAAACAACGCTCGCGTTGTGTTTCGTCGTGTGAGTGAGGTTACCGGAGATCCAATAACCCTCCTGCCTTCCCCAATCTCCCCAATACTTAAATCTCCAACAATCCGCAAAAGGCCGGTAACGCGCTTGTAACGCCTCTGGTGTTCCGGGTGTCCATGGGCTTTGGGGATAAAAGATGTGATGTTATGTTACACTATAATGTTACATTGTTCAGACGATAGTGAGTGACTTCAATCTTAAAGTGCACAGACGTAGTATATCATCAGAATTGAAACTTTTCGTCTTACGAAAAGTCTCACGACCTGACAGACAGCTAGACATCACCTCTCCATTGAAGTCCTGTTAACATCCAAAGGATCCCTAAAAAATAAATATAAACGTTTATGAATAAATCATCAGCGATCATCTCGCGAAACAAAATCGAAAAGGACGATTAGAACGAGATAGAAAGATTGGTTCGAAACACGAGGGAAAGAGAGAAAAGTTGCTAGTTTACAAAACCTATAATTATGCCGTTAAGAATATAATTTCATGTTGTTAAAGCGATGTATGCGTCACATTATGTAGTTTTTATTTTTATTTCAAAGTTTATTAAGACGTTTTGATACTATATGGTGTTTATAACTTGATAGGTTGAGAATAATCTTGATAAAAGTATTATTTAATAGCAGTATTTTGCTTTATCTTCTGTGGTCCTAAGAGTCGCAGTATACTGCCATCTATAGCCTTCCTGAGACGATCAAATCTGAAAAGGATCACTTCTTTTAAACTAATGGTGTTGAAGACCTATTCAAACTGGTGATTAGGAAAGTCAATATAGCTCTAAATGCTGCGATTTTCAATACTATAAAAAGTATTCATTGCCAAAGAAAAATCAATAATTCATAATAACATCACCTTTTATCCCCAAAGACAGACAGAGGTGCCCATTATGCCACTGTACAGTGTAACACCCACTTTTCACTATTTATATTAAGAGTTCCATGTAATAGAAGGTGAGCCTATTGCCATAATATCGGACACAATTCCAGACTCTTGCCCCGGTGGTCGCACTTGCGACCACTCGGCCAATGAGGCAGGCAAAATCAATAATTTTATAAATATATTGGCACGACGTCCAATGGCCTATATAAAAGCATGTTTCTGTTGAACCAGTTTTAATAAAAGCCTTATTATAAATCCAAAGATAAACACGCATCGCATCAAAAATTAATCGTCAAGTATCCCTCTAATCATACAGATTAGCCTATAGCTATTTTCTACATCCACTTAACAATTTGATATCTTTCAATCAGACCGAAGTCAATCAAAAATTAAATGAAGGGGATAACTTTATTTAACTATTTTGTCCTTTTTTCAATTCCATGAAGCAGTTTTCTTACACCGACTACCTGTAGACCAGGGGCTCTCAACCTTTTCTGGTGTCGCGGAGAACCTAACGGGTAACCGGGGCTCCGGCTCGATGTGCAGGAGAAGGAACGTGGTGGTTTTTAGTCAGTAAGAGTCTGACACTCCCTCCCGCATCACCCAGGTGGGGGCAGTCATTCGAAAATTTTCCCCCCTTAAAAAAAAAACCTTTTCTGGTGAAGGACCGCTTTTATATCATTCTTATACGGTTAGACCACTATTACTATTACTAATTTCATATTGTCCTACACTCTTACAGTAGGATTTTCTCATTTACTTATAAAAATAGTGACTTTTAGATAATCTAAAAGAATCTATGGATTTACAACATGCTTTGCTGCGTGGCTGTCTCCTTTGACATGAGTTTAATTCGAGCTTTAATCCTGATATTTAGGTACTGGATAGAGATTAGTCTTCTGTATTGTCATTTTCATTTAGCGGACCATATTTTATCTTTTGCGGACCATCGGTTGGGAACCGCTGGTGTAGACTTTGTGGTCACACTCTTTGGACCACAGTGTAAAAACTTCATTAGTAAACACGGTCGGTTTTTTGCAGTACCCTAACTAACGATCATACTAATCGTTTTATGACATTGATGGTTTAATGAGAACCGTTTTTTCCTGTGAATTTTAACGCTGGGCGGTACCTGTTTTGTCTAGAGCTTTTGAGGAAATTAAGTGTCAAATGAATTTGTTTGATCGTTTAGATTTTGTCTTTTTGTTTTAGTTGTTACAAAATAACTTTATTTAAATGAAACTGCATGAATAACATTTCAAAGTTTAAAGTTAAGTATCTCAACTTGATATCCAGAGGAAATCTGCAATTATTAAACAAAATATTACATCCTTTGGTTTTTATAAACCCGTGAATATTCAAAATGGTAAAGCTGTAAAAAATACCTACGCCGCCATTACAAATTCACGTCGTAACGCCTTCATCTCGCCGCATATTCGAATAACAACCAAACTCATAATTTACAACGACTCTCATTAGTATACGCTGTTACAAAGTCAGTGCGCGCGCGGCCAAAGACGCCGCCCAACAAAGCCATTGACATTCATATATTAACGCTAAACGTGACCACGAAACCACTAGATACCGAACATCGAAATACTAATTTTACGCCCAATCGACTCGGATAAAAATTAATACATCAATATCAAATGGACCCCAATCGACCTATCGATTTTGGTACAAAAACGAGTTCGCTTCTACACAATACATTCAAAATTCACCTCTAAGAAAAACACACACAAAGTCAGTTTTCGAATAAAGTTTTTGCGCTCTGTTACCACAATGTCGTTAGGGTGACCATAGCCTGGTAATGGAATTCGTGGCCAAGTCGATTGGCCTCAAATTCGATCGATGATATCTTTTTCTCTTATTTTAAAAGGACACGAATGTCGTTTTCCGCCGTTTCTCATGACGATGAAGACATAAAAATTTTGGAAGTCGGGCGGCGCGTCAAAAGGAGACCACATACGTTATATTCGTGGGATTTGGGTATTATTTTCTTGTTGGGTCGTTCTTACGTTTGCAAAATTGTTGGCCGCTGACGCCTTTTGCATCAACCTATTATTTTTGGGCAAATCGCCCGCCTCGGAGCCGGCAAAGCGTGATCAACAAATCAAATGGTTGGCTCGTTTTTTTTTCTCGTTTGGAACCCGCCGCGTGTTTGTTTTCGTACGTCTGAGATGTGATTATTATGGAAATTTGTTACTTAAACGCCGCCTCCTCGATGAAGGATAGATTTTAATAAGGATGACTAATGCTTTTGTGAGTGCAGTCGTTTTCGAGTTCGGTTAACGATGTGAATCGAACAAAGATGTTACAAAAATACACACAGCTTTAATTTAATTGCACACTGCTTTCTATTGAATCTCAGAAATGCATCGAGGTTAGTGCGAGTACTTCAGCGTCATGTATGGAGCAGAACATTTCTCACAAAAAGTAGTTTATCACTGTTTAACATTGAATGCTTGTCTATGCAAATATAGCAGCAGCCATGTCCAGAACTGTCACATTATGTAGGGTGTCCAATTAGCGGCGACATATTAGGACATTCCCAATTTAGTCAGCATGAAATCAGTTCCCGCGAAATAGCTCGTAAAGACATCCGGTACCACATTAATCACATACGGCGCTAATCGACCACTTTATATTCAAAATGGTCAGCTACATGGTGACAACTCAATCTCGGCTTATTACGGACACATGACTAAGGCCAGGCTAATTTGTGGCCTTTAAAATGGACTATGAAGACGTTACATTTTAAGTTTATTGAAATTAGATAGCTGAGATTGAAGAATATGACTAAAATTTTGGTTTTAATCTATTCAAGATTTCTGGCATTTTATTTAGAATGAATTTAAATTATAAGCAATGACTTAATCAAGTTATTTATTGAATAGATTAGTTTTACTATCTTGATGATGTCGTAATCATAAGCTTACTTATTGGTCTTGGATTCAATTTCGGTTTATGACAAGTTTAAATGAAATAATTTACATTTCTGGAATCTTCTTGGGGTTTCTCGACTTTCTAGCAACTACCGTTGATATTTATGATTAACTAGCTTTTACCAGCGGCTTCACTCGCGTCACAAAAGGATAAATAGTAGCCTATGTGACATATACCAATACACACAGCGCCATCTATACCAATACTTTTGTTTTCCCTCGGGAATATCAAACTTTTCCGGGATAAAAAGTACCCTATTATTTAATCCGGACTTCGAACTTTACGTCTGCAAAAATTCAAAGCAATCGATTTAGTAGTTGCGGCGTGAAAGCAGAACAAACAAAGTCACTTTCCGATTTATAATATTAGTAAGGATAACAAATAGTGTTAATTGTTTCAGGTTTAGAATACCTTAGTGCAGCAAGGAGCTTGCATCCAGAGCTGCATGCTGGCAGTACACTAGCTAGCCAAGACTTTCAACTTAGTCTAGAAGGTAAGAAAATTATTTTAAAAATAAGTCTGTTGACTGATGCTGTACTTACAGAGAGAGTCGTCGAGATAATTTATTAGACCACACATAATATTACGTCTACTATCCCCGAAGGGGTACGCAGAGGTACACATTACAGCCGCGGAAGACTTAACGGGTTGCCGGGGCTCCGGTTCGAAGTGCAGGTGTAGGAACGGGGTGGTTTTTAGTCAGCAAGAGTCTGACACTCCCTCCCGCCTCACCCAGGCGGGAGAAGTCATTGGACGATTTTCCCCACTCCAAAAAAAAAAGAGGTACACATTACAGCACTGTCATAGTACAATGTAACACCCACTTTTCAATACTTATGTTATGAGTCCCATGTAATAGAGGGTGAGTCTATTGCCATACACCGGGCACAATTCCAGACTTCGTGCTAACTACTGAGAATTATTAAAAAGCAATACTTTGATAAAGTATTACTGTGTCCTTGGCGCCGCAAGTGCAGTTTCGAGCTCTCGGCCAACGAGGCAGACCAATTGTCCATTTGGACATGAGAAACTGAATTTATACATTGAAATGACAAAGTAATATGAGGTCGATTTCAGTAACATTATAGAATCAGTGGTTTTTTTCATATAGTTAAGATAAATGTATGGATATGTATATCGTGACAGAAATAGCGTAGACATAATACACTATACAAATCTAATAAATAAAGTTTTATATAATTGTCTTTTAGAAATTTCTGCCCCTACTAAAGAACAGCATGTTGAGTGCTTTATATGAAATGATTAATCATAGTACGCACTAGTTACGTAAAAATTAAACTTCACTGCTACTATGGTTGAACGAACAAATATAAATCTTGCATTTTTTATATCTAGACCAGTTGCAGAGAAAACTGTTAACGAAATTAAATCTAGGAGGAACGATTAGTCTGTAATTGGCTATAATCTTGTATCAGTAGCACGGAAGTAATTCAGTCATTTAATAACTATACAACGATTTTATATTAGTCTATCAATCATCCCAGACTTATAATTTAGTTATTAATTTCCTTCAATAATAGTTGATTGACTTCTAAACTGTTTTTGCTAAAAATAATCTGGATTAGATAGTGTTTTGTGTTGACGTAAACTTTTTAGTGTTGACGTAAACTTTTCGATGGTATTTGGAATAGCAGCTTATTTTCATTATTAAGGTTCATTGTAAAGAAGTCATCAAAAGATTTTGCATTTCTGTATACATATTATGTACATTAAATGAGAGGATGTCTACGTAGTGCAGGAGCACTTTATCAACCTCCGGTTGTATCGAAATTAAAAACTGAGTAAGGGAATAGTGACTGCACCTGTGTTTGCACATTTACTTGTGGACTATAACATCTTCTACTCCTGCGTAACTACCGGGTTCGTTTAGACAAACAGTTCACCGTGGTCGAAGTCGATTGGGAGACGATATATTCATACCCATGATAGACCTTTAACTTCAAAGCCTAAAACTAAATCAATATAAATTTCCTCTCCAGGTTCAAGAATAGCCTCACCAACCAGATTAAGGTTATCAGGAGGTGCTATAGGAGCATCTGCTAACCGCAAGAGAGCAGTTTCCTGGAGTCCATACTCTGCCGAGTCTCTGGACCTGGCAGCTGTAATCAGGGCGTCTCCTGCCAGCCTGGCTGTGAGAGCACCTTCAGCAGCTTCCACAGGCAGCTATGGACATCTTAGTGCCGGTGAGTTTCAAGATCATTGGCACTCTTTTGGTATTTATTATTTATGTTTTTCTAAGCTTTTTTATATTGATATAGTTGATATATCGATACCAATCGATTAAAAGAAAAGTTGAGAGGTTTTCGAATATAGGAATCTCAGGCTATTTCGTCTAAAGGAATGTCTAAAGAAGTGTTCAATCCTTTAGACGTCAACGAGTATACAAAACGAAAAGTACATAATTTATAAAAGTAGTTATATTCTATCATATTCAGCATCACAATCGTACATTTGCTGATGATAACGGTAGTATGATGGATCCGATAAAAAATTAAACAAACACATTTTTTTTTAATTTTTCAGGAGCAATATCTCCAGCTCTGTCTCTTTCGCACGCGTCTCTTGCGCAGCAGTTGCTGGCGCGGGGGGGCGTGGTGGGGGGAAGTGGGGTGCTGGCGGGAGGGGTTCTGATGGACCCTGCCCACCAGCAGGCTGCAGCCGCCGCCGCGCACCACGCTGCGCATGCGCACCTCGTGGCGGGGATCCATAGGTAAGAGAATGTTTAGTTGAAAGTGGGACTTTTGTTGGTGGTTTTGGTTGACGCTAGTTGCAGTCGATGTAATGAGTCATACTTGATGTAATTATGTGTAAAGTTTGTTGTTAAATTAAAGTACGATATCTTTGTGAGAAGAGGCTTTGCTCAGCAGTGGGCATTTATAGGCTGTTGATGATCTTAATTGAGAATAAGGGTAAAGAAATGTTGGTAAAATATTAACTTTTTGATACTGTATTCGCAAATTTCTCCAAAGATTATTTTGATATTTTTTTATACCACGACGGAGGCAATATAGTACACGGCACGACTAATGGTAACAATAATCAAGCGCAATAGGCCGATGTGGTTTAATATCCCTATTTGGTGCTGTTTTACTCAGCCTATCAAAAAATTAACAGTCTATCATGAAGTCTATTAAAATCACTGTAAAAGATCTCTATTAAGGAGAAACATATTAAGTTATCTATACTAAATAATTCCTATAATAAAGCAATTACATCAACTAAAAAATAATTATTACGTACATAACATTTCTGATGCCGGTAGCAATTACACACGTCAAAGAACACTTTGACCTTTCTGAATCCAGACGATTCTTATCTCTATAAATAAGACGTTTAAATTCATTTTTGCTAGATCGTGTCTCAAAAATATTTCACAAATTCGCTAATTCTGTGAGTAAGCTACGTTTTATTAGTGACGTCAATATTTTGGAATTTAGCAGACCTCGATTCGGTTGATTAGTGTTTAAAGAGCAATGGTAATCAAACTGCATGTATTAGCCTGCTATCTTTAGGTAATAATGAGTTGAGCCGCACTCAAGTGTGGTTAATTATGTACGGAAATTGATTTGAAATTCTAGGGTCTTGTTAGATTACTCATTGTCTACAAATTAGACGTATGTACTAGTAAACAACGAAACTCTATACCTTAATGGTGTCGCGGAGAACCTAACGGGTAACCGGGGCTCCAGCTCGACGTGCAGGAGAAGGAACGGGGTGGTTTTTGTCAGTACGAGTCTGACACTCCCTTCCGCCTCACCCAGGCGGGAGCAGTAATTCGATGATTTTCCCCCCTTAAAAAAAAACCTTAATGGTTGCAATCTTTGAAACTGCAACTTTTTAACATAAAGTTTAGAAGGTAATTTTAACCACATGGAAAAACTCTGGTGTATAGACTACCTATCAAGCAAATCGTAACGTTATTAACCCTTCAGTGAAATAAAAACTTGTTCTTTAATCCATACTCGAAGAACAGAAGAATAAAACATTATAAATATTCCCGCCAGATCTCACATATCATCCCCGACACAACTCCTAATGGGTGCTCCAGTGGACGTTCGGCCAGGTTTAACCCTGGACGGAACACCTCCTCAGCATTTGCAGCAGCCTCCCCAGCAACCTGAGATCACTAGCGTCATGGAAGCTGATAGGTATGAATATAAGAGCTGTAAGGAGAGTTTTTTTAGGTACGAATACAAAAATGTAGATTTAATTTTAATTTTACAAGGACAGAGTAGCCATACAAATGTGTCAATGATGGGTGTAATAACTGGGCTACCAGGTGCTTGCTATCAATTCCAAACCAGAGCAATTTATGGTTTATGTGATTCACAAATTGTTCTTTTGAGTCCGCGTGTGATCTGTTATTGAAATTGTATGTTTGTTAACATACCCACGATGCAGGAGATAATCCAAATGTAGAGCAAAGTTGACAAAAATTTAAAAAGTAATCACTCTACGTTCAATGCGTAATTTACCAGACCAGACCATTTAAACGTGATTATAAGCTGCTACAATAATCTTTCTTCGTTCTTCCACAGTGCATCAGGAATGACGCAGCGGAAATCCCCCCAAGGTCTAATGGGTCACCGGGAGAACCACCACAGCAACAAGCCATTATCAGCGGCTGCTGAGAGCACCGTCCATGATGGACTGGATTCCAAGGACGAACCTGGAGACTTCATCGAGACCAATTGTCATTGGGTAAGTACAAAATTTCTACTGCAGACCAAAACCAGAAGATGACCACTGCTAAGTAAGGTTAGCATTGGTCTTACCCTTAACCCGTCGAGCGGCCGCGTTTCTTATGATCCAACGGGTGCATACGTGACATTTGGAGAAAGAAAGAAATAAAGAAAGAAAATGCATTTATTTGGCCATTGGTACACGAAAACAAGGATCATTACAATAGAAAGAAAAATTCAGTTAAAATAAAAACAAAACATTAATAGTTAATAGATTTTATAAAAGAAAAAGCAGCAGGGACCATTTTTCTTATGATCCACCGGGTGCTCATAAGGACGCTCGAGGGGTTAATCATCCACGCTGAACAACAACTCGCCAATTATAAGTGATGGTTTCTCGTGACTCTCGACAATGTCTTCGGTCCACCTAGTGGGAGGTACATCTTCCAGATTTCGGTCATCCCCCAATTTTTTACAGTCACTCGTTCTTACAGTCAGTTTTTAGTGAGTCACAGAAACATAACTTGTCTTCCCCTCTTTTTCTATAATCTGATCATTTTGTTATCCAGGTGGATTGCAAACTAGAGTTCCCAACGCAAGATGACCTGGTGAAACATATCAATACAGATCATATCCACGCCAGCAAAAAGGCTTTCGTCTGCCGCTGGGTGGGATGCTCCAGAGATGAAAAACCCTTCAAAGCTCAATATATGTTGGTTGTACATATGAGAAGACATACAGGAGAGAAGCCTCATAAGTGTACGGTGAGTATTGTTTGAAATATTATAATTATTGATGAAGGTTGGAATGGTCTTTTGTGTCGAAAGTGTCAACAAGACCCATAGATTATAAAAGTCGCGGAGAACCTAACGGGTAACCGGGGCTGTGGCTTGACGTGCAGGAGAAGGAACGGGGTAGTTTTTTAGTCAGTAAGAGTCTGACACTCCCTCCCGCCTCAACCAGGCGGGAGCAGTCATTCGATGATTTTCCCCCATAAAAAAAAAATGGATTACAAAAGAGAACTTATACGAAATAGACATAGTTTGTTGAACTGTTTATATTCTTTTCCTGTATTGGAACTATGATTAATATAACTATGTCGTTTTTATATTGAGGATCAATGAAGAACTGACCCAATCGGGAAGTTCGTGCATTTTCCATTCCATTCTACCTTTCAAGAGTTACAAGTTTCTTTATTGACCTTTATGTTTACTTTATTTAACTCATTCTTTAATCTTCCACAGTTTGAAGGATGCTGTAAAGCATACTCCCGACTTGAAAACCTGAAGACCCACTTACGAAGTCATACAGGAGAGAAACCTTATACTTGTGAATATCCTGGATGTGCGAAGGCTTTCTCAAATGCTAGCGACAGAGCTAAGCATCAGAACAGGACACATAGTAATGAGGTAAGTTCTGTTATTTCATAAACGGATTTTGATCAGAATATTAGAAAATGATAGTTGATATAGATGATAGTTTTTGTAATTATGAATTACTATCTAAAGAAGTAGCATGAAGAGGGTATTGTTTTTGAAGTTTTATCCATCAGTGGTACTTTTTTTTTAATTTTGACTCTATATTATTTCAGAAACCGTACGTTTGCAAAGCGCCAGGGTGTACGAAGAGATATACGGATCCCTCATCGTTACGGAAACACGTGAAAACTGTGCATGGCGCTGAGTTCTACGCCAGTAAGAAGCATAAAGGTAAAGATTGGTTTATTTTAATTAGATTCGGGTTATCAAAACTTTATCGAGATATTCAATAATATGACTAAGTAAACTGAAACGTTAAGGGGTACAAAAACAATGTCATCATCATTAATCAATGTAAATAACATTTGTTGATATACTATTGAGTCCAATGATGATCATATAGCATCAAGTACATATAAACTATATTGTAAAACTTGGCAATCTTTTTTAAATTCAGCAAATTCACAAGTCTATTAAAATATATTAAATTCATAAAGATCTAGATACAGCCTAGTCGTTTCGAAAAGATTATCCTTTTAACTTGATATTACGATTCCATTTTTCAGGTTGCAGTCGTGGTGATGATTCAGCGGAATCAGGTGGTGGTGGAGCAGGATCTTCTCCCCGTTCTGAAGAGGGTGGAGTGCCCATCGGTGTCAGAGGACACACATCATCAGCCTCTGTCAAGAGTGAAAGTCCAGCCTCACCAATACCGCATGGATTGCATACTC
This sequence comes from Spodoptera littoralis, assembly GCA_902850265.1. NCBI lineage: Eukaryota > Metazoa > Arthropoda > Insecta > Lepidoptera > Noctuidae > Spodoptera > Spodoptera littoralis. Next base: position 6,372,068 of record LR824561.2, on the reverse strand, counting down.
CTGCTCATCAGGTATTTGGAACATTTATGATCATTTGTTTATATTTATAACTAAAATCGTTCAGTACTTTACTAATTCTGATATAAATAATTATTATGTGTTCTATTGTGAGAGACGGTTTAGTCTAGATAACATAAAAAGAGGAGCTCATATCAAAATTAAATGACATATCTACTTTCCACTATTTAGAAGATGTGTCCCATGATCAAAGCTTATACTGAATATAGTTTTCGACAAATTCAATTATTAACCTACTGAACAAACATAATATTCAAAGAAAAGTAGCAATGATGTTTTTTCTCAGCATCTATTTACATATTCATCCATGGATTTCGGTAGAACAAGGTTAGCTGATATAAAGGATTTGATTATTACTAAATTAGATATCTTATTTCATCCATCAGCTATCTGCCCAGTGTGGTGGGGAACTGGATTTCGGTGGTTCTGGTCTGGGCGGCTTCGGGGATGAGAACGGTGCTCCTTACTTCAGGCTGGATGGAGAGGTAAGTCTTAAATACCTAATGGAATATCTTATAACTATTTTAGTTCAAGGTAGTGGGAGGCCTATGTTCAACAGTTTGTCAGTGCAGTGACCTGTTATGATTGATATCATGATACCGATGGTGATGAACTTATTGGGTTGCAATATTTATTATCTACAGTCCAAATATTTTCGTTTTCAAAATTAGTAATTTTGGCTAATGGTGCCTTAAACTGTCAAACACCACGAGGACACCGGTGACCGCAACCTATTGTTCTTTAATTGTGTCTATAAGGACGGTACTCAAAGGGTTAAAAAAGAATACGGCTCTGTTAAAAATAGCACGTCTGTCTAGTTAGTTAATCTTATGTTTAAGTCTTCTGTTCAATATTTTTCACGATTTGTTAGAGTCTTTATTGCTTCCATAATATAAATTAGCATTGTAATCAATGTTTTATCTTCTTCCAGGTTGAACAAGAAGTTGTAGGTGAAGTTGGTCAACTGCCCCTAATGCTTCGAGCCATGGTGGCTATTGGAGAGCCGCGAGCACATCACCACGCGCCGAGGTTCGGAAATAAGATGGCGGTCGCGAGATTAATGCCGCCACCACATCCAGATATTGGCCCTGGTATGTATTTCGTCAGTTATGATGCTGATTCGTACTGTCCCTATGGTGTTTAAATTTAGTTTATTTTTTTGTTAGACACTCTTGATGCCTGTCTAATTGCCATTCCTATCTCTAAAAAAATCTAGTAATATAGTTAGTACAGAAAAGTCTTTTAGTTTTTATAGAAGAAACACCAGATTTTTCTGCCAAACGAAACAAAAGGGAAAGCTTTAGATATTATGTCATAGTTTCATACATATTCTAATGACCAGGGTTTTTATCAGCAGGTGGACTACCAGGAAGAACTGAGCTTGGCAGCACCAGTGTTGCAGTAGAACTGAAGACAGGAGTTCCGAACACCAGGCGGGATTCTGGTATCTCATCTGGCAGCAGTCTCTACAGTGCAAGGTAAATAGGTCACTCCTACTTTCATCATCATCAACAGCCCATTAATGCCCACTGCTGAGCAAAGCCTCTTCTCACACAGAGAAGGTTAGAGCATTAATCACCACGCTTGCTCAATGCGGGTTGGCGATTTCAAACTTATAATTAGAAATTATAAGTCCAGGTTTCCTCACGATGTTTTTCCGTCACCGTTTGTCAGTGGTGTCTAAATAATCTTAGAAAGTACTCCTACTTTCAACTAAACATTATAATTATATTAAAGGACACGATTTAAGTAGTAGCATTGATTTTATCCAGGGGTCAAGGTAAAGGTATTCAAAGCATGATATGGAATCTTTTAATAACTCATTATAAATAAATAATAAATTTATTTATTATCTCTCTACACAAAGAATATTTCACAGAAATAAGATACAATAATCAGATGCAAACAATGTACTCCTTTGTAAGAGACTGGAGTCCATACTAGGATTCCCTGTGTGACGGATCTCCAGGCTCCCACCTCAATTCAAAATATTGTTCCTGTAGATCATCAGACATATCACGGAAGAGCAGCCAAGCATCAGTCGTGTCGGGTGCGGTGGCGACCACGACAGGCGTCGCCGGGCCGCAGCGCCTAGTGTCACAGCACACTACTGTCTATGACCAACTCTCTCCTGACAGCAGTAGAAGGTAAGATAATCACATTAGGAATGTAAATCGTAAGCCTCTTCTCACACTCAGATGGTTTGAGCATTAATCACCACGTTGGCTCAATGCGGGTTGGAGATTTCAAACTTATAATTTGAAATTATCACAATGTTTTTCTTCACCGTTTGTCAGTGGTGTCTGAATAATCTTAGAAAGTACATATAAATCGGAAATGTCACATTAGTACCCGCACTCTCATGCATGAGAAGCGGGCGGTATCTCCGGTCCACCACAGCAGCACAACATGCACAGGGCGATAAGCATGACTGCAGATTATAAATGACGAAACACCCGGTTTTTTCAACATGAATACATAATTCTTATAGTTATGCTTCTTTTAGAAATTCTTTGTCTAAATTTGATTGGAACGGACTTCACCCTTTCATTCACCCGGTAATGAAAAAATATCTAAGGGTAGCCCTTCAACTATTTGTTGTGATGTCTTATTTCAATTTGAAAAGTCATATTCACCCTTCATTTTTATTTCAGATCTAGTCAAGTTTCCTGTGTGGGCTATGCCCCAGCGCCATCATCAGCACTCGCTGCTGTACAAGCCGTCAGAACATCTCAAGGCAATCAGGTAAGGTTTAACCATATTGAATATTGGCAACTGATACAAAATATGTGTGTAAACCTTTCATAAGTTACTGCAAAACTGTCTTCCACGAAGACATCTTCCTTTGGATAGTATGTAACCCTAGAATTCGTTTTCCAGGCCGTTCTCCTCCGAGGAGTGACCTGTTCAGAAGTACGAGCTGAGGAGTTAGCGCTGGAGCTTGACCCTAATGTACAAGTGAAGGAGGAAGCCAGGAGACTGTCCGAACAGTCCAACCTGAGCGACCAGGCCCAGTACCAGCAGTACCCTTGTGGAACTGATGATGTGGTAAGTTATTGTACTTTATGAGTCAAACTGTTTTGAATATGAAACATCTAGTTATTGATAAGACAATTTGTAACAGCTAAACTGATTGAACAAACACGATCTCGCGCTTTCTTAGCGCCATGTCGTAAATTTTGGGCACATCATTATTAATAATCTATTTTTATTCAGGGTGATGCACCATTCCCATTCAAGACAGAAGATGACCAAGACACGGTGACGTACAAAGAGTCTCGTTCTAACTCCACCAACACTGTCGTCATCACCACGGCGCAGGTCCACCACCCCAACCAGGAGGTCAATCTGGAACAGGTAAGATAATCATCGTCATCGTAGTCTTTTTAGTATTTACCACAGCTAGGTTCTTACTGACACATAAAAATTATTTTTGGCAAGTATCGTTTGAAGTTCACATTCTAATGATTTCTTTCATTTCAGGTTGCCGAAGGTGAAATGGTGGAAAACAAGCTGGTAATACCAGATGAAATGATGCAATATCTTAACCAATCAATATTGGCAACGGAATCGGTAACACCAGCTAAAACTGACTCCACCAACCAACCTGAGCAGGAAACCTCAAAAGACAAGGAAAGTGCTACCAAAGACAATGCAACTAGTGACGTCCCTAACACAAACAATTCCAGTGACAAAATTAGTGACGTAGCCACCAGTGACGATTCTCTACTTAAAAACTTAGGTGCCATAGGAAGTGATCTCAACATAAGTGATATTCCAGTCGATTTAAGATCTCTAGACGTTAGTATGTCGGGTAACAGCGGCTCCTTGCTCAACTCCAAGTCGCCTGATGATAAGGGTACTCCCTTACAAGAACAAGTGATACCAGAAGTTGTTCCAGAAAAATGCGAAAAGGAGTACACTAAACCGCCTTCAAACAACATACCAACGAATCCTTTACAGTCATTGCAGACAATGACTGCCAACCAAACAGAACAAACGAATAGGATGAGAGCAAATCCATTACCTCAGAAACAGAACGCGATGAGTCCTAAAACTGTAGTCATGAATCAGAATGTGTTAAGCCCACAGAACTTACCGCATAGCATGCTTAGTCCACAAAGTCTTCCTCATAGTGCTATGAGCCCGCAGAGTGTCATGAGTCCTCACAACATACCTCACAATGTAATGAGCCCTCCCAGTGTGTATAACGTCATGAGCCCACAAAGTGTCATGAGTGTCATGTCTCCCCAACATAACGCAATGAGCCCACAAAGCATGCAAAGCTTGATGAGCCCACAAATGCCAAATCAAATGATGATGAGTCCAAGACACAACAATATTGGCAGCCCCATGTCACAGAACATGGCTAGTCCTATGGTTAACATGGCAAGTCCAATGGGTCAAAATATAGCCAGCCCACATAGTCACGGCATGCCGAGTCCCATGCATCCAGGCCTACAAAGCCCTATGGGACAAGGCATGACAAGCCCAATGGTGCAAAATATGTCCAACATGACAATGAACACACAGGTTCCAAACCAAAATCAGATGATGAATATGAACATGAACCAAGGTCAACAAATGGCAGTCAATCCAAATTACATGAACAACAGAAATTGTAACGCTAAGGTACCGAATAGAAATAACATGAACCAGTATCACAATCAACAATACAACCAAGCTCCGCCTTACCCAGTACAGAATCAGAACATGATGAGAAGCCAAAACATGCAGCAATATCAGATGATGCAACAATACAATCAAAACCAGATGCCGATGCATCAAATGGGCAACCAGAACATGGTGTACAACAACCAGATGAACTACCAACCAGTGAACTACACGAACCAAAGCAACCAGATGCATCCACTGCAAATGTCGAGATCATCGATGATGAGTGTAGACAATAGTGGTAACATGAGCAGAGGGACGATGAACAACTACTGCGAGCAGCAGAACCAATGTCCGCCGATGCAAAATGCGCAATACAACCAGAACATGCAGTACCCACAACCACCGCCATATAACTCGGTTGTGAATGCTGCCAATGTGATGGGACCACCTCCTCCGAAGAACAACCACCAGTACAATCAAACAATGTTGAACAACAACCAGTATTACAACCATCAGAGGCCGTATAACCAGTGGGACTACCCAGGAAACCAGTTCAACAAGCACAACATGCAGAAGTCTGTACAGAACTCCATGAACATGTCAACTGGTAGTCAAAAGCCGGTGAACGGAGCGAGGGTACCGATGAATCAGAATCAGATGAAGGGAGAACAGCAGACTGACTGCAGTATGAACAGCTTGAGAAGTCAGAACAATCCAACGAGTGAAGTGCAAGTGTGGGACATATCTCAGTCGCAGATAGAAGCCAATAATGGAAGAAAAAAGAACCAAAATGCTAACACCATGAGGCAAGAAACGTATCAAAGGACTTTAGAGTACGTGGAAAGTTGTGAAAATTGGAAGAGTTCGGAAATGGTGTCGAGTAGCACGCATCCCTTGCAGGGTGGTGACAATATGGTTGTAAATGATCTGCAAACGTCATTGTCTTCGTTTTATGAAGAGAACCAATACCTCCAAATGATTCAATAATTTTAATTATACGTGGAATTATTTCTATAACTTTTTATAGTGGTTTGTTTAGTCAATGCAGAGTCGATCTAATGAACATTTTTATACATATTTAGTCTTTGTAAGCAACTGATGTAAGTAAAATAAGTAATTTATAAGATCTGTTAATGGTGCACAAGAAACTAAAGGTTGTTTTAAAACTCTTCTCATGTCGAGACTGATTAATTTTATTATAAATTTTAAGGTCTGTTCTTTTGGCAAGATTTTCTGAGTGTAAGTTGAAAAAAAATATGTTGAAAGTTGATGTTTTTGCAAGCCTTTGATTTTTGGATTTTGAATGAAACGAGTGTTGATACAATACATTTTGACATTAAAGAAGTACATTAGTTTTAAAATTGTTTGAGTAAAAGACATGTTTGTAAGCAAGATTGTACATATCTATTAGATTACGTCTTCCAGTTAGATAAGGTGCTTATTATAATTAATTTTACATATTAACTACTATGTATACAGGTGTAAGTGCCTTACAATGTACATAAAATGTTGTACATAAATATGAGAATCAGTGCCTTAATGTCGAAGATTTGTTCGGAGTAAATACTTTATTGAAATCCACTTAAAATAATGTAATTGGAGATCTTTTGTCACATGACTTGACGCTTTAGTAAATAGTAATATCTCTAGAAACTTACTTCTCTTTCGTTGATATAAATATCTGCTCAAAAACAATTTCGTCAGATTATATCTTTGAAAAAGAAAATGGCTTACAGACGTTTACGCCGCAATTGTTTTTGCATTTATATTACGTATAAAAATATTACAAGCATAAAAAAGATCTCTACAAAACAAGTGATCCGCGAGATTATTAGTTAGAAAATAAAATAAAAAAAAGCAAATAAACATAGAAAAATCATTGTACAAAATAGACGACCATTTTTTAGAATTTTTACAGATCTGTTGTTGAATTTTAATCTTTAAGTAACTATTGATAAAATTGTAATTAGTTCATTTTTAATGTGTATGTAAAATTAATTTTTAAAATGAAAATGGATCTTTGTTTTTATAACAATGAATCTCTTTCTTTTTATTGAGATTATTAGTTATAAGTAATTGTTAATTTTTATTTAAACAAACCAACGCACAAGATGGTTGTAGGAACTGTATCTGTCTAATAAATTATTTGTTTTTATGTTTGTTTACGAACAAACTGGGCATCTGTGACGATATTTTAATGAAACTATTAAATAAAATTTTCTTATTATGAAAGTATTATGGTGATTTTATTTTTCCTACTTAGCACACCTATTTATCATCACGTGTTCGGGGCAAAGAGGTGCAAATATCAAAATAAATAAATGTGATATCGACTTCCCGACATTTTTGTTAAGTCTATATAATAGTTATTGAACACTAACACCATACATGTTACACAGGGTACAATTGCAAACTGCATTCTACATATCAGATTTTCTCCTGTGTCGTGGGCACAGGTCGTGGGTTTTACAAACATACAATTCCACATACACATCACACCCAAACCCCAAACAACAATTTTTGGATCACACAAAGTGTTGTTCCGTGCGGGATCTGATTCTCATCTTGAGTATCTGATGATCTGATGAGAGTAAATAAAATATGAGAATCTGATTCTGATTCTCATATTTTATCTGATCTTGCTATTCCGGAGAATATTCGATAGGTAATCAAAAATTCGCCCTTATTGCAAGGGTACTTGACCAATGCAGACAATCCTAAATATTGAAGAATTAAGTAGTTTAGCCTGTATGATTTTAATTAATGTTAAATTTATGTATACGAACCTACTGTGTATAATAGTCAAACTGTTGTGTGTGTAGTGTTTATAGTAATCTATACTTATAATAAATCTGTAGAGAGGTCAATTCTGTACATAAAATATATTGAAAAAATAACTATCAAGGGATGGTTAAGGATCGCTACTGATGCCAAAAATGCAATCAGTAAAATTTTTGTCTGTCTGTCTGTCTGTATGTTCGTTATGGAAACAAAAACTACTCGACGGATTTTAACGAAATTTGGCACAATTATTCTTCATACTCTTGGGCAGGTTATAGTATACTTTACATTACGCTACGATTAATACGAGCAGAGCAGTGAAGGGAAATATTGGGAAAACGGGAGAAGTTACTCCATTTTTTAAGCTTCCGTCGCGTGTGCAGGCTTATAGGTTAAAGCTACATAGAAATCATGTATGACGGAAATATTCTCCTTCAAATTATATAAAAAATATTCCTCGACAGCATATGTCTATCTTTTATGGTTGATTCACCATAACACGTGAAACTCCCGATAGCTTAGCAATTCGGTGATTTCTGATTGTATTTTACTGAAAGGCCAATGGTTGAAATTAGCTTGACTCGATATTATAAATGAAAATATGTGAGTTTATGTGTATGTTTGTTACTCAGTCATATTAAAACGACTGAAGGGACCGGAATGAAATTCGGAACAGAGGTAGATTATGGTCTGAAGTGATACATAGGCATTTTACCCCTGGGATCGCGGGCGAAGCCGCTGGCAGAAGCTAGTGTTTAATAAATACCTAGTAATTCTAGACTACGTCGTTAGTTTTATGGTCATAAATGTTATCATCAAGTACGAAGTCTCTATCTTCGATGAAGATTGGCATTGAACACGGAAACATCTTCAAGCCACATAAATATCTGGCACAAGATAACCACAGGTAAACCAATACCACAGATTATATTTCGCACGTCAACACAAAATGGAAAGCTTTTAAAATGTCATGTAAATCCCACTTCAGTAGTTCAAAGTTCAAGCTGACATCGTTCATGGCTAGGCAGTTGGTATTTTAGGTACACGTCTAATTTTTTAAAGGGATGAGTTGTTATGAGATTTTCTGATTTTGTCGTTTGTTTTTTTATGGGATAAGCCGGTAAACAAGCAGACGGGTCACCTGATGGTAAGCAATCGGCGTCACCCATGGAACACCAGAGGCATTACAAGTGCGTTACCAACCTCTTGAGGATTGTTGGGTATGCAAAGATTGGGAGAATGGGGAAGCAGGGGGGGGGGGATAATTGGGCCTCTGGTAACCTCATTCACACGACGAAACACAACGCAAACGTTGTTTCACATCGGTTTTCTGCCGAGCTCGCCCATTCGTGCCAAACGCATGACTCTCCCACACTTAAAGCAAAGTGGTGACAGCAGAATAGAAATACTTTTTGATGGGTTTTGTATGAGCCGACTAAAGGAGACATTTGACAGAGAGCAGGCAGCAGCACTTACCAGATATTTCTGGACCTATCAAACTGCGATTTCCAACTTATCTGCCAAACGTGGAGATTTTGACAGACCCTCTCATGTAGCAGGCCCATATACCAGCAGTGCATGCATGATTATTTTTATTTTAATTCTATTTAAAAAAAAACGTTGCCCCACACTAGGATTTTCTCCTGTATCGTGGATGCGTTTACAAACATATAAGTTCACATACACATGACACCCAGACCCGAAACAACAATCCGTGGATCACACAAAGAGTTGTTCCGTGCGGGAGTCGAACCCACGACACGTTGCACGGCAGTCAGTTGCCCAACCAACGCGCCAACCGTGCAGTTAAAATGATTATACCTTATATCTTAGTGATAGCTTATTCCAGATGATTTTTATTAATCAAACTACATCACGAGGTCTTGAAACAACTATTACGTATACAATTATTAACCACGTTGGCCGAGTGGTCGCAAGTGCGACTGCCGGACAAGAGGTCTCGGGTTCGATTCCCAGGTCGGGCAAAGTATTACTGGGTTTTTCAAAAATCTCAGTAGTAACACGGAGTCTGGAAATGTGCCCGGTATATGGCAATAGGCTCACCCCCTATTACATGGGACTCATAACATAAATAGTGAAAAGTGGGTGTTACTTTGTACAGTGGCCGAATTAAGTGCCGAAATGTGTACCTCTGCCTACCCCTTCGGGGATATAAAGGCGTGATGTTATGTAATTATAAACCATTTTTGGCACTAAACGAACAAAGCAGTAAGATCACCTGATTAAGGTCGCAGGGAGCTGCTGGATGCAGGTTGCTTCCAACCTGCTTATCTGGACGTCATTGGGGAAGGCCTATGTTCAAAAGTGAACGTCCACAGCTGATATGATGATGATGATGAACAAAGGGTAAAAGTTTCTTTATGTCGAAATTGAGCATATCATAACGTAAGTATCCATTAACACGTTAAACGCCATGGGGGTCACCGGTGACCGGCGTTAGCGGAGGATTTACTTTCAACCGTTTTTTGTTGGCAGTCAAAGTCTTAAAAACTATCTCACACGAAAAGTTTCATCAGTAAAATTGCAGCCAATCGCAAGGTTTTCGAAACAGACGTGTAGAAAATTAAAAAAATGTTTGTCACAATTAGTAATTCAAAGTAATTTCCAAAGAAAACGAATTCTATTCCATCGACCACAGAATCCTTTAACCAATACACAATTTCATTTTATTGATACGTCTGTTGGCAACGTATTCCAAAATAATATATTCTATTTTAACGCCCGGCTAGTGACGTAACCACGTGGAATGTAAACTCATACGAGACTATTTTTGTCACACTGTTCCAGACGTTCGAAATGACGGTCGTGTTCGCAAAATGTCTATTGTTTTTTTGAGAATATTCGGTATAGATGGATTGATTTTAAGGGAATGAGACTTTTGGAAGTCCTGGGGTCTAGTTTACTGTAGATGCTTGCTTATGCTCATGATGAAATTTTGGGTAACAGCACTCCCCACCCGCTTGTCAAATGTGGAGAATTACGACAAACCCATAGAAGGTTCATATTCTAGCAATGAATTGTCATGGGTTATTGCTGTGATGAGGTCTAGTTCGAGTAAATATTTATTTAATCGTCATGATAGATGCACTATCACTAGAGGTATACTACTATACTAGAAGAATTATCATAGAAATGAAATCGTTTCAGAGTACTTGACACTTGTTTAGACTTCCCTTTGGTTTTTTTCTAATGCGTTTGTAATTTAAGTCCATGTTTAAAGAGAACGATACCATCGTAGTACAATAGAATCCATATTATAATATTTATGCCAAATATAGTTCAGTAGTTTAAGAAAAGGCAAGTGTTTTAAGTATTCCTTTTATTAAAAGAATAGAATAAGAAATTGAATCAGCATGCAGATGTATGGATAAAAATTAACTTTTATGCGAAAACCACTACACAAATCTAATCTAGATCTGTCTGAAGTAGCTAACAGTCTCCTTTTTACCATGGTACGGCTGATGAAACTGATGACAAAGTAGTTTAGTCTTTAAGGACCTCTTAATTCAGACGAGGGGTCAGGGTAAAATGTCATATCACTCAAAACGGATTATGAAGAGCAGATGGCAGTCACTAGTCGTAAAATATTGACATTCAGACTCGTGTGACCCCAACCTAGTTGGGAGGAGGCCAGGAGAAAGATATTCTTCATAGAGTACTGCATGGATTAGCCATAGTATTATTTGGAGGTGAGCTGTACTCCAGTACAGCGTCCACGTCTTGGTTGATCCTTTTAACTGTACTTCTGGATGTTACGGAGTTGAGAATATCCCATTTTAAAGCGATTTTGTATTAAAACCTTGAGTTTGAAATTTAGCAGTGGTATGTAACTCGTAATTTTTTAAAGGATCTTATTGCAATGGCGCTAATATCATATTGAGCGAAACTTGATCAGCATCGCTATTGTGTTCTATTCTGTGTAATCCTTGAATTGTCTTTGAGTAAAGGATTATTTCTGTTACATTTCTGATTATAAACTATTTTCTGAGCAGAATTTTAAGATCCTCTTTTAATATTTTGAACATGTAACTGTAACAGTTTCGAATAACCACGCCTTTGAAAGTGTACCCAATGTTTACCCACAATTAATATAAAGACTCGGACTATTAATCTCAGATCCGCTTTGTGTTTCAAATCACAGATCTGTTGTCTATTCACAAAATAATTCTGATGATAGGATCTCTGACGTAAATATTTGTTTTTAAAAGACACCGTTTACAAAAACAGCTGCCCACACAGCTCCTCCCTCGCGTTGATTATGACGTGTGTTCAGCATCGATTACTGACTACACCAACGACTGACGTTATGTAAAGCTGAAAGTCAAAAGGATGAATGAATTCTAGATACTATATGGATACTATCTTAAAAGAAAAAAGGTTTACAATAAAGTTACTGTTAGACACGTTCTAAAATAGAATGCTAAAAGTGTAGTATTGTAGTATTGAGCATTCTCAAAAATCGCACGCCTGTCGATTCGCAAAGCATGCCTGAAATGAGCATGCGAATTCTGAGCAAGTTCCGACACACATGCTACCAAATAGTAAGTGCTCAATTGAAGCATGCTTTCGTACTTGAAATGAGCATGTGTATTTTACTTTCTATTTTTGGAGTAAAATCTTTGTCTTCTCCGTTTTTCTACGTGCCATCTTCTGTGTGTAGTTCATCACTAATGGATCTTATGTGAAAGTCAATTTTGCAGCATCTGCAGCGGAGTGCAATAAAATCTTCCATAGTGTCTAATACATTTCATAATATTTGTTATCATGATCATCGTAATTGTGTCAGTCCCAGGTCGTTGAATTTTTTTTTTCGGAAGTAATAGATAGGATTCAAAACATAACTTCTGAGAAGTGAGTGTGTCTTTGAAATTTTCTTTCTCCACTTACTTCTTAGAGGGATAAAACCGACGTGAAATCACGCTTGTGTTGTATTTCGTCATGTAAGTTAGGTTACCGGAGGCCCAATTACTCTCCCACTTCCCAATCTCCCCAATCCCTGAATTTCCAAAAAGGCCGGCAACGCACTTGTAACGTCTCTAGTGTTTCTACATGCCGGTACGGTGCCGATTGCTTACCATCAGGTGATCCGTCTCCTCGTTCACCGGCTTATCCCATAAAATGTAATACTATACAAATCGTTTCATAATATTTTTCTAAATTATCTACTTGTTGTTTTTTTATCCCACGACAGTGGCAAAAATGCACACGGCCCACCTGATGGTAAGCGATTATCGTGGGCTATGTACGCTTGCAACACATTACATGTGCCTTGACGACCCTTGAAAAACCTATTCACTTCCCTCTTGAAGAACCCCATGTTACAGTTCCGTGTACCATTCTGTTGATTGTCTCAATATTTACAAGAGAGTCCATTTTAACTTGGCAGAAGATAACGCTTTATTTCAATACTAACTATTAATACTTGATTAATCACCTATCGATGTAAATGAACTAGAGAGTTTGGCATAAGTGTACTAATTGACAGTACAACTAATTATAGATAGTTATTTACAGAATTAGGTGCGGTTATGTTACCCTATTGTAATTTTTGATCACATATCTGTAGCACCTGTCGAATAATAGAATAGAAGAGTCAACTTGTTGGTATGAGGTCCATGACATAAATTTTGCCACAATTTATCGAATATTAGCGTCTATCCCGTGGGTAAGTACATTGGTTTTGCTATTCACTCATTCGATTAAAGTCTAGTAGATGTCTAAGGGAATGCGCATGCATAGTAGTTATTTATCATCATCAGCCCATGTTCGTCCACTGCTGGACATAGGCCTCTTAAATGGCACGCCACTGAGCTCGGTCTTCAGCTTTTCTCATCCAACCACTACCAGCCACCTTGCGAATGTCGTCACTTCAACTAGCTGGAGGGCGCCTTATACTACGTTTGTCTAGACGCGGTCTCCACTCTAAAACACGTTTATCCCAACTGTTAATGGTTCTTCGACAAATGTGATCGGCCCACTGCCACTTCAGCTTACTGGGTCAACCAAACCAAATTTATCGACATAATCCTTTGGGTTATGTCGATAAATTTGGTTGGCTGTCGGATCAATTCGTTTCAGTTTCGATCTAGTCGCAATCTAGTCGAATATTTAATCGCTCCACATTGTACCGTAAAAGAAAGTATAAAATACACTTTCGTTTAATAAAGGATTGACTTATTTTTGAAGTTTACACAAGAAAACGTTTAAAGAAGAAAATATTATAAAGAAATCATGAAACGAACCTTGAAAACAGAAAGTTTCGTTCGTTCGTTTGTTATCGGCGTGTGTCGGTGTGTGTCTGTGCATTAATTGGCGAATTATTTCTGTCCAGCTAAATATACATAGAGGTCGCAGGTGTTGTCTAGTAGCTTTGCAACTCTACGCTATGTTCTCATCTCTTATTCACTGTATGGATATACAATAATGAATTGTTAGCTTTGAAAGTTTTTTTTATGGCATAATCTGGTAAACGAGCAGACGGATCACCTGATGGTAAGCAATCGGCGTTGCCCATGGACACCTGGAACACCAGAGGCGTTACAAGTGCGTCACCGGCTTTTAGGGGGTTAGGAGTTTGAGGATCGTTGGGGATTCAGGGATTGGGGAGATTGGGGAAGGGGAAGGTAATTAGGCCTCCGGTAACCTCACTCACACGACGAAACACAACGCAAGCGTTGCTTCACGTCGGTTTTCTGTGAGGCCGTGGTATCACTCTGGTCGAGCCGGCCCATTCGTGCCAAGGTTGAGTAAAGAACTGTTTTAGTTTTTAGTTGAAGAAATGATTTCGATTGTAAAATTGAGAAAAGAGTAATAATTTTTTTGGTAGATATAAATACCAAGGATTGCTGGACCGATGCTGTAGAAAGGATGGATAAAAGCAGATTTATGAAAGAAGTCCGTAGGGGCGCCCTAAACGGACATATATCGACCAGATTCAGTGGGTTTTCTTAGGGGCGGATGTATCGTAGCAATTAGCGTTCCATAGTCTATGCCCCCATAGGAGACAGGCGTGAGGTTAGGTGGACCGCTACTATCAGAGATTTGAGTCATTTGAGTCAGTCTCATTTGAGTCCCAGTTGAGATTCAAGATACCATAGTACCTATCGTCTCACTTGATTATCATAAGGACATACTAGAAACATTTTTTATACGGCATGGACTTTATTTGATCGCTATTTCACCTGGTGGTATGCGATGATGCGGTCTACGATGGAGCACATCTGCCCATAAGCAACCTGTTCACTCGGGCCTTGAAGGCAACCAGGTTGTACATTATTATGGGCAAAAATTTATCTTACTTTTCTTATTAATATTAAGATGAGAAAGTTTATTAGTTTTGTGTGTGTGTGTCATTCAAACACGTCAAAACGCCTGAAGGGATAAGGATGAAATTTGCAACAGGTGTACATTATGGTCTGGAACGCATATGCTACTTTTTATCCCACGGATAATGTCGGTGTACAATACAACACTCACTTTTCGCTCTTTAGTTCATGATTCTCATGAGTCTCATGTAAGGGGGTGAGCCTATTGCCATATACCAGGCACAAATGACTGCACGGTTGGCGCGGTGGCTGGGCAACTGGCTGCCGCGCAACGTGTCGCGGGTTCGATTCCCGCACGGAACAACTCTTTGTGTGATCCACAGATTGTTGTTCCGGGTCTGGGTGTCATTTGTATGTGATATTGTATGTTTGTTACAATAGGGAGTTAGACAAGGTGATCCATTGTCGCCCAAATTATTTATTGCTGTTTTGGAAAACATATTTCAGAAGTTAGATTGGAAATCAAAAGGTATTAACATTAACAACCGCTATTTAAATCATTTAAGATTTGCAGATGACATAGTTATAATGTCAGCATCGCGAAAAGACCTTCAAGAAATGCTATGCTCACTTGACGAAGCAGGTTACGAAGTGGGCTTGGAAATGAATGCTAGTAAAACCAAAATAATGACAAACAGCGTGAAAAAGCCTATCATCATAAGAGAAAATACAATAGAATATGTCGACAACTACATTTATTTGGGTAAACAAGTATCGTTTAATAAAACAAACAACGAAGACGAAGTTGGAAGGAGAGCCAATATAACATGGAAGAAGTTTTGGGCTCTCAAAGAAATCCTAAAAGGAGACTACACAATATGCATGAAGAAAACAGTTATAGATACTTGTATACTGCCCTGCCTGCTGTACGGCTGCCAAACTTGGGTATTTACGGCAAAAGCTAAACAAAAGATCCTAACTACACAAAGGGCTATGGAGAGAAGTATGTTAAACATAAGAAAAATATACAAAGTCAGAAGCGAGGAAATAAGACAAAGAACAAAAGTAACCGATGCCCTGAACCAAGCTCTAAAACTGAAATGGCAATGGGCTGGACATGTAGCACGGTATAAGGACGACAGATGGACAATCAAAACCACAAAGTGGAGAGGGCCTACAGGTAAAAGAAAAGTAGGCAAACCAAAAAGACGATGGGCTGATGACCTAAGGGAAATTGCAGGAGACGACTGGCAAACCATGGCCAAAGACAGAGAAAATTGGAAACAACTGGAGGAGGCCTTCACCCGAGGAGGGACCCACACCCAAGTGTAATACTTATTTGTAAAAAAAAAAAAAAGTTATGTAATTATTTATGGTACTGGGAAATAAAGGCTTTTTTATTTTTTTTTATTTTTTTATTTATTTTATTTTATTGTATGTTTGTAAACGCACCCACTACACAGGAGAAAACCCTAGTGTGGGGCAACGTTTCTTAAAAAAAAAATCCAAACTCCGTGCAACTACTGAGAAATTCACAAAAATGACACAATGTCTAGAATTACTGCGTCTGGCGTTTGCTACTGAATCGTTTTTTGTTAAAAGAAACTCATAACGCAATTATGATAACTAGTAAAAAGTGCTTGATATTAAACATCTGCTATTCTGTCTTGCATAAGGCAAATAATATGTGACATAGTATATTTTTTAAAGTAGGTGAGTGGGTATCCAAGATTATGTGTTACATTATCTATGTTGATACATTATCTACTTTGAAAACCCAAAAATATCAGCTGTGCCCACGAGTATCTCGCTAGACTAGTGGGTAGAAACCTAGTGCTCTCAAAAATTTCGCACATTTAGTGTAACGATAGCTAATGTAATCCCAACTAGCATTTATAAATGTACAACCGAAGTTTGTTTGTTTGCTACGTCTTTATGATACACGTGCCTTCACTTGGGAATGCTTATATCAAATAATTGTTTCTTTTCCTTCTAAATCCTCTTCCATTCAGAAATCTTCTATCCTCAAACCCCAATCTCCAAAAGATGGTAATGTACTTATAAATGTTTTGGTGTTACCATGCGAGACAGGCATGAGGTTATGTATCTGTATATGTATGTGTTATGGATTTCCATAAGCGGCGCTGATTAGCCGCCTTTAAAACAATTTTAAAATTGACTTACTCTCAACTATTCCTCTTAAAATTAAACATAAGACTAAATTCTTGTGGATAAAGCCACGGATAAAACCTGGGCTTGAGTATTACAGACAGCGGATAAAGCCACGGGTAAAAGTTAATGTACGATAAATACGAATTAAATGGCTGTACATTCGTTCCTCTTGGCACTACCTATTAACTACAACAAATTATTGTACACACACTGCTAAAGTTTTCGAAATGGCGCCTACTAACGTAGTTTTAAAATCATAGTGTAATATTGCGCAATAATTTCCTATGGAGATATTAAGATTGGCACGGTGGCTAGGATATTAGCTGCTGTGGTCATGTGATGGGGATTTGATCTTTCTTTCTTTTCATAGTAAGAATTGTAGGATATTGTAAATAAAACCATTGTATTGTTAATAAGTCTAAAAGAAAATTGTATACTTTACTTACATTTTCGAAGACCTCTAATACAATCAAGATATGCTATCAGTCTGCTTGTCTGTTTCAGTGATGGTGCAGACTTCAAAATTGTTTACAATAAAACCATTGAAAACAAAAAAAAACAACTAAAAAAACATACCATTCATAAAAAAATTCATTAACAAAACCACCTCTTTAGCTATTTATTTATCACAATATGATATTTTCAATTTCGCGGTCAATAGAAAGAATATCGTATAAATATTGCACTTCCTGCGTGCGCGTGAGTTGACGGCGCGGCGCGTGATTTCAATAATTTATAGTTTACGCGTCCAATAACAGTTGGAACCAAAAATATCTTCAGCCGTGTAAAAGACGCTGAAAGAATTATCAATTTTACACAAGTAAAATGTGTTGCTGAAATTTTATAGTTATTCCTACATCATATATTAAAACGGTGAACTTTCAGGTTTAGGTAGGTACCTACTGAGTTATTTAGCTCGTGGTGGCCCGGAGGTTTAAAACGCCTACTTCTCATGCATGAAGGTTCCGGTTCGAAACCTACCAACGGCAAGTACCAATGTGACTTTTTCCGAGTTATATATACTTTCTAAGATTATTCAGACACCACTGACAAACGGTGAAGGAAAACATCGTGAGGAAACCTAGGCTTATAAATTTCTAATTATAAGTTTGAAATCACCAACCCGCATTGAGCGAGCGTGGTGATTAATGCTTTAACCTTCTCCGTGTGAGAAGAGGCTTTGCTCAGCAGTGGGCATTTATAGGCTGTTGAAGATGACTTATTTAAACTGTCAAACACCGAGCGGACACCGGTGACCGCAACCTATTGTTCTTTAATTGTGTCTATAATGACGGTACTCAACGAGTTAAGCAATAAAAATCCATGTCTTGTGTTTTAGTTTAACTTTTATTCCGTTTCTACAAAGACCTTAACACTTTTTTTGTGAAAACTGACTTACCACGTGAATTTAACCGACTAACACAGCAAGAGGTACGAGGATGCCCACGACGACGGCGGCAAGGGAAGCTATCTTATATTTATGCTTTCGGGCATTCACGTTCATATACGCTTCGAACCTGTAGAATCCATTCACGTCGTAATTCAGTCTCTGGTACTCCCGCAACTGGCTGACAAACCCCGGGTTTGGGTTTATAAACCTCCGCCTTTGTCTTACATACACGAATGCCTGCTCAAACGTCAGCTTGTACTTCTCCATGATATAGGCGATGACGAGCGTGGCGGACCGGGATACTCCGAAATGGCAGTGCACCAACACGTTTCCCTTCTGCAGTCCTTCATCGATGAAAGCGTTGGCCATAGGGAAGTAGGGCAGGAGATGGGTTTGAGGAGTGTCGTAGGCCCTAATGAAGAGTGTGCTGATGTCGGTATCTGTAAAAGTGGATTTTGGAAGGCGATGTGCTTCAATCGTGAGCACGTGGGTGATATTGAGGCGTCTGAGAACATTTTTGTCGGCGGCTGCTCTTGCATTGCTGAGGTAGAGGCCAGGAATTATCTGACTGTAGCAAGCTTGAGTGCAAAGGTCGATTTTATGGTATATTGCCCTTCTGGACCAATTCTTGAAGCCCGTGAAAGCCACAATGGGGTTAGGAATGCTGAGGAATGCAACAATGAAGGCACTTCTCAACATAACAAGTATCACTCCTCTGAGAGTTATCATAGTAGTATTTCCTTTTGGTTCACATGATTTTTTATGTATTTTTTTGGTCTTTTTCTATAAAAATATTGTATAAGAAACTGTATTCAATAATTTAGACATGACATTAATGAAGAGTCATCTGACAGCGGTCTTACTTTTTTCTGTCAGGTAAAAGATTGAGTCACGGCCAGTCAGCGAGGAGTTTTAATTCTACGTAGTGTAAATTGTGATATTTGAGGGTCGTTGATCTGGTGAATAAGATATTTTTCTGGAAATATGCAGTACGTATGATAAAATCTTCTTTCATGTTTAGTGTCGCTCTAGATTAAGAACTGCAATTATACTAAACAGGCTGTTTTGGTCATTAATTTAAAGATTAGAATAGAATAATGCCAACTATTAAAGAGCCAATTTTTTCCCGTCCTTTACGCAAGCTACACCCAAATCTAACCAGCCCTATACAAAACACACAAATCATAATAACACTAGCATTTTCAAGCTTTTCGAGCATTAAACTGTTACCTACACAAAAGATTAAACCTGTAAAATATGACTTAATAAAATACAAGATGGCTACAATACTATACTCGAATCACGTTTAGCAATGTGTGTACGTATCTACACATCGAATTACACATCACCAGTATAAATTGATCTTCAAATGTACGGCAAGGTCATACCAAGCGAGGCCATTATAAACTGGTTGTTATATAGCTACGCATGAAAGTATGAGTAACCAGTATAAACTGACCGTTAAATGTATGAAAAGATGATACAAAGCTAGACCATGATACACTGGATATGCGTAACTTGATGTGTAGTTGTTACCTGTTATTATGATTGTACCTAAATAACTCGTGGTGACGACCTACTTTCGTTTGTAGTTCGAGAACATGACATTGAGTAAATCATCAATACATTTAATTTTGAGATGCGGTATTTTTATCAGTTACTTTGTTAAAATTTTGTAGGTAAAGATTATAAGAATGTTTCATGTAATGGAGGTAGTTAGGGAGAAGAAGATTATTATGTCGATTTTAACTCGTCGAGTACCGGTTTTATAGACACAATTAAACTGTCAAACACCAAGCGGTCACCGGTGACCGCAACCTATTGTTCTTTAATTGTGTCTATAAATACGGTACTCGACGAGTTAAAGAACAATAGGTCGCGGTCACCGGTGACCGCTTGGTGTTTGACAGTTTAAATAGTCACAGTAGTTCAATCGTTATAACTCCAATCTATTTGAGACCTTAGTGATTCATGGTTAACGCCATGGTGGTGACTGTAGAAAGCAGTCATATTTTATCACCATCCCTAATCTTCCCATCGACTAAGGGATTTCAAACTCACGTTAAACTACACTTTAGAACGAGTGCCTAGCTTTACTGACAGACGTACGGATGGACGGACAATTAAATTACTGACGTTTCAAACTTGCCCATCAGTTAGATAATAAAAAAATATTAGACACGTATTTTTTATTTTGTCGTATAATAAAATAATACTTAGATAAAAAGAATCCAAAGTTTAGGAGTGGGGGCTAAAACGTCATTTCTTAGTATAAAATGTACTGAGAAGTGACATCACGCGACATTTCAAATCATTATATCTTCGAAACTATTCGTATACGTAAGAATATAAAAAATACGTGTCTAATGTTTTTAAATAATCTACCAGACGGACATTAAAATAAAAATTAGTCGTCTACCTTATTTAGATTTAATATTTTTTAATTTCCTAACTTACGGACTATTTTTTTTTCATACCCTGTCATCATCCCCATTATAAATCTAAGAGTTACTAACCTAAGGTCATATTCTCGGTTCTCAACAAGACAATCGTTTAACTTCTACCATAGATAAACTAATAATGATTTCTAATTAGCACCCTGCAATAAACCTATCATAACATAACACCTCATCTAACAGCCTGAACCATTGACATGGACGTTTTTACGAGATAAAGTATTAGACGAACAACAATGATAATGTTCATTAAACATTTGGATGGCAACCAAGAATATAATTGACAAGCTGTTTCTTTCAAATTAGTCATTAAGGTTGATATATGTAAGGGCTATTTTTGTTTGAGTTCAACTCAAGTCTGCATGGTAGTAAGTTTGTAATCATATGATGAGAAATATTATGAATGTATTATTTATAACTTATAGTTACTAAAAATTCCTAAATATCTGTCATAGAAACTCTTTGGTCAGCAGTCGTTCTTGCGTCGTCAAAAATCGTCAAAAATTTCTAAAAAAAAAATATAAACGTTTTTAAGTACTGGTACCTAACTCCTTTCCATCAGGTTGGAGAGTTGTTCAGCACCTGCAAAATCAACAATAATTGATATAGGGAGATTGACCTCGACCTGGTTGAGGATACCATATCTTACGAGAAATTCCGAAAAACTGAAACGCTTAATAGTCTGGGAATTAAACCCAAGACTACTTGCTAATATATTTCCATCCAACGCGATCGTGAAGTGTCCAATGACATTACTGTCCTCTGCTAAACGGAGACAGAAATACATTAGAAGAGTCTCGCGAACGGATGTGAGTCAATTGAGGAAAGTAGGTTATAATGTATCTGTTCGCCAATGATCTATGGCTGATAGCTTTATTTCAGGAATATTTCAGCTTTTCCTGAAACTTGAATACCCGTCTTCGATGTCTTTAAACTTTGTTATTAAAACGAATTTGTTAACGCCAACCAGTAAGTCGTTTGTGTTATCATTTTAACTTATGTCTATTTCTACTAGCTTTTTTTGAAGGGGGAATATCATCCAATGACTTCTCTTGCCTTACCCAAGGCGGGAGAAGTCATTGGATATCCCCATTGTCTTGCCTTGGGTAAGGTGAGAGAGAACGTCAATCCTTATTGACTATAAAAACTCCCTTTTCCTACTCTTGCTTCGAGCTGGAGCTTCGAAAACCCACTAGGTGGTGCACAGCCCCAGCGAAGTCCACACCTCCAAAGACGTCACCGCAGCTCCGAGTTTTTACTATCATTTAAGTTTATTTGCTGACTATAGGTCATTTACACTACTGGTCATTTTAAACTTTAAGCTAACTAACAAATAACACGTTTCTCAGTTGCAGAGACTCGAATATAAAGCATCTTGGTTGGCAGCCACACACACGATTACTCAACCGACGAGTCAATCAGTCTATCATGAAAGCGATGCTATGCTAGTAGTCATTCAAGTCAAGATTTCTAAAAATACAATCTCATACTACTTATAAAATATGACGTCTAACAATATAAATATATTAAAAAAAAACTAATTATCCACGAAAAGAAAATATAATTCATAACATCGATTTTTCTTTAGGTTATTGTTATTCAAATCTAGGGGATAATAAGTTTATTAATCAAAGTTTTCAGCTTCAGATCTGACAAGAGAGAGCATCAAAGTATTACAGCAGCTGTAATTTTTCAGAGAAACTATAAAGAAATCTGTTTCTTGTAAAATAGTTTGAATACGTCACAATAGAGATGAATTCACAGGCAAAATTCTTCTTTTTTGTTTTTAATATTGTAGAATTGAAGATTGGTGTAATAATGGTCTCATGTGATTGTTAAACACGAGGGTTCGATTTCCACTTATGTAGTGACTATTTAATCCAATCTAAGGTATAAATTAAACATATCATGTCGCAGTTCGAAGTCAACTTCGCCAGTTACACCACCAGTACAGAAGAAATTCTATTACACTCGATTCTAAATTCCATTTAACGATCACAATTTTTCTTCCATTCTCCAACAATTTGATTATTTGAAAATATATTTACTACCGGAAAAACTTACTATATCTAAAATTATGTATGTGCACAGGGCATAGTGTGTGAGATATTTTTGTTATTTAATATCTTAATTGTTCACAACATTCCATGTGTAAGTACGACATTTTCAAATAATGTGACTCTTATTTTTAATTCTCTCTTATTATTCTATTACTCTCTATTACTCTCTTATTATAATGGGAAAATCATTCAATGACTTCTCTCGCCTGGATGAGGCGAGAAGGAATGTCAGACTCTTGCTGACTAAAAACCACCCCGTTCCTACTCCTGCACTTCAAGCCGGAGCCCCGGTAACCTGTTAAGTCCTCCGCGGCTCTGTATCAGCATCAGCCCTATTGGGCCCAAAAAATAATATAACTCTGAACACGAATTACATTGGTGTATAACATATCTTCTTATCGTTCAAGCACAACAAAGAAAACAAATATCTTAAAAAACGACATATAATTAATGAACTAAACTTCTGTACTCTTTTAGCCATGTTAGCATAGCTTTATTACAATTTCACAACTAAATTTTCCACAAACCGTGTTAGGTTCCTCTTATAATACCTACACTATCAAAAATAGCTGTTACCCTAGCAGAATTTGGCTACCAAACATATTTTTATTCAGCTACATTTCGTCGGCTATAAATCACAATATTTTTTCTTTGCTTAAATTTCAATAACATTAAAATTGTCTTGATACCAACCTCAGAATTTCGTCATATTTTATGGAGTGGATTATAAGATTATGTAAAATAGTTCTTTCTCTCAATTTGAAACGTTTGGCAGGATTATCATAGTATAACTATTTGTTATTCTCGAGAATGGGGATTTTTCTTCGCTCTTCTATCAGAGTGGTCTTGGTGAAACCAGTCATTTTATATACAGTCACTCTCTTCCTTTTTATCTGCTTTCGTTTGGGTCTGTGTTTAACGACAATCATCATCATCATCATCATCGTTATCATATCAGCCATAGGACATACACTGTTGAACCCAATAACTTCCAGAAAGGCCAGTTGGAAGCAACCTGCAATATAGCTGTTGTTGACGATAATAAACTATAAAAAATATTTATAGAATATTCCTTTTCATAGTGCCAAATTCATTCATACTTGTTATTGCACTGTGTCTTATATCATTCTTAGCCTTCCTGCCACAGGCCACAGGAAGAAATTCTTATAAGAATAGGTGATACCTTTGTACTTCAATTTTATATATGGGTTGTCCTTTATGTTGTATGTGTGTACATAAATAATAAATAAAACATTATAGATACTAGACCTATTTTTATAATAACTATCGTGAGACATACTAAATTAACTAAAATCGCGGGTTACTCACGTGAATATACTTAGAAAAGCGACATCGCCGCGACCGCGCACTTTGCTCATGAGGAAGAACCCCTCTGTGGTTCGAAACTAGTACACCTTTTCTCAGTATAATCACGTTAGTAACCCGGGATTTTAGTTAAACTAGACCTATTATTATGTTTTGTTATGAAAAATGTTGTTATTCCATCTCATTACCTCGAGAAACCGAAAGATGTGTGACAATCGTTACACTCACTCTAACCGTTTCGTTTCAGCAACGCCCTTAAGAGAATTTTCAGCTAGTTTGCAACTCAGTTTTAAGTGCCAATGACTGACCCAGGCTTTGTATTGCCTGTCCAACAAAATCAACGAAGCCTGACCATTTTATTGCTCTATATTGCGCAACCCAAACGTGTGTCGTATCTTATTTTGCGTATCGAAGTAACAGCGTGATGTGACGACAATTTCATTGTAGGTCGCCATTTTAATAAATTTTGTTAGAAAATTCTTGACAATCGTCAGTTGTTTTTATGTTATTTTTGTTGTTTCATTCTATTTTATATAGGTATTTTGATGAATATGTTAGTGATGTTGTTTTTTACGAGCTTATTTTAACTAACGGTGTATGTATGAGTACATGTATAGTACGGTCGTGGTGGCCCGGAAGTTTAAGACGCCCGCTTCTCATACATAAGGGTGCGGCTTCGAAACCTACTACAAATTTTTCAGAGTTATATGTACTTTCTAAGATTATCTAGACACCACTGACAAACGGTGAAGGAAAATATCGTGAGGAAACCTGGGCTTATAATTTCAAATTATAAGTTTGTAATCGCCAACCCGCATTGAGCAAGCGTGGTGATTAATGCTCAAACCTTCTCCGTGTGAGAAGAGGCTTTGCTCAGCAGTGGGCATTTATAGGCTGTTGATGATGATGATGATGATGATGAGTACATGAATATGTGTGTGTGTGTGTGTGTGTGTGTGTTTGTAGTGGAATCTTGCAACTGGAGCATTAATACTAAGCTACACACAAGCTTGGCTATATGATCTACTGACCACAAACCCATGTCAGTTTGTGATAATTGTTTCATGAAGGTTACTGTCGCTCGTTACATTACGTGCCAAAGGTTGGACGTTCCAGTTGAGACATGTTTAAATTTTTAGTAGCGCAATACCGATATGTCTGTTTGTAGAACCCGTCTTATTATTTTTTTTAAGATTTCCTTTTTTTATGAATTGTGACAATAAGCGTATTAACTCGTCGAGTACCGTATTTATAGACACAATTAAAGAACAATAGGTTGCGGTCACCGGTGACCGTTTGGTGTTTGACAGTTTAATGAGTGTAAGTAAAATAGTGATGTTTGAACATTGAAGGATTATGGATTTCTAAATCTATATTTTCTGTATTAAATGTATGATAACTGTATTTGCTGTATTTAATAATGTACCTACGATGATTTGGTTCTTCTATGGGTTCTTCTTTGTTACTGATGGGTGTTGAGACATGTTGCCGGTAGCTGCCTACATGTATTAAGGAATCTTGGTCCAATTAAAATAATGTTAATATTGTAGTTCCAGATCAAAATGTGTTTTATTATGGGATAAGCCGGCAAATGAGCAGTCGGATCACTTGATGGTATGTAAGCAATCGGTGTCGCCCATGGACACCTGGAATACCAGAGGCGTTACAAGTACGTTACCGAAGCGGTCGACCCGGCCCATTCGTGCCGAGCAAAGCTCTCCCACACTTAATATTGTGAATGTGGTATGGAATGGTATGGACAAAGACTTATTTATTATTATTTATGTCTATTTAGTAAACAGCAAATTATAAGCGTAAAACTTAAGTAGTAAATATGTGATACTAAATGTCAGAAACAAGGTTTAACTCTAGTTTGAGTGGCAGGTGAAGTATTGTAAATTAAAATCATGTTTTATGAAGGATTCTGGCACATTCTCTGCGCTAATCTTGTGCAGATTACAATCACTTTGAATTTTTGTAGCACACTAAATATGACCGAGACAGGTGCAATTGTTGCTAATTAGTCATGCTTTTAATTAGAGGATTACACAGTTGGCTTGTTTCGTGCCACAATGGGATTTATTGGCAAATTTTTCGCTACTAACCACTTCGAAGACCGATGTATTATTATGTATCTCTTATGATGTTATGATAACAATTATCATAAAAATGCACGAATGATTGTTACTCATCTGCCATGCGAAGGCAGACATTAGAAAGTTTTCATAGATACATGTAAGTAGTTTCTCAAGACGGCAATACTAGAGCAAACCACGGCGGCACACCTGATATCAAACCAGGCCACATCATTTAGGTTAATAGCATCCATTGCATTCGCCTCTTTATACCTTCGCCGTATCGAAACGCACTATTTATAAAGTTCGCCGAGATTTATACTAAAGCCTAGGTGTTATAAGTGTTGTGTACACAATACTGGGTATTTTGGGAACGTCGGCGCGCGAGCAGGACCCGCGCGCACCAGTTCTGTGGTGGCAGGCGCCGGTCGCGTGCGCTCCGTACACTCGGCTCGCGAACGATCATACACACAAGTGAGCAGTGATATAGTGACAACCTCTGTGTAAGTGATGAGTGATGTAACTAATTAATGCTTCGGGTGTCGCTCAGTGCTTCTGTGTCGCAGCACCAGGATTAAGTGAAGTTCATAACTCGGCTAACATCGCAGGCTGTGCTAACACACTAACGCATGCGGGGTGTCTGTAGGGGTGCGAGTGGGCGGCTGTGGGCAGGGAAATTTGATAAGGCGAACTGTTGGTGGAGCGGCTCGCCACTTTTGTATGCAGCGGGCAGGCGCGCGACGCGCTACTATTTTTGACCGGCGTCGGGCGGGATATTTCGGCTACTGCGGCCTGACCGCGCGCACCGCCGCACGCCTCGCGCACATCCTTTCTATCGAATTATGTGAGACTGTATGCTTTGCAGGACTACACAGTGCTTTGCATGAAGCTTCAAACACATCACTGTGAGCTGAGATATAATTAGACAGGTGTCAAAATGACAATCTAAAAATAACAATTATAAATACGCAAGTGACAGAATTGTTACGATTTGCGAAAAGATTTATGTCGGACATGAGATATCGTCCCACGTTCAATCTGTAGAGCAATAAAAGCGATTAGCATGGACCGTGTTTATTTTAATTTATATTTATTTGTATTTTTTATTAAAAGTGACGAGAAGTCGTCTTAAAAATTATTTGTAAAAATGTATGTGTAAAATGTTGCACCACAATTGTGAAATAAATAAAAGGCCTACGGCACAATAATGCCGAGGTCACACGTGGTAAGGTCACGTCCCTAACTGTCAACGTCACACTTGACATGTTTTCGGATTCTGTGACATTATTTCCAGCATTTGACAGATCTGACCTCGATTTTAAATGGATCAGTGTAAAGATCAGGAATATTTTTAGTTTGAACGATTTTAGATCTAGTGGATATCGGATATATTATGTTCTGTTTAAGTATTTGTCTGAATCACAGACGAAAACTAAAAAATACAACTTCGCCAGAAGTGCTACGAATTGCTACGAAGCGTAGCACTCGTAGAGGAGCAATGTTTGCTACGAAAATGTCGTAGCTTAGTATTTTGTCGTTGTACAGTTCATTACAATAAATATTAGGTCATAGTTACAAAATAACATACATACATACATATCATCACGCCTATCTCCCATAGAGATAGGCAGAGACAATATAACTCCAAATGACCCATAAAAAACAGAGTTAAATTATGACCAAAATGCTGGATCAAATTAATTAACCAACATTATTCTTATAACGGTTCACTTTAAGAGGGCAAGGCTTTTGTGTTCCAATATTTATATTGTTTATTATCATTCATTTTTAAAACTCTTTATTATATCGGTTATGTGGTCAACAAAAATTTGAGTATTTCCTAAAACAGAGAGAATAAGGTCAGAAAGGAGAATGTAATACATATAATGTTGACCTTCAGTTTCAGTACCAAATAGTAGTAAATTTTGAAATATTTTTTTATAAATAATATGTCGTAAATCGACAAACAAACAATTAAAATAAAGATCTGAACTATCTGTTATTAGTAAGTGATGCCCTGCGACGAAGGGTTGCCCTGGTGATCTGTGATACAGGTTTTAACTACTACAGATACTATTCTCAAGTTTATATGTGTCATTGTTTGATATATCTATCTTGTTAATTGATGTTGAGAAATAAATGATTAATTATTTTTAATTTACAAATCCAACCAAATATTAGGATTATCTTTACAAATATTCTCTCTTATATACTACTAGCGACCCGCCCCGGTTGTGTACGGGTGCAATATGCATGTATTATACATATAAACTTTCCTTAAGAATCACTCATCTATTAAAAAAAAGCATCATGTCCGTTACGTAGTTTTAAAGATCTCAGCATACATCGGGACAGACAGACGGCGGATAGCGACTTTGTTTTATACTATGTAGTGATACTGGATATTAGTACACTTTAGAGGTACAAAAAAGTATTCTTTGTAATTATTACTATAATTACTGAGCAAATTTTTATGAAATTTGCAGTTGTTTCTTTGCAGAGCAACGTTACTTCAACCCAAAGTAAGGTTTTAAGATCTTTGAAATTGGAATGTTTCCGCTGCACAATAATATATATATAACACTAGCTTTTACCCGCGGCTTTGCTCGCGTCACAAAAGGATACAAAGTAGCGTATGTGACATATACCAATACACACAGCGCCATCTATACCAATAATTTCGTTTTCCCTCGAGAATATCAATTTTTCCGGGATAAAAAGTACCCTATTATTTAATCCAGACTTCTAACCTCACGTCTGCAAAAATTCAAAGCAATCGGTTTAGTAGTTACGGCGCGAAAGTGGAACAAACAAACAAACTCACTTTCCGATTAATAACATTAGTAAGGATTATTTTATGAACGCTTCGTTCTCTTCAAGCTCTCTTCTCCCTGTTCTGACCAAATGCGACCAAAAATGTTACTTCAGTTTATGACGGACGTAAAAAATCAGTGTTTTGAACATGTTTACTGGGACCATCTTTATCATAATGGAATACAACGATTAATCTACTAATGACTTTAAAGCTACTACAGCGACATCTACACAACTTGTAAAAGTCACATGCTGCTTACCTTTCTATAATAAGATCATAATTTATTTTGGAGACGATGCACACAAAATAGACCAGTGCGGTACTGACAGATTGACAGAGAGACGGACAGACAGCGTTGTACGGAACCTTTGAGATTGAATGTAGGACGACATATTGTCGTCTTCTCGCCTCGTGGACGATGTGGAGTTATTTTGTCATGTGGTGTAGCGTAATCACGTGTTTTTGGTCCAGGAAGGCAAAGATATGTTATAAGATTACATTCGTGTTCAAAGAATAAAGCTATGAATTAGTATATATGAATCTTATCATATGACCCGATTGCTAGAAAACCTGATTAATTGGGTAATCAAGTTTGCAATGATAAAGGTATGATAAATGGCCTTAGAACTTTCACAGTATCTAATATCTTTTCTCTTTATAATTTGAAGTTGATAGCAATTTATGATAACTGTACCACAGACTCTTGCGAGAATATGGTAAATTCCTCTTAATGCGTACATTTAACGATCCAAAGCATTTTAAATACACTTGGTTACATTTTGCAATACATCTCAGCTCTATTAAAAACTACCAAAAATACTCATCTGAATCAGAAAACAGGCTCACCACTCTAGGTAAATCTAATATTGTTAGTGTTGAATGAAACCAAATTACTTTAATACCGTATGAGTCATCTGAAACAAACTGAAACAATTGCTCATCGGCAACTGTTGCTAGATCTAGGCGGTCGGCCAGAGACCTGTCAATACTTGCACTCTTGCTAACATTTACTAATACAAGCTAACATGTCATCAAATTGAAACTGAAATCGGTTAATTTTATGCATTGTATTTAAGTACTGCACGGTTGGCGCGGTGGCTGGGCAACTGACTACCGCGCAACGTGGCAGCGGGTTCGTTTACGGCACGGAACAACTCTTTGTGTGATCCACTGATTGTTGTTCCGGGTCTGGGTGTCATGTGTATGTGAACTAGTATGTTTGTTAACGCACCCACAGGAAAAAATCCTAGTTTTTATTGCTATGTCTAAATAGTTCTGCTTCATAACCTAGTGGATCAGTTTGTTGGTGCAGGTAAGATGTGTGCGTTTCACTATAATAGCTTGGATGCCGAGAAAATGACATAATATGTACGAATGAAAAGTGATTATAACTTTTTGTATGTGCACAGATGTTAAATCTTTCGGGTATTAATAAGAGGGGTGACTTTGTATTATGTTTTCAAAGTCATATTTTTTAGTTTTTAGATAGCATAATAGTAGTAACCTCTCATTCTTTCATTTCTGATCTTCATCAGGATATTATCCTTACTAATATTAAATATAATAGTGCCATTGTTTGTTTGTCTTTCTATCGCATCACAGCGGATCGTTTTAAAGTATGATTTTTACATCTGAACAAAGACGGCAGACAAAGAGACTGGAGAGTGCTATAGAGAACTTGTTTTTCTATCACCATCAACAGCCTATAAATGCCCCCTGCTGCTTCTTCTTACACGGAGGAAGTTTGAGCATTCACTACGCCTTGCTCAATGCGGTTTGGTGAATGAGAAATTATAAGCCCAGGTTTCCTCACGATGTTTTCCTTCACCGTTTGTTCGTGGCAACTAAATAATCTTAGAACGTACATATAAGTCGGAAAAAGTCTCATTAGTACTTGCCATTGGTAGGTTACGAACCTGCACTCTCATGTATGAAAAGCGGGCGTCCTCTGGGCTACCACAACATATGTTCTTCTATCAGACGGTAGTATTTATAGATTTAAATGCTCCAAAAACATTTTCGCCAACATTCAAAAACAGAAAAGTATTCAGCATCATTAATTTCAATCTGTACATCTCAATTAAGATCAAGATATCGGCAGCTCTTAAAGTGCACTGCACTCCTAGTTAATTAGAACATTGGCCTGCCCTAGTTGCTCGAGGCGCCACCTGGTGGACGAGCTTCCGCCGCGAATTTGTTTCAGTAAATGCTAACGACCGCGAACTCTTTGACTTTCTGGTGCCCTGGTACTCAGGTTGATGTAATGTCGCTTTGATAATTATATTTGAGATCTTATTTTGGTTTAGAGATAAGAAATTTTAGGTAATATTTTATTATGAAAAATAGGTATGTATAGATTGTTTGTGAGATGTGTTGATTGTGAGAGTTTCTTCATATTTTTTTGCGTTAATGTCTTGTGACGTCCAAACCGATCTTATGACTATGCCTCGTTTAGATTGGTCTGGTTACTTGCCAATCTGATAGGCACTCTCTAATAGTGGTTAATTGAACTTTACAATGTAAAAAACTAACATTTTGCCAACTGTTTAATGAATCGGCAAATTAGAAGGTTTTTATAGCTTATAGCCGTATAATTATTCCATAAGGTGCAGTCAGTATAAGTTGACTTTGTTATTTTTATAATTTACTAGCAGACCCGACAGACATTGTCCTGCATATCCACTTGAACGTATAAACAAAAAATCATTCAAATTAGTTCAGCTGTTTAAGATAAATAACCTAAACATCGATTGCAGCGCCATCTGTCGGGCTGATTTGTGAATCTACACCATTCCCAGATCCCCTTGAACACACACAAAAAATTTCGTCAAAATCAGTCCAGTCGTTTGAGAGAAGTTCAGTGACATACACACTCACAGAAGATTTATAAAGATTAGTCAAGGAATTTACATATTTGACTGAAATCCAATGGCAGAATAAAATGTATACAGCTCTATAGAGAGTAATTCACTTGGTATCTTACGCAACCACCTAATACATTTTATTGGTAGCTACGACTGGTCACGCCGCCATGGTGTCCCGCTGAAATATAACCCTTAAACAGCGATCTGTAATCCTCTGCCTTGTATTTAGATTATGGTAAACTCTCGAACGTAAATGAGGCTCTTAGCTGCTGTTGACCATGATGATGATGATGTACATTTAAATAAAAAATGACTCATAATACAAATGAAACAGTTACCAAAATAGACTGACTAAAATTATACTTACAGACAGAATAAATAACGATCTCAGTCAACAAAACACACTGAAATTCTCAGTACCTATTTATTGAAAGATTGATTCAAAATAGTAGATTGTTTGCTGCATGCAAATTTGATACACTTCTTCGAACCATTTGTTCCATTTTGTAGAGGGAATCCAGTCTAGATGAAAAGCATTACGTCAGCGTTGCCAGAAAATGTATCATAAAGCTTGCGATTTTTCGTTGTTTAATATTAAAATTAAATTAGGAATTTACTGCACATGCAATACAGACTATTCAGCAGCTATTTCGCATAGTTCATTAAACTTATGAATAAACATAGTTCATTATACTTAAAGTAAATCAATTTTAAGAGTTGAAATTCTTGTGAAAGCGTAGACCAAAACGCTATTTTTGTAATGGCGATGATATTTAATCAAATGCCTAATTGCTAACAAACTGCCTATCAAAAATCAAACAACAAGGCTATTAAAATACCTCCATCAGAGCGCTTAGATCTCGCAGCAAAAGATGATGACAAGTGTGTTCTATTTAAAAGAACGTACTACACACAAGTTTCTAAACCATCCATCCAACATGGTGTGGTCCACCAACAATAACAAACAACACAAACAAGACATTTGCGATACTTAAAAACCGCGTTAACATCGTTTCCCAAAGTTATTGCCTTGTCTAAAGACATTAAGAGAAAAAATATGACTTCGTTTGTTCACTTCACAATATTAACTTCAGTACCATGATTCTCTTACGTAAATACTCCGCAAAGATAAACATTCAAACTGTTTCTATCCTTCATGTAGATTTATTGTTTATACATAAACTTATTTATGTAGAAAGACAAAAATAATAACATTTTTCTGCGTACTAGTTGGTTGGATGTATTTGGGAGCTTGAAGAATTAGGCATTACATTGGTCTTGTATTGGTCGTGGGAGTGTCTCTGATAGGCCTGGGAGTGTCTCTGATATGAGAGAGTTCTGATTAGGAATTATAAATGAAGTCACATAATATAAAATATACACAATATTAACAACAGTACACTGAGACATATTAACAAAAATAAACGTATACCATTAGACCACTACTAACAGATGGGGTCCAATAAGGCTGATACCCAATGCGGTCCGTAGGAGGACTAATGGGTTGCCGGGGCTCCCGCTCGAAGAGCATGAGTAGGAACGGGGTGGTTTTTAGTCAGTAAGGGTCTGACACTCTCTCTCTGGCCAAACCCAAGGTGGGAGAAGTTATTTTATGATTTTCACCTCTAGAAAAAAAAGACTCACATTATTTGAAAATGTCGGACTTACACATGGAATGTTGTGAACAATTAAGATATTAAATAACAACAACATATCCGCACAACAACAACAACATTTCAGTACCTACCTAAAACTCTAATACTCTAACAGCTAGTGTAGTCACTACAAACCGAGATTCTGTCCAATGCAAGGAAATAATCTGGTCCTCTAAATAGTACCTACTCCATAACACAACTGAAAACGAAAACAACGTTACATTACGCACTTTTTACCCAGCATTGAGAAACAAAGTCATCTGAGTTCACATTTATGCAACTGCGATCCTACTAATCACCAATCAACCTATCTACCTATCTACTATCCCAATCATCACCACAAACTCCAAAGTACCAAGACTGCGTGCCAATGCATTCCTGACCGTTGTTGCAGAACTACACAGCACACCGCGACTATAAATCTTGATCCATCCCTTTGATAATAATTTGTTCAACCCAATCGCTTACTGGTATTAATTAATCGCCTGTGTTGGCTTGGTATTGCATTTTAATTGATTGGTACACCTGTACTGGTGTTAATTGAGTTCAATTTTGATCTGTTGTTTGATGTGAGTTGTGTCAAAGAGCCAAGGAAAGCTTTGAAACTTTTTGAAGAAAATATGTCCTCAATTTTAACTATTGTCTTAATTTAATACACAACGTTATTGATTGGTTTAGATAGATTCTTTGTAATGTTTTTCTCTAGGTTACACCATATGGGATTTGTATAAAAATCATCACTTCAACGTAATATTTAAGTATATTATGATACTTGGTAATTTTCATCAAATAAATATTATTATTATTTATTTTTAGCCATGGTCGTCCCCCTTTAGGGCAAAGGCCTCTCTACCCTCCTTCCACTCGTCTCTTCTTAAAGCGTCTATTAATATAAAATATTTCAGCATTACAATAATTTGACTAGAATTGAATAAAGTCGTCGATTCGCTAATTTTTTTACGGCCGATTTTTCCAACGCCAGTTAAATTTTAACTGAGAAATAACTTTGAATATTTGACAATTCTTCCATACTAAGCTGTCAAAGGTCAATTACATTCTACAAGTAAAAATCTTAATATATTATCAACTAGCAAACCCTGTTAATTCCGTTTAGCCACCTATAAACGTACAAATGTATAAACCTCACGAAGCCTTTCCTTTCCAACGAATGCAAAACCGTGGAAATAGGTTCATGCTTTCTGGAGTTATAGCGTCAGGTAGGAAAACCCGACTATGTATAGTAGATTAACAATTAAATCCTCTTAATGTACTTTGACCTAATAAAAAAAGATTTCTGCGAATCAGTTTTGCAACAAAGCGCTTCGAAGAAGTAGCATTGACGTCGTTACGATTCTA
This sequence comes from Spodoptera littoralis, assembly GCA_902850265.1. Classification (NCBI taxonomy): domain Eukaryota; kingdom Metazoa; phylum Arthropoda; class Insecta; order Lepidoptera; family Noctuidae; genus Spodoptera; species Spodoptera littoralis. The sequence goes on along the minus strand of LR824561.2, from coordinate 6,337,197 downwards.
CTGAGTAAAATAGTCGATGAAACATAGTTTCAATGATGTAATTATTTGTGAATTAAGCGTAGCCAGATGAAAGTACACACGGCCACACATAAATCTATACAAATCCAGTTTACCCTGGTGTCGCGTCGCATCATCTTTCCGCACATTTAACGTTCAGTTTATAGTGGTTATGTAAAGCTCCATGTGTAGCCGTGTGTAGGATAGTTTGCAGGTATACATGAACCATAACTCATTAGTCAGCATTTACGTAAAACATTTTTTATTAACATTACAGTTATTTAATACCTATCGCCTAATTATCTATTTTAAGACCTTTTTATCAAATTTGAACCACTTTTTATAGCATCACGTATCAGTATCACATTGCATTTTATAGCATCACATTGGATGCCATGGCGGACAAAGATGACCGACGACGGAGAATTAGCCTTTAATATTTAGTCGGGACTTAAACATAATATACATTTTCTTTCCCAATCAATTACATACTGATGGTATATAACAAGAAACATTAAAGTATAAAACAGTTTGGTAACAACACGTCAGTAAGTATGTACTTCAAATCCTTGGTACTTTAATTAGGTCATAATTTTCAAAATATCCATGTCAGATTAGAATGTATCATAATCTGACACAGTTCCAGCTAAACTAGGGGTCGTAAACCACTACATTTAAACATACAAACTTAATAAATGTCATATAATCTAGACTAACATAATAAAACTGGAGAATTTGTTCGTTTGACTGTCTGTTTGCCTTTTTGTTTTAGAGCAATTATCTTCGAAACTAGCAGTCAGATTTGAAAAATTCTTTTTGTATCTTAAAGCTCAATTTTTGGGGAAGATTTCAAGGTATGTAACATTACGCTAGGATGATTAAGAGCTGAGTAGGATAGTGTTAAAGAGGCCAGATAGTTAAACATGAAATTTATTTTATTACGCCTAGACCTTGGTTTTATGTTATAGCATAATTTGTTCTTGATTCGCAGTTTTAGTGTTTATCTCATTAAATATAATTGGTTGACTTCAGTTTCATATTTTATTAATGATATCGTAAAGTGGTATTGGGCGTGGATGTTATTAAATTATAACATTTTATCCTTCCTTCCTAGTCGTCTTCTTCATTACTGAAGGTCGTGTCTAGTCTGGTGCACGCGTCACTTGATGCACAACCCTCCTCCAAACGCCCCTGTCCTCTGCGGTCTTTATGGCTTGTGGAACTGTCAGGCCGGTTAGGTTTTTTACAGCATCCAACCACCGGGTAGGTGAGCGACCGCGAGGTCTTTTCCCGTTAACCCGACCAACAACCACAAGCTTCTCCAGATTGTTGGGGTCTCTACGCGCAATGTGGCCAAAATAAGTTAATATTCGCTGCAGGCATACAGTGGACAGCCTCGTAGTAATTCCGATCTCCTTGAGAATGGAGACGTTGGTGCGACGAGCGGTCCAGGGAATACGGAGCATACGTCTCCAGCACCACATTTCGAAGGCGTCAATTTTTGCTCTCTCAGTTTTCCTTAGGGTCCAGGATTCGGCGCCATACAAGAAAATGGAGAAAACCAACGCACGCATCAGCCTCACTTTGGTCTTGCGACATATATTTCGGTCCTTCCATATCTTGGTGAGTTTCGTCATTGCTGATTTGGACATCTGGATTCTCCTTCTGATCTCTCCGTCGCTGCCACCCCCACCATCGATAAGAGAGCCCAGATAAATAAACCGATCCACAAACTCCAAGTCTCTGAGTTCATGTGAGCGAGTGCATGTCCCCATTCTGTCCACAACGAGCACCTTGGTCTTGTTTTTATTTATGGTGAGACCAACCAGTTCGCTCTCCTTCTCTACTCTTGCAATCAACTCAGCCATCTCGCTCTCGGACGATGCAAACAAGGTAGTATCGTCCGCATACCTTAGATTGCTGATTCTCCTGCCACCAACAGACAGCCCACGCTCCCACCCCTCCAGAGCTCGTCTCATTATGTATTCCCCATATATATTAAAGAGAATGGGAGACAGGATACAGCCCTGCCGGACTCCCCTCCGAGGCCTAAATGGATGCGACAGGACGCTGTTTACTTTCACCACGGTGCTTCCATCCCTGTAAAGATTAGCAATAAGAGCCACAAGGTGTTTCGGTACTCCCATTTCCCCCAGGATTTTCCACAGGCATTCCCATCTTACACAGTCAAAGGCTTTTGAGTAATCGACGAAGCACATGAACATTGGGATGTTGAATTCGCGACATTTTTCTATGATTTGCCTGATGTTTGCGATCTGTTCTCTAGTGCCTCGTCCCTTTACGAATCCTGCCTGCTCCACTGGAATCTGCCACTGCAGAAATGCCTTAAGACGCTCATTAACTACGTACAGAAGAACCTTACTAACATGAGAAATGAGCGCCACGGTTCTGTAGTTTCCGCAGGACTTCGTAGATCCCTTCTTATGTAGTGGAATCAGTACGGATTCCCTCCACTCCTTAGGCCAGCAACCAGTCCTCCATATCTGATTGCATAGATTTTGCAGAAAATTGACTCCAGAATCACCTATTTGCTTCAGGTCTTCAGCAAATATGGCATCAATGCCGGGTGATTTGTTTGCTTTCAATTTCTTTATAGCAAATTCGATTTCAGACTTCAGAATCTCTGGTTCCAGAGGTATGCTGTTGAAGTTGTCCTGGGGGTCCTCCGACGCTGCCGGATCCGCATATAAGGTTTCACAATATTCTCTCCATCTGTTGACCACCCCATCTATGTCAGTTATTAATCGACCATTTGCGTCCTCTACAGCCCAGGTCCTTGGTTTGAACTCACGCGTTATTGATTTTATTTTCATAAACAACTCCCTGGACTGCATATTCTGTGCATGATCTTCAATTTCCGTACAAATGTTGTTATAGTACTTGTTTTTATCTTGCCGACAGCGACGTTGAACTTCCCGCGATAGACTTTTGTATCGTTCTCGGTCATCATCCTTTGAGAGGTGTTTAAGTAGTTCTTTCTTTTCTTTGATAATGTTCCAAGTGTTTGATAACATTTTATACTATTAGTCAAAATATGTTGAGTGAGTCAGTAATATCACGCTTGTTATTTATAGGCGAGGCGTATCTTGAAGAGATAGGTCTAAATTATTAATAGTACACTTTTTCTTATTTATGTGCATCCTTTATAATTCAATTCGAACCGAGCGGTTAAGCATTGCCATACAACATAAAAATGCTGCCTTCTGGGTACTTTCCCTATTGACATCACTGCGGACGTATTTTTTGAAGCTCTCTGTAGCTCTCTAGTCATTTTTAATTTTCTTTTATTTAAATGTGTCCATCAGTATTTGTTTATTTTAAGTTGTACATAAATATGTAATATGTAATCTGAACAAATGTTCAGACTGCCTCGTTGGCCGAGTGGTCGCAAGTGCGACTGCCGGGCAACGTAACGTTAGATTCCCAGGTTGGGCAAAGTATTAGTGGATTTTTAAAAAAAAACCCATTGTAGCACGAAGTCTGGAATTGTGCCCAGTATATGGCAATAGGCTCACCGCCTATTACATGGGACTCATAACATAAATAGTCAAAAGTGGGTGTTACATTGTACCAACCACTTCAAGGTTAAAAGGAGTAATTTTATGTTAAAACAAAAATATATTCGGACCTAGACTCTTCATTACTATTGACCACACCGCAAAATGTCATACGGCGACATAGAGTAAAACATGTATGTCAAACCTCGGGAGGAGCATGTATAATTATACAAAAGGTCCACAGTTAAGCAGAAGACTATCCCAGGATAGTCGTAGTCCTCATTCACCATCTGGACTGATGACGGTGGCATCATGCATGGTGCAACTGTAACATCTTAGATGCTATTGGAAACCGTGACTTCATCTTTTCCAATCGCTTGCAACAACCAGAATAGAACAAACCACTAAAACGAATAGATACTGCAATTTGCTCGTCCATTACTTCGAATCGACATTAAAACTCCACACTATTTAACATTGCGCTAAGAAATAAAAGATGTCTTTAGATTCTTTTTACACGTGTACCGTAGCTTTTTATGTTTCCGTAAAACATAGTTCTAATGGATTGTAAACCGAGTTTTATTTACTTGGACAGTGTGTGTAGAAAAAAATTAATGTTGTTTAATTAAATCAAAATAGTTTGGACCAGCCCCTGGCTGTCTGGGTGAGCTAAAAGAAAGTCAAGCTTTGAATCACCTGGCTCACGAAAAAGATGCTGATCTTTTGTAATGTATGATACAGTAATTCATTAGTATGTTTCAGAAAAATTGAGATCTTAGTCAATATCTATTAGTTTTTTGTTGTATAAAGGTTGAAGACATTTTGCGTCTCTATGCGTTCTCAATCGCTGTGGGGGCTTTTAAAAATATTTAAATGCCAGTTAAATCAATGAATAGAAAAGTCAATGTGTGACTGATAAGAGTGATCTATTTTGACTGATTTAAGTCCTTAAGCCAGCACATTTTTAAGTAGGTACGAATAGCGACTAATGCAATTTGCCTAGGAGAGCGAATTAGACAAAAACACAAATCACAACAATTTGCACAATATTAAGGAAAATGAAAAAACTCGAAAATAAAGAGAGATCCATTTCACGTCATTCGAATTAAACGTTATCATACTTCGCAGAAATTGAACTCTAGGGTAAAAGATTAACCGTCTCAAGCCAGTTGGTCGGGTTGGTGATTAACCAGAAAATTCTGTACGAAACTATTACCTACTTGTAAAAGTCGTAACCTTCAGCGAGAGAGACCAAAATATCGCACTCATGAACCGACCGTACTATAAATACACGAATTCATAGCAACAGAAGGCCTTAACATAAATATTTTTCATACAAGATTATCACCTGTCCTTTTCGCACTCAGGCGGAAATATATTTGCTGTCTCCCTCTCGATGGCGGTAAGCCAACACCACACCGAAGAGATTACGAAATATGAAATCTAATTATGAAAAATGTTATAAATATATGTATGTATGTGTGTAATGTGTATGGTGCAGTTTTCTTTATGTATGTTTGGGGTCATTGGTGGATGAAAGTGAAAATGTTATTCAATTTGTACATACATACATAACATCACGCCTTTTATCCCCGAAGAGGTAGGCAGAGGTGCACATTACGACACTTAATGCCACTGTACAATGTAACACCCACTTTTCACTATTTATGTTATGAGTCCTATGCAATAGGGGGTGAGTCTATTGCCATATACCGGGCACATTTCCAGACTCCGTGCTACTACTGAGGTTTTTACAAATCCAGTAATACTTTGCCCGTCGATTGTATGAAAAACCAATTGATATGATACAATCTCAATAGTGTAATGGTCCATTTTCACTGACCATTCCCTCAACCATCTCACCTTTACTTGTACTGCCAAGTATTATTATTATTATTTACTTATAATCTTTAAATCACACAGGTAAGTATGTTATAATTTAAGCCCCACAAAACCGTTGCAATTGTTTGACTGTGGGGTCACTAGGCATTACAATTAAATGTTCTTAGGTATAAATATTATACAAGAAACTTATATAGAATTTAAGACATTTCTAGGTAATATGACTTTTATTTACGTTTAAACTTATTTGAATTTGTTTCTCTGCTTATGTCTACCGGTATCAGTAGACTATTGTCTTTTTTAGGTAACACTTATAGGTTAGACAAAACCGAAATGACGTTAGATGTTACCAATCCTAGCTTAGGAGCTCCTTTAAATTTAGCAGAGGTTTGTGAAAACGGGTATTAGTCATTCTTACAGCGTTGTTATAAACGCAAATAGCTCGCCAAGTATCAATTTCCATCTGAAAGTCTATAAAGTATTGGTATTTTATTATGATTCTGACTTTGTATTTAATTTTGATTATGATTTTTTTTTATTATGATTATGACTTAATATTTAATTTTGATTGTTTAAGATTTAAAAAATAACTCGAATCTTAAATACTACAATTTCAATTATACCTTTATCTTGTATTCCATTTGATATTAATTTTATTGTATGTTAATTATATTTTTTTTCTACGAATGACATGTCCTGTGTGTCCCTCCGAAACTTATGTTGTTGTGCCCGACAGAGTTCACATTGTGTCCTAATTATATTTACCACCTAAGTAATACATGTGAAAAGCAATAAAGTATTGAGTATTGAGTATTTTTCGCAGGTCAGACAAGGTCATTCATTTTCGCTAACAACTTTTCTTCTAAACGCTTTCTTAGTTTCATCCACACTAAAATGCATTTTCCCGATCATAAATCTCTCATCAATGATGCAAGTGACAAACTTGGAATTCTTAATATGCAGCGCTGCAGCCAATTTTTGATTCATTCAGCTAGCAGGGTTGTCAATCAGAAGTTTAATTGAAAATTAGTTACACTTTTAATCTGTCACTGCAATATTAAAACAAGAATGGACTGCACGGGTGGCGCGGTAGCTGGGTAACTGGCTGCCGCGCAAAATGTCGCAGATTCGATTGCCGCATGGAAAAACTGTTTGTGTGATCCACAAATTGTTGTTCCAGGTCAGGGTGTCATGTGTATGTGAACTTGTATGTTTGTAAACGCACCCACGATACATGAGAAAATCCTTTTGTGAGGCAACGTTTTAAAAATAACAGATCCTCTTTTATTGCGCTTATAAATGTTGTGGACAGGGTTTATAAAGAATAAAAAGCGATAAATTCACAAACAAAGCCAGTAGGATATTAAAAGCATCAGAATGACAGAAACGGTATAAAAGTAATGATTACATTTTTAAACTAGTACAAGAAGTTGGCACCCCTACCAATATCGTGTTTAGTAATGAATGAAGTGTTCAGATATTGTTTCTATAAATGTCGAAGTGTGTCAGTTGCCTCAGTCTGATGTTGATGATCTCTAGAGGTACGATGATCACGTGCTAATGTCAAGCACAAAAGCATGCTTCAATTATTGAGCTCTTGGAGTGGCAAGTCAAAGTCAAATTCTAAGTCAAAGTCAAAATCAAGTTTTTTTCCAAGTAACTCACCTAGACAAATGAAATATAAATACTAGTCAAACGAGTGAATAAGTTAATGTATGGAACAGATATTTCGAAAAAATATTTATGTAAAGATATTTATGCCAATCTCATTTACCTAGGAGTTGTTTAAAGCTCCTGGGTGCTTACTCTTGAAACTAGTCTCAATAATAATGCAATATCAATCAAATAAAATCTCAATAATTATTCAAGGTCAACGCTATACAACCCCTATCGTAGGTATTAAAATAGCAGTCAGAGTACGGAATATAAACCCAAAATCAATACCATTTCGTTCATTCAATATCCACGCAATACGGATGCAATGGGCGCTAGTGTTGCAACTAACAGCACGAAATTTCACAATACCAATGTCGATCAATTGGAATTGGATTCAAGAGTAAGCCCCACCGTTGTAAATATGTAGGTATGTTCAGTGCAGATGTTACTTAATAAATACTTCATTACTCCAGATAATTCTAATTTACATACATTTATAGCCTCTGGCCTGTCTCCCATGGGGGTAAGCTACGACTCTTAATACCTCTTTCGCTTCATCAACAGTCATCAGTCTTTTCATGCATGCTCGTCGGTTAACGGTACACACTAATAAATTAACACATCCCTAAAAACTATTGGAGCAAAAATACATTTTATTTTCTTCTTTTGTCTTTTATTTTGTTATCTCATGCGTGATAAATGAATTTACGTCTTTAAAAAAATAAGGAGACAAGTCATTCAAATGTGACCGGGCAGTCACATTGTACTGTAATTGGGTTTGGAGGTTTGGCATAACTATCATGACTTGTAATTATATGAAATTACAAATTACTAATTTGTCCTTCAAAAGTACCTAACAAATGCATTTCTAATAAATGGCAGTCGTACAAATGTTGTATTTTTGGTCATCTAAAATACCATGTGCTGTTGTATCGAGTTTCATTGCTTTTAGCAAAATAATGTCTGCTACGTGTACATACAAATCTCTCTCAATTAATATGTATTTGCAAAGTGAGTTTGTCCTATTGTATTTTGTAGAGTTCTTAGAAGATCTTTTAAAATAACAGTAAAAATGTTAAAAAGAAAACTCAAGTAATTAAATTTACATTATTGAAGAATAAATGTATACAACTTAAAATAAAAATAGGTAACTAAAAACTAAAATATTTACACCTTAAAAACATAAAATAAAAATGTTACATAAGGCTTAAGGCATCAAAAAAAACTATACTCATTGCTAAAAAAAAAAAACCGAAAAAAAAATGTTATAGCATGATAATACTATAAATGTAAAAATAAATGAATATTTTTACTTTTGTCGAATAAGTTAGGATAAGTTTTATAATAGTTATTATTTACACGTTATGTCTGTACGTTTATAAACGTGGATTAATAATAATTAAAAACTTTAATTTCATGTATTGATCAAAATATTTTTAAATTCAATAATCCTTCGACCAGCCTCCACAGCTCATACAGCTTTAAATTTAACAGAACTATTGGAACACATGGATGTTACAAAGACGGTTCGTCGAATCCTATTTTCGTAGCGTTATTCGCGATTACATGTAATCGTTGAAGTTTCCAAAATTATCGATAACAGATGTTAGACGTAATATTCCACCATTTTGGATGTAATTGTAGATGTGGATGAAGTAATGAATAAAGATGATAAACAAAAACATCCTGCTTAAATCAAAGAAAATATCTGTGGAATCTCTAAGAACTTTTAAGAATCAAAGTTCGATTGTTATTTCAAGCATTGCATTGTTCTTATACATACGTACAGTATTGGAATATGTATCAGAAATATTGTAGAACATACTTTTTTAAAAAGAGTAACGAATGGAGTTTCTTGCTCATTCTCCTCCATTCGAATCTACATTTTGGAGTGAGCACCTAGCTTCACCTAGCTTTACTAACGGACTGACTGACAGACTATTATTTATTTTGTATTTGTTGACGTTTCATTAGTACCAAAGTATGGTTTAATTGAAATAAATGCTTTGACTTTGAGAAGGTTGATTGTAAAAATTATAGTCATTATACTGGAATAGTAGAACGTGACTTATAGAAAATACTAGAATACTAGGATTATCTCTAATTAAGAGTAGAAAAAATTCATTTGTAGGTCTGATATAACCAGAAAGAGATAAAAATTAAATAGATCTGTATAATTTTTATATTGCTAACTGTGACAAGATTTGCCCAAATGACATGGGACTTTAATAAAATTGGCAAAAGTACCTATTGGTGAGGTATTTCTTATAATTTGAGTCACACTATTGGAACAAAAGCATAATGTATTTATTTAATATTTTCTTCATTGTAAAAATATTTTGAATCTACAATACAAAAATCAAAACAAAGGTTTCCATCAGTTGTAAAACGATCATCATCAGTCGTTGGTTGTCGTAGCATTGTTCAATTACTCACAATGTCAACGTTTTAAAATAAAAGTTCTCAAAGTATTTTGGCACTGGTGCCATAGATAAGCCGTTGGAGAAATTACCGCTAGTCTGGACGTAAACGTGATAGTTTTGGGACACTGTTCAAAATATTTAGTTGGGTAATTAATTGAGCGCGTTTCTTGTTGATTTTTACTAAAAGACCGAGTAGACCAAGTAGACCGATGAGAAGACCGAGAAGAATGAAGAGTATTTTTGCAAATCAGATTTCTGATTGGATTTTGATCCGTAAAATAAATTAGTACTACAACTAGTCGCATTGGATTTGTAGGAATTCGATTATTACTTCACTGAAATTTGGCTTGTTATTAACTAAATGTTTGTTTACTTCATGATAATATTTTCTTAGTAAGTGTTGCGTATGAAGATTTTTTTATGAGATGAGTAATATACGAATGCGTACTGTGAAAGAAAACATCATCTTAAAGGTCCAATGTCGTGGCGATACATAAATACTTATTCCTTCTTTGTGTGCGTAGATGCATGCATATTCTTTTACTTGAAAACTAACATAAGAAGAACTTCTTCTTCTTGAATCTTCTTAATACATGTATCTAGCTATGATTACAGTTACTCACAAGGCAGATTATACAAAACAAATAATAAATCCTTACCAATTTCATCTAAGCTTGTATTATAACAAGAATTGCTACCTATCGTCTGCATCAAACATATTGGCGCATTGTACATAAATTATTTTCTATTTTGAACTCTGTTGCCGATCTATTTATATCGTATTGATGTCTGCTGTTACTCTTTTAGATTTGATGGCAGGTTAGCATGTCGTTATGTTTCGGCTAAAATTTTTGTTCGAGATTTATTGCTGGCGGTCACGTTGTGTAGACTTGTGTTCATTTTGATTTTGATTTGGGTTTAGGTGTATTTTCATGATTATATAATAAATCTATAATATAATTGTTGTAACCTTTTGTTTCGTACCAGTATAATTACAGTGAATTCATGTATTTTTTATAAGTTTCCAAGATGTACTTTTACTGTTGCTAACGATTTGTTACAAGCCCAAAAAGTTTTAATAATGCAAAATTTAACAAGTTTAGAGGATTTATTAGATATTAAGTAAGGCGAACAAAAATTGGGTAGCAAAATTTCCCTTCCCATTTTTTTTATCCATTACTGTAGCTCTACTATAAATGCGAAACAAGAAAATAATATTCTGTACTTTATTATAATAAAGTGAACTTGGCTAGATGACTCTTCAGCTGTTTACCTCACATTGTTTAACAAACAGCTAATGATTAACAAAACATCTCTGTCAGTCCTCCCACACACGTACTTGTCGCTAATTATATTCGTCACCCACTATTTAGCTAATTGGATGACAGTCAGCATCGGTAATAGGTACAAAACATACCTGAGTCCACAATCAGTTCGCAAAACTGAATGTTCTTGAAAACAACTTATTTTTAGGTTTAGATAGGTATTATTATGTTACTAGATGATGATATATCTATTCAAATTTTATTCAATTTCATATGGAGGACTTAATGCTAACAAGTTTTAGTTTTTAAGTGTGGGAGAGCCATGTTTCGGCACGAATGGGCCAGCTCGACCAGAGTGATACCACGGCCTCACAGAAAATCGACGTGAAGCAACGCTTGCGTTGTGTTTCGTCGTGTGAGTGAGGTTACCGGAGACCCAATTAAACTCCCCTTCCCCAATCTCCCCAATTCCTACGATCCCCATCGAATCCCCAACGATCCTTAAACTCCTAATCCCCAAAAGTCCGGTAACGCATTTGTAACGCCTCTGGTGGTCCAGGTGTTCATGGGCGACGCCGATTGCTTACCATCCGGTCGTTTAACGGCTTATGCCATAAAAAAAAGCATTATTTGCCAGTCATCCTTTGGGTAGTGTAAAAATGTACGTATGCACGAAGATCTAAGAAATATACAAAGATCTCTATATTCTATTCATCATGATTGTATCTTATTAGTCAAATGGATAGGTAAAAATTACTCTATTAAGGTGCCTAAGTAAATCACAATTTTCATTGAATAAAAATCCGTGACTAATATTTGACAAAGGCTGGGCAGTAGCGGTCTCTAATAAACCCCAATTTTTAAATTATCATTTACTACCACCATCTCGCATTGAGCAAGCGTGGCGATTAATGTTCAAACTGTCTCCGTGTGAGAAGACGCCTTCGGTCAGTATCCACTTATAGGCTGGTGATGTGATTCACTGAGAATCCTGCTGCATAGCGCGAAGACCATAACAAACTCTCTTAGATAAAAAAGTCCCATAATAACTTAGCAATGAACTGTCATTATGATGTATTGATGTGGCGCTTTCCACACTCGACATAGAATAGAATAGAATAGAATAGAATAGAATAGAATAGAATAGAATAGAATGTCATTTATTTCCAAGTATATGGTACATTGAGGTTTTACATTAAATATTGTTTCACATACACTACCATTGCTGGTGTAGAAATATTATGTTAATCATGCTTTATAAAATAAATTTATAAAAAACTAGTAATTACAATAATGCCAAGTAAATTGATTGAATCACACATCTAAGATTTTGCTCGGTACATGACAGTAAATAAAAGTATCAGTGTTATTTCCATCAAAGTGTTAAAATATTTCTTATAATGTTTAAATGCTAAATACAATGTCAATATGTCAAAACGTATATTGTCAAAATACTAAACTAAAATACTAAATACAATGTCAGTCAATGTAAAAAAAATAAATAAATAAATAAATTAAATTCAATGTCAAAATACTAAATACAATATCATAACATTAGATATTATAATGTCGAAATATTAAATAATGTCAAAACTTGTGATTTAAAAATTCATTAACAGAATAGAAGCACATCTCGAGAAGCCAAGTGAACATTCGATATTTAAATTTACTTATTGGTAACATTTTCAGGTCAGGTGATAATTTATTATAAATTTTAATTGCCATACAATGTACATTATTACTGTATAAATGCAATCTTTGTCTAGGTGCCAGTAGTTATCCAGGATTTTTATTATTTAATCTGACAGAGACCTGTTCGTTTAATGGAAATAAATGTGGGTACTTTTTTACAAAAACACAAATTTCATAAATGTAAAGGCATGGCAGAGGAAGTACTTTTAGTTCCTTGAATAATGGTCTGCAATGATCCAAATATTCAGCGCCACCTAAGGCTCTGATACATTTTTTTTGCACTATAAAAGCTCTTTGCACATCTACTGATGCACATAATTCTTAAATCATTTATACCTCTACAAAGTGTTGTTTTAAGCCGCGTCATTTTTCAGGAGGTAACTTGGCTATCGAGTCTGAGGCCGAATCAATAAAAAAAAATGTACTTAAATATATTTCATTTTTATGTAAATTACAAAAATCCGTAAATGCGAAATACACGCCGCCGTCTTGTAACTATATAGTTTTGTAACGCGGCTTAACACACACAAACTCAAACACATAATTTATATTATTCCTAATTCTATAAAACTCCGATAAGAAACATTGCTGTTGTTTATTCTGAAATACTGTCGAACGATTTATTATAGTCGTATTTTTAACTATTGGCCCGAAACTTTCTTTTACATTGAACCTTTATGACTTCTGTGACATGCTCCCGAAAAATACCACGGTTTCGAAACATATTATATACAGTGTGCTGTACCATATATATAGCGACATATATACATGTATATTTAGTACATATTAATATATAATTCGTAATATGAGTAATCAAGTCTCATGACAAACGAGTGTTCAGTGATCAGTATTTATGTACTACATCTGTTACGATCTATAATCATAATGTACTTGTACTATTTATTAAGGACATGTAATTTGTCATGTATTTCGGTCATCAAGTCTATGTTGCCTGGGTTTCGTAAGAACTAAATGATTGACTACACATTTGACAGAAATCGATTAATTTGAACCTTATAGGGAAAAGTGCCGTAACGCCGATAATGTGAACGATTCAATGTTTAGGGGGAAGTCTCCCAGTGGCAAACATCTAAGATCTTTAGTAAAAATTGAAGCGCTCATGTTATCAGTTATCGAGATAATACAAGTGTCCAGCGTTAGGTGCCGTCGGGCGTTAAGGGACTTTCCCCCTACTGCAATTTCTAACAAACCAACCACACGTGGATATTATGACAAACCCTCTTATGTACCTACCCATAGTTTAGCAATGGGCTGGCCGAACTATTGATTGAATGGAACTTAACATAGATAATATAGTTGGTGTGGTTTCTGCCTAATCTAAACCCGGTGCGTTTTGTTTTTATCCGACTGTAGGAAGAGTATTGCTTTTCTCCAAAATAACCTCTACCTCTGGGTTATAATTTACAATGAATAGCGTATTCTTTTTTTAAAAGGCCGGCAACGCTACTGTGTTTTCTCTAGTGTTTCGGGTGTCTAGCGGCAGTGCTGATCGCTTACCATCAGGTGATCCGTCTGCTCGTTTGCCTCCTATTCCATGAAAAATATCCGAAAATACAAAACGAGACGAAATTTTTTTTTGTCTTTCTTTAACTTTTTTCACACGATTTTCATCCCTCACTATCATAGTAGAATAAAAAATAAGCTTATTGAGCCAATAAATTAACAAGGAAAATCTGATTATTATATTTTCTGACTTTACTGCTTCACCAAGATCTTACTATGATTAACGAAAATGCTCTCATTTTATATAAGAAAATACAATAGATTAATATTTCTCTGAAAAGGCTTAGCAAAAATGCAAAACGCACTTCACTACATACATAGTATAAAACTAAATCGCTATCCGTCGTCTGTTTGTCCCTATGTATGTTTAGATGACTAAGCCACGGATTTTGATACGTTTTTTTTTAATAGCTAGAGTGATTCTTAAAGAAGATTTGTATGTATAATACATGCATATTGCACCCGTGCGAACCCGGGGCGGGTCGCTAGTATATTATAATATTTCTCGCACCCACTTAAGAGATTGTTACCAATAACATGCCCGTTAAATTTAACCGATTACATATGAACGTAATCATCTGATCATCTTATTCAACTCGAGTGTGAGTCATCGATCCGCTTACTAACGTCGGGATCGCGGTGAGTGCGCACGCGCACCTTTGCCAAATCACGCGAACTGAGTAGGTAATTGATCATTTGTTTATGTATTACTATTTGTACAAACATTCGGAACACTGTATCTGTTGATTTCACAAACATTTGACGTTTGGACTATTTGAGAACCAAGTAGTTGCGGTTGAGAGTAAAATCAACTATTTTTAGAATAGTTACATTTTATTTGAGTGACTGATACGTTCGTTTCTATTTCGTAGACATGTGACAAAATGACTAAACGTATATTAATATTAAAGTGAGACGAATATATTATTCAAATCTTTTAGTGTAATGTTCAATAACTTTGAAAATGTATGGGATAACATTGTTATAGCATAAAGCATAGATTAATGATAAGGTTTTAAGGGGTTTGGCTTATTAATCTTTAGTCGATCTGGCCTTAAACAAAATACATTCAGAGTCGTGGAGAACGGGTTACCGGGGCTCCAACTCGAAGTGCAGAAGAAGGAACGGGGTGGTTTTTTGTCAGTAAGAGTCTGACACTCCCTCCCGCCTTACCCAGGCAGGAGCAGCCATACGATGATATTCCCCCCTTAAAAAAACCAAAATACATGAATGAGTTACTGAATCTAGTATACGGAAATGCCTATTTGTCATAACATAAACTTACAATTCTAGTCATAAATGTACCATTTTCATCCTACTCCTTTCAGAGAAAAATAAATATAAGACACAACGTGACACACTACGCAAAGAATGAAAAACTCATCCGGTTTCATAACACCGAATTTTACATTCATTAAACACTAATACTTTGGATGAAACTATGCATCCCAATCACACTCTGCTCACCCACACAATAAATACCATCATGCCCCAAAAGTAACTCTACTTCAGGATGTTTTGTCCCGTTCACAAAAATATCTAATACGTAGGTAGAGTGCTGTTTGTTCGTATCTCGTGTTTGAAATAGATTTCCTATGATCTTTCTAAAGTATTCATTCAACTATTGTTTTTGATTGTTATGATGATAATGGAGCAATTAATTAATCTGTGCTAAGAATTGTTAGTTTTAGCTTTGATCTAAAATATGAAATATGGTTCTTTTCACATAACATAACATAACGCCTTTTATCCCCGAAGGGGTATGCAGAGGTCCATATTATGCTACTGTACAATGTAACACCCACTTCTCACAATTTATTTTATAAGTCCCATGTAATAAGGGGTGAGCCTATTGCCATATATCAGGCATAATTCCAGACTCCGTGCTACTACCGAGAATTAAAAAAAAAAACCAGTAATAAACTGAGAAAAGCTCTACTAGTTTCGAACCTCAGAGAGGTTCTTCCACATGAGCAGCGTGCGCGATCGCGGCGATGTCGCGCGGCCTACTGCCTAGAATTTCTTATAATGGTGACATGTAAAAGTGCCTACTTATGTTTGTTGCCAATTTAAAATATAAACTCATTTCATTTCAAATTTTCATAAAAATTAAATCAAAGAAATCATCACATTAGCATTAAAATAAATGATAAAATAACAACTTACGAATCTCAATAACCTCATTTGCTTTTCACCAGTGCGTTGAGTTCAAAATGGCTTGTAACTACTATGTATGATGAACTACCATTTGATCTATATGGATTGGCCGTTAACCTTGATTACAATCCAAAACTAAATAGCATTGAGGTCATTGAACCCATAATTTTGGCTACAGATGAGATTGAAGAAATGATAGTCAGTTCTGATACGAATAGATAGGTTAGAGTAAGTGATGAAGCAATTTAAAGAAAGAAATAAAGAAAACATTCAAATTATGTTGTTGATGAATTTGGTAATTATCTAAATTATATTAAAGGATTTTGATATACCGAAGTCAACAGACTTCGAATCTTAAAACCAAATGTTCCGTTAAAATTCACACACCCTATTTTGAATCGAAACTGGAAAGATTAATAGAGAAATGGATACACCGAACTATATTTTGGCCCACAGATTATTGGAATACATTGAATTACATATTTCAACTACAGATGATGTATGTATTCTTAAAATTAGGTTTATCTACTTCTTTCAAACAAATAAATTTAATTTCAACATGTAGCAGTTATAGTAGAATGTTAATAAAATTAGCTATCACTAAAATGAAACTATTTGTCACAAACAATTCTTGAATAAAACTCAACATATTAATTAATCAACAAGAAACCAAGAACTTAATCTACTTAAAGCTAAACTGCATTAAATAAGACAAGAACAACTTCATCACAATTAAAAATAATCACGAAGAGACCTCTGCAATGAAATCACACTCTATCATTGTCTCAGAAAGCATTTAGTTCATCAATCATAAGACTTAAATATAACATGTTGACATTCACCTGGTGATTTATAGGTCACCTGACTTCTCCAGTTGCCAACCAAATAACATGAGCGTTGAAGAAAAATTAACGATGCTAACTGATTTATAGAGTGGTCTTGAAGACTACGTTCAAAGAATTCAATTTTTGTTTTAATATCCGGCTCAGGCTATCGTTACAATTTCTTACGTACTTAAGATTTTTGATCAATAAACTAGTAGACTGTTAGGTTTCATTAAAGTCTGGGCATATAACGTCCAACATACTAGTGGTATGTTTATTAAATTCACACTTAATATATGATCTAGGCATGAATATATCTTGTGACGTTTGATAAAATGTGTCCAAGTATTTTATTAATCTGCCCAGCTGTTACCGAGCGGATTAATAGTTTAAGTTATAAGTGTTTCGATATATTTAATTCAAATGGTATAATAATGTATAAAGCGTGAATCCGGTGACAAACCTAATAACTTCTTCTTCATCCAAATCATCAATTTCCTTTAAAAGATTCTAAAACGCCTGAGATTCCGATAAATTGTAGAAAATTAAACTTGTCCTATAAAGCTGAGATCATAACTGCCAAATGCTAACCAGAATCTCAGTTATATGTATAAACACAAATACTATAGGGCAATTAAAAAAAGATACAGAGAGTAAAACAAAAAGTCCGAGAAACAACTAGAAGTTCAGTCCAATTGTACTTGGAACTAGCACGCCCACGTTAGCAAATAAATTAGTTTTGGCCCAAACCCTATCCCAATATTTGCAACAATACTGTGCTCCATTAGATCAGCTTCTATCTTCGGCGGAAAACACCTCTGCACCAGCAACGTCACGAATGACGAGTCCGTTATCCAACCCATGGCGATGCCTGCATCCGCCCACGCAAATTCCGCCCGCCCGCCTCGGCCAGCCGCCAAAATTTTCATAGTTTAGTTACGATTTCGAAAACGACCCGACGCGTCCCGCCGCCGGCGACAAAACCGCCCGATTTCTCTGACGAATCCAGTTTCTTATAACCTTCGTCAATCAAGTTCTCGAACGTCCTGTTTAGCGAATTATTTTGTACTTTTAAGTGAAAGTGTTTGACTTGAGTGTTTCGTGACACTATTGGATTATTGACTGTTTCTATTTCGTTTGGTATGTTTCTTTTACTTTCATTTTCTTTTATTGAGACAAAGGTAACAAATACATTAATTTATAATTGTAAAATAAAAACATTACTTTGATGTTGAAAAATGCTACTGGGCCGAACACGAGTCCTTGCGGTACTCCATGGCTCATAACCCACAAATTTTAATACGGCAATAAAATTGTGAATGACGAGAGTGTATTTCGAGCACTCGAAGTACTTGTAATGGTAATGCATCATTAAATGTTCAAATGAAATGATCGAGTGTTAGGTAATCAGAGGAAGTTAGAGTTGCAAGTTATAAAATTTCTTCGGTGAGCGTTCGCCGCGGGCTTCAGAGGCCTTCGACGGTTACAGAAATAGACCGAGACACTCTTTCGTTTCGTTCACACTCGTGAATATTTGAACACTGGACACCCACTCGGTTACACTTCACCTTGCCAGTGTTGATGGCGCTGACCGCTCTGCGCGTGAGTCACTCAGTGAATCGAACTGCTCTGAAGTGGCCAACATTGCTTCACTTACAGTTGATGATACTTGATGTATGACTTTCAGGCTTGATAATATTAATGGTCACGACAGGTGTGACTTGGATAACGTTAAAAATAAAAGTAGTTAACTATATCCATGTAAAAGCTACGTACAGCAGATATCGAATAGTTTTTCAAAATAGCAGTTATCTCCATATATTGTTGTTTTAAAAAATGAATTTACTTCTCTCTAAAATTATTCCTTTCTTGAAACAATGCTCTCACTCAGTGCTATTTCGTTCTTTCCATATCAAAAATCCAATTCGATATACCCTTTTAACGTGGTTAAGTAACAGTATTACTATACATGCATATGTCCATTCATACTGCCATTCAGCTACAAAAATCGAACGTAGGTATTCGTGTAAAATGTAGATTTTTTTTGTATTGAAATATGATCAATGGAGTACATCCTGTCTTTCAGAGTGATGTACGAATATAATGGTATTAACTTTTTTGTTTGACATGACGCAGAAAAAAAAACTAATAGCTAAATTTTCCAAATTCCAAAACGTCTATTCGTGAAATCTAGACTAAGATTATTTTTCGAAAATTCTATCTGAAATTTACTAACATGCACACCTACACCAAATTCGTGTAGGTATAGTTCGAGAAAATACATCATACATTAGCTATTTTATTTCAGTTTGCTGAAAAATGCTATCAATCACTCAGCTGTTGTACGAACAGTTAACAATTGTGATTCATTGGTCAAAATAATAGCAGTCAATCAGCCGACGCCATTTTTAACTGTAGAATTGATTACATTCCAGTTTTAATGTCCGTACTTATTTAGGTTCATTTTATGATTATTGTCTAATTTAACATCATTCCTGGTATTATTATATGAGATAGACAGAGCTGTAAGTACTTAAAGTAGTAGTAAAATTTTGTCTGTCATATAATTCATTGAGCTAATTTTGAATTTTAACATTTTAATTTTATGCAACATGATTAGCCCCCATTAATGGCCCGCTTTAGATGACTAAGACCCAATGTTGCCAACGCCAGTTAAATTTTATCAGAAGAATAACTTTGAATATTTGACAATTCTTCCATACTAAAAACGGTCAAATATCAATTTTATTCTACAGTTAATTCTTAACCGTTGATTGAAAAATCAGCCCTAAGTAAGTTAGCTTATTTGACACATACATATGTATAAAAACCGATTTCCTAAGGAAATTACCTCGAATTATCTGTCGTTTAGGTAAAAAGAAATTTAATTAGACATGTTGGAAACAGACATAATACTTTCAAACTCATCGTCATAATTATTTTATCAGCCACTGGACGTCCACTACTAAACATAATGGGGCATGGGGCGGAACGAAATGGGGGAATGGGGGACTCCCCCAATGACTTCCAGATAGGCCGGTTGGAAGCGACCAGCATCCAGCATCTCCCTGTGTGAACTCAAACTCACATGTAAATCTTGTATTAACATAAAACAATAAAGTTTAAAGTAGGTCATTGTCGGTACCGAATATTTTGAACTCTTATTTTATTCACCATCATTTTGTTCGCAATTAAAAGCCTGGTTTTGCTGAAATACAGGTCTGAATAAAACGCAAAGAACTTTCCATTGCGTCCCGTAAAGCGGTATTAGAGATTTCAATAACACAAATTGTGGGAAGTTTTAGATTCCAAACAGTATTGGTAGTATTATCTTACGGTGTGTTCAGAACTAGAGAATGTGCCGTGAATGTAATGAACGCAAATGGACGATGTCACGTCAGATGGACGATAAAAAATTGACGCAATATTATATTATGTTTACAATTTATCTACATAACCTCAATTTACGTGCTTGATTTGCCTGTGATTTTATTAACACTTAAGATAACTTAACAGTATCGTTACAACTTACATGAGCATTTATTTACCAGATTAACAACGACTGGACAAGAGCACTCTCAAATAAAGATGATACATCTCTAATAAACTCTCATTACCAATCCACTTGCAAGGGCCAAAAGATTATGGTAAACCCTAGAGGGCACCGTAGAGTGGCCAGACAGGCGTAGAGACTCTACGTAAAGAGCCTCTTCTACATAACAATGAAATTTGCCAAGCCATTGATGTTGATTCATTTACTAATACTATAGTACTGTAATTCAAACTTAATAACAAACAAAACCTAATGACAAACTGTGAAGGAAAACATTGTGAGGAAACCTGGACTTATAACTTCTAATTATAAGTTTGAAATCGCCAACCCGCATTGAACAAGCGTGGTGATTAATGCTCAAACCTTCGACGTGTGCAAACAGGCTTTGCTCAACAGTGGGCATTTATAGACTGTTGATGATGATGATGAACAAATAAAACTAAACTGAATTTCCTCTCTTCCAGGTTGAAGCCTATCATCAGAGCGGCAGTATTGGTCCAGCCGCGAGCGTAATGTTCCCAAGCTAACAATGGGGGTTACCGACGATTTAGCCCCTAGCTTCACGCAGAAGCCACAGCTGCGACAGGAAGACGATGGCAACAAACTCGTCTTCGAATGCCAGCTGGTCGCATCGCCTAAACCGGAGATATGCTGGTTTAGGAGCGATGAACTGCTCAAAGAAGATAATAGGACCAAGTTCAAGTGAGTTATCTGTTCTATAATGAATACACGTTTTAATTGTGTCTATACTTTATTCAAGTGATGGAAAAAAATTAAGAATAATCATAAAAAGTAGGAGTGAAATAGGAAAATTGCAAGAGAAGCTAATACACGGTGTGCCTACAGTCAACACAAACTATTATTTTCAGTGGTTAGTTTTTAAACTTACCAGTTAAGTTCAAAATAACTACGTCTCATGTTCTTTCCTTAATAGATAGTGGCTATCCAAAGCCTGAGAAGATTCAAACAAAGTGCTGTCGTTCTTTTAAACATTTTGTAGTTCGGGTCACAATGTCTACACTCGTGTTAAACTCAGCCACTATTACAATGAGATTAGTAACAACATAATATCACGCCTTTTATCCCCAAAGGGGTAGGCAGAGGTGCACATTATGCCACTGTACACAATGTAACACCTACTTTTCACTATTTATGTTATGAGTCCCATGTAATAGGGGGTGAGCCTATTGCCATATTCGAGCACAATTTCAGACTCCGTGCTTCTACTGAGAATTTTTTTAAAACCCTGTAATACTTTGTCCAACTCGGGAATCGAACCCGAGACCCCTTGCCCGGCAGTCGCACTTGCGACCACTCGGCCAACGAGGCAGTCTTTAATATTCTACATTTATCTAATTAGTATATCTAATTATTTAGTTACAAATTAATATGAATTGTAGGTATTCTTTTACTAAAACGTCTATCGGCTAATACTAAGACGAATACTCTTGATACAAGTCTTATTTTACATTTACGTAGGTGATATGTAGAATAATAATCGATCCCTGTCTTCAATCTGAACAATAAATATGTATAAGACGCGAAAAACAACATGAATGAAAGCTATTCTAAAATTGACGTCGAATCAATGTTGCAAATAAATATTTACTTTAGAACATTTTACAGTTGGAAACAATGCCAATGTAATTACTGTTAATACAAATATTTAGATAACTAACAACAAGAAACCGGATGAATTAATTATAATATTATTTATAACAAAACATTTCACTGTATTCAAAGATATTTGAGACGAAAATGTTTATAAGGATAAATTCCTTTATTTTGATTAAGGGGTATTGCATATTTGTTAGTTAAAAAAATAACTGATAATTATTATCAAAACATTCATGACGTCACTTTTGAGTACGATTTATACTCTAAAATGACGTAGCTACCTCCCACTCCTAAACTTTGATCCGTTTTATCTAAGTATTGTTTTCTTATACGACGTGTTTAATATTTTGTCATTACCTAACTGACGGACTAATTAGATTTTTAATTTTCATAACCTGTCAACATCCCTATTGCTACTCAATGTCGTAAAATAAAATACTGGGCCAACGGGACAAGAATTTAAGTATTAATTCTTTCTATCTATAAACATATAATAAAATCGTAGAAAAGTCAAAACTGTACATTGAATATACTTGGAGCGTGATCTACAATCGATACCGAAGCCAAAAATATGGATTTTAGAAGTTTTGTCTGTTTGTCTGTATGTATGTGCGGGATCTCAAAAAGTACTTCAAATATTACATGAATATTACTAACAGATGGGGTCAACATATCGGCTACATATTATACACCCACACATAATACACATCAACTCACTCACTCACATACACACGCACTCACACTACATTGTTACACACCCACAGTAAATACTCACTCATACAATGTTGTCCATTTTCTTTAGTTAAGTAAATACTTTATATTGTTCAATGTCTCCGGGGGTCACCCGGGCCTGGTGATCTGTAACACAGGTTATACCTTTAACAGACACCAGTCTCTTAATTGTAACATATTATATAATTTGTATCCGTAGAGTATTTTTGAGAAAATAAAGATTTTTTTATTATATTATTATTATTATATTATCACGCCATCAAATTACACGTTATCACGTTATCAAACTACCTCTCAAACGCATAAATTCTGCCAGAATATCACAATAAAACTTAACATGGCTTATTGAGAAATGCTATAAAAAGATATTAGTGACAATCTCTCCCAAGATAGATATTACATTATGGTCAGAGACCACATGTCCAAAATCTACTGGGTCAACGGTCGATGTGATTGGCCGTACTGTTTATATGTCTAAAGCATCCCTTTGATGTGATCGAACTGTCATGGCAGTCTGACACACTTGGCAGACTGCGAGAATGTGGTCTATTAATATTTTGATGAGAAATTTGTAATTTCTTGAAGACGATACGATTCTGGCTCATTGTATTGGTATTCTAAAAGTCATGTGATTAAATTTTCCTCAATTTGAAAATCATGTGATTCAGAAATATGTGTTGGATTAGAAATACAGGATGAACCGACTAAATAAATAGGCTGATATCAAATTTATTAATTTTTGTTTTGACTAGTGTTCAATTGCCACTATGCTGGAGCGTATTGGTTGCAAACAGCCAGAAAATAAGTAGATTATAATAATAGCCCTTACTTGTAAATAAGTTGTTTTCCTTCTGCTACTAAAAAATATATAAAAGTGAAATACAAATTCATTGTCATATTATTCTCCTGTATTATGTATGTATATAGATACATTTCCCATAATATTATCAATGTAGTTTAAAAAAATTGTATTACTTACGATATTAGATTATTTCTTAGAAGCACTTTTGATTGCTAAAGATAAAGAGCGCCAATTTGAAATGAGAACATAAAAATAACAACCGCGCAAGTTGTTTGGAAGTGTGTCAGTACATTTACATGAAACACTGACATCGCACCGACATTGAAAAGTATTTCTCGGGAATCGAATCTTTAACAAAACATTACATTTTCCTTGATGCAACAGTGTTTATTATTTATTTTGCAAATGAAAAATCTGATCATTTTCTTGGCCTACATACTGCTAGGTACTAGGAACAACCTTGCCAGTAATAGAATTTAAAAAATAACCTACTTTTAATCGCGTTAATAATAATTGATTCATATAACTGAAACTAGATTGAAAAACATCCATGGGTGGCGCTGATCGCTTACCACCAGGTGATCCATATGCTCGTTAGCCTCCTATTCCATAAAAAAATTAATCTTCAATTCAATTTTGTTCAAGTTTGCTACAGCAAACACAATGTCTTGTCCTTTAATCCGAAGGGGCAAAGGGCATTTATAAATAGGTGACCACTTTTGTGAAGCATTCACACAAACATTATGATATACACCGGCCTAGAATTCTAAACATAATGTTGTCAGAATTAAAATACAGTTAGAGAAAGTCATATTCATCTAATCATTGTTATAATGTATATTTGATAGGCCGACGTTTGCCTACTATCTCGCCTAGTGGTAAGCGATGATGCGGTCTACGATGGATCACGTCATTCTATAAGCAATCTATGTATTCACGCAGGCCTTGAGACACACAGGTTATACAGCCTCTGGCAACGAATTCCACTCCTTAGCAGTAGACACAAGGAAGCTTGATGCGAAACGCTTCGTTTATCTGTATTTACATGATCATGGAAAACTCCTCCTTTAACTCTTTGAGTGCCGTCATTATAGACACAATTAAAGAACAATAGGTTGCGGTCACCGGTGTCCTCGCGGTGTTTGACAGTTTAATATATAACAGATAACTATTTCGGAATGTACAGCTCAGAATCATAAAGAGTTGACCTTAAAACAGTATCGCCAACTTCAAAGTAAAACCACATAAAAGACGTCATCGTAATTTTCATATTTTTATTGCTTTCAAAATATAGTGTCTCTGTGATGGTTCGATGGTATGGTTTTTGAGTGTAGTCCAAGTAATGAAGGAAGACAAACGATTTTAATTATTTTTATTGTTCAAGAAGATTGGCTTATTTATTGCCGTTTCTATAGTACTCTAATTTGCAACAAAACGCGTTATTATTTTCGGTTATTTTTTCTTTTCCGAAATGCAGATAACATCCTGATTTCGCCTCTTTTTATTTACAGTAATATACAATCTAGCAGTATAAGAAAGCTGATACATCCTCAGAATAGTAAATAAAGTGTTCAATGTTAGCCTATTCAATCATGAGATATGTACAAAACATTAGAATTAAAAGTCTTTGTGTTAAGTTCAAACATTATGACCTAAAACCTTTAAATACTGCCTCATTGGCCGAGTCGCAAGTGCATCGGGCAAGGGGTTTACTGGCAAAGTAAAGTATTACTGGGTTTTTTGAATAATTTCCCAGTAGTAGCACGGAGTCCGGAATTGTGCCTGATATATGGTAATAGGATTAGGATCACCCTTATAGTGTATTAAATGAAAAATTAAAGTATAGAGGCATTAAATGCCTTAATTGCACATTAAATTAAATGCACATCAACCTACTCCTTCGGGGATAAAAGACTTGAAGATGTGTTATGTTATAAAAGTTATCTTTGAATATAAACTTTTATAACTAGGCAGTCAGTTTGCAAAATACATGGAAACATAACATACATGTTTATGTCTTTATTAATATATTTGTCAATGTCAAACGTAATATTCAAATACAATATTTATTTACAGTTACCTAATAACTATAATGCGTTGTCTGTTTGAAACCCCAAGGAAAATAGACCGTAAACTAGATTTTATGAGCTAACAATTCGAAGAAGCTCGATAGGTGTAACATAATATTATCCTCATGTATTATAAAGCAAAACATACAGTTTTTTTTTTGAGAGGAAAAAATTATCCAATTTGTTCTCCCGCCCAGGTGAAGCGAGAGGGAGTGTCAGACTCTTACTGACTAAAAACTACCCCGTTCTTACTCTTGCACTTCGAACTGGAGCCCCGGTAACCCGTTAAGCCCTCCGCGGCATCGTGTTATTAGCGCTATTGGGTCCCATTTGTGGTGGTCTGATAGCTCCTTGAGACGCGCGGACTCCTTGAGACGTGCACTGTACGCTTGGGTCTGATTCCGGTCGGACGGCGAGTGGCTAACTTGCCGTCCGCAGGCCCGTGCTTACGGAGGCCGGTAATCATCACGCGATCCCCGATGCCCGGAGTATCTCTTGCGACGGCTAGGGCGTGAGGAGGTCTGTTCCCTCACGCGCACCGCCTCCTCCTTAGCTAGCATTAAAAATATAGGGTAGCAGGTGTTTCTTACTTAACACCTATCTTTTATCAGTTACCTATGTCAAGAGTCCTATGGTATTAAGAGTTAAAGTATCATCATCATCATCATTTATATCAGCCACAAGCCATCCACTGCTGAACATAGGCCTTCCTTAATGACTTCCAAATAGACCTATCACCATTCCAGACAATTAACGCACATTAGGTTTTCTCCTGTGTCATGGGTGCGTTTACAAACATACAAGTTCACATACACATGACACCCAGACCTGGAACAACAATCTGTGGATCACACAAAGAGTTGTTCCGTGCGGGAATCGAATTCCCGTTACGTTGCGCGACAGCCGGCCACTGCGCCAACCGTGTAGTCAATTGCAGGCTCTGTGCAATGGAGAATGTGCATAGGACGTTGTGCTATGACGTCACAGTACAATGTTAATTTTGTATGAAAAGTGCAACTCATTGGAACTTTCAACGCAAATTATTAGACCAGGGTGCTTACTCTTGAAACCAATCTCAATGTCAATGCAATTTCAACTTAAGAAAATCTCAATAATGATTCAATATAAAAACTATTTAAATAACATTCAGAGTAAAGAATATAAAGCCAAACTCGATACCACTTAGTTCATTCAATATCCACGCAATACAGATGCAATGGGCGCTAGTGTTGCAGCTCGAGATCGATCGATCGATCGGAATTGGATTCAAGAGTAAGCCCCCAGTTTTGATTGAACACCAAAACTAATTATACACTATACTGTTCAATTCATAACATTGAGGGCTTCATAGTTAAATTATGAAAAATATATCTAGAAACGTGAATATTCTTCATTCTAATACTAACAGAACCCGAGCCACTTTGCTCGCCAGTGTTCTCTCTACCAACAAGATAAACTATTATGTAAACAGCGCATTCAATTTGTGTAATAATAAGCAATGCAAAATTCTTATATAATTCAGTTTCGTATTAAACCTTAGAACCGGTAATAAGTTAGAGCTGTTTAGAAATACTTCTGCTGACCCAATTCTGTAATCCAGTCCGACTGTGGACCATATTACATCGTGAGCTATTTTCATGCATCCCACTGGGTACAGAGTTTTTAATGATACATTTTCGCTGGTTCAGTTGCTGCTCATTAGTAATCGTGGTTATTAGTTTTGGTGCAAAAATGCATTACCTAATAATAATTGATTTAGTGTAATGAAGGTCAGTCCTCTTGTCGATGCCTTTGGATAATAACAGTCTGGTATTTCAGAATTACATATGTACCGCATAACAATGTAGCGATGCCAGAATCGCTATATGAAAGTACCATGTGTTAGGTGTCCAATGACCTTAAAAGCGTACTTTCTCTGCTAAATGCGTAGTTCCTTAACAGTGATCTCTGAGAACCCATACCTAAGTATCATGGGCCTCAAAGAGTCATCAGACCACCACGGATGGGACTCAATAGGGCTGATGCCGATACAGAGCCGCGGAGAACGTAAAAGATTACCGGGATTCCGGCTCGAAGTGCAGGAGTAGGAACGGTGTGGTTTTAAGTCAGTAAGAGTCTGAGACACCCACCCGCTTCACGCAGGCGGGAGAAGAGATTTGATGATTTTCCCCCCTTCAAAAAAATACGTATCTATAATATCTTTAAATTAAACCTCGACAAAATAATGCCTTATTCGACAAAGATATCTAATATGTCAACTGGTGGTTTACGGTTCAGTTTGCAATAATTATTTTACATATAAACAACATCCACCTAATAAATTTTAATACTGATTTTACTATAACTATCTGACAGTTAAATTTATCAGGGACCTCTGCATTTAGTTTAGTTTTAAGATACAGTAAACATAACGTTGAAGGTTATATTTTATGTACCAGTTGTAAATTAGAAGTTTAGGCAACGCGTTATTTTATATTTACCATTTGGCAGGTAATTACTGCATTGAAAATTCCGATTTTAATTACTATTGGCGGTTTATGTTTTAATGAAATATGACTTATTTTTTTGTAAAATTATATGTGGTACTCTCTGATATACTTGAATCATTTACACTGTACCTATCTCTAATCGGCCTGCCGTTATGGCAAACTCTGTCGTGTGTAGGAAGCCCTTAATCAGTGGTTGTTGATGGTTGATACTAATTTCTAATTAACTAATCTTAACTGTAAGGGGGAGACCGTTGTCCAGCAGTGACTGTCTTTCGGCTGTTGATGATGAATCTTAATTTTTTTTTGTTGGTTCGACTTATTACATAAATGCTGCTCATTGATTATAATACCTCTAAGATAGAAAAGCAGGCTGGTTGGGTTTTTACAAAACAATTCGTTCGTTATAAATAATAATTCGTTCGTTAATCTCGCTAAAACTCGAAAACAGCTGACCCAATTTGGCTAATTTTGATCTTGAAATGTTCATCGAAGTCCAGGGAAGGTTTAAAAGGTGAGTAAAACATTGTAGGCGGAACGAAGTTTGACGAGTCAGTAGTTATTTCGGGTCGGCAGTTGTTAATGAATAGTACTTTGAAAAATCTTATTTTTCTCTTGACAAGCATTATGGCTACCTATCTTATATACATGAGAACCGGTTATATTTTAAAAGATGCCATAAAACAGGCATCTTAGACGAAGATTGGCGTCTTTTATAAATTAAATATGAACTACAGGAAATGCGTCATTTTATTGCAATAATTTGGCAGGTGTTGATCGCCATGTTTAAAATTCTTTTATTAATTGCGATTGGCGGTAAAAATTATATACATAACAACACCTTTTATCCCCGAAGGGGTAGGCAAAGGTGCACATTACGGCACTTAATGCTAGTGTACAATGTTACACCCACATTCACTATTTATGTTATGAGTCCCATGTAATAAGGGGTGAGCCTATTGCCATTTACCGGCCACAGTTCCAGACTCTGTGTTACTGAGATTTTTTTTAAAACCCAGTAATACTTTGCCCGACCCGGGAATCGAACCCGAGACCCATTGCCCGCACAGAAATATTATATATTTATACATTAATATATCTGTGCTTGCCCGGTAGGCGCACTTGCGACCACTCGGCCAACGAGGCAATCTTTATAAATTACTTCCATTATATAGATGTAGTATCTTCTAGTATCACACATGCCGCGTTGATTCAATGTAGCTCTGACTATAAGTTTATCTAGAGTCGAGGAAAGTATTACTAACGTTCGAAAATTCTGACTAATAACATACAATTTCAAATCATTTGTCATAATAATATTTGGCATAGAAACAGCCATAAAGGGCTAACCCCTTTAACATGGGCTCCGGCTCGACGTGCAGGAGAAGGAACGGGGTGGTTTTTAGTCAGTAAGACTCTGACACTCCCTCCCGCCTCGCCCAGGCGGGAGCAGTCATTCGATGATTTTCCCCCCCTTAAAAAAAACCCTTTAACATGGGGCTCCTAAATGGCTGTTAAAATCACATACAATATCTTCTTCACTTATGTTTAGAGTCTTACCAAATACATAATTATGAGACAAATAAACAAAGGTGTTAACAGGTAACAGGTGGACCTTTACATTCTACAGACAGTGCCAACTTTGCCATTCGGGGCTTGTGCCCAGTGCCCCCATCCTCAGGACGCCCCGAAGGTCCTACAGTTTCTACGACGGTGATAATTTCTATCTAACGATGATGATGAGACTTCCATTCACTCAATTTCATTCCACTACCCTTTGAAAATTTGAAATTTGTCAGTAAGAGTCTGACACTCCCTCTCGCCTCACTTGGAAGAAGTAATTCAATGATGTTCCCCCCTTAAAAATCCCTTTAAATGATATGATAATAATCTTAATAATTGTTCCAGGATCCAGAGCATCGCCAACAACAAGTTCCTGGTGGTGCTTGAGTTAGATGACGTGATCGAGACCGATGCGGGGCTGTACAAAGTTAAGGCTAAGAATAAGATGGGCGAGGTGGCCGCTTCCATCAACCTTAACTTCAGCCGTAAGTATCCTTCATTAATCATTTGAATTATATGAAGAATACATGTCAAAAGCATTCAAGCATCCTTCTTATTGCTTCCCCTTAGTAGGTTAAAAACGGAATTTGTGATGAGGCTGTATCGACACATGGTACATACATGTCAACGGATGACGTCATAAAAATACTACATCGCACATGCAAAGTTTACATGCAAATTAACATGGATAGAAAATCCCAAACTGTTGGGCAGAAAGCTCGCCAGACACGATCACGCCTGGTCGGAGGATCCTCCTTTTCCGATCTTAGGGAACATTACTCTCTGTTCACTAAAAGATGATACCAGTGGGTTTTGAGGGGCTAGTAAACGACTTTTCTTTGACTTATCACTAATCTTTCATATACTTATGAGTCAGTATCTTGACATCACTATGTACATTTTATATGGCCAATGTCAAACGATCACTCCACAGTTGTAGAAATTAGCTTTTCATAAATAGACGTGTAGGTTTAGGTACCCCAAGCAAACACTGGCATCCCTAACAAACTACATTTTAGTGCCAACATCCTGTTGCAAACAGCAAAACTCGTTCATTAAACTCCTTCATAAGGAAGTGTAACGAATAAAATTAAACTCAATAACAAAGTGGTAGCTACAACGATTCGAAGAAACGAGAGGGAAATTACATTTTAAAAGCTGATGGTGTTGTTACACATGCTTTAAATAACATGCTAAAAGGCGTTCTCTTGAGTATGCTCAAAAATGATAAAACATCGAACGTCTGTCGATTATTCTTTCTTTTCTATTTTAAGGCTTTTTTAAAAAACATTGCCCCAAACTAAGATTCTCTCCTGTGTCGTGGGTGCGTTTACAAACATACAAGTTCACATACACGTGACACCCAAACCCGGAACAATAATCTGTGGATTACAAAAGATTTGTTCCGTGCGGGAATAGAAACCGTAACATGTTGCGCGGCAGCCAGTTGTCCAGCCAACGCGCCAACCATGCAGTCATATTCGCAAACATGCCTAAAATGAGCATGCTAATTTTGAGTTACATTCCGACACATTATTGCCGGAATACTGAAACGTTACTTAATTTTAAGTCGTGCTCAAATATCGTGCCATCTCTGTCATTTTACAAAGAATTTGTAGAGATAGAACTATACTTAAGCACGTCTTAAAATTGAGTAGCGTTTCAGTATTCCGACATATTATTATGTTAATAGGGTAGACGACTAATTTTTATTTTAATGTCCGTCTGATAGATTATTTAAAAACATTAGACACGTATTTTTTATTTTCTCACAGAAACGAATAGTTTCGAAGATATATTGATTTGAAATGTCGCGTGACGTCACTTCTCAGTACATTTTATACTAAGAAATGACGTTTTAGCCCCCACTCCTAAACTTTGATTCGTTTTATCTAAGTATTGTTTTATTATACGACAAAATAAAAAAATACGTGTCTAATATTTTTTCATTACCTAACTTACGGACTAATTATATTTTTAATTTTCATACCCTGTCATCATCCCCATTAGCAAATTGACAGAAGCATGATTTCGTGCTGGAAATTATCATGTGTAACAGTGTACCTTTACTCATCAAAACGTGTCATACGAACACAAACATTGCATCAAACATTTGTCACAATACAATACAATAATCCGTAATTCAATACTGGGCCAATAAAAATACCAACACAAATAACGTTGTTAGTCATGTTCAAAAATAAATGTCTATGAAAAAATTACTGGTGAACGTTAACCCACGCTTGGGTGTTGAGCCAAAGCTGGGTGACTGTCACGTTGGCAACAAAGTCACCAAGATATTGTACTGACGACAATCTACTGACGAAAGTTGTATGTTTCACCTTCATTTGAGAGCATTTCACGCCTTGCAGACACTTTGATGACATTGCAGTCATTCTTAGCTGTGCTTAATGATGCAATCAGCTCTGAAAACGTATTTATGTTAGTATTATTGTTGCTGATACCATTTACGTCTCCTTGAGCAGTTTTAAATATTGTCCAAAAACTCTGGTATAGATTTTGTTAAGTTTTGTGCATAAACATAAGTATTTGTGTAAGTATTCTCCAGAAGTGTAACAATAATTAGACGTCAAATAATAATTAGAATAAGCGAAAATTGTCTTTATGTTCGTCTCAGTGTGTCATTGGCAAAAAAAGACACGATGGAATTACTAAATCAACAGGGTAATAATATTAGGAATCCAGTATTCACAGCACCATTTTGATATATGAACTCACTCTGGGTCCCTCATAAATTAATGTAATAAATATGTCAAAGAAGCAACATGAAAAATCTTGAAACATTATACCAACAGATTGAGAACACTATGTTTTGACAGTTAGACAAACTGTTTACCAAACAAAATCTAGATGCATTTCTTGTACACAAATTCTTTAAAATCTGACTAGAAAATAAACATATAATGTTTTGAAGAATGCATTAAATTTGGCAACGATATTTGTGCAATGAAATTGGATAAATAAACAAAACATTACGACTGATGTCTGAAGTCTAAATATATTCAAAAAAAAAGGTGGGCGGAAAATCGGAAATATCTATGCTAAACAATAGGCACAATAGAATTGCATGAGATTTTGCATTCGATGCTGATCTCGAACATTATTTTTTACTTCTTGTTTTTTTTAATATTTTAAACTTTATAATTATTATTGTAATTCGTATTTCGTAACAGGCTATTTATGTCCATGACACTAAACACATTACTAATGAAAATGAATCTGTACGCAAACAACGACGACAACAACCATACATAACGACGACTAGAGATGCAACGAATAGTTGTTTGGCCGGATACCGGATATTCGGCCTGACCAACAGCGCAATATTCGGTATCAGGCCGCCGAATATTCGGCCGGCAATGTGATGCCTACATTTTGAGTTTCGTAGACGCGTGTCGCGTACCGCCACGGCGATCGCCGTGCAGGTTTTGACTTGTTATTATAAAAAGTTAAAATTGTTTAAAATAATAAAAAAGATTACAACTGTGTCTTTATTTAGATTTCATTTATATAATCACCAAGTTTACTATCCGATATCCGGCTAGATAGTAAATAACGGCCGTATAAGCCGGATACCGGATAGCAACCGAATATTCGGTGCATATCTAACGACGACGACGACAACCCTAAATAACTGTAAATATTTGTGTCAATAATTACTGACTTCATCATCAACAGCCTATAAATGCCCACTGCTGAGCAAAGCCTCTTCTCACACGGAGAAGGTTAGAGCATTAATCACCACGCTTGCTCAATGCGGGTTGGCGATTTCAAACTTATAATTAGAAATTATAAGTCCAGGTTTCCTCACGATGTTTTTCCTTCACCGTTTGTCAGTGGTGTCTAAATAATCTTAGAAAGTACATATAACTCGGAAAAAGTCACATTGGTACTTGCCGTTGGTAGGTTTCGAACCCGCACCCTCATGCATGAGAAGTGGGCGTCTTAAACCTCCGGGCCACCACGACATTACTGACTTCGTTAAGCAATAATAAGCGTGGTGTTATAGATGAACAGACGAGATGTATTTTAAGAATTATCACATCACTAAGAAATTATTTGAATGTTTATGTCTGGAACATGTTTTGCGAATTGTAAACAGTCGCGAGAATATCTGTTGGATACTAGATCTAGAATTTAGATGCTATAAATGATGGTACACGTAATTTTACGATAGTAGTCATATTTTGAATGTAACATAAATCTAATAGATGGACATATATTTTCAATAAATAGGAGTATAACTTGCTAGCTACTTCCGCGCGGTTTCACACGCTCCTATTGGTCGTAGCGTGATGTTTTATAGCCTATAGGCATCCTCGATAAATGCGCTATCCAACACAAAAAGAATTGTTTTTATAATAACTATTGTAGGACATACTAAGTTAAGTAAAATCACGGTTTACTCACGGTATACTGGTATACTGAGAAAAGCTCTACTAGTTTCGAACCACATAGGGGTTTTTCCTCATGAGCAGCGTGCGCGGTCGCGGCGACGTCGGGCAGCTCACTGGTGTTCTCTCACCTCTGTGATTTGAAACTAGTAAAGCTTTTCTTAGTATATTCACGTGAGTAACCCGAGATTTTACTTAACAAAAAGAATTATTCAAATCAGACTTGTAGTTACGAAGATTAACGCGTTCAAACAAACAAACAAAAAAACAAACAAACTCTTCCGCTTTATATAGGCAATAGTATAAGATAATGGCCCACTGCTATCTTGACTTCACAGATGAACTGAAATTATTAAGATAATGAACAGATACTTTTTATCCCTATTGTATTCTATCTGTTTTGTCCCTCTAGTATCCAGCCAGTTAAACACAGACAGTCATTTGCTAGTCTGTATCACTAAATCTTTTAAAGTACTTAATGATGATCATTATTACAGTAACTAATTAATGATTTTTCTGTTTCAGCCGCTGACGAAGAAAAACAGAAGTAAGTATCGAGAAATTTAATAATCTTTTTCACACAAATATTTTTCGAAGTAGAATTTATTTAAAAGTAGTCTTTGATTTGTCACTCAGCCTCCAAATGTAGACATTTGTAATAATTTCACTCTACATTAACTTTTCCAACTATCGATATCTATTGCAATATTTTTGAAGCTATCACGTAAAGTAAAATTATTTTAGTACTTCATCATCATAACATCACACCTTTTTATCCCCGAAGGGGTAGGCAGAGGTGCACATTATGCCACTGTACAATGTAACAACCACTTTTCACTATTTATGTTATGAGTCCCATGTAATAGGGGGTGAGCCTATTGCCATATCCCGGGCACAATTCCAGACTCCGTGCTACTACTGAGATTTTTTTTTAAAAATCCAATAATACTTTGCCCGTCCCGGGAATCGAACCCGAGACCCCTTGCCCGATAGTCGCACTTGCGATCACTCGGCCAACGAGGCAGTCTTTTTTTAGTACTTTTCTTATTTTAGTACTTATTTCCGATATTTTGAATTTTTCAGACAAGTGGACGGTAAAGCGCCAACTTTCGCGCGTAAACCAGCCATCAGACAAGAAGATGATGGCAAGCGGTTAATATTCGAGTGCCGCATTGAAGCTGAACCCCTACCCCAGGTCTCCTGGTTCCACAGTGGCGTGGAAGTCAAACCTGGAGCCAGACATAAGGTTAGTAATGGAAACAATGCTAATGATAACCTTAAGGACCAAAATGATGACACATTAAATCTGATGAGATTGCACTAACATAGAAAATATAATAACGGCAAGTTCTAGAAGACAGTCCATGTTGACTTTCCTCTAATCCATAACATCAATAGTAACGTCTTGAAGAAACTACAAAATGCAATAAGCCAAAAATGAACCCGAAATATTGTTTGGGTTCATTCAGCTTCTATTCATCGTTCTAGAAAAAAATTCCCCAATAGTAACGATCTCACCTGTATTTGAAGTAAGAAATAGAATCTAAGATGACATCTAACTAACTTGCAACCCAGACACTAATGAAAATAAGCAAGAAAATGAGTTTAAATCTAGATCAGATGCAACAGATGACATTGTAAAGAAAGTAAAAATAAACCTGGCTATTATAGATGCTCTAGTTTTAATAGTACTCAGAAATGGCCTTGACCCCATTTGATTTGGCCGGTGACGGTACCAGGTGTCAACTGTCTCGCTCAATGACCTTTTGTCCTAAATTATTTTATTAATAACTTTCTTTTTGATTTTTTACGCAATAACACATAGATTAAAAGTTCAACATTTTTAAACAGATTCTCGCGTAAATGATGCTATAGGTTAAGGCAATGAAGATATTTTTTCCAATGAAATGGATAACCGTTAAGATAAATTCAATGTTAATGTAATTAAAATAAGTTTCTTTTTCAACCAACAGTTAACCGTGAGCAAGGAAGGAAAATCCTATTATGCATCACTTGAAATCAACAACGTAACAGTAGAAGATGCTGGTAAATACAGGGTGACGGCAAAGAACGAACTGGGCGAAAGCAATGCCACAATCAGTTTGAACTTCGATAGTAAGTACATTATAATCCCACATGATCTCCCGTAGAATAAATAAGAACAAAACAATAATAAACCAATTGACAATGATAAAGAAAATAAAAAAGATGATACCGAAGAAAATATAAATAAAAACGAAATTGCAGCAATGTATTATTAAAATTACGCTTCGTATTGTTTAACCAAAGCTATTTTATGGTGTGTATCTAATCCTTTACATGTATTAGTCGTTACTTGTCTGAGTATAAACGTAGATATTGCAGCCAAGCTTGTATAATCATCAACTAATTCCTTCAGAATTCCAGTTACTCTACATAATACACTAGAAAATATTATAATTGGTTATAATGTATTACAGATTAAGATGTTTTCTTAATTCTCTAATTCGATTCTATGAAATTTATCTTATAATCTTACCACAAAATACACTGCACACATAACATCAACTGTTATTACGACACACTCTACACCATACACTATTGCACTTTTAATAAAATTGATATTATTAATTTTACTACTTTTTAAATATTTATATTTATCACTTTCACGTTTCTTATTATCATCACTTTGCAAGTATGCTTTAATAACACTAATCACCCTCGCAATATTTTTGTAGTTAGTATAATGTTGCAGACTCTTCGCTTCAAGCAAATGCACAATTAACAAATTAACTCGAGCAACTGTCATGCGTACTGTTTGTCAGAATGAGAGTAGAATGGAAAATATTATACACGTATAATCCAAATTTTTATTTATTTATGTATTCTATTCGATTTTATTATATCATTTATCTATTTTCTTATACATCCCTCGATTAACTCTGAATGAGCCTGCGTTGCGTATCTTAATACACTAGAAAAGAAAACATCTTAAATCTGATAACAACCGTGTAAAGACAGCTGCAAATCTTCGTCAAACTGGTGACTTTGTAATAATGTGTGCATTGATAAAATAGGCGACGAAGCGCCCGTACCTGAGGACTTTATCAAACCGACATTTACGGAGAGACCAGTCATCAGGCAATCGGATGATGGTACCAAAATCTCATTCGAATGTCGATGTGTTGGCAAACCGAAACCAACCATCACATGGTAAGATGACACACAACAAAATTAAATATAATCCAAAACACAAATACGGTTTTAACACGACCACTTAATGATACAGGTACCATGGTAAAAAGATGATAAAAGAAAGTAGTCGATATAAAATAACGTTAGAAGAGGACCAAACATTATATCACATGGCGCGACTCGAAATCTTAGGCGTTGAGAATTCGGACAGAGGAGAATACAGGGCTGTAGCGAAAAACAAACATGGTGAAGGCGTAGCAAAAATAAACCTAAACTTCGAAGGCGGAGATAAACCAAAGTAAGGACATACACACAACGCTAATGCATTTATAATAGACGTATTAGTTAGGGCTGCTATTTAAATATTTTGTCTTTTGAACAGAATACCCGACGGTAAAGCACCGAGATTCCCTAAAAAGCCGACCATTAGACAGGAAGGCGAAGTACT
Organism: Spodoptera littoralis; assembly: GCA_902850265.1. NCBI lineage: Eukaryota > Metazoa > Arthropoda > Insecta > Lepidoptera > Noctuidae > Spodoptera > Spodoptera littoralis. Next base: position 6,299,440 of record LR824561.2, on the reverse strand, counting down.
TATAATGGAATGTATATTAGAAGCATACCCAGCTCCAGACATCACGTGGTTCCACGGAGATAAAGAAATTAGGGATGGTGCAAAAATGAAGATGTCCAGAAAAGCCACCGGAAAAGATACATTTAATTTGACGTTAGAAATTTTAGGCCCCACGCGGGAAGATGGGGGCAATTATAGGTGTAACGCCTTCAACTTGTTTGGCGAGAGCAATGCCAATATTGCTCTCAATTTCCAAGGTAAAGCAGGAAAACAAAACAACTTCATTATTTTTTTTATTTTATAATGTACGCATACAGTAGCATTAGCATGTAAAGCTTTAAGCTTTCGAGCAGCATGAAACTGTGGTCAATGCTCGGTGTTGTAATCAAAATGTTCATATTTCTCAGGTGGGGATGATGAAAATGGTTTCCCACCATCATTCGTGGAGAAACCCCGAATCATTCCCAACGAGGACGGCACACTCATTACGATGCGTTGTGTCTGCAAAGCAAAGCCGGCGGCCGAAGTCACGTGGTACAGAGGCACGACCGTCATCAAGGCTAGTAGTAAAATCGAAATCAAATCATCCGATATGGGTGAAGACGTTTATGAGTTATTGTTGCTTTTGACAAACCCGACGGCAGCGGATGGTGGCTCTTACCGCTGTCACGTCAAAAACGAATTTGGCGAAAGCAACGCTAATCTCAACCTGAACATTGAGGCTGAACCAGAACCGGAAGGTGAAGGCCCGACATTCGTCGAGAAGCCAACGATTCAGTCCAAGGACAATGGCAAATTAGTTATAATGGGATGCAAGGTCAAAGCTAGCCCGCGACCGACGATCGTGTGGTACCACGAGGGTAAAGAAATCAGGGACTCGTCGAAAATTAAGACCAGGGTTGAGGTCCACGAGGACGTGTACACAATCATATTAGAACTTATCGATCCTGGTATTGAAGACTCCGGATTGTATAAATGCAACATTAAAAATGAACTTGGAGAGCTCAATGCGAATCTTACGCTCAATATTGAAAGTAAGTATCTGTTCAAGATGAAACAGTTCACCGTTTACTTGATCAGAGCACCATTATAACATTTATATTTTTATGTTCACAGTCATTCCAGTTATCAAAGAGAAACCAAAGATCATTAAGATAGTTAAGAAGAAGACTGTTATTGTTGAATGTAAAGTATTAAGTAAATTTGCACCTGCATGCACATGGTTCAAGGAAAATACTGCTGTCAAAGAAGGCTCTAGGCATACTGTGCTTATTGAGCCAAGCAGAGAAGTAAGTCCCGCATCTACAACTAAGAAATCTTAAGTAATAATTAACTTTACGATAATTCTCATAACAATTTCTATTTGTCTAATTACAGGGCGAATTCACAGTCAAATTGGAAATCTCAAACGTGTCACAAGTGGACAAAGGTTCATACAAACTGGTGGCCAAGAACGAGAAGGGAGAGGCGACATCACAGGTCGTCGAGATCTCAGACATCCCAGAAGAAAAGGGTGACAAACCACAGATCATTAAACATCTTAGGAGCTTGGTAAGTTTAAGATAATAACATAAACATAATTTATTTAAGTTATTTATAGTCAACAATTTGGTACATAGACACTAATCTATCGTTCAAAACCAAAATTATTTTTTCCTTTTACTATCTTTATGAACCAAGGGTAAAATAAGAATATAATGTTGTATGTTATAATTTTAAAAATAAATAATGACACTTTAACCACAAAGGACCTAATAAAGATTTTTGTAATATTCCACAGGCCCGCAAAGAAAACGAGGAAGCCGAATTTGTGGCTGTCCTGAAGACGTCAGACCAGTCGTGCAGATGCACGTGGTACAAGAACTCGACAGTCATCAGAGACTCCTCGGAAGTGAATACATCGTTCGATGGCACCAACGCCAGGCTGATTATCAGGAAGGTGTCCACTAAATACGTCGCTAACTACAGAGTGGTGATCAAGAACGAATACGGAGAAGACGAGTCCAGTGCAGACTTGACTATTGTTGAGGAAAAGGTAAAAAAATATATTATTTTCGATAAAAATATGGAGCTTTTGATAATAGAAATAATAATTATTTACTAGTCTAAAATATAAAGTACTGTTTATAATGTTGTATTTTCGAATAATACAGTACAATAGTTAACCAACGTTGTCGTCACAAATATTAATTTATCGCAAACTAATTTCAGAAAAAGAAAAAGGAGGAAGAGGAAGAAGAGACGACTGTCATTGAGGAGTCTGAAGAAGAAATGTCGATAGTGGAGGAGAAATCCATTATTGAAGAAAATCACGTCGAAGAGAAAAAGAAGGTAAGTTGTGTTTTAGCCTTTACTAACTCGTACACAATGAACAGGTGTTAGATAAAGCATTTTATTGAAGACCACGTTATAGTGTCATTTTAACTTAATGAAACAATAATCGTGTTTTAAAGGAGGAAGAAAAGAAATCTGTAAGAAAGATGTCACAGAAAGAAGAAGTTAAAGTAGAACAAAAGAAAGAAGAAGTTTCGATTGAAGCAAAGAAAACAGAATCTAAAGTCGAAGCCAAGAAAACTGAAAGCAAAGTTGAAGCCAAGAAAACTGAATCAAAGATTCAGGAAACCAAAAAGGCTGAACTTGAAGCTGAAGAAACTAAAAAGATATTCGAGAAGAGGCTTTCAAAATCTGAAGAAGAAAAGAAAGCGCTTCTTGAAAAACTTGAAAAGAAGAAACCTGAACCTGAACCGGAAAAGAAAATTGAAGGCATTCCAAAACTTAGGCCCACTAAGCCTAAGGAAGAACCAGTTGAGGAAAAGAAAGAAGAAGTTAAGAAGAAGACCGAAGAAAAGAAAAAGGTGGTTAAGAAGAAGGTCGTCGCTAAAAAGGAAGAGGTAAGTGGGGTGATTGTTGTTTATTGAGCTATGTAAAAAGCTTATATGAGTACACAAAATGTATCTAACTTCTTGTTTCTTAAGTAGAATCTAGAAGAGCAAATTTTGGAAGATTAGTTATAAATAAACTGTAACTAATTGGTCGTCATTTCATAGGCATATACAATCCAACCTTATGGTCATTATATTCATATGGAATTCTTTTCCAAGCTGGGAACGAATTTCTAGACAATATTCTGCAGTTGGAAAAGAATTCAGACTTGAGACATAAGTAAAACATTTCTCATACCTCATTGATACTTCAATTTCCTGGTTAAAAAGTCTTCCATGTGGTTGGATAAAAAATATATGAAATATGTACTTTATCGCATTAATATAGGAATCTAGAACGTGATAACTCATTTTATCTGTCGTGTGTGTTGTGATAACTAGATGTGCTAAACTTTATTTGGATATAGGACGAAATCGAGTTCGTCGATGATTACGAGAGACCTGTTTTGGAGAAATATGAAAAGATTACACCGACGCCGCTTGATAAAAAAGCTAAAGAGGATCACACACCAAAGGTAAACACTCATTACACTATACATACACTTACACCTACAATCAACAAAAATAAAGTATTTAATGAATTGAAAATTAATAACGTAAATATTTAGGGTAAACGCGCATCTATTGCGGAAAGCGTTAAAAGTGAACAAGATAGTGAGGAGGAACCGTCAGTGGCAGCACCTGCTCCTGAGAAAAAACCTAAAGTTGAACCTGCTAAGGTATACCGCATTATACTTTTACTTACCTAATAATTTTATTCATTTTATATTAATTCCAAATTATCTTGCGTATAAACCTATAATAAATTGATAAATTGGGGGCCTAGGTTGAAGAAGAAAAGACTGAACCACCAAAGCGGCCTAGTATCAAAAAGGGTGTACCAAAACCAGAGGAGCCTGTTGACGAGTTATCTAAAGTTAAACTCGGCAAGGCTCCTTCTAAACCAGAAGAAACTAAACTCGAGGAACCACAGGTTGCAAAGACCAAAAAACCGGTTAAGAAGGTAATTTATACAAAATCATAGATAAAAGACATTTCTTTATTTGCTAAATCAACGGATACTAATGCAATATTTTTCTAAAGCCGGAGGAAGCCGAATTCGTGGATGATTACGAAAGGCCTGACCTCGAAAAATACGACAAAGTGACTCCAACTCCGTCAGATAGGACCAAAAAACAAAATGGGGTTGATGAGGTATTCTTAGTACTTATTTACATAACTATGTTACATATTCTTTAAATACATTACAATACTTATTCTTTAAAAATCGTTAAGGAAAGGTTTAGTTCATTTAAATAATTCTTATAGGCTGAACCAGAATTTGTCGACGATTATGAAAAACCAGAACTTGAGAAATATGAAAAGATTACTCCTACACCTAAGGACAAACGTCGTCCTAGTGATACTGAGGTAAAACATAAACTTAAAATTGTACCAATTGAATAAAATAAAGCAAATATAGGAACACTTATCAATCATATGTATTTTTAATAGGATGATGTAGACATGATGAAGGGCAAAATTAAACCAAAAGAAAAAGAACCAGAACCTGAAGTGCCTACACTGCGCAAACGGCCTGTCCAGAAGGACAAGGTAAACAATATTTCAATTCTATTCACTAAAAATCGTTTGCCAAGTGTAGGAACTAAAAATGATAAATAAATTTTCATAATAGGAGGAGGAGAAACAGCCTGAGGAGAAACCAAAGGCTAAACCTAAGAAAAAAGACGAACCTGAAGCTAAAAAGCGTCCTTCTCTTAAAGAGAAAGAGGTATACACACTTAACACAAACACTTCACATTTAACAGTTTGGTAGCTCGAAATAACGAGTTTGAATATCGCGACAATCTTTCACATAACAACACACTAAACTTCAAAAGCAAAGTTTTTCAAATACCACGCTATAATCCTCTATCGCGGCAAAATTTTGTTTTCAGCAATTTACAGATCTTGTAACCCAAAAAAAACAGTAAGTAAGCTTTGGCTGCATGGCAAAAACTGTAAAGCTTCGCTTCTCTATGTTTAAAGTATAATTTTAAGTCTAAGCATTTACAGCGCTGCTGCCGAGAAGCTTCGATTAATTACATTAGTATTGTGATCTTAAAATTGTTGTACTAGGTTATTGGGTACTACATACAAATTGACAAACACTGGACGCAAATTGGAGTCTTCACCTTATTTTCAACTCTTCGCTTCTTTACTAATAGATAACATTTTAATGTACACAAAACTGATATATTCATACATTTAAAGGTCGCTGTCGAGGAGTTTGTCGACGATTACGAGAGGCCAGTACTCGAGAAATACGAGAAAATCACACCTACACCTATTGAGAAAAAGAAAAAGGTACACTACACAACACATTACAATCTCGCTTAAATAGATTTGCTATGACACAGACAATGTTGTATTTGTAACATGTAATAAAAATGTTTAGGAAGAGAAACAGCCTGAGGAAGAAGTACCCTCAGCCACAGCTACTGCTAGACGACGATCTGTCAAAGACAAAGATAAGCCAGAGGTAGGAAGCATTCCAACTAATACACTTTCACAGTTTAATACATATTTGCAACACAAACTAAACTACAAACATTTCTTTAGCCTATGGATGTTGACGAGAGCGTCAGCCTATCCAAGCCAAAGGCACCGTTCAAACCTGGCAAGGAGCCTGAAGATGTTTCACTTACACACAAAACACCAGCTGAAATTAAACCTACGGTTCGTACATTTTATCTTTTTCACACAATTGGTATACAAATTACAATAATTAAAGTAATTTTAATAATTATAATCAATACTATGTAGGAGGACCAGGCTGAAGCTAAGCTCAGTGTTAAAAAACCAGAAATTGTCGAGGAAAAAACTCTTAAGAGACCGACACCTAAGGATAAGAAGGACAAAGAAGACAAGGTAAAGTTCGAACGATAAATAACGTCAATTCATTTTAAGATATTCCATCCAAATATTTTGAACAAAAATACTTAATTATCAGAATTATATTGCAGTTTAATGATGCTCAAAAAACTTCAATTATAAATAATTCACAGACCGGGTTGATTGGACCAATCAACACTAATATTCCACCTTTATCAAGTGATAATGGTGCTCCTACAGTTTTAAAGCGAATATTAATTCTAGTTAAGGTACCATAATAGATTGCAACAACGAAATAGAAAAACGCACTTTATTTTAATTTAAAACCACTATGTATTGGAATGTAATTTAGGCACATGACACAATTTCACTGAACACTTATTTTTCTACTAAGATTTTGAAACAAATAGTTATGTTTTTTTAGAAATAGAGATGATTCTATCACTTGATTGAATGGTTTGGTTTGAAGTGATAGGATCGGCTCTGATAAAGATATTATCACTTTGAACTAACATGTCAATGAGATGTATAATACAAATGTGTTTGGTGGGTAGCCTGAGGACACTGAAGAAGCTGTCAGTATAACCAAACCTAAGACAAGCACCACTGCTCCTGAAGAAGCACAACTTACACAAAAGACACCTGCTAGGAGAAAGCTAACGGTACAGTCACTTATAGTACTCTTTTTAATTATCTCAGTGATTCCCAAATATTTAATTATTTTGATTATGTACATGTTCACTTCTTATTTTATCACAGCATTCTACGTTTTGTATTCGACAAACAATGCTGGTAAAACTAAAACATTTTAGCAAAAAAATTAAAAAAGTTCGAATGAAACTCGCAAGTCGGTAACAACTGCAACTGGTAAGCAAAGAATCTCGAGTTCAATTCTCGAGTCAACCAAATATTATTTGAATTTTCGAATTCTAATTTGTTAATAAGTAAAACTCTGTAATACCCATGAGTCTACAATTGTACCCAGACAATGGACTGGTCTCCTATTCTGTTTTACCCAAAAAAAAAACTACTAGTGAAAAATTACACATTAAATATGTGGAACAAATCCTGTGACCTGAACAAGTCAGGCTATAAGTTATGTTACAAATTAACTATAAGGTGACGTTTCTGGTCCATATTTTAAATGCAATAATATAAAAATCCATAGGAGGGTACTGAGGCAGCACAGTTGAAAGTCAAAAAACCTGCTGTCGTTAAAAAGGATAAGGAAGACGAGGATCAGGTAGAGAGGACCACGCTTAAGTGCAATGTAGATAGACTACTGAAACTGTTGTTGTAGTCTTTTTTATAGTTCTAGCTAGACGTATACTGAGATAGTTAGAAAACATACACTAATGTTTTGTAGTTAGTCTAATACAATGGATACTCTCTTGATCTATTTCCGTACCACTACACCTTCTGAGACAGTTAATGTAGTGTTACGGCCAAACGACCATTTCTCTTCTTCTATAAATCTTGCGAAGTAAATGAAATTACTTTAGCATCTCTTAAATCTATTAGTCTTCTTAAAATAATGAATGATTGAGAGGAAGTCCACTGTAGCATGCGAGTATTTCCATAGTTTTCAACAAAGTACACACTAATGCAATAGTTGTGCACCTCAAACTGCGCTTTTGTTCTAGATTATCCATTAAACCTTAATTAATTCTTTAGGACCCAATCGTAGTAAAAGGTGGTAAATTTGAGAAACCCCAGCTCAAGAAAACAGTTGTTAAGAAGCCAACAGAACAGCCTAAACGAGCTGTTGTCGCTGAGCAAGAGAGTGACGATGACGAACTTGTCTTTAAACCCAAAGATCCGGTGGTAAAAACTGTTTCAAAAGTTATACTTCGTGACGTCCACTTTCTATCTCTTTCTGTCTATCCGCAATCTGTTACACTTCTTGTTATGTCCAGTTTCAAGCACAGACCTTAGTCCACAACTAATCACAAATGCACAAACTTGTTGGCACATGCCTCACTACACCCTGTTCTAGATTTCAAGGAGTTATGGGTTCTACGTCGTTGTACAAAGGTTTGGTTGCAGATCGCATGTTGCTTGTAATACGCTTTATATGTAGTTTCTTTTACAGGTTTATCTAATACGTTTGCTACTGGTCTTTGGACGAGGCAATTTAGATATCTTTATGTTTTTACTTGCCTTGTACGAGATGTAGTTTATTTCGTAGTCTTCACGCACCAATGCAATTGTCACATAAATAGTTCTACTAATTTCTTTCTCATTGCCAAAAACTTTTAAATTATTACAAGTATGCAGACGTATTAAATTTTCTTCTTTGTTTATTTGTTTGTTTGTATGTGTAAAATTTAAAGCTTCTATGTTCCAATTTATGTGTCATTAAAATCGAAATTCAATATCAAAACTTCAAGACCACCAAACCAAAGTAAAATGAGGCAAGTATAGAAAAGCTGATTATGGACTGGCAAGATACTAATGCAACTTTAAATATTACAGATTGAACTCGACTTTGTCGATGATTACGAAAGACCAGTACTTGAAAAGTACGAAAAGATTACACCTACTCCCACAGTACGGGAGAAGAAAGAAAAGGAAGCTACTAAGGTAAGCAATTCAAAGTATTATAGAGACTAAAGTAGCGCAAAGAAGACTCTAACTTATAAAAAATAAGTAAGTTTATGGATTGATCATGATAAAGTATATTTGAATAAAACAGGTGACGATGATCGCCCAACAAGCTCACCATCTTGAAGTAAAGGTATAAAACGTACATGTATGAGAGTGATCCCTGTCTGTTCAAATGTTTACCACTACAGTCAAACAGAAACGAAACACTCCACAAACCTTTTGGCACCTTTACAACAATATTCAAGGACTCAAAATTGGTCCAATTTGTATTTTAACTCATGTATTGTCACAATTTGTTTCGGATAAATGCTCTAAGTGACCTAATTTGTTTTCAAAATTCTAAATATTGAACACATTATTAAGTCCTACATTTTAATATGTATGTACATCTGTATTTTTTTCAAAATTCACATTACAATCACACAGTGGTAAATCCAATCAATTGTGTTCTAATCATTTTGTTACATGTTTTACAAAACAAATGTGTGTAACAAACCCTTGAATCGTCCTTAATTTATTTCCATATGGCGTTTATTCCCATTTGTAAATATCGTTTTTGAAAATCCTCTGTTCGTCCATTTTGTCCTTTTTATTGTCATCTGTATATTTTTGTCTTGTATCACTATCCCGAAGTTATTTCTGTGCTAATAAGAAATGTTGTTTTGTTCCCTTTAGACCGAAAGCCGAAGGACATCGTTCCAAAGCGAGGTTTGTATTGTCTAAAGCAATGCTTAATTTTGCTAGTAAGTCAATAGATAATTTTAATTGTTTTTATGAAGTCTGCATTTTCTGCTATTGTATCGAAAATTGTGCTTTTGAACTATAGTCTTATGAATACTTATTCTTTAGGTCAAAGAAGAAACCAAATCGGAGAGCCGTCGAAGCTCCATCATTGAGAACAAAGCTGTTAAGGTAAGAAATTAAAAAGATCTGAAACATTTAAATGTATATAGATACTTATTTTGTCAGAAATATAGAATTATTACATGAAGGTAATAGATAGTTGTCGCCAAAATGATGTAAAGATGTCTTAAGATCCAGAATAACATTTAGCGTGTGATTTTGGTCTTCATTTAATTTAAGTAATCACAATTAAAGAAGGATTAGAAACAAATTTACTTTAACTACATAAGTAAAATATCAAAATAATAATTATTAATTTATAATTAATTCTATCGCAACAGCAACTTACAAAGGAAACTGCAGAAAGCAGAAAATCATCAATTTCATCTGTCGCTGAACAACAAGAAGTTACTGCTTTGAAAAAGACTGCTCAAAAGGTAAGTCATAGACTAAACACAGATAATATTGATCATAATTTTAATAGGATCATGAAATATCTTCATGAGAAATTACCATTGATGGATGGTCATCATTAAAGTGAAATAAATTATAGCTAAGCAATACCCTTGCAGCTGAGCAAAGTTCCTAAAGTGTAGTTTTTAAAGTAGACATAGTAGATACCCCGAGTGTCTTAGAAGTAAAAGTTGATGCTGATCCTACAATGCTTTTAGTAGTAAGACAGTATACTGCAAATACCCCTAAGCTTAAGTAGCTAGATAATGAGACTGGAGTTGATTTTAAAGATGTTGTAGACTATAATTCCTTTCCAACCAAATACAAGATTGGCAATGATTTGTATATAAAATTCAACAATATGTCTGTTGAATCCTAAATGCCGAAGAGACTGGCTTAAAAAGCCATGGTGTTAAGCATCCCCTATTCCCGCTTAATCATATCCTCATTAACTTGTCATTTTAGAGCACACTAAAGGTGGCAGAAGCGGCCGAAATGGAACAAGTTAAACTTAAGGTAAGTTTCATATTAAGCACCATGCATGTCCATAGAACAAGTACAAGTTTCAAAACTATGGAAAAAATAAATGTCATTATTTTGTCTTTTGTACATACAAATTCTTTTGAACTTCAAACGATCAACAGACGATTGTTTGATTATTGTGTGTCAGTAAATAACTACGTGGATAATAACATAATTGTATAAAATGTTGTAACTACTTTACGAAGGGACGTCAATAATATAGTACTCGTGCAAGATACTGAACGATTTATTTTTGTAAATAGGAAGTGAAAGGGAACGTAGAAGATACGGTAACGACTGATAAGCCTTCAGATAAAACATATCCATGGCGACCTACGAAAACAGACACTCAGGTATATACATACATTCATACACATACACACACACACACACATTAAAATCAAAGTAAATAAGCGTACTGATTTATTTGCGTGTATTATGTAGGAACCTACTGAAACTGAGGAACCAAAACGTAAGGATAGCCTAAAGAAGCCTACCGATACATCAGTACCAAAACGTCGTGAAAACGATACTGAGGTAAATTATTGAAGCATATAATTAGATAAAACAATTTTAACTACAATTTTCTTAGACAAAAAATATTAATTAAAAAGTTATCGAACAGGACACTGAAGATATCGAAGAGGTTGAGGAAAAAACTGAGACTAAACGTAAAGCTTCTGTCGATAAGCCTAAAGAACCGGTTAGGCGTCGACCCAGCAAACCTGATGAGGTAGATTCAATTAAATTTACATTCATAAAACAATTTACCTTAGTAACTTTTATTAAATTAATAGGATTTTACATATTTAATAACAAATTTCATAAATGACAGGATAAAGAAAATAAGAAGAAACCTGAGAAGGTTGATAAGACTGATAGTAAAAGAAAGGCATCAGTTGATAAACCTACTGAGCCTAAAAGAAAGCCGAATAACATTGACGAGGTAGATATTAAACTTAATAAAGCATTTTATATCGATTTTCTTACAACTGACGATAGTTCTCTTAATAATAATCAAACCATTTTAATACAGGATAAGGAAAATATTGATACCGAAATCACAGAAAACCAAAATAAACGAAAGGTTTCAATTGATCGTCCCACCGAACCAACTTATCCGTGGCGTAAGCCCAGTAATGCTGATGAGGTATTTACATACTTTCCAAACTTAGTACCTTATTTTAAGAATTTTTTTATTATAGATCCCAATTAATATATAAATATTTGGAACAGGATCAGGTAGAATCGCAAAAGACAGAGGTTAAGAGGAAGCCTTCAATTGATAGGCCTACAGAACCGACTTATCCATGGCGTCGTCCTAGTCATGTAGATGAGGTAGAACCTGTTCTTAATCATTCCTTTAAGGTTCAATTTCATTAAACTGTGTCTAATGTAAATAAACTTAAAATACCATAAAAACACAGGTATTAGAAAATTTAGCAAATCCTATTCCATATTGCAATTGAGATTTTATATTTTACGTGGGACAAAACATGAAGTTTGTTACAGTTGATTTAAACATTCTTATGAATGAAACTTTGGTGAAATTGAACCGCACACAATTTTACTATTTATTATCTCATTAAAAACTTGTATTGACATTATTCATGATGAAATACAGGACGACCACCAGCCAATGGTAATAGACGATGAACCATTTGTGCCTAGACGCCGGGTATCGGTTGACAGACCATCAGAACCTACTTACCCTTGGCGCAAACCTAGCGTTGACTTACAGGTAGATAAAATTTTAAATAAAATTAAACATGAAATAAATAGTATTGCTAAAAATATAAATATATATAATGTTGGATAGGATACACTTGTTCCTGAAGCTCCTGAAGAAACCAAAAAGCCAGTTGATGAGGGTAGAGAATCTCCTTATCCTTGGCGCAAACAAAGTAAAGTTGAAGAGGTAGATATTATAATTCATCTTAATCCTATATGTTTAGAAAAAGTACGATTAAAATTGAAAATTAATGTTTTTAACAGGATAAGAAAGATTCGAAAGAACCAGAAAAGCCTAAAGATAATTTGTTGACGGATAAACCGAAGGAATCTGATTATCCTTGGCGCAGACCAAGTAAATCGGAGGTATAATTATTTCTTTAGATTTCTTTAATAAACTATTTAGGTATCATTTTAATAAAGAAATTCGAAAAGGGGAACGGTGGTCCATTTTACCTGAATTAGATAATGGTTAATAATATTTTAGAAGGTAAAGATCAAGTTCAATTTCCTAAACAGAAATTTCAATTAATTTTATATTTTATTTAGAAAAGTATGCGTTGTGGTTCGTTCGTCGGAATAACTTTTCGGGTTTCTTTGTTAAACAAGATCATTTTAAAATATTATACTCATAAACCTTTAATACAAGAAACATTACTGACATAACTCAAATTTCATTAGGAACCTGCGGCTAAAAAACCAGAGCCAGAACCAGCTAAAGACGAACCAAAATCCAAGGTAGATAACACAAAATACTTTAAAACAAAACATTATAAAACACAGAACAATTATAATCCTCATTCTATAATTGCCTTAGGAACCTGATAATACACAGAAAACACAAACAGACAAACAATTGAAACCCACACAGACACCTTTCTTCATGAGAAGGAAGTCCAATAATTTAGAGGTAGGTCACACATTCACTCATCACATACACAACACCAACATTTCCTAGTACACACACATACAGACAACACAAAACTAGTGGTGATGGAAATAAACAAACTCTAAATCTAGATAATTATAAAGCTAAATCTATTTCTTAGGAACCTCCTGAATTCCTAAAGAAACGTAAAGATTCAACTGTTGAGCCTAAAAAGGATACAGAACCTGAAACACCAAAACGAAAGCCTTCTGAGCCTACAGTTGAAACACCAAAGGATAAACCAAAGGTAGTTCATGGTAATTTACATTAAACTGATCTTTTTATCAAGAACCAATTTAATAAAAAAATTGTAAATATTTCTTAGGAGCCAGAACCAAAACAAAAGTTATCAGAACCTTTCGTGGAACCAGTCAAGAATGGTACACTTGAACCAAAGGTATTTTCTTGTACAATATCGTTTTATTGAAAGTAATTTAATACGGTATATAGTAATAGCTAATTAAATAATTTATTTTAGACTCCTGAATCTCTAAAAACACCTTCGGAACTACTAAAGGATATCACTCAAAAAACAAAGGTATCAGAAAAATATAGTCATTACTGAACTGAACTAAACTCATATAGTAATTTCAACTGTAGGAAATATTGATTCTAATTTTGTAAATGTTCTTTAGGAACTTGAAGTATCTAAAAAACCAGACGATGATAAAAAGAAACCTATAGAAGAAAGTTCTAAATTACTAAAGGTATTAAAAAATACATTTCGTTATAAAAAATATTGTTTATATCATAGTTTTTGAAACTAAAATAACATTGTTTTGTTAGGACGACGATAGTAAAGTACAGAAACCACTAGAATCACCTAAATTGACAGAAACACGATACCCTTGGAGAAAACAACACTTAGAGGTAACACACACTACATACACTCACACTTACTCACGCACACTATACAATAAACTGCACAAAAACTCACATCAAACAAATATTAATAACATCAAAGTGAATACTCACATTTGGCAAACCATAAAATCTTGAATATATCATCAGGTACGTCAATAGAAACACCAGAACCGGAAAAGATAGAAGAACCCCCAGTGGTTCCATTCTCTTGGCAGGTCATTCCTGAAATACCACAGGTAGAAATTAAAACTATAGTAAATGAAATAAATTATACAAATGAAGTATCGGTAGTAACTAAACACTTTGATGATCAGGCTGAACAAACCCCAGAGTTAGAAGACAAATACAAACCAACATTACTTGAGACACCGGAGCCAACCGCTCCCTGGCGCAGGGCTAAGTCCCCTCAGGTACACACACAGATCACCTACACATTCATCGCTTGAACAGACACGCACACATTCATTCAGCACCAGGATTTTGCATAATAAGATTGGCCAAATGAATTCGAAATTAGATGACAGGTTTTCATAACAAACAATAAGTTCCATTTAATGAGTCAACATGGGTTTGCTATGAAAATACGTCATCAACTGCTTGCAATGCAAAATTCGTACACATCGTACGGTCGCCAATAATAAAATTTACTGTATAGGCTGAAACAACTGAAGGCAAAGATGAAAGTATGCAAGCTATTGAATTACCACAGCCCGCTTATAGCAGCCAACCTCAAACGCCTGAAGAGGTATACATGAGCACTCACAGTGTATGCACAGGATATTTGCACAATGCACAATGATATTGTCTACAGGAGTGGTAGATGCACAAGCACAAGCACTTAGAGTTCGTCAAACTGCACAACTGTCGTAGAATCTTCTAGATCTAGTAGATGTAGAATTAGTTGCATTGTTTAGTAGTTCTTTTGTAGTCGACAATTTACTATTCTTTGTAGATTTCCTTGAAGTACTCCAGAGAGCAGTTTTGACTGTAAATATGTATATATAGATGCACATAGTAGTCTCGTATTTAGTGTAACAATTTGTAAAGCAATGTTTGCGAGTTATAACCAAGCACCTATTACTCTAAATTAATAGAAGCATGACGTAGTTTCCTCACATTTCCTGCTTCCGCTTCAGCTTTTAAAACACTTCAATGTTTAAATGTATTATTTATGTTTCTAGCGTTACGGTAAGTATGTATTATTTTGAATTTACACGTTATTATTCTGGACATCGAGGCTCAATATAAAATCTAGTTTTAACTACTTGTCATTTTGTTTTTAATTTAAATTTTACCTATCACTTTTACCAAACTATTTTCGACGGTAAGTTACGTAACATCTAGATCTGAAATCAAATAGTTGAGCTTTCAGTGGGGCCATTATTTTTAGGTACAGCAACAGGAAAAGTGTCCAAGAATATAACATCTGTTACAAAACAAATATAAGTGCTTTAGTTTCGTTTTTATGAGCATTTTTGTGAAGGGCAGTAGACCGCGCGGGCGTAAACATTTTTCTTCGTTTAAATTTTCGCGAACTATGGATCAGTTATTTTAAACATTCCGAGTATATTCCTTTAGTTATTCAATTAACTAATTAATTACTTTTCAAAATGAGTCATTTTTTAGGTAAATAGTTTCTTTACTGTACCTCCTTCGTTCTTTCAACAGTTTATCGAAAAAAATCATTAATTAATATTTCGATATTAAATAAATATTTGACTTACAGAAAGTTGCCGTTAAGGAAGAGAAGGTTGAAGAAGAAGCTAAGAAGGCCAAGGTCACATCAGTCAAGAAGAAGGCTGAGGATCTGCCTGAAATTGCTGATTACGACCGACCTGAACTTGAGAAATTCGAAAAGATGGACTTCACGCCATCAACCAAGGACAAACCAGACAAGGTAACGTATATATTATTGGGAGAAACTTTTGAAGGATGACCTTATAAATCTTAGTATTAATACTGATATTATTTAATCCTGAGCAGCCTGTGCCAAAGGTACCTGAAATCAAGGCTCCAGAGGAGAAGCCTGCGGCACCTAAGATCGAAGTCATCCGTGAGAAGTCACCGAAACCAGAAATGCCAAGGAAACCCTCACTTGTACCGGGTGCACCAGTCGGTAGACGTGGTTCCCTCATTCCTCCTCCAGAGGAGATGGGAAGACGTCCTTCCCTTATCATCAGCGACGAGGTATGTAACATTGCACTTCATCTTAGCAATAAGTATTTATTAGATTTATTTTATAATGTTTTTGTATTTGGACACGAAATGTCTCCATTTTCAGTAAAGGTATGAAGTTTTGTAGACCTAAATGTACAATTGTGCCGTCTTAGTCCTAGACATGTTACAATTCCTATGAAGCGCTGGCATCGGAATCACTCTTTGAAAATGCAAGCTTTACGGCTGAAAGCACATTTGCGTTTGAGTCACAGTTAGCATTTTGCACTTTATTTTAATGGTATTCTGGTTTTTATTTGAAATCAATGATTGAAACATTATTTGTCAATTCAGACATAAAATAATCAATTGTAGGTTCATGACTTTCAACCAGACTACCAATATTTGATGAGCATCATGAATTTCTCTCACATTTAGCTGCATTTGTATCGAAGTCTGCAACTTTGAAGCATGGTACTTTCTAACCAACCGCGTGATATCTGCAATCAACGAGTGATTTACACGGATGTTGGCGTCTTTTCACAAAGTAATTTTAGCCCCTAGTAGTATAGACCCTATTCTCTCAAGCCGAACCCATAACACGAATGCATAGACCCTTCAGAAAGACATTATTCATAATCGTCTAAGAGAGATGATGCTTGTACCACGAACGCTTTAGCAGAGGATCTTAGAGAATGAGTTGGTTTACAGTGGAGTGGAGCTTAGATCCATAAATCCTTGCTTCTAGATTAAACAGAATATAGCAATGTCACAGCAGATACTTTTGAAAACAATGATATTAAATCGTGATTGTAGCGATATTAAGACCGTGCAAAACATAATCCACAGGAGAATAGAAAACTAAGACCCGGTGAGGTGATCGAAGAAAAGAAGGTAAAAGATAAAACGCTAAGAATTCTAAATGAATGTTATATTGCCGTGACAAATTCTTAACTATATCTGTATACGGTACTATTAATGCATTTGCATCTGACGCGGTTTAAAACACTGTTTCACACGTAATACTGGATAATCACATGAGCCTTGGAAAAATATTCAGAATACAACCGTTGTAAGCATTGGTTAATGTAATTATCCAGGTTATATCTGTCTAAGAAACGTTTTGTCGTCGAGAGCACAGAGCTAAAATGCACAAATTTGTGGAGTACGCACACACAGATAAACTGCACAGCTTGTTAGCACGTTACGCACACGAAATAATGGTCAGCGATTGGTCGTGGTCGACAATATTTTTTACAGGAATGGTGTGCCTAAAGAGGCTTTTTTATACATTACAATAATGAAACGGACACTAACATAAACGATTAACACGAAGGTGATGCAAACAGTAATGTAATAACTATTGCACAAGCTCGCTAGGACATTGCACCCAATAATGAACTAAAGATAGGTTAGCCAAGTAGCCCAGGTTCGGCAGCGGAGACTTAGGTCCTTAGGGTACATATTACATATGGGATTATCAATGTTTTTTAAACAACAGGTCAAGAAATTACGTCCCGGCGAAGTATTAGACGAGAAAAAGGTGAGACCGATTGGATCTGGTCAGTTTTAGGTGGTCGCTGCTCGCTTTTGCAAAGCACTTTTTGTCTTTTTTTAATATTATTTTTCTTCTATTGTTACATACATTTACACGGACGACCTTTACTGTTAAGTTTAAATAGAAATAAGTTTTTTACAGGGAAGATATTGTGATAATTAGTTTTTTTACCACTTTAGAATTACGAAAACATCAATTCATGTCCCCCATCCCCTCAAATACATCGCTGGACAGTATGAGTCCAAGCGAACAATTGGTTTTTGTCAAAAAAAAAATCAAAAAGACAAAACACACAATCTTCCTTCCATTCACATTACATTGTTTTTCCCTTTTCAAAAACTAGCGTCTTCAATAGCTTCCAAATAGCTACTTTTAGTCCCTTTTAGTCGCTACCTCTACAATGTCCACTCTTTTACAAATCTTTTTCTTTTTAGATGTTCTATTTAGAATTAGATCTAGAGACCGCTTTGCCGACCAGCGGGTTTACGATGTGACAGAGCATCGCTGGGTTTTATCTTTTTTAATGTTATGGGGGAACCGAACTACAGAAAAGATCAGAAAGCAATATTTATGACACAATTTGTGGCTGAATGAATGGGGATTGTCAAAATTAGAACTAAAATCTTCATTCATTTGTATCAATTTTAAATACAGACTTGTTTTCCCCATCAACAAAGCTTTTTAGATTACTTTTAGAATGGCTTTTCCAATAATTAATTTTATTTTTTAGTTTTCCACTAATCATTTTCTAAACGCACTATACATTTTATTCTCACTTATATTTAAGCTACAATATAATAAAACAATACTTTACTGACTCGCATAGCATACTGAATGTACGCGAAACATGTAAATGCTTCGAGAATACTCTTAATAGTGGTAAAAACTAATTACTTTAAGAAATAATTTTATAATTATATTAATGATGCACAGACAGATTCACACTACACACTAACACATGCACATCTGACACTACTACATCATACACGAGGACAGAAACACATAAATTAACTTATAAGCACTCAATATGTACAGAAATTTAAAATAATGAGCACATATAACAGAGAATGTTTTACTAAAACTGATACTTTTTTTTCAAAAAAGAAACGCGCCAGGCCGGGTGAACTCTCCGAAGAGGTATATAAAAGTGTGAAAAACTATCTGTTTAGACTACATGTTATAGAAAAATATAGATTCGTGGCTAACATAGACATTTTCAAAGTGATTAATGTTATTTTTTCCAAGTGAATAATTTTTCATTCGTTCGTAAATAATCTCCATGCCACAACAAACGGCATACATGAGAAAACCTTCATTTATATGTTATATTTCGATCCGGAAATCCTATATATGTTTTGTCAATAAATTAGAGCCAGTGCTACTAACACCTTGTCATTCTAACATTATATTAAATGTTTAATAAGAAAATAAATTCAAAATATAACAAACATTTAAAATCTATGCATGTATCCTATTAAAATCCAAAATTTAAAAAAGAAAATTAATTTATCGAACTTGATAAATAGATGGCATTAGCTAAAATTTGCAAAATGTGTAGCAAAAGCCATTATATTTATCGTTTTCGACAAAACTGTATTTAACACGTAATAAAATGCGTTTAAAACAACGCACGCATTAGTAACGAATAAATTAACAATTTTATTAAACTTAACGTGATAATAAAAGCTGAATTAATGGCGTGCGGCAATGATATTTATTGCGGTATTGTGTAATTGCATGAAAACCTACAATATATTGCTTCAGCACTTAATAACAGTAAAAATATCACATAATGCCAGAGCAACATCTATGATGACCTTGAAAAAAGCTTAAATAATTTCCACCAGTTACTACAAAGTCTATAACAATAAATTTTATCATAGATGTTACTCGCACTTCTAATAATCATAAAGATGCCACAAAATGCCTCGGAGATTTTAAATTCAATGTAAACATCACAGAACACAGTTTCGAATTATATAAAACATTAATTATACGAATGAAATATATAGAAACGGTAGCTAAACAAAGATTCTATAATTACTAATGAATTTAGTTTGGAGCCAACATTTCTGTTTCTATGACGCAAATAAGGCGATAATAATGTCAACTTTGTGACTCATAAGGGACATAGGAAATGCATTAACTCACGACACTTTTGATACGTCGAAGTTCAAATATAAAACTACGTAGGTGGAACATAGAGATGTAAGACGAATACCTAAGTTCCAAGTTACGTACTCAACGTGATAAGACTAAGAATAAAACAGATAGAAATACCAATATAGATCAGGCAAAGAATTTCAAAGTTAATACAAAAGTAAACATTACAGAAGAAGTTAATAACACAGCAAAAGAAACAAAAACAATAGCAATTAATAAAGAAAACGCACCTGTTACTTGTGATAACGTAAATGCAGATGGCGCGGACGGGTTTAATGAAGCAAAAGTGAGCACCAATCGTGCGCCAGGACGCACGTACGCTCGTCGTTATGATTGATTGTTATTTGTATAAATATGACTAGAGTAATTAGGCCAAGAGCAAGTCAACTGATCTTGAAATATTCTCACCCTTAACTGCCTCAAGTTGCCAGCACTTCTGAATTATGTACGTCGTCTATTGTTAAAAAGATATACGTCTCGATATTGATTAGTAGCACCATTGTTCACACCTAAAATAGAACGAGAAAGATTGATTGCTTTAATGGTATCGTTAATTATAATTGTGGCAATGTAATGACAATTTGAATGTGCATTAAAATGTCTAAAAATAGATTCAGATATTGATAGAAGCTCTTGAGTTAACAGAAAGGAACAATTCTACACTAGTTAAGGGATAATTTCAGACTAGGCTGATTAGGGCTATACAATTTGTTATGAAAATTACAATATACACATAAGCAACACAAAATAATATACTAGAAATAAGTAAATGAAAGGGATGAACATCGATACAGGGCGTTCAGCTAGCAATTTTATTAAAACTGACAACGTTGAAAATTTTATTGATTATGTTAACATTTTTGATAACAAAACAATGTTGACAACACTAAACACAATTAACGTAGCTATAAATACAAGCAAGGACAGTCCACAAATAGAAATAAAACGGATCTTTGATTGACATAATGGTCATATAGGAAATACCTAAAATGCGCGTGGGCTTGTCACGGGCGACTGAATACTGAGCTCCGGCAATACCGTTCCATCGGAAAAATTTGGCAATGGTGATGATGCCGATATATTTGGCAGTTAGTTCCTCAAATTAATTGACGAGACAAGTTACCATGACTCGTTAGAATTTACTAAAGATCTTATTAGATGTATTTAAGGATCGCATGGCAAAGGAGTCGTGGTATGAGTGACGAAAATATGTACGTAGTAAATGTTCATAATAAAAATAATGTATATGCGAAATCAACGTTATCGATTTACCAAAAGCAAAAACACAAAATTATAAACATCACGGAACAAGAGAACCAAATCAACAGGTAACATTCAGACTGCCGTTCAAAATTTGTCGGCTCGACAGTAATGCAGGCGCTCTTGACACCGGCTCACTTGCCAACTATGGCAATGATGTGAACAGAATGCATTAATACGAGGGTGCCAATCAATCTTTCGATCCTCTTGCGCAACCCCTCAATCTTATATTATTTATTAATCTAGACAAACACGCGCACACAGTTTGTCTCCTCGAGACAACTGCTGTTTGGCTGCGACATCCAACTGATTGTTTTAATATTGACCGACGTCGACGTCACACTACCGTCAGTACAACTGTTATAAGCAAGCCAAAAGTTAGAGTCATCCACAGTAGGTCAACAAAAACCCATTGACCTTAATTGCAGGTGTCAATTTAAGAAAAATGCTGACAATTAATCATTGAACCGTAACCGAGAGCTTCCGAGGTTCAAAGCCAAACATCGACGAAACATGGCAGATCGTCGGCGATAACTTCATGTGTATTATTGCGTATATTAGCAACGACGTTCAAGAACAAGCTGCATGGATGGCTCACCTTAATCTGATAATTAATTGTATTGGTCTGCTGATTTGTGCTGTGCACAAATAGCCGCCCACCGCCCCCGCGCCCCACCATTGCCAGGCGACCATGTCTACACGACCCCTTCTTCAGTCTTTTGACATTCGCGCCCATTTTTACATGGAACGACTAACGAACTGCCCCAAATCGAAATTTCACTAAACGACTCCAAAATAATACAAGAAAATATCAAGGTGTAACACTTTTAATCTTAAAAAATAATTGTATAGCATTTAATTGTAAGCTTTTTTTTCGTAAATATGGATGATCCGCATGAAAGGAAGGAACTTTTGATTCTTTTGAAAATAGTTTTAAGTGTTTAAAGTAATCATGTGTAAGCATAAACTTAAGCTGTGATATAGTGTGATGTAATTATAGACTATTGCTTTTTATATTATTTTACGAGAGATTCGATAGTTTTGTGGCATCAAAGTGATTAATGTGATTAACAATGGCAGCGGTTGCTAAAAAACCGGTTGCTAGTTTACCCAAACCCAAACCTACGGGTGACCCGGTAAGTATAATACTGTTTTTGTTCAATGTTTCTAAATATCTTGTCTCATTCAGAGGTCATTAAATAGTTCCAAAAGTGACTATAGCCCTATAATTGTGACGTACATAAGTAGGGACCTAGTTTAAAAGATAATTCAATAACTACAAAACCTTTATACAATTTCCTAACCTACGTAATTCCACGGTTGGTAAGCATATCCATTAAGATTATTTTGACGCTATCCTAAATTACGAAGCTCCCGTTATGTCGTCATAAATCAGTTATTACGATACACCTGTTAATTATTTCATTTAAATCAAATGCATTCCGAGGAATTCATATTTTAACGCCTACTTGCGTCAATTTTAGCTGAAGCAAATACACCGTTGCGTAAGCTATAAATCTTTGTTCTAGATAGGTAACTTATTAGTACAATCATGAAATACATTTCAAAGTTCGTGATGGTTCTTATATTTCGTCATCTGAGTCAAAGGAATCAATCAATTCTTTGGTTGGTAATCGTTAATACGACTGTGCAGAGGTGTTAAAGCTAACAGTCAGAGAAGTCACAATTCCTACTAATCAATGTATCACGGTATCACTTTGTACGGTATGAATTTGAACATAGGTCAATTATATTATGAATTTATGAGTA
Organism: Spodoptera littoralis; assembly: GCA_902850265.1. Classification (NCBI taxonomy): domain Eukaryota; kingdom Metazoa; phylum Arthropoda; class Insecta; order Lepidoptera; family Noctuidae; genus Spodoptera; species Spodoptera littoralis. The sequence continues at coordinate 6,276,792 of LR824561.2, read as the reverse complement.
TCATGCAAAGTTCATCATTCATAGTAAAACAGACGATAATTTGAATTTTACATTACACAATATAGAATTTCATTTCAATGAAGTATCGAATGAGACACTTTTTACTAGACCATAATTTAAGTTTGTTTTCATTCAATGCAACAATGAAGCTAAAAGTAATGTTGGCACAACTTTGATAGATTGTGATCAAACAGTAAATCTTGTTACAAAGGATAGCATTGTCAATAATAAACATGTTGATGGTCTTATAGATTTAGTAGTCACAAGTGTGGCTGTTGAACACAAGGATAATGTACAAGTTATTGATGACACAGCTAAACTGATAAAATCTCAATTGCTGATTGATGCCAAAAATAGTAATCTAACTAGCCAAATCGGGGACATGATAGACGATGTTCCTATTAAGGATGAAATATGATAAACTTTAGCATTATCAGAAAACGGTGAAGACATATTATATGTGAGCGCTTGCGCTACATACATCAGGAAGTCCAGATCATTGTCAGGTCATTTGGCTAGCGCTCATAATGTACTACAACTGTCATAACATTCTAATGTATCATCCATTTTACCGACTAGTTACCAACGAAGCAATTTTTCAATCTATATCGAGCTGGATTATATCATTTACAGAACGTTTTAATGACCTTTGATGATTACTGTAATCTGTATTATGTTCACCATGTTGAAATACATTTTGTTTTATTACGTCCTTTTCTTGAACTTCATTAATTAAGCTAATTAGTGTCTGGTGAAGATAATGATAGATATTAATGTCAATCAAATCTCTGAAATTGAGAAAATAATTTGTCATTGTTGATAATACTCCCTTTTCATTTATTTGTCTCTTAACGACTTCGATACCATAAATAATTGTGAAGTAAGTGGGCTTTAACTTATAATATAGATAATTTTAATAATTTATAATCATCATTTCATGACAATATCTCAAATAATGATATTGTATATTCTCATTTCAATCTATAGTTATTTTTTTTAATGAAAGGTCGAAATTCATTTACTCCACAACCTTTATGTCGATTTTAAAGTGATTAACCCATTAGAAATAATTTAAAAAGACAAAAGAAACTCACATTGCTTTGATGATGTAGCGACGAAAATCCGGAGACGCCAGAAGGCCGTCAGTGCAGGATCTTGAAGATCTTATCAACAAACCTTCAGTGCCTCTCAAACCTATCGGAAATGAGGGTCCACCGGTCATCGTCGATGTCCAAGAAAGTTACTCAGCTGTTGAAGGTCAGTTTTTAAATAAAAATCCGTTTTCTGCATTCATTAAAAAATAACAATCTACTGTAGATATTTTGCAATACCCTCAATTTTCCTTTCTGATGAATGATTCTAATTCCATAATCAGATCAAACTGGCTACCTCACTGTACAAGTGGAAGGTAACCCAGCACCCACATTCAAGTTCTATAAGGGTGTCAGTGAGATCATCGAAGGTGGTCGCTTCAAGTTCATCACCGATGGTGAAACTGGTCTCATCACCCTCTGCATGAGGAAGGTCAAGCCTAACGATGAAGGAAAATACAAGATTGTGGTCAGCAACATCCATGGCGAGGATTCAGCTGAAATGCAGCTTTATGTATCCGGTAAGTATTGAAAAAATAGCACTAAAGAGGTTAATTAAAGTAGAAGCAGAAAATATTTACGTTATATAACAAAATGTTAAACAGACGCCAGTGGTATGGACTTCCGTGCTATGCTTAAGAAGAGGAAGTACGCCAAATGGGGTGAAAAGAAAGACGATCCCGACTGGGGAGATCTCAAGGAGACAGAAAAACCAATCCCACCCCTGAAGAAAGTGGAAAAGGTAAGGTGTATCTACATTTCAGAATTACTTTCTAAGCTAAATCTGATATATCAATCAACAATCATTGGATTGTAGAAGATGGTGATATAAATGCTATTATATAAAAAGATATAAATAAAAATAAATTTAAAAAATTTGACGCAAGACAATGCAGACCATAATTAGATCTTGATACTGGCCAAGAATAGAAATGCCAATGATATTCACATACATCAAGATGAAATTAGCTCTAATATTCGTCTACATTGTCTTGTAGTCTATTTAAAACGAATTATAAATAAAGAGACAGCTCCATCAGGCTATACATATCCGAGTTCGAAGTTCAAGGAACTAAGAAATATTTTAATATGTTTCATAATTTGTGAATAACCATTTACTTATAGATATTGTATATTCTATGCCTTGGAATATATGCATTCTTTAAGTAGAACATTTTGTAGCTGCGCTACTTGATAATATGTTTTATTCAGCTTCCCTTTAGTATTTAACCAAATTTAAGATGGAGAATATCTCAATGTATTATGATGATTCTTGTTTATTGCCTGTTATTTTTTAACTCCAACCTTACCAAATATTGTCGTCACAAAACTGGGTGCTGTCATCACAATGCATAAAGAATTCTCAGAAAAGCTTAGCTATAAAATTTGTTCCGTAACTCTGTTTGGAGTTATTTAATAATGTTAACTTAGCCGATTTGTTTAGTATGTTAATTTTCTAATACATTTAATTATCTTTTATCACTTTGCATCATGACATTTGATTCTTAGGGCTTAGAAACTGGATATTTTGAAGAAGACGGCTTCATTGTGGTCGTATCTGAAGGTGTCGAGATGGGTAGATTCCCAGCTGAAAGGAGGCATTCCTTGAACTGGTCCTGGGTCAAGGTCATCAGTATTTTAAAATATAGCATCATCGTTCATTCCATCTTACATTTCCAGTTTCTCGTATTCTTGTACGAAAAATTAACAGAAACTTAATTTATCAATGTTGGTTTCCAGAATGGAATCCTTCATGTCTAATTAAATAAATGTTTAAAATCTAAATAATGTGACATAAATTGTATTTTGAGCATGAAAATACCCTAAGAACGGTTCCCATGTGGAATGGCTCAAATTAAAAATCATTAACAAAAATAAATTCATTAGAGCATGCATTTAAAGAGGTCATAACTAGTAATTGTTTCATCATTCTAAAAAAACAAAATGAAATTGTCAGTAAATGTCAAGTTGATGACAATGATGTATTGTTTACATAAAAAATTTTAGTTAATTTTTGTGATTGAATTGACGGAGAAATGGCTGGATGGTATTTCACTAAAATATTCCCTTGGTTCAATGTCCGTGGCGACAACAATTATGTAAGCAACTCATCCTTAGAAATGGTTTTAGAAAAAAAATAATAACTTAACCAAAAATGGTCCACAGTTCACACCGGTCACTTCATTTTGCTTTCTAACTATTTAGCTTGATCAATTTCAAGTTAATTCGCTGTTGCACTGTTGTAACCTAACTATTAAACTTCTAGGGTATCTATGACATAAGGAGACGAATGTCTCTACCTGAAATAATACCTGATTGGCCCGAATTGATGGAGGCTGTCAAAATAAAGGTTCGATTAAAAGGAAAGAGAAAAAAGATAAATAAAACAAGGTAGTTTCTGATCACTTGAAATCTGGTAATGATGATAAAGATGATATAGAATCATTAGCTGTTGCTAGTTCAGTTGATAATGATTGTATTACAAATGGTCGGAAATCAACCTTTTAAATAATGAATGAGATTAAAACCACGAATGATAAAATAACTAAACTAAAAATTACACCTCTGAAATTGTTGATTCCAACAACCAATAAAGAAATACTTAGTTGGCTTATCTTTAAACTGAAAAAAGTAATGATTAACTAAAATGTCTTAGTTGGAGTCAGTAGTTCCAGAGCGTTTTAAATAAAAGAAATGCATTAAATTGAATTTTAAATTAACAAAAGGGTTTTTGTATCACCTCTTCATGTTTCTATAACTTGAACATGAATTTCAGGCAATGTAAGTGGAATGAATTTGATGACTATTGATACTTTTGAATTGGTGTCCACTATGTTAAATTGCAGGTCTATTTTGACGTCGGATTGAAGAGCTTCTGTCACGTCATTATTATTAAAATAATTATATTCCTCATAATTTACTTCATCAATTTCAGCTGATGCATCCAGTTTTACGCAGATGTTGGAATTTTTTTGTCCATTGTGCTGATTATAATAATTGAGGCATATGGCAATGTTGTAATCAGCATTTATGTTTTTTTATGTACATATATATTTTGATATAGGACACAATATACTTCTTGTAGTCCTTGTACAATTAGATGTAGACCCTCTTGAACGCGAAGTTAACGTATTGATAAACTGTCACTAAGAATGAATGGATATTTTGTAGAGATCCCATAATAGAAGACCGTCACTGGCTGAACTGATCCCGGATTGGCCGGTGCTTCACTCGTTCAAAAAAGACGAGGTTTGACAGCAACGAAATTAGACACAATGCATCTTGAAGTGTAATATCACAAAATGCAAATTACTTGTCGCACAGCAATGTCCCACGGAAACCTGTATGGTCGCTTAATCTGGTTGAATTATTACAGAAAGTCTTGCATTAATATCTGCTATAAATAATGAAAAGAAATCCGAAACCTATGCACAAACCACGAACCAATAAAATTCTTCAAACACCAACCAGATTGAACACTTTCTATCTCTGTCTCACTACAAGCTAAAGCCTTGTAAGTTATGTAAATAGCCACTCTATTACTATATTAAATTCTTCTACTACGATATCAATAACCTATCCTAACCGTTTATTAAACATTTAAGAATGTTTAGCAGATATTGGTGCAGGAATGTTTCAATGATTTTTTCAGATTATTTGATCAACAGCGACGTGGTCACCGACTAGTCAGTCCAGCACATCTTTGGTACTCTATTCTTCTATTCTCTTCTCAAGCAATTCTTCTGTGCACATCTTCGTCGATATTTTACTAGCAGCACAGCGCACCGGTTCAATATTTGCACAGTGACGTCAATGTTCCAGTGTTAAAAAAAACCTTTCAAAAATGATGAATGTAAATCTTTAAGTAATAAGTAAAAAAACTGTTTCGTGTGGAAAGTTCATCATTTTTGTTCGGTCAATTGTATATTATTTAAGATAATCGTTTAAATAAATCACGCCCACTTTTGCACATTTATTAAAAGAGAACTATAGAAATTCCAATTTCTGTACAATAGCATGGAGTTCACATTATTGTGTGGGTGCCGGTGATGAAAGAATGGCTGACGATTCTAACGCCTCGGATACTACATACGAGTTCAATTGTTTTCGTTGATTTTTTGCACTTGAATTACTGTTCGCTCGAGACGTTGACAGCGGAGGAGTAAGGCAGGTTTCTTGATGGTCAGCACTCAAAGCTTTTGTATGAAGAGCACATTTTCGTGTTATGCACTTTTCCATCTTTTGGAAGACCAGGTGTATTTATGTCCACTGGACATTGCTTTCAGAAACAAGAGTCATTCTTGAAGCCCCTCGTAGATCAATTCGCGAAAGAAGGCAAGGATAAGAAGGTTACATTCGAAGCCATCTTTACTAAACCAAATGCGAAACCGAAGTGGTTCTTCCGTAAAGATGTAAGTATTTTTATTTCAAATATCAATGTAGTTTGGAACAACAATAAATGGAGTACCCACTTTACTCAATGGCAATTACTTTACAGGAACTGTTCCCGGGGTCGAAGTATAAGATGACAAACGAACAAGACTCATACAAACTGATCATCATGGCCCCTAAAGTCGAAGATACTGGTAAAATTACGATTGAAATCGGCGGTATCACTTGCACAGCCTTCTTGCAAGTCGATGAACCAGACCCTACATACACCTTCACCAAACAACTGAAGAAGACGACCAGTGGGTACACGAAACACGAATGTGTGTTGGAGTGTGCCGTCTCCAACAGTCTCGCCATCGTCTCATGGTGGAAGGGAGAAGAGAAAATAGAAGATGGAGACATTTATCAGATTTCAAAGGACTTGTCTGGAGTTTGCAGGCTGGTCATCAAGAACTGTAAGTTCGAAGATGCTGGAAAATACACATGTAAAATTGAAAAGCAGCCTGACAAGACAGAGACTGAAGTCAAAATTGTTGGTGAGTATATTTTCATTTCTTACTGCAGTATATCAAGTAACTCTGAATATTTTCTTCACCATAATCTTCTTTAAATTCCAGAATACCCATACAAGTTCACAAAGGTACTCAAATCACAGCAAGCTACAGAGAAAGACACGATCACACTTCTCTGCGAGCTGGATGATGCATCTGGAGACGTTAAATGGTAAGAAACATGGTTTCAACAAAACCTCAAAGAAGAATTGTTAACTAAACTTATTTAACAGCTTGATTGCCCGTATATGAGACACAATAGAAAATACATGAGACATAATTGTCTCTCGCGTGAATCCACGTTTAGACACACGTCGGCTTAAAGTGTCTTGTAACTTGTTTCTTCTTCTGTTTACTCTTGTAACTATTTCTTCATCTACTAATCTTTATTACTTCACCAGGTTCAAGAACAATGAACCTCTGAAACCAGACAAGCGTATCTCAATCGTGAAGGAGGGTCGCAAACGCAAGGTTGTGATCAAGGACGCTAAGGTCACTGACGCCGGCAACTTCAAGTGCGTCAGTAACGCCGATGAAACTGCTTGCGAATTGATTGTCAATTGTAAGTACATCAACTTTTCTTGTAATCAAATCAATTTCAGCTTTCAATGAGTTTCTTTCCTTTCACAATGAACTGACTAAAACATTATAACGTATCAGTTGTAATCTTCTTCATAATATTGTATTGATTATCCTTTAATAGGTATATTAATTTTCGACAAAACAAAGTGATTTAATGCGTCACCAGCCCATTAATTATTGTAATAGTATTGTTATGGCACATCCTTACAAATGAATGCCTAATTCACAAAATGGGCTTGTTTCTAATCGTCTATTGTTCAAGATAACTAGACCTAAACTTTAACAAAGTAATCCAACACACAGAAAATAGTTCCGGATCAAAACAGTCGTTTCCTTACTAGAATGAATTTTTTAAAATGGTTTTTTGTTCGCCAGACTCGAATCGCTTCAACAAGAAGTTGAAGGACACAGAAGCAATTGAGAGGGACAAGGTTGTTCTAGAAGTAGAGTTGCAGGATCAGACCGCTGAAGCTGTTTGGTCTTTCAATGGACAGCCCATTGTGCCTAATGAAAGGTATGTCTTGAAAAGCTTCACCTGTCTTTAAAAGCTGTTTTAATTTTTGCAGAGTCAAAAATGTTTATTGGTTTTGTATTTTTATCAGAATTGAAATCAAGAACCTGGGCGGTGGTAAACACCAGCTTATCTTCAACAAGTTGGAGATGGAAGATGACGGTGAAATTCTCTGCGAGTCTGGAAAGTTGTCCTCTTCTTGCAAACTTACCGTCAAGAAGGGTGAATCCAAACCTACTATTGACTGTCCGGATGAATTCTGCGGACCACATGACAGGCCTTTCGTCATTGAGGTGCCCTATAAAAGTGAGTACAGAAAATAAATATCAAAATATCTAAAGCTGTATTTAATTTGAACCGTGTTCCTTAATATCCATTTTCGTTTTTAGTTACTGGCACCCGACAGACACCAATCGAAGCTAAACTATGGAAGGACGGAAAAGCCCTGCCCGCCAAAGAAGTCGAGGCAGTGGTTGAACAAGAGAAGGTCCTATTCAAGATCAAGAAACCAAGCAGAGACCAATCCGGCAAATACACGATTAAATTGGCCAACGCCCAGGGTGATGACTCGAAAGATGTCACTATTACCATGCAGAGCGTACCAACTCCACCACAGGAAGTCCAGGTCACAGAAGTCTTCCAGACTTCTTGCGTTGTCGCCTGGAAGACACCACAGGACGATGGTGGTTCACCCATCATCAAATATGTTATTGAGAGACAGGTAACAACATGATCTACTCGTATAATCTTCCAAAACCTCGATGCTATAATATCTGGTGCTACATTAAATATTTTATTCTAGGACATGTCTCTCAAAGCAGGATGGGATAATGTATCAGAGGTGGCCGTTGGCCAGCCAATGAAGTACAAGGTAGAAGATCTTATCCCGAAGAAGACTTACAAGTTTAGGATCCGTGCTGTTAACAAGATTGGTTCTAGTGAACCTGGTCTTTTCGGCAAGCCTGTGCTGGCTAAGGATCCGTGGGGTAAGATATAATTCTTCATTATATTTGTATCAGTTGTACTAGTAAACACGAGGCTAAAATAATTTGTCTTATCTCTAGATGAACCATCTAAACCCAAGAATGTGGAACTTACCGACTGGAACAAAGACCATGCTGACCTTAAATGGCAGAAGCCTGACAACGATGGCGGTGCACCAATCACTGGATACGTCATCGAATACAAGGTACGAATTCTAAAGCTCCAGCATAGAAAACTTACTTTATAATGAAATTATTGCATGACGTAGCATAAATTCGTTACTTAATGTATTAATAATCCAAATTTTCTCTTAACAATCTACAGGAGAAGTTCGGCAAGGACTGGGTGACTGGCAAGGAGGTTCCTGGTGACTGCTTAGCTGCCACTCAGGATGGCCTCAAGGAAGGCTGCACTTACGAGTTCAGAGTCCGCGCCATCAACAAGGCTGGACCTGGTGAACCTAGTGACGCTACTAAGCCGATTGTTGCTAAGTGCAGATTTGGTGAGCAATCTTACTTATATTTCTTTGAAAGTAAGATTAAGATTCTGACATAACTTTAGACTTTGACCATTTTGATATATATATATTGAGGGAACTAATTGGAACGATCTACAGGGTTAATAAGATCCTAATCATTAATATATTGATTACAGTCAAGCCTTACATCATTGGTGAGGGTGTTCAAAGCATCATCATCAAGAAGGGCCAGGTCATCACCTTCGACATCAAATACGGTGGTGAACCTGAACCCGAGGTCAAATGGATGAAGGGTGAAGAGGTGAATATCTTCTCTTTCTTTCTTGCTTTCATTATTTTTACTTCCATTGACGTACCTACAGAGTGGTAATTTTACTTTGTGAAAATGGTTTATAGGTTGAATGATCTTTGGTAAGATAAATTCATTATAAGGTTTTCAGCTAAAATTATTGCTCATCGTACAATGTTATCTTTTTGAGAGTTAATCATCTGTTCGTTATAAAATTAAAATAACTAGATAAAATTCTAAATTGGATTCTTTATATAGTAATTGCTCTACGTAATATCATCATAGTTTCTATTTTGATGTCATAGAAAAGACATCATGGTCTATCTTCTGTAAAAGAAATTTCTCTGTATAAAATCTAGATTATAATTTTCGAAATTTTCACCAAAATCATCTCAACGAATGGAGTACGAAGATTTTAATCAAAATTTTCTTTTTTCTCTCAATAAAAGAAACGCGGCAAGGCGTACACGGAGAAGGTTAGATGGTTGAAGATCGATGTTGTATCGCATTTATATGTTCTAAACACAATTATCTAAACTCATACACTTCTCTTTTATTTTATTCTACAATATGTGCTAACACAACTACAAGACAACATACTTGAAACAAACTGTATGTCAGGTGGCAAGATGAACGAAAGAGAAAAATGGTTAAAAAATAACAGTCCATAACGAAAATCTTGGAAGTTACCAGTACCATAAAATTATTAGTGCAGAATAAGTGTAGATTAAAAAAATATATTCTTCTTTAAGAAGTGAAATAAATATATTTGTTTCGTTCACCTTACCACCTAAGCGCTAAAAAACAAAAAAACAACATTATACATTGTCCTTAAAGAACCACACAATGTATTTGGCTTTTGAAAATTATGCTTTCGATGTTGTAACTAAACGTTACTATTTTATTAACTAGAAAATTTTACTCTGACTGGTTCAATGCACCACACACTTATGTAGATGCACCTATATAAGTATATTCAAAAACAATACAAGAACGAATTAGTCGTTTCACAATTTTCTCACAAACACTTTTTCTTTTATTTTTACTGTGGTAACACTGGCAGTACGATGATCACATCGATGCTGGCAATACATAACATTCTAACACTGACTTGACTAGTCGACGCACGTGACTCTACCATGTTTTTTTATTTTATGTTTATGGGATTGCGTCTGACATGATATCGTCACATTTCCCCATTCTAATACAACATCATCATTTTTTGGTCTTTATACACAACACCACATTCATAACTCAAACAAAACCGACACAGACACCTAACTGGCCAGGTTTAATGATCGTGGGGTATGGGACTGAATTAAAATCATCTTTTGGACGAAAAGGTATACAGGTAAAGGTCATCGTTGGGGATTCCCGCAGCAAAATCACTAAATAGCTTCCCACTTATTAATCCAAATCTTCGAAACAGAAAAACCATAATAGCTAAAGATCTGGTGTGGTGAGAAAAATGTCGGCATTGACCCTAAGCCCACACTTCTTCAACATCTCGCATATTGTAATATCGCAACAAATATAGTAAAAGTAATCCTAGCTTCCTCTGCTGTTTCAACACAGATACCACTTAACACACGACAAGAATAAACATTTGTACTGAAACATCAACATTTTCCATCATGCATAACACTAACCACATCAAATCGGAACACCATCAGAAATCTTCAGACGCGATCCCTTTTTTTCGATGATACTGATACCAATATGCCATCACAGGAAATCAAGGATGATGGTGACCGTATCACCATTGATAAGTACGAAAGGAACACCGTACTGACTGTCAGAAGGACCACCAGGCCTGATAGTGGAAAGTACAAGTTGGTATTGACCAACTCTTCGGGCACTTGCGAGAGCATCGGCGATGTGGTTGTCTTGGGTGAGTTTGGAAATTCAGTTGACTTATTTTAAAAATGCTTTAAAGTCACAAGTAACATGATTTATAACAATACGATGTTATTTCAGACAAACCAAACCGCCCGAACGGCCCGATCGAAGTTACGGATATCCGCGCCGAGAAGGCGACCGTTAAATGGCAGAAGCCAGACGACTGGCAGGGATCCGATATCACTGGATACACACTCGAAAAGATGGACATGGTAAGAACCAATACCAGCACCTATGCATAAAGTAGTCTTGCTACCTATCAACTATTCATAGGTACTTTTAAAGTTTAGTAATGCTATCCACTGAAAAACCTATAAATAATAATATTTTCTAGGATACTGGAAACTGGGTGCCTTGTGGCGAGACTGGTCCAGAACCAACAGAGTTCACAGTCAAGGGTCTTACCCCGAACCACAAGTACAAGTTCAGGGTACGCGCCGTCAACAAGGAAGGCGAATCAGAACCTTTGGAAACTGATGGATTCATTCTTGCTAAGAACCCATACGGTAAGTAAACTAAATTAATGTTTTAATTCAATAGACACACATATTAAAAATTCTAATAAGATTATTCTAAAAAACAGTCTAATAAGAATATTTTGATGTTGTTCTTATACGAATAAACGAAACGTAGCGAAGAATCCGAACCGCCATTTTTAAATTTTGACATTTGAGATTTAAAAAGTGCCGGTTTGTTTACATGGGCACAAGAAAACAATTAAATACAAATTATAAACCACCAATCGAAACTTAGACAAGAAATACACTAAGAAATCACTTCGATTTTTTTTTATGACTTCGCATATCATGGACCTATTTACAATGTTCTTTCAAATGTTGGTATTTGTCTATAGACCCACCAAAGGCGCCTGGAAAGCCTACGATTACGGATTACGACAACATGTCCGTGACTTTGCAATGGGAGCCACCATCAGACAACGGTGGAAGACCAATTCTTGGATACGTTGTGGAGATGAAGGACAAATTCTCTCCAGACTGGATTGAGGTGAGTTCAAATTCAAACTCATTTTTTTTTGTATTTCAAAATTGATGTAGGAAGTGGATACTATACCAAAATGTAGTTTTAATCTTTATTTCTATAAAAAATATAGATTATTCAATAACAAGCCGCTAAAACTAAGAAATTTAAAAAAGGAAACAATTACTTAATTTTCTAATAGGTAACTTGAAATAATATTTCACTTTTTCTCTAATAAACTGAAATAAATATTGAAACTATAAAAACCACTGCAACCAGATTTTACTTTCATTGTATTAGTTTCCATTTATATTTAAAATAGTTATGTTTTCACGCTCATCAGTGATATTAACTTCTTCCTATATGATCTGATCAATATTTTTAGAATACCAACATAATCAAGTACTCCATTATCTGTCCACTAGGTTGTGAAAACAAATGACACAAAAACCGAGTACAAGGTTGAAGGTCTGAAGGAGAAGATGGTGTACCAGTTCCGTGTGAAGGCATACAACAAGGCTGGTGTCGGTGAGGCCTCGCAGCCCACTGATAACCATCTCTGCAAGCATAAGAACTGTAAGTATGAATTACATTTTGTTTTTTAACTATCTGTAAGCCTATTGCCATGTGTCTGATACAACAAAAATGGAAACTTGAGTATTTATTTTTCTTTTTTATAGAACAATCATCTTTTCTTCTTTTCTTTATATATAATTATAATTCTGCAGTACGTGTGTATGTCATTGAACTCCTCCGATGTAAATGAATTTTTCTGTGTACGTTTGAGTGGCACCCTGGATGGTTTAGATTCACAAATCAGACCGGCAGATGGCGCTGAAGTCATCATGTAGGATAACGTCTGTTGGGTCTGCTAGTTTTCAATATAATTTTCACCAGACTCGATAAATTGATTTTGATAATTTATTTTATTTCAATACCAATGTATTAACACTATGCTTGTGTTACTCTACAGTGAAACCACGCATTGAGCGCAGCACCTTCAAGTCTGTTATCATCAAGGCTGGCCGCACTCACAAGTGGTCGGTGGATGTCATCGGTGAACCTCCACCGGAGATGACATGGTAAGTATTCAATCTGAAACATTCACATAATTAAATCTATTACTGCAGTAGGTTTTGTTAGTCAAAAAAGATAGTTTTTTTTAAAAACAACCTAATTACAACACAACAAAGTTGAAAATCATTAATATAATATAATATTATTTTTTTAGTCTGTAATAGAATTGCTTTTGATATTCTAATGCAAGGAGGTCAATTATGACAAGAATATATAAGAATATACAAGAATATAAGTCGAATCACCATTATGTGTCACACAAAGCATAATATAGTACGAGGTCATACGTAACTATATATTCCTTTAAAATATCCACAATACAACCACCTAAATATCTTGATCTTTTATCTCCTTTCCCCCAGGTCATGGCGCGATAACATAAAACTGGTTAACACAGAACGCATCAAGATTGAGAACAAGGAATACCACACGGACTTCACTATTGTGAACGCCGTCCGTCGTGACACTGGCAAATATAAGCTCAGAGCTGAGAACTGCAATGGTTTCGATGAGGAGACTGTTGAGCTTACTGTGCTGAGCAAGCCTAGTGCGCCAAAGGGTAAGTTTGTAAACGAAATTCTGCTATTAGTACTTTATACCTGAAGTCTAAAGATCGTTTCGAGGTTTTTTTCTGGTCATTCCTACTTAAGACCTATCCAAAAATCATCATCAACAGCCTATAAATGCCCACTGCTGAGCAAAGCCTCTTCTCACACGGAGAAGATTAGAGCATTAATCACCACGCTTGCTCAATGCGGGTTGGCGATTTCAAACTTATAATTTGAAATTATAAGCCCAGGTTTCCTCACGATGTTTTCCTTCACCGTTTGTTAGTGGTGTCTAAATAATCTTAGAAAGTACATATAACTCGGAAAAAGTCACATTGGTACTTGCCGTTGGTAGGTTTCGAACCCGCACCCTCATGCATGAGAAGCGGGCGTCTTAAACCTCCGGGCCACCACGACATCAATCTGTCTATTCTATCCAAAAATATCTATAAGTTATCGTAACTAAAAGACTTCTAACAACAACTATCCGAAATTGTGATTAATAAAGGAAAAATGCTACGCAGTACGATAGTACCTAACTAACTTAAAAAAGACAGTGATGGGGGGAGGTATTCCAAAGTATCTGCCGGGTAGGCAGGGAGACAGTATTATATTATCTACTCTCGCCAACTCACTTATGAGTGATAATCTAGCATGGAATATTTTCAGTTACATCGATTATAGACCTTTCCATTTTTTTTTTATTAGCCATAGTCATCCACTGCAGGGCAAAGGCCTACCTATCCTCCTTCCACTCGTTTCTATTAGTTACTAATATTATCCTTTGCGTCTCCAGGCCCATTGGAAGTCACAGACATCCACGCCGAAGGCTGCAAGGTTAAATGGGAGAAGCCAGAAGACGATGGTGGCTCTCCAGTCAAGGAGTACGAGCTCGAGAAGATGGATGTCGCCACTGGCAAGTGGGTCAGGGTTGGCAGGTCAGTATTTTTCTATTTGAGTATGTAGTTAGGGCTGTGCTGTAGATAGATATTTAAAAATACAATAGTGTTCTCTGATTTCATTATCTATTTGGTTTCTTTCATAGTGATTCTGGAGTTAAATTATTCATAATAACTATCATGAGATATACTAAATTAAGTAAAATCGCGGGTTACTCACGTGAATATACTGAGAAAAGCTCTACTAGTTTCGAACCACAGAGGGGTTCTTCCTCATGAGCAGCGTGCGCGGTCGCGCCGTACACGTGAGTAACCCGCGATTTTACTTAATTTAAATTATTCATTTGAAATAGTAGTGTAAAGTTTCTTTATGATGCACCTACTTTCAATAATTAATCATTTTCATTGCAACTATATTACATTGTATATAACATAAGTAGGTACTGGTATCATTTTTTTATACAGTCGAAGTGAGCATATTTAAAAGTCGGGCATTATTCTAAACACCATGCTGTTCCTAAAAAAACTCCAACATCAAGTTGCCCTCCTCGGGAAACCAGGGTATCGTGCGATGATGCGACCTCATCTAACTATCTGTTATTCAACTTTCAGAGTTGCTGGAGACAAGAAGCCTCTGGAGATGGAAGTGACTGGTCTGGAACCTGGTCACCAGTACAAGTTCAGGGTGACAGCTGTCAATGATGAGGGTGATTCCGATCCTCTCGAAGCTGAACGCGCTATCCTCGCTAAGAATCCATTCGGTAAGGGTTCTTACTTAAAATTATTATAGTTACGATCAAAATGGTTTCTATTCTGAGTTTGCATAATAGAGATTAAAGTATGTTTACATCTTGGAAAACAAGACTAAACGTTTTTAAGGATTGGATCTAGTCCAACAACCTGTTCCCATACATATATACATACTAGCTTTTACCCGCGGCTTCGCTCGAGTCCCAAAAGGATAAAAAATAGCCTATGTGACATATACCAATACACACAGCGCCATCTATACCAATACTTTTGTTTTCCTTCGGGAATATCACATTTTTCCGGGATAAAAAGTACCCTATTATTTAATCCGGACTTCTAACTTTACGTCTGTAATAATTCAAAGCAATCGGTTTAGTAGTTACGGCCTGAAAGCGGTACAAACAAACAAACTCACTTTCCGATTTATAATATTAGTAAGGATATTATACATTAAAATAATTCCTTGAGTATTATTTGAGCCCGTAAACTACAATAAAAAGTCGTCTGGAACCTGCTAATAGTGCTAATCACTTCAATCTTCTCCCACAGAGGCATCAGACAAGCCTGGCAATGTGGAGGTCGCAGACCACGACAACCAGAGCGCAGATATCAAATGGGACCCGCCTAAGAACGACGGCGGTGCTCCAATCCTCAAGTACATTATCCAGAAGAAGCCTAAAGGCGGTGATTGGGAGAATGCTGCTGAGGTAAATAGAAACTTGTTCTATTTTTTGTGGGAAACATAAACGGACAGACTGATTACCTGATTGTAGACAATCAGCGCCACCCTTTATCACTCAAACCACCAGAGGAGATACAATAACGTTTGGGTAAATGTAAATTGGGTAAATGGGACATTTGGGATATAAACATAACGCCTTTTACCCCCGAAGGGGTAGGCAGAGGTGCACATTATGCCACTGTACAATGTAACACCCACTTTACACTATTTATGTTATCGAGTTCCATGTTATAGGGGATGAGCCTATTGCTATATACCGGCCACAATTCTAGACTCCGTGACTGAGAATTTTTTAAACACCCTGTAATGCTTTGCCTGACCCAGGAATCGAACCCGAGACCCCTTACCCGGTATATGTAATCCAACTTAGTGTGGAAACGGCTGACCACCGTTTTTTCGATCAAATCTAGCTCTGAGATTGATTTTTAATACATCTCTTAAATCTACCGAGTAGGTTGAAAAACTTTTGATCAGTGGATTGTCATAAGGGTGATTTATTTATAGTTCTTCAATTCCTAACAATTGCCCATTTTCCACAGGTACCTGGAACCCAGAACACGGCTAAGATCGACGGTCTACCAGAAGGTAGCGAGTACCAGTTCCGCGTGGTCGCCGTCAACAAGGCTGGACCTTCCGAACCTTCGGACCCTACCAAGATGACCACCATCAGGCACAAGGCCCGTAAGTATTATGAGATTTTTTAATAGGATTTGTGTTGATGATCGAAAACAATTTGTGATGTGGTAGAATATTTAAAGAATATTTTCAGTCCAATGGGTGGAATTGTGGACTTTTAAAGAAGCTTTGGCTTTTATAAGAGTCTACTGATAGTTATAAAAATTCTATTGATAGTTTGGTAGCGATTTTAACATTGATTTAATTTGTTAAATCACCATTAAAATGTCAATCTAACCAGCTGTCTTTATAAACTATTATAGATATTTACTTAACATTTTTTATTATCGATCATTTTTCTTTGCTGATTTTAACTTAAATCTTTCCCTATTCATAGTGAAACCCCGCATCGACCGCACCAACCTGAAGGCGCTGGCAGTGCGCGCGGGCAAGCCAATCTTCTTCGACGTCAACGTCAAGGGTGAACCCGCACCCAAGGTGCAATGGTTCCGCAAGTGGAAGGGCGAAGAGACTGAGGTAAGGATGCAGAAAGGATCCCTATTAATATTGTAGTTGAGAATCTCCACATTGATAAATGCTGATAGACTGGTATGTCTTTATGCGACACTAGCGCCTCTTAGCGAGCGCTCTAACAAACTTTAGCGAGCTCTTAAACTCTTAACTTTTCATTGTAAGAATGCACTCAATGCACCTATTGCAGGCCCCTATTACTCAAAATGTCTTCAATTGGATTTTCACGTGGAACATTCCATGTGTGATCTACAAAATCTTGTTGTTGTTTCTTGTAGAAATAAATTTTATTACTGTAACGGTAGAAAAGGCTTTAATTGGAAATATACTGATTACAGTTAAACCTAAATAAGACTAAAATGCACCATATTAAACCACTTCTTACTCCCCAGGTTAAAGAAAACGTAATCAACGTGGACTACAACACCAAACTGGACATCAAGGAGTCCGTCCGCGCTATGACTGGTACCTACCGTATCCTAGCAACCAATGAGCATGGTTCTGATGAAGCTGAAGTTGAGATCACCGTACTGTCTGCTCCTGGCAAACCTGGTGGTCCACTGAAGGTTGCTGATGTCACCAAGAACGGCTGCAAGCTGTCTTGGAAGAAACCTGAAGATGATGGTGGTAAGTTGGATTTGAAGTTCTTTGGATGTATAGGTATGTAGTTTTGGGATAGGCTTCCTAATTTCGGATTTATAGAAGACATTGAATGTGACATACCGACTGTAAAAAAACTTATGATTTTGACAGTTAATGTTCTCTTTGATCAATCTTGGATCTTCGGAAGGTGTATGAGGGGCCAAAACCAAATTTTTAGTCACTTACGTAAAAAGCTCAAATTTATGAGACCTTGAGAATATTGGCAAAAATTCTCCAATCTTAATCATTCTTTTATAAACTACATTTAGAAAACAGATTTCAATCCCCTGTTTTTTTGGAGTCTATTAATTAATATACAAAAATACTTATTGCTGATTTTAACTTAAATCTTTCTTGGGTAAATCTTTCTTAGGAGAACATTTTTGTATTCTTCCTACAAACACTTCTGAAAACCACATCACAATCGGTACAGCCAATCGTGAGATAATTGCACACAAACATACATTCATACAGCTCAAACAGGGAACCTCTTTTTGAAGTCGGTTGAAAATATCGAATCCCCTCCTATTACCTCAGGTAAACCAGTAACTGGCTACGTTGTCGAGAAATTGAACAAGGCGACTGGTCGCTGGGTGCCAGTCGGCAAGACTGATGATACTGAGATGGACATCAAGGGGCTGCAGGAAGGTGAAGAGTACGAGTTCAGGGTGAAGGCAGTCAACGAGGAGGGAGAGTCTGAACCTTTGAAGACTGACCACTCTATCATCGCTAAGAATCCTTATGGTGAGTTATTTGGTATGAGTAAGAAAGTGTGCGATAAATAGAGAGAGAAGATGACGTGGAGATGAAAGTCATGGATTTATTTATTACAAGTTTATCGCGTTAAGCGACTTGCCATTGATAAAATAATTTACCTGTATTAGAATTCTATGGAAACCATGTGGCGTGGCTAGTGTTTTATGGCATAGTGATTAACCATATCGTCTAATGAGGACAAGCAGAGTCGCAAGTGTATCGCGAAACTTTTAAGAGTTTGGAGATTTGGGATAGGGAATGAGAAGAATAGGATAGATGCCTAATTTTTATCTTAATGCCGTCTGGTAGATTATTTTAAATCATTAGACACTTATTTTTAATTTTCTTACAGAAACTAATACTTTCAACGATATATTGATTTGAAATGTCGCGCGACGTCACTTCTATGTACATTTTTTACGTAGAAATGACGTTTTAGCCCCCACTCCTAGACTTTGATTCGTTTTATCTAAGTATTGTTTTACACGACAAAATAAAAAAATGCATGTCATATATTTTTATTACCTTACTTACGGATTAATTATATTTTTAATTTTCATACCCTGTGGTCATCCCAATTGGGTGTAGTTTGAACGAATTCTAATAAAAAATAAAAATTCTCGCATTCTGTTAATAAATTAACCCTATCTTTTCCTACAGACATCCCTGGCAAGCCATCAGTCCCAACCCTGGAGGACTGGGATGTGGACCGTGTGGACCTCAAATGGGAGGCTCCTAAGAACAATGGAGGAGCGCCTATCACTGGCTACATCATCGAGAAGAAAGAGAAATACGGATCTTGGACAGAGGCGCTTGTTACTACGGTAAGATTAGCTTTAAGTTATAAATAAATAAATAAATAAAGGAATTTATTTCTCTCAAAAAGGTACATAGAAACATAATGTCACTATTTAAGTTACATAAGAAATGTTTTAACTGTCTCACTGTGCTGTTAAAAAGGGTCTTCAAGAATGAAGAAGAACTAATCCAATTGTATAAACATCTCTAACTATTATTTTTTCATATTTGATGGGCCGACGTCTGGTCACTATCTATAATTACAATAGTCTATAGTTACAAAATCTAAAACGTTAGATGACTGTTTCTTTTCACGTAGTTATAAGTTCAATTCCAATAAGTTAAACCAGGCATTACGTACTATTCGGACTTCTAGGACATTTAAACATTATAAAAACGCCCGAATCTAGAATCGAGCTTGACACTTCTCACATATTATACGCGATCACGTCCTAACTCAAATAGGGATCCATTTTCTAAAACAAAAGAAGGGCCACCATCGTTAAGTTCGTATATACCTACTTATTTGTCTTAGAGTAACTCAAGAGCTGATGGTTACCAAATTAGCAATTGATTATGTAGTCGTTATGTTTTTAAGTAATTATTAATGTTTCAAACAAAATTTTAAGCGTTTAATTTAAGTAGGTGCGCAGAATATACATAAAAGAGCTTAAAACACGGTGGCCCTTATTTGCTTTTGAGTAGTATATTTTAAAGCTACAATATCAAATGTGACACTTGTCCCCAGACGCCAGAATGCAAGGCTCGCGTGCCGGACCTGAAAGAAGGCAACGTGTACCAGTTCCGTGTGCGCGCCGTCAACAAGGCCGGCCCGGGAGAACCGGGAGATGCTACACAACCGCATACGGCTAAGGCCAGATTCTGTAAGTTTATACTAACTGTAGATAAAATAACAATTATACAACTTTTCATTATAGCCAATACAAGATAAAGCATGTCAAGATTCGAATTGTCATTAAAAAAAAATGTTATGTAAAATCTACAAATATATTTACTATCAATGTCAAAATAAAACATTGTTTAATAATAATACAAAAACACGTTATTACAATGTGAAAACATATTACAATGTCATCAGCTTTCACCTCATGTGTGTTATCAACAGAAGTTATGGAATATATATTATTCTCTTACAGTGAAACCTCACATCAACCGCGACAAGATGCACGCCATCCGCGTCCGCGCCGGTACCACCATCAAACTGGATGTCGACATCAAGGGTGAACCTCCACCAACCAAGACCTGGACCTTCGCCAAGAAGGTAGGGAATTCATTTATTTTGAGATATCATTAACTGATTATAAGATATTCTATGATAATGTCAGATCTGCTTCCAATAGTCGGAAAATCGAACATTATTTTAGTTTTAGGCCTAAAGAACTAATTAATCTATATGTATAAATAAAAATTAATTTCCGTCCCTTACTCTCACAAAAACTCGAGAGAGGCTGAATCGATTTGTCTAATTTTGGTCTTGAATGTTAATTGAAGTCCAGGGAAGGTTTAAAAAGTGAGAAATCAGTCGGGTAAAACAAATTTTGAGGCGGTTCGAAAATTCCCGGGTCAGTTAATTTGTAAAAATGATTTTGAAACTCGGGCAAGCTGCCTGAATAAAATTTTTAGCCGTACTAAAAATACTGTATGACAAGAATTTTGAAATAATGAAAAATAGCCAATTTTACTGTTGTGATTGCTAGTTAAGTTATAACTTGAACGTTATAGACACCACCATACTTTTCCAACAAAAAATGTTGTACCAAAACAAAAATTAATCCTTCCCCAATTAAACCCAGGTCCTGGAAACCGGCCCAGGGCTGAAGATCGAGAACGAGGACTACAACACAAAGATGCAGATCTTCGACTCGACCTGGGCCAACTCTGGAATCTACACGCTCAAGGCGGAGAACGATTCTGGAGTCGATGAGGCTACAGTGGAGATCACTGTACTGGGTACGTATTTTTTTTTTTTTGTTAATACAGAATGTTTATCTAATCGTATTAGATTAAACAAGCAATTCTTGTATAATAATGTATGTATCAATCTATATAATAAATTATGATCTCGGAAAAGGCTGTAACATATTTGTAGCTAAGTTTCGATATTTATTAAATTTATATTAATGATTTTTTTTTGAGCTAATAGTTAAGTTTAGTTTTGTGTCATTAATTTTAGTATTTGTTAAATTATAGTGTAAATTGTTATGAATGAAACAACCAATTATCAAATCCATCTCATACCAGTATGTGTAACTGTAAACAGTATGTGTACCGCAACAGTTTTGCAATACGATACTTTAAAATTCAAGAAAATGAACTTGTATTTAAAACATCACTCTCTTCACAGACAAGCCCGGCAAGCCCGAGGGTCCTCTAGAAGTATCGGACGTGCACGCGGACCACGTGAAGCTGAGCTGGAACAAGCCCAAGCACACCGGCGGCCTGCCGCTGTCTGCGTACGTCGTCGAGAAGATGGACACCCTCACTGGGAAGTGGGTGCCCGCCGGTACTGTCGACCCCGATACCACTGAGGCTACTGTTACTGGTCAGTATTACTGAGGCATTTAGTTTGAAAACAACTTAGTAATGGTTTATAGATTTTTTACTATGATTTCAGATAGTAGTTAATTTTATTATGGTTCTTTCTTTCGAATTAAAAATATATTCTGGACAGATTTTCCTTTATTAACTAAAAAATCGCGGGTTACTCACGTGAATATACAGTAATGCGCGGTTGGCGCGATGGTTGGGCGACCGGCTGCCGTGCAACGTGTAGTGGGTTCGGTTCCCACGCGGAGCAACTCTTTGTGTGATCCACAAATTGTTGTTCCGGGTCTGGGTGTGAAGTGTATGTCAACTTGTTTGTAAACGCACCCACGACACAGGAGAAAATCCTAGTGTGGGGCAACGTTTAGATAATATAAAATCTGTATGCTTTTAATTTATCAATATACTTCAATTCATCTAAAAACTAAAAACTACATCGTATACCAAACCAAATTAACGTCAACTCATATAATCTTAACAATTTTAACTAATCACCATTCACCATATGTTCCTCAACAGGCCTAGAAGCGGGTCACACGTACCAGTTCCGCGTAAAGGCTCTGAACGAGGAAGGAGAATCCGAACCCTTGGAGACAGACCATGGAATCCTGGCCAAGAACCCATACGACGTCCCAGCACCACCTGGCTTACCAGACATTGTGGATTGGGATGAGAAGTCAGCTAAACTTAAATGGGAGCCCCCTATCAGGGACAATGGAGCTCCTATCACCGGCTACATTATTGAAGTCATGGACAGAGATAGAGGAGAGTTTGTTAAGGTTTGTATTGTTTAAGTTTTTTCTTAAGGGGGAAATATTGTCGAATGACTTCTCCTGCGTGGGTGAGGCGGGAGTAGACATATCAAAATAATTATTATTTTGATATGTCTAGTGCTGTTGCCCTATAAAACCATTAAACATCAATATTCTTAGAATTTTCACAAAAAGTGCAACTCATTTAGTAGTCTACAGATGATAAACATAGAAAACAAACCATCTAACCTCTCCAGTATTACAATAACATAACATCACGCCTTTTACCTCCGAAGGGGTAGGTAGAGGTGCACTTAATACTTAATGCCAACTGTAACACTGTTATTATAACTTATAACTGTTATAAGTCCCATGTAATAAGGGGTAAGCCTATTGCCATATAATATAATACTGACCTTATTTTATAAAAGCCAGTAATACTTAACCCGTGACCTCTTGTCCAGCAGTCGCACTTGCGACCACTCCGCCAGCGAGGCAATCAGTATCACAATACACTTACTTTATTCAATAAAAAAATAACCTCAATTTTTCCCTCCTAGGCTGCGGAAATCCAAGGCAACATATGCCAGGGTACAGTACCGAAGCTGGAGGAGGGCAACCAGTACCAGTTCCGTATCCGTGCCCTGAACAAGGCTGGACAGTCCGAACCTTCGGAGAACACCAACTGGCATACAGCTAAGCCAAGATTCTGTAAGTACCTATAAGCATTTAATGTAAAAAAGTATTTCTGAGTTAGGGTCTTTTTTGCCATCTTTTAGTACGCTACAAGGGTATTTCTTAGATAAAAGTAATTACAGTAAATTCAAGTTAATATGGGTAACTTTAAATGGCATACCAAGTTTAATACTTGGAGATTCCAGTTCTCATTAGCTATATCTGTATCCTCATTGTACTGGTTCTTGTTAAATCTCTGAAATATAATAATAATATAGCATCGAAACGAATTCTTAAAGAACTAAGACTTACCCTAGAGATCAACGTATCTTATAATTGACGCGGTGACTGGGCCAACGGTTGCCGCGCAAGGTGTCGTGAGTTCGATTTCCGCTCGGAACAACTCTTGTGTGATCCTCAGATTATTGTTCCGGGTGTAATGTGTATGTGGAATTGTATATTTATAAACGCACCCACGTCACAGGGGAAAATTCTAGAGCGAAGGGCGATTTTTTTTTTGAAATATAGATTAATATAATAACTGACAATAGTGTATAAAAACGAAGAATATGTTCACTCGGCCAAGGAGGCAGTCATAATAAATAAAATAATAAATATAACATCCTTTTAAACCCCTTCCATTTTCTCTCAACAGTGAAACCAAGAATCGACCGCACAAACCTGAACCCGATCACTGTAAAGGCTGGGCTCCCAGTTTCCCTGGACGTCAAGGTCTTCGGAGAACCACCAGCCACCGTCACCTGGTACTTCAAGGGTGAGGAGCTGAAGAACAGGGAAAACCTGGAGATTATCAATGTGGACTATAATACCAAGTTCTTGATGACCAAGTCCAAGAGGGCGCAGACTGGAAAGTATGTCATTAAGGCCAAGAATGAGGTCGGAGAAGACGAGGCTGAAGTTGAGATTACTATTCTTGGTGAGTGTTACGTTATAGTATACTAGCTTATACCTGCGGCTTCGCTCGCGTCACAAAAGGATAAAAGTAGCCTATACCAATACACACAGCGCCATCTATACCAATTCTTTTGTTTTCCCTCGGGAATATCAAATTTTTCCGGGATAAAAAGTACCTTATTATTTAATCCGGACTTCTAACTATGCATCTGCAAAAATTCAAAGCAATCGGTTTAGTAGTTACGGCGTTAAAGTGGAACAAACAAACTTTC